>CM060330.1:13898660-13900249 GCA_030674155.1 Stramonita haemastoma
TCCTCCTCTCTCTCTCTCTCTCTCTCCCCTCGAAAAGTAGGTCATTGTGTGCTGCTAGAATGGTTGACAAAACTTACAAGACTGCATAGACACGGGTACTGAAAGTTAAAAAAAGCACACGAGTGCTTATTCCATTATTCTCGAAAAAGAATGTTAGTTTATTTCTCTCTCTACAAGTAACTACATGATAATAAAACAACCATTCCCCATCAGATCAATCATGATACAATCTATTCCCCAACAGATAAATCATGATACAATTTATTCCCCATCAGATCAATCATGATACAATCTATTTCCCATCAGATCAATCATGATACAGTAACCTATTCCCCATCAGATTAATCATGATATGTGACCGTTTTTGCCCACTATGAAGGTAGCCGTCTTTCGACTTGAGGGATCTCTGTCAGTGATATCAACTATTCCACTTCTCACCAAAACATCCTGATGATCAATACACATATCCACTTCCCATGACATCTCTTAATGGAATATCCTCAATTTCCATCAAATTACGCAGGACAAACCTCTCCATTGTTTGTCACCCCATTCATTCATCGACCATTCAATTTGTCTTTTTTCTGACACATGACACACTGTTCACTGTCAGATTCCTCTGTGGAAAATGCTGATGGGCTCTTCATTATAAATAATATCCCCATCTTATGGAAACTATGTGCTTGGAATTCCCTCTTTTCTATCCCAATTTTTGTTTCTGCCTGTGTTCATTTTCTTTCCGTCATCTTCTACTTTTCTTTTCTTTTCAGCCTTCTTGGTTCATTAACCTTCTTTCTTTTCACAGATAGACTTAAAAGATAAATATTCTCTCTCACACCAAAGTCAAACCCACTGGGCTCCTGACTTGTCAGGTGCTTAATAAACCAGCACAACCCATTTTCGTTCATATGATAAACAAGTACAACAACATTTGCTACCTGATCTTGACAAAGAAGAATAAAAAGAGTCAGACAAGTCACAATAAACAACCATCCCTTCAACATCAACACTGCTTCAGATGGTTAAGTTCCACATTGGTTTAAAAACACAAAAACACAAAAACGTATAGTCTTCCTGTCTTCCCTTGTTCTAGTCACAACTTGGATTTTAATCCACTTGAGACAAAGGGCAGACACTTCTCATTGTAAAAAACAACCTGTCTCAGTGAAACAATAGATGAAAACACAACAATTCAGCAGTGATCCTGCGCCTTCCCACCCCCACTCCCCTCTCCCAAATGACTCTTCCATTAGGCTTGCTCTAATACCCTCCTTTATCCAGAGGATTCGCTCCTGCTGGGCTTAGCCAATGGGCTTGTCGTCAACTTCGCTTTATCCTTCCATTGCAAGGCAAACTAGGAAGGTCCCTGTGGTGCTATCGTATCTGGATTTAATGTGGCCACAGCTTGATCCTGTCCTATTGGGGTCTGCCTGTGTCTGTCATCCCCCCAAAAAAGCTGTTTATTCATGAGAGATCTTATGGTAGTGGGAGTATGTTATTCACCTTTGAAGGTGCTGGCCTTTACTCTAGTAAAAGGTATAGTAAGTCTATTCCCCTGTTGTGGGTCTGTTGGTATAAATAGCATCCCC
>CM060330.1:13900349-13905349 GCA_030674155.1 Stramonita haemastoma
TCCCAAATGACTCTTCCATTAGACTTGCTCTAATACCCTCCTTTATCCCAGAGGGTTCGCTCCGCTGGGCTTAGCCAAGGGGCTTGTCGTCAACTTCGCTTTATCCATCCATTGCAAGGCAAAAGGAATGGTCCCTGTGGTGCTATCGTATCTGGATTTAATGTGCCACAGCTTGATCCTGTCCATTGGGCTTTGCCTGTGTCTGTCATCCCCCCCCCCCCCCCCCCCAAAAAAAGCTATTTATTCACGAGAGATCTATAGGTAGTGGGAGTATGTTCTTCACCTTTGAATGTGCTGGCCTTTTTCTAGTAAAAGGTATAGTAAGTCTATTCCCCGGGTTGTGGGTCTGTTGGGTATAAAATTGCATCCCCCAAACCTTCTAAAAATTCTGTGCTGGGAATTTCCCCTTTTCTACCCCTCTCTTGTTTCCTGCTTTCTTTTCTTCTTTTCTTCTTGTCAATTTTCTGCCTCCTTTTTCCCCTTCTCTCCTGCCAGTTCTCCAGCAAGACTTCAAAGAGGGGCTAACAATTCTCTCCCATTTGGCACTGCAACATCACGCCACTTTCCACCCTATGGCAAAACAATAATAGTTGCTGTCTGAGTGTTCTAAGAAAAAGAGGAAGAACTCTGTCAATAAAATCACAATAAAAAAAAACCTCCATTCCTTCGCTTCAACATCAACACCGCTTCCAAAAGACAATTTCAACATTGATTTAAAAAAATCAAATACCCACTGTCTTCCTGTCTCGCCTTGTTCCAGAAGTGAAAACTTGGATCTTAATCCACTTGTGGCAAGAACAGAGACGTAGCAGACACCTCTCATTGTAAAAAAATCCTTTCTTAGTCAAAACCAAAGAACAAAACACTATTCCGCAATGGGCCTGCACTACCCAGCTCCCTCTTCCCCACCCACACTCCATCCTTCTCCCCCAAATGACTCTTCCATTAGGCTTGCTCTAATACCCTCCTTTATCCCAGAGGATTCGCTCCTGGTGGGCTTAACCAATGGGCTTGTCGTCAACTTCGCTTTATCCTTCCATTGCAAGGCAAACTAGGAGGGGTCCCTGTGGTGCTATCGTATCTGGATTTAATGTGGCCACAGCTTGATCCTGTCCTACTGGGGTCTGCCTGTGTCTGTCACCCCCCCCCCCCCCCCCCCAAAAAAAAAAAAAAGCTATTTATTCATGAGAGATCTTATGGGTAGTGGGAGTACGTTTTTCACCTTTGAATGTGCTGGCCTTTACTTTAGTAAAAGGTATGGTACGTCTATTACCCATGTGGGTCTGTCTGTAAGTATAAATAGCATCCCCCACCTTCTGAAAATTCTGTGCTAGGAGTTTCCCTCTTTTCTATCCCTATCTTTGTTTCTTTCTTTTCTTCCTGTTACTTCTTTCTTGTCAGGATTCTGCCTTCTTGGTCCTTTCTCTCCTGCCTTTTCTCCAGAAAGACTTCAAAGATAGGCTAACAATTCTCTCCCATGTCACACTGCAGCATCATACACTTTCACACCCATGACAAAACAATAATAGTTGCTGTCTGATTTTTCCGAGAAGAACAAGAAGAACTATTACAATAAAATGAAAACCATTCCTTCACTTCAACATCCAGACTGCTTCAGACAGTCAATTTCCACATTAACTAAAAAAATAAAACCCCACTGTCTTCCAGTCTCGCCTTGCTCCAGTAGGGAGAACTTAGATCTTAATCCACTTGGGGCAAGAAGAGAGACATGGCAGACACCTCGCATTGTAAAAACCTTTCTCAGTCAAAACAAAAGAACAAAACACTATTCCGCAATGGGCCTGCACTACTATGCTCCCTCCTCCCCACCCACACTCCATCCCTCTCCCCCAAATGACTCTTCCATTAGGCTTGCTCTAATACCCTCCTTTATCCCAGAGGATTCGCTCCTGGTGGGCTTAGCCAATGGGCTTGTCGTCAACTTCGGTTTATCCTTCCATTGCAAGGCAAACTAGGAAGGGTCCCTGTGGTGCTATCGTATCTGGATTTAATGTGGCCACAGCTTGATCCTGTCCCACTGGGGCTTGCCTGTGTCTGTCATCCCCCCAAAAAAGCTGTTTATTCATGAGATCTATGGGTAGTGGGAGTACGTTATTCACCTTTGAATGTGCTGGCCTTTTACTCAAGTAAAAGGTATAGTAAGTCTATTCCCCTGTTGTGGGTCTGTCGGTATAAATAGCATCCCCCTACCTTCTGAAAATTCTGTGTTATGAGTTTTCCTCTTTTCTAGCCCTCTCTTTGTTTGTGCTTTCTTTTCTTCTTTTCTTCCTGTTACCTCTTTGTTGTCAATTTTCTGCCTCCTTGGTCCATTCTCTTCTGCCTTTTCTCCAGAAATACTTCAAGGATAGGCTAACAATTCTCTCCCATGTCACACTGCAGTATCACACACTTTCACACCTATGACAAACAATAATAGTTGCTCTTTGAATTTTCCAAGACGAAGAGGAAGAACTACTGTCAGATCGATCCCAATAAAAAAAAAAGCCCATCCCTTCACTTCAACACTGCTTCAGACAGTCAATTTCAACATTGATTTAAAAAAAATTAAAAACCCACGTCTTCCAGTCTCGCCTTGTTCCAATAGGAAGAACTTGGATCTTAGATCTAATCCACTTGGGGCAAGAAGAGAGAGGAGGCAGACACCTCTCATTGTAAAAAAAATCCTTTCTCAGTCAAAACCAAAGAACAAAACACTATTCCGAAATGGGCCTGCACTACACTGCTCCCTCTTCCCCACCCACACTCCATCCCTCTCCCCCAAATGACTCTTCCATTAGGCTTGCTCTAATACCCTCCTTTATCCCAGAGGATTCGCTCCTGGTGGGCTTAGCCAATGGGCTTGTCGTCAACTGCGGTTTATCCTTCCATTGCAAGGCAAACTAGGAAGGGTCCCTGTGGTGCTATCGTATCTGGATTTAATGTGGCCACAGCTTGATCCTGTCCCACTGGGGCTTGCCTGTGTCTGTCATTCCCCAAAAAGCTATTTATTCATGAGATATCTATGGGTAGTGGGAGTATGTTCTTCACCTTTGAATGTGCTGGCCTTTACTCTAGTAAAATGTATAGTAAGTCTATTCCCCTGTTGTGGGTCTGCTGGTATAAATTGTATCCCCCACCTTTCGAAAATTCTGTGTTAGGAGTTTCCATCTTTTCTAGCCCTCACTTTGTTTCTGCTTTTTTTTCTTCTTTTCTGCCTTTCACTTCTTACTTGTCTATTTTCTGCCTTCTTGGTCCCTTTTCTCCTGCCTTTTATCCAGAAATACTTCAAAGATAGGCTAACAATTCTCTTCCAAGTCGCACTGCAGCATGACACACCTTCACACCTTTGACAAACAATAATAGTTGCTGTCTAAGTGTTCTGAGAAGAAGAGGAAGAACTACTGTCAGATCAATCACATAAATTAAAAAAAACCCATCCCTTCACTTCAACATCAAAACTGCTTCAGACAGACAATTTCAACATTGATATAAAAAAAATTAAAAACCCACTGTCTTCCTGTCTTGCCTTGTTCCAGTAGTGAGAACTTGGATCTTAATCCACTTGGGGCAAGAAGAGAGAGGAGGTAGACACCTCTCATTGTAAAAAAAATCCTTTCTCAGTCAAAACAAAAGAACAAAACACTATTCAGCAATGGGCCTGCACTACCCAGCTGCCTCCTCCTCCCCCACTTCATCCACCCCTCTCCCCCAAATGACTCTTCCATTAGGCTTGCTCTAATACCCTCCTTTATCCCAGGGGATTCGCTCCTGCTGGGCTTAGCCAATGGGCTTGTCGTCAACTTCGCTTTATCCTTCCATTGCAAGGCAAACTAGGCAGGTCCCTGTGGTGCTATCGTATCTGGATTTAATATGGCCACAGCTTGATCCTGTCCTATTGGGGTCTGCCTGTTTCTGCCATCCCAAAATAGCTATTCATTCATGAGAGATATATGGGTAGCTGAGTATATTTGCCTTTTTCTTCTTGTTCTTCTTCCAATGATCAGAGAGTAACTACTGTTGTCTGTATATGAATGAAAATGCGTTGCACTTTATAAGCAGCCTGACAAGTCAGACCCAGTGCATCCATCCAACTTTTGGCGTGTGAGAGGACTGTTATCTTTGAAGACTTTCTGGAGAAAAAAAAATTGGCAGTAGAATGAACCAAGAAGGCAGAAAATAGACAAGAATTGTTGACAGAAAGAAAAGGAACAAGGCAGAAACAAAGAGTGGGAGAGAAAGATGGAACTCCTAGCACATAATTTCTAGAAAGTGGGGATGCTATTTATACTGACAAACCAACAGGGAGTAGCCTTACTATGTCTACCTTACATGTTCTGCTATTCATAAGAGTAGGCCACTGTATGATGGTGGGAACGAATGACAGAAATTGACAAAGCCACATGCATAGGGAGACTTTATGTCAACCAAAAAAAGCACATGAGTGGGTATTTCATTATCCTCACAATAAAGAAAGAAAGAAAAAGAAAGATTAAGAATGAATGAATGAATGAATGAATGAATGAATGAATGAATGATACCTAGCATGCATCCTGCTACATGGAGGAGAATGGGCTAGGCCAGGTTCTACCTAGCTTGCCCACGACACACTGCTCCCAAAATCTAAGTTAAAAGACAGAAGTCAGTCAGTAAGTCAGTCAGTCAGTCAGCCATCAGTCAGTCAGTCATCAGTCAGCACTCAGTCATTAGTCTGTCAGTCCAGTCAGTCATCAATCAATAAGTCAGTCATCAGCCATCATCAATCAGTAAGTCAGTCAGTCAACCAATCAGTCAGCCAGGTAGTCAGTCAGTCAACCAATCAAACAATTAAACTGTCAGTCAGTAAGTTTGAAAGCATGTAAATCAGTCAGTCTTGTCATTCATTCAGTCAGTCAGCCTGTTAATCAGTCAGTCAATCAGTCAGTCAATCATTTAATCGCAAAATGAATGCGCGCTGAAAGAATGATTGCTACTGCTTGGCTCGTCTGAGAAGGACAATTCCT
>CM060330.1:13923109-13930609 GCA_030674155.1 Stramonita haemastoma
TCCCAACACGTTGAAGTAACCGTCCTGGATTGACCCTATTTGTCGTTGGCTGGAGGCGTTAATAATAAGAGGGAACGAGAAAAGAGTTCATCATCTTCTTCGAACCCTCCAGACAGCACTATTGTTGTCTGTTATATGAACGCAAATGCGTTACGCTGCTTTTAATTTAAGCGCCTGGCAAGTCAGGCCACTCATATCCGACTTGGGTATGGGAGAGAGTTGTTATCTTTTTAAAAAGTCTTTCTGATGGCGAAAAAGGCAGGAGAATGGACTAAGAAAGCAGACATTAGACAAGAAGCAGTTGACAGGAAGAAAAGGAACAAGGTAGAAACAAAGAGAGAAATAGAAAAGAGGATACCCCTCGCACATAATTTACAGAAGGTGGGAATGTTATTGGTACTGACAACCCCCCCCCCCCCCCTTTTTTTGTATTCCCATGGGGTAGAGTTAATCTTAATCTTGTTTCCATGTATATGATAAAATGTTCAGGGATAGGTGTCCTTTTTTTAGAGTGTTTGTTTGTTTGTTTTGTTTGTTTTTATTTTGTTGGCCAATTTTGTCCTATAAAATTATGCTGAAATTATTTTCTTCATTGATGACAAGCTCCTCCTAACACTACAAAATATATACGTGCTTCATTGAAAAAGGAGAGAACCAAATTCCTTGAAACTAAGATAGAGCACGGAGGAGGGAGAGGAGAGAGAGAGAGAGAGAGAGAGAGAGAGAGAGAGAGAGAGAGAGAGAGAGAGAGAGAGAGAGAGAGAGAGAGAGAGAGAGAGAGAGAGAGAGAGAGAGAGAGAGAGAGGAAGAGAGGGGATGAGAGGGAGCGAGAGAGAGAGGGAGACAGAGAGACAGAGACACAGAGACACAGACAGACACAGACACACAGACACGGAGAAACAGACAGATAGACAGACAGACTGACGGACAGACAGATCAACGGACGGGCAGACAGAATTAGTTGGTTTTTATCATGAAGCGATGGCATGGCCCCATATGGAAAGAGGACAACAGTATTTTGACAATAAACACCGAACCCTTGCTTAAATTTCATGATCGGAATCCTTTTAATACTTCAAAGAGAAAGAGAAGTACTCGGACAGACAGACAGACAGACTGACTGACACACGCACATGCCGTGCTCGCAGGCACGCTGCACAAACGCATGCACACACACAAACGCGTGCGCACAGACACACAGACACGCACAGACACACACACACACACACACACACACACACACACACACACACACACACACACAGACGCATACACGCACACAACAGAGAGAGACAGACAGACAAACAGACAGACAGACAGACAGACAAAGACAGAGACAGAGACAGACACACAGACACAGACACACAGAGAGACAGAGAGAAAGACAGACAGACAGACCGAAAGACAGACAGACAGACAGACAGACAAAGACAGGGAAGGGAAGTGACAGAGAGAAAGAAAGAGGAAGAAGGGGGGAAAGATACACAGTATATGTGTATATGTAGGCATGCACCTACGTGCACACGTGGTCCTATGGATACAACATCGTTAAATATAAATTATATGTGTGCGTACATGCGTATGTGTCTGTGTGCATGCACATCTGCTTGCATAAGTGCACGCGTGTTCGAATATTTATGTATTAATGCATGTGCGCATATACGTAGCTGTACACGACCACACCGTGGCACGCATGCACGTACGTACGTACGTACATACGAACGTATGCAAATCTATAGTCTTCACTTTGGCTCTTTTCCCTTTTCTGCATATCAAAGAGCTACTTTATTCAGATTCCTTTTAAAATTCGTTTTTGTCTTATGGATAGTTCATGTCGGCCTGGGTTGACCAAATCTCTATGGACTCAATTCCGACAATACCACTCTCCCCCTTTCCTCTTTCGATTTGTCCCTCCACTCCCCCCCCTCCCCCCCCCCCCCCCCCCCCCCCCACCCTTCTCCCTCAGCTTTCTCTTGTGATTCTTTCTTCTTTATTCTATTAGAATAAAAGTGGGGGTAAAAGAGGGGGTGGGGAGGGAGGCGAGGCTTTTTTTTTTCTCTCTGTTAGCTGAATTTTCGACCCATTTTATGTTTTTAGTCTCACTCAAAATCTGAGAGAGAGAGAGAGAGAGAGAGAGAGAGAGAGAGAGAGAGAGAGAGAGAGAGAGAGAGTGTGTGTGTGTGTGTGTGTGTGTGTTGTGTGTGTGTGTGTGTGTGTGTGTGTGTGTGTGTGTGTGTGTGGGGTGGTTGTGTGTGTGTTGTATGTGTGTGTGTGAGAGGGAGAGAGAGAGAGAGAGAGAGAGAGAGAGAGAGAGGGGAGAGAGAGAGAGAGAGAGAGAGAGAGAGAGAGAGAGAGAGGAGAGAGAGAGAGAGCGTGTGTGTGTTGTTGTTGTTTTTTGTTGTTGTTGTTGTTGTTGTTGATCAATGTAAAAGACTTTTCACACTTGGTGAGTGATATCAGACTCTGTGTGTGTTGTGTGTGTGTGTTGTGTGTGTGTGTGTGTGTGTGTGTGTGTGTGTGTGTGTGTGTGTGTGTGTGTGTGTGTGTGTGTGTGTGTGTGTGTGTAGTAGTCTTCAATTTTACGTCCTTCCACATAAAGTGATACCGGACGGGGGGGGGGGGGGGGGGGGGAGCATATAAAAAAAAAGATAACTGGAATCAAAGATGGGAAATATATGCAAAATATAGCAATAATATAAAAAAAAACACAATAAACATATAGAATAATAATACTAATAAATATCAAAATGTTGATAAACTAAAGAGAGAAAGGGAGAGAAAGACAAGGATAATGATGGGGGATATATGCATTAAAGTATATACTTAAATATTTACTTTTTATTTTAAAAAGGAAATCGTGTGTGTGTGTGTGTGTGTGTGTTGTGGTGTGTGTGTGTGTGTGTGTTGTCGTGCGTGCGTGCGTGCGTGCGTGCGTGCGTGCGTGCGTTGGTCGTGTGTGTGTATTTTGTGCAAGTTTGCAATTGTGGTTGAAGTTATTCTCATTACATAAAACGAAACTGTATGCTAAACATTAAATTAACAGGGAAGAGTAAAATTCAAAACAGAACAATGATGTAACTACAACAAATGCCCTATGGGACTTAAAAATAAACCCTTAGCAATAGCAAACACTAACTTGACATCATCCAGAACTTGTTCAAGGGAAGTTTCGGTAAAACTAGGTAAATAAGGCTTTAAAGTCTTGCATTCAAGTACAATATGGGTATTTGAAATATTGTTGTTTCCACATAAGCATTTAACATCCTTACTAAATTTGTGTTGTGTGTGTGTGTGTGTGTGTGTGTGTGTGTGTTGTGTGTGTGTGTGTGTGTGTGTTGTGTGTGTGTGTGTGTGTGTGTGTGTGTGTGTGTTTTACAAAAAAGTTATAATTTCAGAAAAATGTCCATACAGGCCACATTTTACCATACATAAAAAAGTTAGGTGCGAAAGCTACTCCCAATTGGCAGAAACTAAAAAACACTTCCCCCCCCCCCCAACCCCAATACACTAATAAAACCACTGCTATATTTGTCACCTAGTGCTACATATTAAAAGGATGCAAAATGATTTTGTTTATGGTAATACAGTGTGTGTGTGTGTGTGCGTGCATATGCGCGTGCTTGTGTGTGTATGTGTATGTGCGTGCGTGCGTGCATGCGCATGCTTGGGTGTGGGTGTTGGGGGGGGGGGGGGTCGGAGCCCAAGCGCATGACTAGTTGTGATGATTTGGCACCTTTTTCTTATAAAAAAGACAAAAGTAAGATAGCGCTATTCTAAACGTTTACTTTTGACCTCATATACCCCCCAAAAAATCAGCTAACTTTGCTTTTTTTTCCCCCTACCAGACTTAAGTATACCAATTTTATTTTTTAATATGTCTCAAGAGTTGCATGACTGAGACTATTAAGATCACCAAGCAGAGGCCAAAAAGTCCACCGATGGGGGACACTTTAGGCCGAGTGGTCTAGGCGACTGGTCTATCTATAATGTTGATGGTCCTGGACTAATCGGTGCAGGGGGGGGGGGGGGGGGGGGGGGCGAGGGAGGAGGGGGGGGGGGGGCTCTCAAGTTCGACTCTTTGACGACGTCTGGAGTTTTTGAAGAGAGGAATTTTGATCATCTCTAGTGTCAACTTACATGCAGACCTGCCATTGCTGTTCTCCTTGTTCGAGTGCGGTGTTATAGTGTACAAGTTTTTTAAAAATATGCATGGTTTATGAGTTTGTAATCTATAACAGTGTTTTGTTGGATTGAAGTGGATTGGATCAGATTGGGTTGGATTGGATTGGAGTTGTGTTGTGTTAAGTTGTAATGTTGTAAGAGAAGAAGAGGCCGCCAAAAGAAATCATGGGTTGACAACATCAAAGACTGGACCGCCCAACCCCTGCAACACCTTCTACTAGCCACACAGGATCGTGAAGCATGGAAAAAGATCTCTGTTGCGTCTTCTCTCATGTCCCCCCCTACGTCCTTTGGGACATGGGACTGAGTGAGGGGTGAGTGAGTGTAGTGTTGTAATGCACTGTATTGTAATGTATTGGATAGCAATGTGTTGCATTACATTGATTTGTATTGTACTGTATGGTTTGCATTGTATTGTACTGTATTAGATTGTATTGCATTGCAATTGCATTGGTATCTGTTGAATTGTATTGTATTGCATTGCCTTTACATTGGAACGTGTTGTTTTGTGTTGCATTGCATTGTATTGGATTGTATTGCATTGCAATGTAAGGTACTGACTGTGTTGGATATTTATTATGGAATTGTATTGTGTTGCATTGAACTGAATTTGATTGCATTGCATTGCACTACATTGCATTGCATTCCTCTATACATACTTGCCATGCTCTCTTACCCGCGGCACAAAAGACCTCCTCTTCCGAAATTGCAACACACATGCTGACGTGCGTGTAAGATGCTCTGCGTGCGCTCGCCGCATACAGGACCTAGGTTTTTAGGGTATCGATCTAATTCAAAGGCCTTTCGAGGGAATGGAGTCAGTAGTACTGATGCTCACTCCCGGAGAGAAAACAAAGTCCTCTTGAACGGCCGTCTACTCTCAGTGGTGGCTCGAACCTTAGGGCTCAAACCGGGCCCAGGAAAACTTGCGAGCACAACCCCTCTAACCACTAAGCTATTCTGTTCCCTGTGTTATGTATGTAAAATATATACAGCTTCTCTCTTTTACAATTACAGGATTATATTTGAAATAGCTATTCTTTTATTCCGGCGATATCTGTTGATATATTCAGCGTTTTTATCACCAACTGTCTGGATTTTCGTCGTCTCTCTCAGTCGTCTAAATGGACTTGAGGGGGGGAATGATAATATTCATTGTGTATTCCTGATAACAGTTTCCTATCTTTCGGTCTTTACATAAATGAATGCGTGATCGTTTTCTTGAAATGGCCATTGTCGCCATATGCTGAAAAAATGAATATATTTTTAGAAATGGTGTTCCTGTATAGAAAATTAGAACTATGTTCTGCTGCCTATCTTATCTTATCTTATCTAATCTATCTATCTGTCGATCTGTCTATCTAGACTATCCATCTATCTATCTATCTATCTATCTATCTATCTATCTATCTATCTATCTATCTATCTATCTATCTATCTATCTATCTATCTATCTATCTATCGATCGATCTACCTACCTACCTATCTATCAATCCATCTATCTATCCATCCATCCATCCATCCATCCATCCATCCATCCATATGTCTGTTTGTCTGTCTGCCTGTCTGTCTGTCTGTCTGTCTGTCTGTCTGTCTGTCTGTCTGTCTGTCTATCTATCTATCTATCTATCTATCTATCTATCTATCTGTTGATATGTCTGTCTATATGTCTGTCTGTCTCTCTATCTATCTTTCTTGTTTTGTTTTTTTAAGGAAGTTTTGTTACATCCCAAAATAAAGCTGAAAAAAAAATTGTACGTGATTTTACACGATTTTTTTAAGTCAACAAACATTGCACCCCCAAAGTGCTTCGTGGTCTGGTAGCACCCTAACCACAATATCATGCATGCGTGGGGCCAACGCTGTTAAGCAATCTTCACTTGGTATTTATTTGCATCTTTTTCTTGACCGCCTGGTATTGCCTTATGTCTTCAATACCCCCAACAAACGATTTCACAGTGCGTTTTTTTCATACTTCATATTATAATAATAGATCTATATTATGTTAAAAAAAAGTAAAGACCAACATTTCTGGTTTTGGTTAACACTCTATCTATAGAAGATGTGACTTGACCCAGAAGCTAAAGATGACATTGTAACTTTTATTGTAACATCCATAAGACTCAAACATACACCGCCAGTCATGCTGAAAGTGGAAAGGGAGACAGGCTCGAGACCTGACACGACGGGAATCAACCCTCAAACCACTCGTTTCTAGAAAATGCGTGGTGACCTACCCCTAGACTACCGATCCATTATCTGCCACAGAGAGAGAGAGAGAAAGAGACAGACAGATAGATAGACAGAGAAAGAGACAGAGAAAGGGAGAGGAGAGGAGAGAGAGAGAGAAGAGAGAGAGAGAGAGAGAGAGAGGAGAGAGAGAGAGAGAGAGAGAGGAAGAGAGAGAGAGAGAGAGAGAGAGAGAGAGAGGAGAGAGAACTAAACTGTCAGAAAGAGGATTAGCAATTTCGGTTTTATACCAAAAACCCCAATAAAATATAACCTTTCAATGCAGGTAGGCAGGCAGTCAGGCAGACAGGCAGATAGGCAGACTTATCGAAAAAGCTATACAGGACGCAACACAGACACACAGACAAAAATACAAACAGACCCATAGACAGACAGGTACACACACACACACAGACTAAGAGGCAGATAAACATACAGACAGACCCACAGACAGATAGACCCCCACACACATACAGACTGAGAGACGGATAAACATACATACAGACACAAGACAGACAGACAGACAGACAGACACGTAGACAGAAAAAAACATGCAAATATATCCACAGACAGACATACAGACACGCAGACTAACAAATACAAAGTTGGACAGAAAGACACATAAAAAACACATAGACCGACAAACAGACGGACAAACACACAGACAAACAAACAAACACACAAATATACAGATAACACCACAGCTAAACAAAACAGATAGGCATACAGATAAACAAGCACTCAGCTATGACCCACAGAAAGATAGTTAGTTAAACACGCGGACAAACAAACAGATATATACCCAAAGACAGACAGACACACAAACAGACAAGACAATGACAGAGACAGAGAAGATGGTAATAATGTGTGTGTGTGTACGTGCGTGCGTGCGTGTGTGTGCGCGACGCTTGTTTGTGTGTGTGTGTGTGTGTGTGTGTGTGTGTGTGTGTGTGTGTGTGTGTGTGTGTGTGTGTGTGTGTGTGTGTGTGTGTGTGTGTGTGTGCATGCAAGTGTGTGGTGTGTGTGTGTGTGTGTGTGTGTGTGTGTGTGTGTGTGTGTGTGTGTGTGAGTGTGTGAGTGTGCCTAAGT
>CM060330.1:13940609-13943109 GCA_030674155.1 Stramonita haemastoma
CTACTACTACTACTACTACTACTACTACACTACTACTACTATACTACTACTACTTACTACTACATTACTACTATACTACTATACTAGCTTGCTACTACTACTGCTGCTAGCTACTACTAACTACTATCTACTACTATACTACTACTACTACTACTACTACTACACTACTACTACTACTACTAATACTACTACTTACTACTACACTACTACTTACTACTACTACTACTACTACTACTACTACTACTACTACTACTACTACTACTACTACACTACTACTACTACTACACTACTACTGACTATACCTAACTGCTGCTACTCTGCTAGCTACTACTACTACTACTGCTACTGCTATACTCTCTCTGCTCTGCTCTCTGCTTCTGCTGCTATTGCTATCTAATGCTGCTTCTCTGCTGCTGCAACTAGCACAGCTAGTTTTACTATTACTAGCACTATACTTTTATGGCGATACTTGAATCTGAATCACACAACACACACACACACACACACACACACACACACACACACACACACACACACACACACACACACAACACACACACAAAACACACAAACACAAACACACAACACACAAACACATATACATTAACGCACGCATGCACGCACGCACGCACACACACACACACGCACAAACTCTCTCTCTCTCTCTCTCTCTCTCTCTCTCTCTCTCTCTCTCTCTCTCTCTCTCTCTCTCTCTCTCTCTCTTCTCTCTCTCTGGGCCTTGTTCTTTGAAACTTCTCAGAAATGTGAGTTTAAGTACAAAACAACCTAGATTAAAACAAACAAACAAACAAAACAAATAAATAAACACACTCAAACGTCAGAAAATTACTTGCAAAAAAACCCCACCAATCCTTCAAAAGACAAAACAAAACCACAAAAACAAAACAAACCCCAAAACGACGAATAAAACACATTTCTTGCCTCCTGGCAAAAAAGAAAAAAAACAAAAACAACAAAAACAGAAGAAAACTGCCTTAGCATTCTCTATGGACTCAACGATTTTGTTTTTTTGTTTTGTTTGTTTGTTTTTGGTTTTGTTTTGTCTTTGTCTTTTTCATGCCAGCCAATCAGATCATTCGACAAAAGAACGGGGGGAAGAAACAAGATACGTGGCTTTCAAACAAAATACAATCAAGTAATTGAGACCGTTACCACAAGAAAGCAGCCAGCAAAACGGCTATTGCAGAACTTTTCTGGAACAATATGCCACTTAATTTGTGTTGTTTTACTGACGATTTGTTTGCTTGCTAGATGAAAAGTGACGAGGAGTGAGTGATGTGAGTGAGTGAGTGAGTGAGTGATAACGAGTGAGTTGTGATCGGTGTGTGTATGAGTGAGTGACGTGAAGTGAAGTGGTGTGAGTGAAGTTGAAGGTGAGGAGTGCGAGAGAGGTGAGTGAGTGAGCGAGTGCGAGAGTGAGTAAGTGAGTGAGTGAGTGAATGAGTGGGGGGGAGGGGGGAAGGGGGAGGGACAGGATAGCCTGGTGGTTAGAGTGATGCGCTCGTGATCTGCTGATCCCAGTTCGAATCTCGTTCAAGAGGATTTTCCCTCTGGAGTTATCATCAGTGCCCCCCCCACCCACCACCCACCCCCTCCCCCAAATCACCCCAGATGAGACTATTAACTGAGGTTCTGTACGCCACCGCATGTAGAACATCTTGCACACATGTTAAAACCCGTTCCACTTTTCGGAAGAGTAAGCCATTGTGTGTCAGTGGGAATGGATGACAAAACTGACAAAACCGCACACACACAGGGTCTGGCCTGGATGTTAAAAAACACATGAGTACTTATTCAAATATCCATGAAATAAAAGAATAAAATAGATTAAAAAAAACACACATATATAACAAACCCACACACACACACACACACACACACACACACACAACACACAACACAACACACACACTCTCTCTCTCTTCTCTACTTCTCTACTCTCTCTCTACTCTTTCAACACACACACACACACACACACACACACACACACACACACACACACACACACACACACACACACACACACACACACACACACACACACACACACAACCACCACCACCACCACCACACTTTCTCTAACTTTTTCAAGTCGGTTTTTTTTTTTTTTTTTTGTTTTAGTTTTTGACTTTCTTAAGATAGATCAGAACACATGTATCAAGTATCAAACAACTTCAGAAACAAAATATATATAAAAAGAAGCTAATAAAAACCATTCAGACACATAATAATAGGAAAGAAAATAGCTCTGGCAAAAAACACACACAATACTCTCTCTCTCTAGAAAACATGACTCCCAAACGAAAACCAATAAAACACATGTATTCCTTTGCCTCTTGCGATAATTGCCTAAATCTAACTGCAATCTCAATTGACTTGAAAGTTTTTTCTTTCCCCTCAGGCCTGTCAACAAATTGGAACATTAGCACAAGGAGCTGAGGAAAACACAACCCAGGTATGGCCTATATAAAAAATAAAT
>CM060330.1:13955474-13957974 GCA_030674155.1 Stramonita haemastoma
GAGTTGATTCCCCTACGGTGCTTATGTCACTATTTGATTTGATTTGATTTGATTTGATTTGAGTTGATTTGAGTTGATTTGAGTTGATTTGATTTGATTTGATTTGATTTGATTTGATTTGGTTTGATTCGATTCGATTCGATTCGATTCGATTTGATTTGATTTGATTTGATTTTGAGGGTTGCTGTTTCTGAGGACAGGGTCCGTTTGAAACTGGCGTGCGTTTTTGTTGTACAAAGCTGACAGAAATATTATTTTTTTTAGTTCTGTGGCTGTCAGGTTTCATGCTGCCTTTTTTTTTTATATATCAGTCTGTTTGTTTGTTTGTTTGTCTGCGTGTATGTCTGTCTCTTCCTGTCTCTGTCTGTCTGTGTGTCTCTGTCTGTCTGTCTGTCTCTGTCTCTGCCTGTCTGTCTGTCTCTCTGTTTGTCTCTGTCTCTCTGTCTCTCTCTCTCTCTCCATCTCTCTCTCTCTCCATCCTGTCTGTCTGTCTGTCTGTCTGTCTGTCTGTCTGTCTGTCTGTCTCTCTCTCTCTCTCTCTCTCTCTCTCTCTCTCTCTCTCTCTCTCCTCTCTCTCCCCTCTCTCTCTCTCTCTCTCTCTCTCTCTCTCTCTCTCTCTCTCTCTCTCTCTCTCTCTAAATGAATGGATTTTTGGGGGGAAACTTAATTGTACTGATCACATATTTCAATTTTTGTTTACCGTTTCACAAAAAAGTATTTGTGTTACCTCCCTTGTCAAAAGGCCCAGTTGGGCAATGACAATAAACTGTTAAAGCGTTAAAGCGTTAAAGCGTCTCTTTCTCCCTGCCTCCCTCCTTCCCTCTCTCCCCTCCACTCTATCTCTGGAGTTAGGCCTGATGCTGGGAATTTACATCATTATTTCTGAAACAGAGATCAATGTTTGCGTTTGTCTTAGCTGAAAAGTTGACATTCTCACTGTCGATATGCTGCAATGGTTTGGGCGTTTTCTGGAGGTTTTTTTTCTTTTCATTTGTATACCACTTTAAGTCATGTCACATTTCTCTACGGGAAATTCGGGATGTTCTCCTTAGAGACAGCGCGTCGCGACAAGAGCAGCGCCACCCATTATTATTATTATTATTATTATTATTATTATTATTATTATTATTATTATTATTATTATTATTATTATTATTATTATTATTATTATTACCCCTGTCTGCATCTGTATTTGTTTTCCTACCAGAGCGGCTTTGTTCTACTGAATTTTGCCTGGGACAACTCCCTTGTTTCTGTGGGTTTCTTTTTGATGTGCGCCAAATAATTACATGTAAAACATAAGACCTCGGTTTATCGTCTCATCCAAAAGACTAGCACTCAGACACCACTCATGGTCTGATGGATGAGGGAGAAATTTTCGGACCCAAACGGAGGTCAAACCACAGCACAACTCCGACCCGGACTTTTTTGCTTTCTAGGCAGGCACGCTACCTCTGGACCACCAAGCCACCTGTATCAGTCCTGTACTACCTGTGTTTTATCTGTATTCCCTGGTACAACTCAATTTACAGGTTACTTTAGAAGAGCTTGCCACCTCCACTTCAACAACTTTCTAGATGCCATTCCTCGGTGAGATTTTTGCGTATGCGACCGTTTTTGACCACTATGAAGGTATCTTAGGGGATGTACGCTGTGTATAACTTTTCCGGTAACCCACCGAATACTGTTATGAATTATGGGATCTTAAACGTGCATATTTGATCCTGTACATGTGTACACACACACAAAGTGGAATGTAGGTGTACACTTGAAGCTGACCTGGAGATCATAAAAAAAAATTATCATCTTAACTCACTAAACGTTGCCAAGGTTTGAACCCCACGACTTCATGAACCCTTAGAATTCAATTATGTCGAACAGTCTTAAACCACTTGGCTATGGTGTCTGTCCAAAACTAAAAAAAAGTCAATGAGCTTCGGTTTCAAGTGAGATGATCTATCAAAACCACAGAGTTACAACAACAACAACAACAACAACAACAACAACAACAACAAAAGTTGTCATGAAAAGATTTGGCAAAACTGATTGGTTGGTTTGCTTCTTTCTTTTTTCCGATCTACACTGTAATGTCCGTGACTGATCCTTTACAGCCCTGTGGCGATCTGTTAACACAGAGCTCCTGCCTTTCTGCCTGATAAGCTTTCTGTCTGAAATGTGTGCACAGTTTGTGTGACTGAAAGCGTAATAGTGATTCTCCTCTCTTAGTCGTCTCTCTCTCTGTTTATGTCTGTTGCTATTTCTGTTTGTCTTTCTGTCTGTCTGTCTCTCTGTGTTTATGTATATGTCTCTTTCTTTCTGGATCTGTCTGTCTGTCTCGGTCTGTCTGTATTTCTGTTTTTTGGTCTAAAGTATGTCTCTTTCTCTCTGTTTTTCTGTCTCTTTCTCTGTCCCTCTCTGTTTCCCTCTGTCTCCCTCTGTGTCTCTGCTTCTGTCTCTCTCTCTCTGTTTTCTCTGTCTCTCTCTCTCTGTGTCTCTGTCT
>CM060330.1:13972974-13975474 GCA_030674155.1 Stramonita haemastoma
GGATGGGTGACCGTTTGCGCGCCTTGGCTTCAGTACAGTCCCCCAGTCCACCCAGCTGTAAATGGGTACCTGCCCTCTTTAGGGTCAGGGAAGGTAAGGCAGCGATGGAGAGGAGATGGGCGCCACCCTCAATATGCTGGCCCCTAAAGAAGCTGAGGTATCCGATGCCTCACCCCCCTATGACCACATCGGTTATGGGACACCTTTACCTTTACCTTTTTATACATGTTGAAATCTCGTAATTCATGTCAGTGTTTGGCTGGTTGTAGAAGTACGAAAATGCCCAGCATCAACCTAGGGTTTTTTCTTACACAATGGGTTATGCACCTTGTGGACAACCTCTTGAATGGAATTTGGTACAAAGCAGTGAAAAAAAAACAAGTGAGAGGATCCCAACACAGCCTCCTATATAAAAGCAAGAGTGATTTCTACAGATTCAGAAAACTTAAAAAGGTAAAGTTTTCTTTTTTCTCCATAATCTATGGGGTTGTTGGAGAGCTTGGTGTCAGAGACCTCAGCTTCTCTAGAGGCCGGCATATTGAGAGCAGCGTCCATCTCCTCTCCATTGCTGCTTTACCTCCCATGTCCCTAAAGAGGGCAGGAACCCATTTACAGATAGGAAAACTGGGGGACTGTACTGAAGCCAAAGCCCACAGTCACCCATCCATATGGTAACCTTAGCTTGGGGAAAGCCAGTACTCTGAACTGAGCTACTCTTTCCCCAAAGATTTTTTAGAAACATAATTATAAGTATACGAGATTCGTTGAAAAATTCCGGGGTATATAACAAGTGTTTCAAACTATTTACCATTGTTCGTCATCGTAAATTAGTCCAAAGAATCTAGGAACAGACTTTAAAAATGGGTCTAATTATGATAGAGATTTTGTGTGTGTGGTGAGTTAGTCTTCTCTTCTAAGTAGCCCAATATTCACGTTATTTTTGGCCAAATATTGTCTCTGCTTATCTTGAATGGTGAATTCTTTTCGTACCACGGCTAGAGCTCAAGGTTCACCAATGGTGAGATTTTGCGTAAGCGACCGTTTTTGCCCACCATAAAGGTACCCGTATTCCAACTTCAGGGAAGTATGCTGGGTATGAGATGGATTACAGGATCTTTGTCGCGCATAATTGATTTTTTGCATTTGTATGTGTGTGTGTATGTGTGTGTGTGTGTGTGTGTGTGTGTGTGTGTGTGTGTGTGTGTGTGTGTGTGTGTGTGTGTGTGTGTGTGTTTGGGAGGGGGGGGGGGGTAGACGAAGGGAATTAAGGCACTGGAAGGTCTGCACTTAAAGTTAACCAGAGATATCATAAAAAATTCCCCAACCTTAATTCACCACCAGACGCTGACAAAGATTCGAACCTAAAACTTCACTGACCCATGGGATTGAAGTCAGAACGGTTTTAACCATTCGGCCGGCTATCGCTTCTGTCGAGTCGAATGGTGTATGTGATAAGAGCGTGTTGTGTGTGTGGACAATGAAGCTAATGTTCCTCTCCAAAATAGGGCAAATTTAGATGTTTTAGAATGACTTGCAATCAAATTAGCTTTATCATGACGTGTTTGTGTTTTGTTGTACGTCTTCTTCAGTTACATCGTAATTGGAAGTGTTTACACTACAACAGAGGCGGAGATTTAGCTATCACGCGTGACTCTATGTTTGTTTTTTGCTGTTGTTGTTGTTGTTGATGTTGTTGTTGTTGTGTGTGTGTGTGTAAAGAGAGAGAGAGAGAGAGGGGGGGGGAGAGAGAGAGATAGAGAGAGAGGGAGAGAGAGAGAGAGAGAGAGAGAGAGAGAGAGAGAGAGAGAGAGAGAGAGAGAGAGAGAGAGAGAGAGAGAGAGAGAGAAGGAGAGGAGAGGAGAGAGAGAGAGAGAGAGAGAGAGAAGACAGACAGACAGAGAAGAGAGAGAGAGAGACAGACAGACAGACAGACAGACAGACAGACAGACAGACGACAGACAGACAGACGAACGGACGGACGGACAGACAAAGAGAGAGATAGGGAGAGAAGAGAGAGAAGAGAGAGAGAGAGAGAGAGAGAGAGAGAGAGAGAGAGAGAGAGAGAGAGAGAGAGAGAGAAGGAGAGAGAGAGAGAGAGAGAGAGAAGAGAGAGAGAGAGAAGGCAAGGCAAGGCAAGGCAAGGCAAAGCATGGCAAGGCAAGGCAAGGCAAGGCAAGGACAAGGCAAGGCAAGGCAAGGCAAGCAAGGCAAAATTCTTTTATTCGAGGATAAATAGATAAGCATCATGTGCTTTTTTACATCCAGTCCACGCCCTTTTCAGGGATAACATCAAGATAAAAAGATAGCTCAGACTACACAAGAACAATTATAAATGATCCAATTAGAGAGAGAGAGAGAGAGACAGAGAGAGAGAGACAACAGAGAGAGAGAGAGAGAGAGAGACAAAGAGAGAGAAGAGAGAGAGAGAGAGAAGAGAGAGAGAGAGAGAGAGAGAGAGAGGAAGAGAGGAGAGAGAGAGAGAGAGAGAGAGAGAGAGAGA
>CM060330.1:13988919-13991419 GCA_030674155.1 Stramonita haemastoma
CGTCAGTACACAGTTGGCATCGAAGATTCCCTTCAACTGTGTGATCTGCGATATCATTCAATTCAGTAAACATTCATCGATTGAAGAAGTCTTTTCTAGAACCATGTATCTGGACAACGTATGGTTCGTATGGTTCGTTGGCTCAATTCGCATTGACAGAGAGTCACTCTAAATTTGGGTGTGCTGAAACCAGAAAAGTGAAGGAGAACAAATTTTACAAGCTCAGGGTCTGTTGCAGCTCTGAGTATGTATTGTGTTGGACAACTGAAATTTTATTTTGCATTATTGCTCAACATCAAAAAGTGTTTATGTCAAATGATTATGATTTTCAAATTGTTGATTTTTTTCAGAAAAGTACATTTTAATCTCCAATATGAGAAAGTTTTTAATGTCATTTTGCAGAGCTACCTGTACTTTTTCTTCTGTTTTGCAGATGTTATTTAAACATAATTTTGTATATATCAGATTATTTCTGTATTGATCCTTTTTTTTTTCAAAGTGTATCTCCAGTTGTTTTTTTATGTAAGCAAATAATGAGCTTCTCAGCATCACTTCTATTACCAGCATTATAATATCATGAATAGTAGGCGCACATACGGCTTAGACTGTGTTTCTGTTAAACTTCTACAGTTAGAATTGCATACAGTATACAGGAACGGCTATAGAGCTATACCTTGTAGTGCATCTTTATATGTAAGAAAATTATTTCAAATTACAGAATTTAAGAAGCAGGGCGCATGTTAGCGTTCTAAAAACCCAATATGATGTCACAGTGACGTTCATGTATCACAGTATGTTAGCTAAAAGATCATCATTGTTGGTGTAGAGAGCCTTTGAAAAGTTAAAAATTCATTAAATGGAAATACCCATGTGTCAGATTTGTTTTTTGAAAAAGACAAAAGGAGGCTACAAATCTTATGAAAAACAACCAATATAGCATTGCTCATATTTCTGGCTGTCTTTTTTTTTAATTATCAAAATTGGTTTAGAAAACTACAAACTTTGCAATTCAGTAATTTATCATAGCAAGTGTACTAGCATCATAATTTTGAACACTTGACGTTTATGTAACTGAGCAGATAGTTGTTAATACAAACATTTTATCAATAAAACATGTCTCATATTACTCCAAATACTGATTAGATAAAATCCAGACATATTTGTGTACAGATCTCCGAACTGAGGACTTGGGTCTGAACGTGTTACGTGGCTCATTTCTGCACGGGTACAGTGTTTCTCACTTACTTTGACACTTGTTTGTTTCAACTTTTATTTTTGTTTATTCAACGTATTGCTGTTGTTGGGGTGGTGGGGATATAATATGATATAGTAAGATCACATATTAGATAATATCATTATGGTTTAGACCTCGGAGATCTGATCTGCACACAATTTTCAAAGTACTGGCTCTCACACTGAATTTTATCAACTTTATTTTTGCTTTTTTCTTGCCTGCAAATTCGTCGTGCTTTGTCAGAAATTCCGCTCGCGCGTTTCTATTTTATTTCCAGACAGAGAGATGGAAAACGGAGAACACAATGAGAAAGATTGATTTTTTAAATGTTTTTCGAGTTTTTTGTTTTGTTTGTTTGTTTGTTTGATGACATTTCCGAGGTCTAATAACAAACAAGTCAGAAATTGGTCGTGTTATATTTCATTTCTTTTCTTCCTTTGTTTCTTTTCCTGTACAAAATTGACTGGCAAATTGAGGGTATTCTCCAGCATCCAGATCAGTTTTTTTGTTCAAAATATATGCTATATTTTTAATGCTTTGGTTCGGTGAAAAATGTCATGTAACGCAACTTTTTGTATAGCTCAGAAGTGTTGTTTCGCTCAGTTTGTTGTTATTATTGTATCAAAAACTTTTTCCTTTTCCTGCAGCATGCGAATGTTCAAGGTGACAAACTTTTAGCCCGAATGGTTTTAAGTTGAGGGGTTGATTCGCAGCAGTGTTTGGTGATCTAACGGCTAACATGTTAAAATACAACAGGTCATCTTATATGCAGACCTGCAAGTACCTTACTCCGCTGTGTGTATACATAAACACAAAAAATAATACAGTATGTATGTTGGGCACGGGATAGCTCAGTGGTCAGAGCACTCACTTTTCCCACAGTTAAGGTTAAACAGCATCGAGCGTAGTTACCAAGTGGATGGGTGACCGTTTGCGCGCCTTGGCTTCAGTACAGTCCCCCAGTCCACCCAGCTGTAAATGGGTACCTGCCCTCTTTAGGGTCAGGGAAGGTAAGGCAGCGATGGAGAGGAGATGGGCGCCACCCTCAATATGCTGGCCCCTAAAGAAGCTGAGGTATCCGATGCCTCACCCCCCTATGACCACATCGGTTATGGGACACCTTTACCTTTACCTTTTTATACATGTTGAAATCTCGTAATTCATGTCAGTGTTTGGCTGGTTGTAGACGTACAAACATGCCCAGTATCAACCCAAGGTTTTTCTTACACAATGGGTAATGCACCCTGTGGACAATCTTCTGAATGG
>CM060330.1:13996419-14011419 GCA_030674155.1 Stramonita haemastoma
CTCTCTCTCTTGTTTTCCTTTACGTCACATCTAGCTACTTTCAATAGCCTATGTGTTATATTACGTTATAAGATCAATATCAATCAATCCTGCACAGCACTGATGCGCGCGTAATCTGTTAATGCCAATTCTCGCCTTGACATCGATGTTCAACATTAGTTGTTTTACATCATCTGACCTTGCCAGTTTTCTCTCCCTCTTTTGTACCACTTCCTGTTTTTTTTTGTACGGATCAAGAAATACCTTTAAAAAAACAAACGTTTCTGCAGGCATCTGCTTTATATATATATATATATATATATATAGAGAGAGAGAGAGAGAGAGAGAGAGAGAGAGAGAGAGAGAGAGAGAGAGAGAGAGAGAGAGAGAGAGAGAGAGAGAGAGAGAGGGGAGAGAGAGAGAGAGGGCAGGTACGCGCTTACAGCTGGGTGAACTGGGGGGAGGGGGGGGGGACTGTACTGAGGCCAAGATGCGCAAACGGTCACCTATCCAATTGGTAACCACGCTCGACACTGCTTAACTTGACTGTGGGAAAGCGAGCGCTCTGACCACTAACAAAAAAGTGGCTATAGCACGGTGAAATCACCGGCTCTCGTCCAGTCCAGAAGTAGAGAAGCTTGCGGCCCAGTCAGTCTATGGAGGAGCGACCGTCCGGAAACGACCATTGCTATTGGCGAACTTGTCGGCGGATCGGTGGTCTTGTAAGGAATGCAAATGTAGTCCAGGAACATTTTGCCCCCAAAAAGGGCTTTGGCAAAAAGTAATGGCTTCCAATTTTTTTGACTTAAGTTATGCTTTGTTGGGTGTACTTGAACATCCCAAATGGTTTTAATAAAAAAAATTAGTGGGGGGATAAGATTTAATTCGTGTTTGAAAAGAGTAGGTGCAGTGCAGCTGAGCTGAAACGGCATTTCCCATTTGCGCTGCTTTGCAAGCTGTTCTGGCTGTCTAGTCAGGAATTTTTACACTTAATTGAAGCAGGTTGTATAAATTACATTTCTAAACTAAAACATTTACACTCTGACGACCCAATTCCTTTTTACTGGGGGGAAAAACTAATGTAATTGCACTTCCGGTTTGCAAATGTGAGAAAAGTTTACAGATAACATTACTTCAGGCAGCAAAATTTGAACATTGTGCAATAATTATAAGTGTAATAATCTTAAACACTCAAAAATGCATTCATATGATGAAAAGAACATAATGTTTGATACAAGCTGTTGTTGTTATAACTTATTTGCTTACCCACCCACCCCTAAAATTAGTGACCCAAGCGTTCAAACGAAGTACAATTTTCAGTCGATACAAAGCTACTGGCAACAGGTAATCACCTTCCCCAACTCCCCCTCTCCCCCACCCCCTCCCTCCCCATCACTCCCCCAAATATTGAAATATTTTTCATACGATGCGACTCTTATTTTGCTTTGAAAATCATATCTTGTGATCAATATTCTAGTCTGCATTTGTTTTTGTTTTTTTGTATTTTGTACCACTTTATGTCACGCAGATTTCTCTGCGTGAAATTCGGGCTGCTCTCCCCGGGGAGAGCGCGTCGCCACATGTGCAGCGCCTACCCATTTTTTTTTCTTTTTCCTGCATGCAAGTGTATTTGTTTCCCTATCAGAGTGGCTTCTTTCTACAGAATTTTGCCAGGGACAACCCCCTTGTTGCCGTGGGTTCTTTTACGTGCGCTAAATAGTGATGTGTAACACACGGGACCTCGGTTTATCGTCTCATCCGAAAGACTAGCGCCCAGACCACCACTCAGGGTCTAATGGATGGGGAAAAAGTTTTGGGTCCAAACGGGGTACGAACCCCGCATACTCCGACCCGGACTTTTTGCTTTCTAGGCAAGGCGCGTGACCACCTAGACCACCGATCCACTTTGTCGTCTTGAGTTAGGTTTTTAGGTTAAAAATCTCTTTTTGTTTTTCTAGAGGTGGTAGCAACCCTTGGAATAATATTTTGTGGGCAAGTAAACCACAAATAAAGCAAAATAAGTTGACTTGAATGCCTTGTATAAGAGGAGAGAGAGAGAGAGAGAGAGAGAGAGAGAGAGAGAGAGAGAGAGAGAGAGAGAGAGAGAGAGAGAGAGAGAGAGAGAGAGAGAGAGAGAGAGAGAGAGAGAGAGAGAGAGAGAGTGACAGAGAGCAAACATATCGTTGTCTATGGTTTCACACAATCACATCAAACGTGAATCATGACCACAAAAATAAAACACGAAAAATCAAAATACAAAACAAAACAAAAACAAAAAATCCAAGAAAAAGTAAGACTTGGAGCAAGATTTAAAACACCACGCACGGCTACAACTCAAATCTATTATGATGAGATACGAAAAATAATTCTGTAGGCCTAAGTCATAATTTGTGTGAGATAAGCGGTGTGAGATCATCACTAATGCTACCTACCACAATTATAATTATCAGCCTGCCACTGCCTCCACCAGTACTGCTGCTTCTATCATGGAGTTACCTGTAGTTGTCTCCCTTATCCCCCTTACCCGTAGTTATCTCCATTATCCCCTTAGCGATAGTTATCTCCCTTATCCCATTGGCAGTAGTTATCTCGCTTGTTCCCTTTCTGGCAGTTATCTCCCTTATCCCTTTACCGGTAGTTATCTCCCTTATCCCCCTTAGCGGCAGTTATTTCCCTGATTCCCTTTACTGGAGTTATCTCCCTTATCCCATTAGTGGTAGTTATCTCCCTTATCGTCTTAGCGGTAGTTATATCCCTTATCCATCATAGCAGTAGTTATTTCCCTTATTTGCCTTATCCCCCTTAGCGGTAGTTATCTTCCTTAGCCCCCTTAGCAGTAGTTATCTCCCTTAGGGTTGATAGTTATCCCCCTTAGCGGTAGTTATCTCCCTTATCCCCTTAGTGGTAGTTCTCTCTCTTGTTTTTCTCTGTGTGTGTGTTGTGTGTGTGTGTGTGTGTGTGTGTGTGTGTGTGTGTGTGTGTGTGTGTGTGTGTGGTGTGTGTGTGAACATTGTGTGTGTGTGTGTGTGTGTGTGTGTGTGTGTGTGTGTGTGTGTGTGTGTGTACATGTGTGTTGAATATGTATGTGTATGTGGGTCTGCGTGCGTGTGTTTGAGTATGTGTGTGTGTGCATTTGTGTTTACTAAATTTATTATGTATGGGTGAATGTGCAAATGTGTGTATGTGCTTGTGTGCGTGTTATGTGTGTGTGTGTGTGGAGAGAGAGAGAGAGAGAGAGAGAGAGAGAGAGAGAGAGAGAGAGAGAGAGAGAGAGAGAGAGAGAGAGAGACAGACAGACAGACAGAGAGAGACAGAGACAGAGCAGAGGAGAGAGAGAGAGAGAGAGAGAGAGAGAGAGAGAGAGAGAGAGAGAGAGAGAGAGAGAGAGAGAGAAGAGAGAGAGAGAGAGAGAGAGAATATTAATGGTGTGAATCCACACTATTTTCAACAAGCCTGTGTTGCTGGTCCCATTTGTACACCCAGTTTCCCAAAATGGTGAATGCCCTGTTAAAATCACCACCAATTAGCCATTTTTCATTATGATTATTTAGAGTTTTTAACCAATCAGTATTATCATTTACAGGTCCTTTGGGTAAGTAAACTGATACACAATTCACCGTTAGAGATTCTGAAAACTTGATCATACAAACAGCACACAAGGAAATATCTTTTGCAGTATCTGGCACAGGTGACTGTATCAAACAATAGTATATAAATCAATATGAATATATATTGCAGTATTGATTTTTGACTCAGTCTGTTGTTGTTGTTGTTGTTCACAGACAGGTGGATAGTAAAACTGCTTCAGTCTTGGTAACGTATTTCTTTTAACATTTAAAGACAAGAAGAAGAAGAAGAAGAAGAAGAAGAAGGAGAAGAGAAGAAGAAGAAGAAGAAGAAGAAGAAGAAGAAGAAGAAGAAAAGAAGTAGAAGAAGAAGAAGAAGAAGAAGAAGAAGAAGAAGAAGAAGAAGAAGAAGAAGAAGAAGATAACCTGACAGGAGTTTGATGCTAAGTGCTGTTGCAAGTAATTAATCAAGATTTTTTGCTAATGATCTACAGTTCCATTGCAGAACTGAGATATGACTATCACAATGCATTACCATTTAGATTGAAATCTACTACCTTCTTTTGTATACAGAGAAAGGAGGGGGGAAAGTGTAATGTATTCACGGGGTGGGGGTGGGGGCAGTCAGAAGTATTTTTACAAAGTAGATCTTGCAAAAACAGTGATAATTATTAGGCTCAAGTCCGAAGAGTATGCCACATTAAACATTATCTGAGGGGGATAAAAGGGGGGGTGGGGGAAATGGCACAAGTAATCCAAAAAACAAAAAAGTCAAACCCAAAAGGAGAAAAAAAAATAAATACCCCCCCACCCCCAAAAAAAAACCACCCTGGAAGCTTTACAGTTTATCCAAAATACAAGTAACAAGTGACGGGAAAATAGTCAATATTCGTAACAAAAGGTTGGTGATGCTAAGTTATTGCAAAGGTACTACTATATGCAACTTTTTCTTGTTGTTTTTTTTCTTTGATCAAAACCAGTCATTAAGGAAATTAAATCTACTTCCCCATGGTTTCACGAAGCCTCTGGCGAAGTGTGGATGTTGTGGCAGATGGAATGACCCAGGTAGGTGTGGAAGGAAGCGTCTGGTCCTCTTTGGCGTTTCCCAAAACAGCCCTCGGACGTGCCTGCCCAGGTTCCCCAGCTAGCACACTGGCCCCTCTTGACGTGGGATGTACACAGTCCCTCAGCATCCTGTGGCTGGTGTCTAGATTAGCATGGCTGACAAAAGATACATTGTCAATAACATAAAGATATGGCATTACAAGGGCATTAAAGACATCTCGTTTAATGTTCAAATCTATATTCTTCACTTTGCTTCATATGATGATTTTCAGTTTGGGGTGTCTTGTCCGATTATCTTTGACACTTTTTGTGAACCGTTAACAACAGTCTTCTGTGTCCCTTTTCTTGAGATCATTGACCCCACAGTGGATCACAGGGGCCTCCACTGGCTTCTCTGCAGAAGAAACCAGTTTCAAAGGTGGGGCCAATGTTCTCTGTGGAATAAACTTTTTGAGAGACAGCTTCAAAACCATATGAACACCCCAGTCTTTCATCGTTTACTTTATTGACAACTGAGTCGTGGAGTAAGACCACATAATATGGGAGATTTTGATGTTCTTTCTCTTTGGACTTTGAGTTGTGGGCAATAGATCCTTTTTTTATGTCAAATGTTTTGACGTCAGTTGGTTGACATACTTCAATTCTTTTTCTTTCATTTGGGTTGGGGTTTTTTTTTATTTTTTACTAGTTTGTCAACCACCACTGGCTTGGGTACTGTTCCGGCGACTGCCTGGGTTGATTTTGGCCTAGCCTTCTAACACCTGCGTAGGAAAGGCTACATCTAACCTTATTTGCTGGGCCGGACCCACCCACAGAACAAAACTGTCCGTCTGAGTTCCGGTACTTGCGCCACAGTGTTACATCTAGCCGATGCAAGATAACCGTTGGGCAATTATATTTTTTTGCATGTCAACTGTACTGTGCGCTCAGTGTTGTTGAGATGCACCCACATAGTGTGGAAATAATAATCATCTTTTAATTCTTGGATAGGCAGACAAACCAAAAGCTGGATGGACATCATCAAGGAGTGGACCCACCTGGACAGTCCAACACTCATTCGGAAGGCGGAGGACAGGGCTGGATGGCGACGCTGGCTGCAGAATCGTCTCTCATGTCTCCTCCACGACCATCCGGTCATGAGAAAGAAGAAGAAGAAGCACTCACCAGGACTACAGATGGTGCCGATGCTGGTGTTTGTTGACTGGTGACTGGTCCTTTTCGTTGGCAGTTGCGGGAGCTGATTTGTCGTGCAGATCGTGTCGTCAACACTTGAGGTCGTCGATTTTCGCTCCTCCATTGCGTTTCTCCATTCTCACGTGTCCTTTTGGAGCTGGAGTAGATAGATGCACAAGCTCCAAGACTCTTGGATCTGGCTGGTGGCTCTAGTTATCTGGACAGTCAGTACATTTGCGAATAACTTCGCAGACCGAAATTTAGCTGCAGGCTATTTCTGCCATCTTGTTTCCACCCTCCCCCCCCCCCGCCTGTGTGCGGCGTTCGTGTGGTGTGTGTGTGTGTGTGTGTGTGTGTGTGTGTGTGTGTGTGTGTGTGTGTGTGTGTGTGTGTGTGTGTGCTTTGTGTTATGTGATAGTTTGATATGTAGTATTTTTGTGTGTGTGTGCCTCTCTATATATATATATATATATATATATATATATATATATATATATATATATATATATATATATATATATATATATATATATATATATCTGTGTGTGTGTATGCTCTCTTATCTCCCTCCCATTCCACCCCCCCTCCCCCCCTCCTTCTCTCTCTTTCTCTCCAGCAGTTTTTGGGTACATGCCAAGGTGTTTAATTTCTGGCTAGTTATATTTCACTTTTTTCAACCCCCTCCCCCCCCCCCCCCCTTCCCTTTGAATTGTATCGTGGCCAAAGGCCGAAGTACAATAAATGATTTCAGTGTTCAGTGTCCTTATTCTGTCTCTGTCTCTTCTCTGTCTCTCTCTGTCTCTCTCTCTCTCTCAAAAAAGGCGCTAAAATTCCTAAATTAGATCACAAAGTAAAAACATACAGATCCTTTGCTAATTTCAATGAAAATTATTTCCTATAATATGACCTCTCACATTCTTCTCTTTCAACTGTTTATCACTTAACCGACCCTGATCTAGCATTTGAATTCTGGAAAAAAAACCTTTCATCAACATCTATAATAAACACGACCCCTTTCAAAATAAAACGAGTTAAACATACTCCAAAACCTCCTTAGCTAAATAAGGAAATTCAAGAGGAAATAATCAGAATAGACAAACTCAAAGAAACCAAACATTCACTGACTTTAAGAAGCAACGAAATAGAAAATACATCAATGAAGGCCCACGCGGCCCCAAAAAGAAATATTTTGTGACCTCATACCAGTATAGTAGTAGTAGTAGTAGTAGGCACCCCCAGTCTCGGAAGACTATGGAGTTGCGCTCTAGTCTTTAGGCGCAAAGCCTGGGCAAGTATGTATGGAGGGCAAGCTGTTACCCATGCAGCAGACCCCCCCTCTCCACGGCACTGGACTGATCCATTAGAAAGGCAATGACCGATAGGAATGGTTCCAGTACCGTCGAGGAGCCACCAGAACGTTGCCATATATATATATACCTACAGCCCCGAGCCGCTCTGGGACTCCAACTCCCGATTTTTCCTCAGGAACATCAGATAGCTCAGGCAATAAACAGAAAGTCATATGAAATACTATAAATTCTCTACAACAAAATCAGTAAAAACACCTGTCATAAAAGATATTACTGCCACCACTTTAAACCAACATTTTTCCAAATTTCTTCCTCAACAGTTAAAAATGATAGATCTTGTTTCAATGACCTTGCCTTATTGAATGAATTCTGCATTTCTAAACAGATCACTTCAAAGTATGTCGTGTGTTTTGGAGTGTGAGTGTGTGTGTGTGTGTGTGTGTGTGTGTGTGTGTGTGTGTGTGTGTGTGTGTGTGTGTTGTGTGTGTGTGTGTGTGTGTGTGTGTGTGTGTGTGTGTGTGTGTGTGTGTGTGTGTGGTGTTGTTGTGTGTTTGTGTGTGTGTGTGTGTGTGTGTGTGTGTACATTCGAATTTGCTAAACTATTTCTTGTCATTGTTGCTTGTGTGATGTGTGGGTCAAGTGCAATGCCATTGATTTGTTTTTGCAAGATATAGGCTTAAAATTCATTATTATTATTATATTTATTATTATCTCATCATCAATCATCTCATTCATATTATATTATATTTATGTTTATACTACATATTATATTAGTGAATAAGTAATAGTAGTTGAGTATATATAGTAGTAGTATATATAGTAGTTATTATTATTATTTATTATTATTATATTATTATTATTATTATTATTTTATTATTATATATTCATTATCTTGAAATAAGATTGACATACTGCTAGATATTCTCAGTCTCTCCTCTCTCTCTCTCTCTCTCCGTCTTTCTTCCCCTCTCTCCTCCTCTCTCCTCTCCTCTCCTCTCTCTCTCTCCATCTTCTCCTTCCACTCCATCTCTCCTCTCTCCTCTTTCTTCTCTCCTCCCTTGCTCCTTGCTCCTCCTCAACACACACACACACACACACACACACACACACACACACACACACACACACACACACACACACACACACACACACACACACACACACACACACACACACACGGGGACGGGATAGCCTAGAGGTCAGAACATTGCGCTGGTAATTTTACGACCCAGGTTCGAATCCCGTTGGAGGGGAATTTTCCCCTGGAGTTAATATCAGTGCTGACTCCACTCTCCCCAAAGTCCTTTGGATGAGACTATAAACCGAGGTCCCGTATGCGAACCCACGCAGAACATCTTGCGCACACGTTAAATCATGTTCTGCTTTCCGTATGAGTAGGCCATTGTGTGCCGGTGGGAACAGATGACAAGATTTACAAAACTGCATACACACGGGGACTGGATGTAAAAAGCACTTGAGTGCTTATTCCATTATCCTCGATATAAAAGAGTAAAAAAAAAAAAAATCAAAACATGATTTACAAAACTGCATACACACAGGGACCGGACGTAAAAAAGTACATGAGTGCTTTTTCCATTATCCTCAATATAAAAGAATAAAATAAAAAATCAAAACACACACACACACACACACACACACACACACACACACACACACACACACACACACACACACACACACACACACACACACACACACACACACACACTGATCTACAATGCCAATGATCAAACTAGATACATACATCAGGAACAGAAATGAAGGAAATTAGAAAATATTTACATTCTGCCCCATCAGCTGAACAACTGACTTCACCTTCACCTCACCTTCACTGTCTCCAAGTCCAGCAGACCGTGGGGGCACAACTGAAGATTTGGCAACAGCTTCCTCCACTCCCCACTGACGACTACTCACATAAACAAAAAAATTAAATGCAGAGTTCATAGGTCTTGGGTTTTCCAGTTTATTTATAGAAATCTACGAAAGTATGGGTATTGCCGGAAACGAATAAAAAATAAAAATAGAAATTGAAAAAAAAAGAATAAACATAAGAAAAACAACATTTTAAGACCATTATGGTAAAATAGAACACAATGCAGCACATTACGAATTTACTATATCCTACATGCTTCTCAGCCTGAAATCAGATATATATTTCCCAAGTTCAGTTAACTCATAGACAGGCACAGTGGCCTGTTGGATAAGACGAACGGACTTGTGGTCTGTATGTCCCCGTGTGTCAGGAGTTCGAATTTCAGTGGGAGTTTTGTAATTGACAAAAAAGAAAAAAAAAAAAAGTAGCATGGAGGGTGGAGGACATTTAGGGGGAGTATGATGGGGGCCGTCTCCAGAAAGACCATCTCCCTGGGCAGCCTGTCTTAAGCTGGGAACTGGGGGTTTAGCCTGAAAAAATCAACTCCAGGCCTTCTTTCCTGGAGAACTTGCAAAAGGTGAATGATGCTCCTCAGACAGAGAAGTGAGCAAACTGGAGATGGGCATCATATGATGATGCCCTTCAGGAGGATGTAATCAGAGGAGGGGAATGTAGAGAGGAAGGGAGGAGGGGAATAAAGCAAGAGGAGGACGGAGGAGGGCAGTCAAGTGAAGAGATTGGAGGAGGGCAGTCAAGTGAAGAGATAGGAGGAGGGCAGTCAAGTGAAGAGATAGGAGGAGGGCAGTCAAGTGAAGAGATAGGAGGAGGGCAGTCAAGTGAAGAGATAGGAGGAGGGCAGTCAAGTGAAGAGATAGGAGGAGGGCAGTCAAGTGAAGAGATAGGAGGAGGGCAGTCAAGTGAAGAGATTGGAGGAGGGCAGTCAAGTGAAGAGATTGGAGGAGGCAGTCAAGTGAAGAGATTGGAGGAGGGCAGTCAAGTGAGAAGAGAAAAGTGAGAGATAGGGGCAGTCAAGTGAAGAGATGAGGAGGGCAGTCAAGTGAAGAGATTGGAGAGGGCAGTCAAGTGAAGAGATTGGAGGAGGGCAGTCAAGTGAAGAGATTGGAGGAGGGCAGTCAAGTGAAGAGATTGGAGGAGGGCAGTCAAGTGAAGAGATTGGAGGAGGGCAGTCAAGTAGAGAAGAGATGTGAAGAGATTGGAGAGGGCAGTCAAGTGAAGAGATTGGAGGAGGGCAGTCAAGTGAAGAGATTGGAGGAGGGCAGTCAAGTGAAGAGATGGGAGGGCAGTCAAGTGAAGAGATTGGAGGAGGGCAGTCAAGTGAAGAGATTGGAGGAGGGCAGTCAAGTGAAGAGAATTGGAGGAGGGCAGTCAAGTGAAGAGATTGGAGGAGGGCAGTCAAGTGAAGAGATTGGAGGAGGGCAGTCAAGTGAAGAGATTGGGGAGGGCAGTCAAGTGAAGAGATTGGAGGAGGGCAGTCAAGTGAAGAGAAGGAGGAGGGCAGTCAAGTGAAGAGAAAAGTGAGGGCAGTCAAGTGAAGAGATTGGAGGAGGGCAGTCAAGTGAAGAGAAAGTGGAGGGCAGTCAAGTGAAGAGATTGGAGGAGGGCAGTCAAGTGAAGAGATTGGAGGAGGGCAGTCAGTGAAGATGAGAGGCAGCAATGAGAGAGGGAGCAGTCAAAAATGGAGGAGGCAGCAAAAGAAGAGAGGAGAGAGGCAGTCAAGTGAAGAGATTGGAGGAGGGCAGTCAAAGAAGAGATTAGAGGAGGGCAGTCAAGAAGAAAGAGATAGGAGGATTGTTTTTTATTTATTATTATTTTAATTTTATTTCATTTTTTTATGATCAAGGATAATGGAATTAAGTTCATGTGCTTTTTTTTTTTTCATCCAGTCCCTGTGTGTATGCAGTTGTGTTCATGATCGTCGTTCATGATCATCGTTCAAGACCAACAGTTATCGTCCATGATCAACAGTTATCATTATCTTTCATGATCAATAGTTATCGTTCATGCCAGTAGTTATCGGTCATGGTCAACAGTTATCGTACTTGACTTCCAGCTCCTTGTTTTCTTTGATAATGTTAATAGCAAAAGAAATTGACGACAAACAAAAGCATTCTTGGTACTTTGTATTGAAGATACAAGGATTCTCCGAGGTCAGAATGTGGCAACCCCCAACATAATATGCAAAAATCTGACAATTGCTAAATCTTGGAGTTTTATCCAAGGAACGAAAGAAAAAAAATACAAGGCAGAGAGAGAGGAGAGAGAGAGAGAAGAGAGAGAGGAGAGAGAGAGAGAAGAGAGAGAGAGAGAGAGAGAAGAGAGAGAGAGAGAGAGAGAGAGAGAGAGAGAGAGAGAGAGGGTGGTGGTGGTGTGGTGATGGTGGTGGGAGGAGGAGGAGCGAGAGAGAGAAACTGATAGACGAACTGTCAGACAGACATACAGACATACAGACAGACAACACAATGACACAGAAAGGCTTGTCAACGAAGCTAAGTCTGCATCATCACCTGTTTCACTGCCTTGTGTCAAACAGGAACAGAGCCCATGGCAAAGCTGCTGCTGATGTTGATGTTGATGTTGATGTTGATGCTGATGGTGTAGAGCAGAGTGGAGCGGACTGTAAGGGTACACGGACGTCATTCCCCCCCCCCCCCCTCATTGGGGGGGGACGCTGTGTGTGACCCCTGTGTGTGCTCCCACCATGGTTAAAAAAAAAAGTTAAAGTCTGTCCTGAGCCTAAGGCTCATCAGACCGGTGCTTATCCCGATATCTGTGACGTTAAGCGACTGAGAGTCATAGACTCCCCCCTGGTGGGGTGAAAAAATAGCCGTAAAGTGCCTTTTCAAGGGCACAACGCATAGCCGAAAGCTGGGATCGAACCCGCAACCTTTGATTACGAGTCCAACGCCCTATCCATGACTTCAGCGGGAGGCTGCTCCCACATGACTGACCTCACACTGCTCCAGCCTCTACTGACCGCTTTCCCTACAAGCACCACCAAGACTCCTCTTGTCCAACAACTCCATCTCTCTCCTCCGGCCGGCCCCCGGGGACTTCAAGGGGCTGGCTGCTGCCGTGTTGGCAGAGCTTGGACCTGTACGTCCCGTCATCTCCATCCTGTCCACTGTCACCGAGGACGTACGTGTTTGAAAGGGTGGGTCAGCTGGGTCAACTTGAACCTGGCCCACAATCAGATCAATCACGTTCGATGACCTTCCTCCGCGCGCAGAGATGCCGATCAGGTTTTTGACTTCTCTTGAGCAGGTTACACCTGGATCATATTATTTATTTATTTTTAAATTTTTATTTTATTTTTATTCTTTTATATCGAGGATAATGGAAATAAGTACTCATGTACTTTTTTACATCCCGTCCCCGTGTGCATGCAGTTTTGTAAATGTCATCTGTTCCCACCGGCACAGATGGCCTACTCTTACGAAAAGCGGAACAGGATTGAACGTGTGCGCAAGATGTTCTGCGTGCGTTCACACACGGGGCCTCGGTTTAAAGTCTTATTCGAAGGACTATTGGGGAGAGTGGAGTTAGCACTGATGTTAACTCCAGGAGAAAAATCTCCTCGACCGGAATCGAACCCGGGTCGTCAAATTGCCAGCGCAATGTTCTGACCACTAGGCTATCTGTCCCCATATCATCATAATCATCATAACTTGCTGAGCGCGCGAGGTCAGCAAGGAGACGGGGTCTGTTTCCGTGTACTCTGCAGTGGCTGGATCGACCTCAACCACAACCGTAGTATTGCACAGTCCACTTGAATATTTGTTGTAGTTACGTTATTGATGTTTAATGTTCACACTTTGTTAAATTTAAACTTTTCTCATGTCTAAGATTTTTTTTTCAATTTTATTTTGTTTTTAACTTTTTTTAAATAGATTTAAAGAATATATTTTTAAAATTTGTTTTTATTTATCTATTTTTTTAAAGTATTACTACCTTTTCATGTATACAAAAAAACATCCACACACAAGCTATCTCTTCAGTCTTTTCTTCTCCCACTCCTTCTTCCACTACCTTCTTCAAACTTCTTTATTTTCCACTTTTCCTCGTCTAACTAATATCACTGAGTGTGAACAGACGTTAAATTGAAGACAACAACAACAACAACACAACCGTATCACCATACCACCAGATCACAGCACAGCAGCAGCAGCAGCAGCAGCAGCAGCAGCAGCAGCAGCAGCAGCAGCAGCGATGAGTTCCTGATGCTGAATGATCTCTTCCAGCCTGATCTATCTTGACGTGACCTCTCTCCACAACCAGCTACACAGCCTGAGAGGGTTGCTTCAGGGCAATGAGCAGCAGCCTGCGTGCGGAGCTGAGCTGAATTTGAGGACGTAACAAGCTATCGCTACCCCCTGAGTGACTCTGTGCCTATCCGCTGCTCGTGTTTCGAGCCAGCCACTGCAGTCCACGTTGCGCTCTCTATCTGGCCCTAGCCTAGAAGGAAACTGTGAGGTGAAGTCCGGGCAATTATTTATTATTTATCATTTATTTATTTATTTATTTTTTTATTTATTCATTTTCATTATTCTTTATATCGAGGATAATGGAATAAGCAACTCATTGTACTTTTTTTTACATCCAGTCCCCGTGTGTACGCAGTTTTGTAAATGTCATCTGTTCCCACCGGCACACGATGGCCTACTCTTACGAAAAGCGAAACAGGATTTAACGTGTGTGCAAGACGTTCTGCGTGCATTCGCACACTGGGGCCTCGGTTTAAAGTCTCATCCGAAGAAGGACTTGTGGGGAGAGTGAGTCAGCATGATGTTAACTCCAGGAGAAAAAATCTCCTCGACCGGATTCGAACCCGGGTCGTCAAATTGCCAGCGCAATGTTCTGACCACTAGGCTATCCTGTCCCCCACAATCACAATCCCAGCATGAGCTACCCTGACCAGGCCCTGCCCTGTTCCGTACTGACCAGCTTGAGGTCCCTCAGCCTTGATGGCCTTCCTTCCTCACCTGGACTGGACTTCGGTCCTGGCTTTGGGCAACATGACGTCCCTCACCAACCTGAGTCTCTCTGGGGTGTTGAGGGAGGTCACTGCTGCTTCTTGAAAACGCTCACCAACAGGACTTTGGTGGCCCCCCATGCCTTCTTCATTGCATCTGCTGAATGTGTCTCGCTGTCACATCGTGCACATTGACCTGGATGCTGCTTTGAGACCTGTGAGGAATATCCGGAATTCTGGATCTCTCTTTTAACACTCCACTCCACATATCTGTGTGTGTGTGTGTGTGTGTGTGTGTGTGTGTGTGTGTGTGTGTCGTGTGTTGTGTGTTGTGTGTGTGTGTCTGTGTGTTTTGTGTGTGTGTGTGTGTGTGTTGTGTGTGTGTGTGTGTGTGTGTGTGTGTGGCGATCTGCAGTGCATGTGTAAGTAAGTGTCAATGAGACACATACAGGTAGAGACAGCAAGACAGTTCAGGTAGCAGGCAGACAAGGTAAGACTCTGACACAGTGACACCGCCAGGCAAATGGGCAATTTCAAAAGACAGACAGACAGACACGCACACACACAAATACAATCACAAACACAAACACACACATACATAATTCGCAACCATCCCCACATACACACACATACACGCGTGCACACGCAAACACATACACATACAAAAACACTCGCGCCCCCCCCCCCCTACACAAACACACAAACACACAACACACACACACATACACACACATACACACACATACACACACACTCACCCCCTACCCCCCACCCCCCCCCCCCCCCACACACACACACACACCACACGATATGGGGGAAAAGAAAGTATTATTTTCAAATAACTGCTTAGTCATCACCAACAGCAAAAACAATACTATCATTTATTCATTCAACAGTCCATTTTTAGGCTAACTGACACCCATGCCAAGTGCACAAAAGCAATAAACATACCCATGTAATTTGTCTACGGCGTTTTTTTTTTCATTCTTTTTCCTGATCAGTTGATTCAAATCTCTTCCTGGC
>CM060330.1:14016419-14018456 GCA_030674155.1 Stramonita haemastoma
TGCAGTGTCTCTGTCATGATGTTTTCGAGGAAGAGGTTGAAGAGTACAGGTGAGAGAAGGCAGCCCTGGCGAACCCCAACCGTGGTCTTGAAGAACTCGCCCACGTGATTGTTCATAAAAACTGCACTTTTTGCGTTCTCGTACAGAGCTTTGATGACTTCAATTAGGCAGTTGTCAATGCTGAAGTGCCTGAGTACTTGCCAGAGGCCGTCATGCCATACCCTGTCAAAGGCCTTTTTGAAGTCTATGAAATTGTGGTACAAGTCTTTTTGCTGTTGGAGATACTTCTCTATCAGAATTCTCAGATTGAAAATTTGTTCCATTGTGCTGCGTTTTGGTCTAAAGCCCGCTTGTTCTTCTGCCAGGAGTTTTTCCGCTTGGTTTTTCAGTCTGTTGAGGACTACCTGCAGCATGATCTTGACGACAGGAAAAGTAAAAAAAAAAAACCCGTGTGTTGTGGTGTGATGTGCTTGTGGTGTGATGTGCTTGTGTGTGTTGTGTGTGTTGTGTGTGTGTGTGTGTGTGTGTGTGTGTGTGTGTGTGTGTGTGTGTGTGTGTGTGTGTGTGTGCTAGTGTGTCTGTGTGAGAGAGAGAGAGAGAGAGAGAGAGAGAGAGAAAAGAGAGAGAGGAGAGAGAGAGAGAGAGAGAGAGAGAGAGAGAGAGAGACACACACACACACACACACACACACACACACATACACACACACACACACACACACACACACACACACACACACACACACACACACACACACACACAGACAAAGAGATTTTCGAAAATCATAATCATTTTTATGCTATGTATTAGTACGCCTTAACACCCGTGACCTTATTAACATAATTATTATGTCTGAGGATCAAGATCATTCCACATCCCAAATTTGTGTAAAGTATCCGATCTTCATACAGACAGACAGACAGACAGACAGACAGACAGACACACACACACACCACTCACTTACTCACACACACACACACACACACACACACACAACACACACACACACACACACACTTAAACACACAACACACACAACACACACACACACACACATACACACATAACACACACACAACACTACACACATACACACACACACACAACACACACACACACACACACACACACACACACACACACACACACACACACACAAAACACCCCCCCCCCACACACACACCACACACACACACATACACACCCCTTTGTACAAACGATAGGTCTAGTGAATAATAATGATTTTAGCCAACACGGAAGTTCAAGTTCTGATCACATGGAAAGGCCAATGGAAAGGGTCAAAGGACAGATCAGTAGCGTGCCAAGGACTTGACCATGCTAGTTTAGAAACCGGAATCTACCTGTATCTTGCCACTTTGTCTGACACTCTTCTTGGAAAGGCGAATGCATTTCTAACAGGTGTGTGTTGTTAGCAGGGAAAGATAGATATAGGGTTTGGAATACGTTTTTGGCTATGAAAGCTTTGTACTTCACGAAGCTCTTTTTTTTTTTTTTACCCACATGTGTGTGTGTGGTTGTGGTGGTGGTGAGGGGGTGGGGTATGTGTGTGTGTGTGTGTGGGCGGGGGGGGGGGGGGGGGGGGAGGGGGGTGTATGTGTGTGTGTTTGTGTGTAGTGTGTGTGTGTGTGTGTCTCTGTGTGTGTCTGTGTGTGTGTGTGTGTGTCTGTGTGTGTGTGTGTGTGTGTGTGTGTGTGTGTGTGTGTATTCGTGTGTGTGTGTGTGTGTGTGTTGTGTGTGTGTGTGTGTGTGTGTGTGTGTGTGTGTGTGTGTGTGTATTCGTGTGTGTGGTTGTGTGTGTGTGTGTGTGTGTGTGTGTGTGGTGTGTGTGTGTGTGTGTGTGTGTGTGTGTGTGTTTGTGGTGTGTGTGTATTCGTGTGTGTGTGTGTGTGTGTTGTGTGTGTGTGTGTGTGTGTGTGTTGTTTGTGTGTGGGGGGTGCTGTGTGTGTCTGTCTGTGTCTGTCTTAGTGTGTGTGTGTGTGTGTGTGTGTGTGTGTGTGTGTGTGTGTGTGTGTGTGG
>CM060330.1:14018556-14021056 GCA_030674155.1 Stramonita haemastoma
TCCTCCCCTCCCCTTCTCTTCTCTCTCCCCCTTCCTTTTTCCCCCTTTTCTGGTGAAAAAAGCAAAGGGTTTATCTTTTTTCCTCGAATAAAAAAATTTTTGCCTTCCCTTGCCTTCCCTTGCCTTCCCTTTCCCTTTGCCCTTTCTCTTTTCTCTCTCTTCCCCTTTCTCCTCCCCTTCTCTCCTCTCTCCCTCTCCTCTCTCCCTCTCTTTTCCCCTTTTTTCTCTCTCCCCCTCTCTCTCCCCTCTCTCCTTCTCTTTTCTCTCCCCTCTCTCTCTTTTTCCCCTCTTTCTCCCTTTTTCTCTCTCCCCTCTCTCCTCCTTCTCTCTCTCCCCTCTCTCTCTCCTTCTTCAAAGCAGTTATAGTGAGGGGGAAAAAAAGGGGGATAAAAACAACAATAAATCTAAATCGTGGCATAAGGAAGTTTAAGTACCCATCCATTTTTCGCTAACAATTTAGTCTGAGGACTTTTTTTTTTGCACCAGACTAAGCTGCCTACAAAATGCACACTGCACTGCAGTAACAAGAAAATTGTATGGGGAACAGGATAGCTAAGCGGTCAGAACACACTCCCTCTCTCCAAGCTAAGATTAAGCAGCATTGAGCGTGGTTTGCCTCTTGGGTGGGTGAACGTTTGTACTATGCATGCACCTTAGCTTCATTTCAGTCTCCCAGTTCACTCAGCTGTAAATGGGTACCTGCCCTCTTTAGGGACAGGGAAGGTAAAGCAGCGAGGAAGAAGTGGAGATGGGCACCTCTCTTAAGATGCTGACCTCTAGAGAAGCTGCATACAAATGAGGACTGGGTTAAAAAAAAAAAGAGCACGTGAATACTTTTTTCATTATCCTCTAAATACAAGAAAAAAGACAGAAAGAACAATTCTCTGACACCTCGCTCCCCAATGACTGTAAAAGAGATTACGGGAACATCTAAGAATGTTTTTCATCATTTTTGTCATGCACAGAACATAGATTCGTTTCAAAAATACAAAATTGGAATGGAAAATAGACTGACAGAAAAAGAATAACCAATAGCTGGAAAAAAGATGGCACTGTGCATTGACAGTGCCGTACTCTTCTCAGGAAGGGCAGCTTAAGGTTCATGCAAAAACGTCTGTGGTGAGTATGAACACTTTTCCAATACGATGCAGTACATGACAGTGCACAATGGTTCAAAAGATAGAATGCTATATCATGCAATGCCTAATCACAACCATAATATACAATGCCATATCACGCCCTACCATCCCTCACGAAACGAAACCATGTTATACAGAATACCAATTATTCGACATTGTTTCTTCTTCATCGAACTCTCAGAAATCAACATTTTGTGGTCTGTTATACAAGTGAACGGGAGACGGGATAGCTCAGTGGTCAGAGCACTCGCTTACCCCCAGCAGCGTCGAGCGTGGTTGCCATTTGGATGGGTGACCGTTTTCGCACCTTGGCTACAGTACAGTTCCCCCAGTTCACCCAGCTGTAAATGGGTACCTGCCCTCTTTAGGGTCAGGGAAGGTAAAGCAGCGAGGGAGAGGAGATGGGCGCCGCCCTCAAGTTGCTGGCCCCTAGAGAAGCTGAGGTCTCTGACGCCTCGCTCCCCTACGACCGCATAGATTATGGGACACCTTTACCTTTAACTATACAAGTGAAAATGCGTTGAACTGCTGTTAAGCACCTGACAAGTCAAGCTCAGTGTATCCAACTTCAGCAGTCTTTAAACTTTGTAAAAGTCTTTCAAGAAAAAAAAGGCAGGAGAAAGGACCAAGAAGGCAGAAAATAGATAAGAATCAGGTAACAGAAAGAAAAAGGAACAAGGAGGAAACAAAGACAGGGATAGAAAATAGGAAAAATTCCTTGCACAGAATTTCCATAAGGTCGGAATGCTTATCATACAAAACAAAACCTGTTCGGCCCTTTGCAAAGGTAGGTCTGTTCATGCAGTTAGGAATGGATGACACAATTTTGGAAAATTAAAAGAGCTTCCTAGCATGCCCACAAGGAAAAAAAACACGTTTGTTTAATACTGTACAAGACAATACAATCGCACACAAACTGAAAAGAAAAGAGAAAACATCGTGAGGATAACTGACATAAACAGAAACACAACCGCACCACTACTACAACCACTCAGGCTGGAGCTGAATGAAGTCACCAGTAACTAACTAACCAACTGGTCAGACCACTTGATCTGTTGTCAGTTTTGTCTGGGACAGGCAAGGGGATTTACAGGGATTTGTGGGAGGGATTTGTGAGGGCTTGCTGAACTGAAAGGTATTGATGACTAGAGGCAGGAAGAGGAGGAGGAGGAGGAGGAGGAGGAGGAGGAGGAGGAGGAGGAGGAGGAGGAGGAGAGGAGGAGGAGGAGGAGGAGGAAAACAGGCACGTGCAGAAGACTGAAGAGGTGGTGGAATGTGTTTGTCGTCTGTGGTCAATGGATCTGTTTGTGGAAAATAAGAGACATTGTGGAAGATTTCTTTACTACATTTGATTATCAGAA
>CM060330.1:14026056-14028556 GCA_030674155.1 Stramonita haemastoma
AGATGCTGAAGGGGGGGGAGGGGGGAGAGGGGAGAGGATGAAGATCACACACGTGCAGAAGACTGAAAGAGGGGAGGAATGTCAGTTGCGTGTGGTCACTTTGTCAGTGACAGTGACAGGCGGAGTGGGTGGGTGGGTGATGTGTTATTATTGCGTTGGGTTGAGTTGTCAGGTCCAGCTTTCATAGAAGGTATATAATTATAATTATCTGATTTCTCTTAAGCTTAGTGTGAAAGTCAGGTTAAAGTGTCATGGATTTTTTTGTGGATGGGGGCTGGTGGTGGTGATGGTGTTGGTGGTGGTGGTGGTAGGTGGTGGTGGTGGTGGTGGTGAAGGGTGGTGGTGGTGTGGTGGTGGTGGTGGTAGGTGGTGGTGGTGGTGGTGGTGGTGGTGGTGGTGGTGGTGGTGGTGGTAAAGCTTCATTTCACATTAAGCAAGCAGCCTTTTTATATAATTATGTGTATATTTTGGGGGGTGATTTTGTTTTTGTTTGTGTTTATTTTTTCTTGCAAGAATGGGAAAGGGGGAACTGGAGGATGGGTAGGCGGAGGGACAGCTTACTGACTGTTTTATAAACATTGATAGGGGGGTGGGGGTGGGGGGTCGTTCCTCAGCTAGAACTCTGAAATTCATCAATGTTGAGATTTTTCCTTATACTAACATGGTAACTGTATTCCGGCTTCAGAGAAGCCTTCTAGTTTGAGAGTCAGACTAGTGATCTAACAGTAACTGGCAGCAGCGGTCTGTGCAAAGGTCACCATTCCGGGTAGTCTTTTTTCCTCTTGAGTGAACATTATGTTCTGACTTCGATTCCCTTTCGCAGAAGCAATAGGACAGCTATGGCTAGTGGTATGGACGGTATGAACATACCAACATGCACCCTGCTCCTTGAGAAGGGTGGGAGGGCTCCACTAGCTTCGACTCATCTGTGACCTCCTGCTGAAGGAATTCAGGGCATTGTTCGAACGACTTTCCAAAGAAGAAATCAAATCAAATCAACTCGGACTAATCAGGATAATTATTATAGTCTATCGGTTAGAGCTTTACGCTCGTGATCTGATGGCCCAAGTTCATAGCACCACCGAGGCATATGTAGGCAGGTATTTTCCTCTTGGAGTCTGAGATAACATCATTACTGACTCCACACCCCCAAAAGTCCTTGCAACACAGAGCATTTTGTGAGCATGTTTTAATCTGCATATCATTACTGAACAAACACACACACACACTTACACACACACACACACACACACACACTTACACCACACACTTACACACACACACACAACAAACACACACACACACACACACACACACACACACAAACACACACACACACATACAGAGAGAGAGAGAGAGAGAGAGAGAGAGAGAGAGAGAGAGAGAGAGAGAGAGAGAGAAGAGAGAGAGAGAGAGAGAGAGAGAGAGAGAGAGAGAGAGAGAGAGAGAGAGAGAGAGAGAGAGAGAGAGAGAGAGAGAGAGAGAGAGAGAGAGAGAGAGAGAGAGTTTAAGACAACTGGGGTACAGATGACGGGAAAGCCTAGTGGTCAGAATGCTGCACTCGCAATTTGACGACCTGGGTTTGATTCTCATTCGAGGGGATTTTCCCCCTGGAGTTAATATCAGTACTGACTCCACTCTCCCCAAAACTCCTTAGGATGAGACTATAAACCGAGGTCCCGTATGCGAACGCACACAAAACATCTTGCGCACACGCTAAATCCTGTTAAATGCTTTTCGTAACAGTAGGCCATCGTGTGCCGGTGGGAGAAGATGACAAGAGTTGCAAAACTGCATACACAAGGGGTCTGGATGTAAAAAAAAAAAACCACACGAGTGCTTATTCTATTTTCCTCAATATAAAAGTAAATGACAAAATTTACAAGACTGCATACACACGGGGACTAGATGTAAAATAAAGAAGCAAAAATGCTTATGCCATCATTCTCGAAATAAGAAAATTAAAGAAAACCACACACACACACACACACACACCCAGACACACACCTGCGCGCGTGCACGCACACACACACACACACACACACACACACACACACACACACACACACACACACACACACACAACACACACACACACACACACACACACACACACAGTCCTTCGGATGAGACTATAAACCGAGGCCCCGTGTGTTAACGCACGCAGAACATCTTGCGCACACGTTAAATCCTGTTCCGCTTTTTGTAAGAGTAGGCCATCGTGCGCCGGTGGGAACAGATGACAAGATTTACAAAACTGCATACACACGGGGACTGGATGTAAAAAAGCACACGAGTGCTTATTCCATTATAATCGATATAAAAGAATAAAATAAAAAATAAAAAAGCACACACACACACACACACACCACACACACAACACCCTTATACCCCCACCCCAACGCTCCTGACTCCCCCCCCCCCCACACACACACCTTAACCCCCCAAACCCCCTCCCTGCTCCCCTCCCCCCCACACACACACATTAACCCCCTCCCTC
>CM060330.1:14038556-14043556 GCA_030674155.1 Stramonita haemastoma
TCAGAGGATGCTAACTTTGCCCATTTCCTGCTGAACTTTGGTGAACTTACTGTCAGAAAAAAACTGTGGTTGGAAGATTGGTTGTCTATCTTGCTAGTATGCAATAGCTTGTCTTTTTTTGTTTTAGTAGGTCAATTTCATGTGCAATAATCTTCATGGTACATTTTGTCATACTAAGTAAACCTTACATAACACACAACAATCATTATAATTATGACATGCACACACACACACACAAGCACATACCTACATACAGACACACACACACACACACATCCCCATACATACATGCATCACGCATGGACACACAAACACACAGACACACACATACAAACACGCACACAGACACACACTCACACACACACACACACAACAAACATCAGACACAAACACACAAACAGCTATACCAAAAAAAACCCAAACAAACCCCAAAATCACTCAAAGCATTAGTTAGCTCATCACCCCTCCTGCATTGCCATACAGCATTGTGGGCATACAGCATTGTGGGCAAAACCAGAAATGCAGAAAGCAAAAACTGATAGGGAGTAAGTAGCCTGGCCAGTGACCACTCTAGTTACTTCTCCAAGGCACAACACTGCCCACTATCCAGATGACAGCTCCATCCCCCCCCCTCCCTACTAGCCCTAGGCCTAATCAGAGTAGCAGCTTACCCTAACCACCATCTCCACATTTCCTATACTACCCCTCCTCCCTCCTTCTCCATCCCCTACAATCAATTTTGAGCCTCTGACACTTCACAGTGAGTCACTGATTTGACAGACAGAAAGAGAAGGAGGAGGATGGGAGGGGGGCAATCTGCCTACACACAAAATACTCTGTCATGCAACCTGCCCAGCCCCACTCCTACTCATGTGTTTAGGATGTTCACTGCCCTTCCCTAACCACTACCCCTAGCCTTTAAAGTTTTACATCAGCTGCTGGTTTCAAGCACAAGAGGGTGTAAAAAGCAATGTGAAAGGAAGCAGAAGACAGGCAGGATTCTTGAGGCAGGTAGAACGAAGTCAGGGGGTGCTAACTTTGCTCATTTCCTGCTGAACTTTGGTGATCTTGTCATTGGCAAAAACTGGTATTGAAAGATTAGCTTTCTATCTTGCTGACATAACGTGCAATATTTTGTGTGTTTGTTTTCTTTTTCTTTTTTATTTGTTAACTACATGCGTAAGTTAAATCAATCTTGTTGATACACACACGCGTGCACACACACACACACACACACACACACACACACACACACACACACACACACACACACACACATCATGACAAGAGACATACACAACCAATCAAACACGTAGCTATACCAAAAACAAATCCGAAAGTGACTCAAAGATTTAAGTCAGCTCATCATCACCTCTCTGGCCTTGCCTTGTCCACTGTCCAAACACCAGGTCCCTCCTCCCTCCCTGCTAATTAAGGCAGCAGCTGACCCTAACCACCATCTCCCCCTCCCCTTTACCCCACCTTCCATCCTCCTCCTCCATTCCCTAAACCAATCCAAGGGCCTCTGAAACTTCACAGTGACTCAGTGATTGGACAGAGACAGGGGGAAAATCTGCCTTCACACAAAATACACTCTCAGGCAACACCCCTACTCATGTGTTTAGGATGCTCACTGCCCTTCACTAACCACTACCTTTAGCCTTTAAAGTTTTATATCAGCTGGTGACTTTCTTCTTCTTCTTCTTCTTCTTCTTCTTCTTTTCTTGTTTGCTTTATACCGTCAGATGTGTCTGGGGAAACAATAATGGCATGTCCTTTCCAGGACCTCTCATGGGCTGGCATACAGCTTTGGTCTGTAGGGTTATCTCCGTCAGCCACACTTTCTTCCTCAGGTCACTGAATAGCATGCACCTCTGAAGGATGTGCTTGCTTGTCTGGTTTTCTTTACCACAGGCACACAGGGGGAGAGGAAGCGAGTTTCAGCTTTGTGGACATGTGGTGATTTAGTCTGTTGTGCCCAGTGTGGAGTCTTAGAATGATGACTTGATCTTCTCTTTGGATATGGTGGTACTCATCCTTTTCTACTCTAGGTCAGGCCATTGATTTGATGATTGTCTTCTGGTGATTTCAAGCACAAGAGGATTTAAAAAGCAATGTGAAAGGGAGTGGAGGATGGGCAGGATTCTTGAGGCAGGTGGAATGAAGTCAGAGGATGCTAACTTTGCCCATTTCCTGCTGAACATTGATGAACTTGCCATCCATAGAAACTGTGGTTAGAAAATTGATGGTCTCATTTGCTAGTATGCAATATTTTATGTAAGGTTTTTTTTTAGTTGGTTAACTCCACACATAAGTTACAGTAATCTTGATGTTTCATCGCATAATGCAGGCTTCACATAACATTTTACACAACAGCCTTTAGGCCTATATGACATGGAAGCACACACACACACACACACACACACACACACACACACACATACGTACACACACACAAATACACACACATGCACGCACGCACGCGCACACACACACAGACACACAGACACACAGACACACACACACACACACACACACACACACACACACACACACAAAGAAAGAAAAAAAGAAAAACTATCAAGAGACATTATAAACACACAAACAGCTTTACCAAAAAATAGTAACCCAAAAATGACTCAAGGGCTTAAGCCAGCTCATCACCATCTCTCCTGCCTTGCCTAGGAGCATTGAGGGCAAAACCAGAAATGCAGAAAGCAAAAAACTGATGGGGTGTAGGCTAAGTAGCCTGACCAGTGACTGAGCTAGCTACTGCTCTAGGGCACAACAACACTGCCCACTGTCCACACAACAGCTCCACCCCCCTCCCTCCCCACTAATTAGAGCAGCAGCTGACCCTTATCCCTTCCTCCACCTCTCCTATACTCCTCCTCCTCCAGCTCCATCCCCTACAATCAACCTTATAGGGCCTCGGACACTACACAGTGAGTCATTGATTGGACAGGGACTGAAGAGGGGGGGGGGCAATTTGCCTTTACACAAAATACACTTTCATGCCACACCCACTACTGTGTGTTTAGAATGTCCACTGCCCATCACTAACAACTACCTTCAGCTTTATATGAGCAGGAAACACAAACACACATACACACACAAAACTGCATACATATGGGGACTGGATGTAAAAATCCTCATGAGTGCTTATTCCATTATCCTCGATATAAAAGAATAAATAAATAAATAAAAAAAAACTTACACACACACTCACACTCCACACACGCACACACACACACTACACAAACACACACAATACACACACACACATACACCACACACACACACACACACACATACACACACACACACCACACACACACACACACACACACACACACACACACACACACACACACACACCGCACACTGCCTAGAAAGCAAAAGTCTTGTGCCATAAAGGTGTGTAGTGGTTCAATCCCCATTTGGGCCCCAAACTTTTCCCCCCACCCAATCCCATTTTTCAAGTTTGATATCAGCTGGTGGTTTCAAGCATAAGAGGGTGTTTAAAAAGCAATGTGAAAGGAAGCAGAAGACAGGCAGGATTCTTGAGGCAGGTGGAACGAAGTCAGAGGATGCTAACTTTGCCCATTTCCTGCTGAACTTTGGTGAACTTGCCATCAGTAGACACTATGGTTAGAAGATTAGTTTCTATTTTGCTAGCATGCAATATTTCGTGTGTGTGTGTGTGGGGGGAGTGTGTGTGTGTGTGTGTGTGTGTGTGTGTGTGTGTGTGTGTGTGTGTGTGTGTGTGTGTGTGTGTGTGTGTCTGTCTGTCTGTCTGTCTGTGTGTGTGTGTGTCTGTGTGTGTGTGTCTGTGTGTGTGTCTGTGTGTGTGAGGGGGGGGGGAGGGGGTGTGAGCTGTTGTTGTTGTTGTTGTTGTTGTCTTCAATTTAACGTCTGTTCACACTCAGTAATATTAGACGAGGAAAGTGGAAAGTAACGAAGTTGAAGAAGGGAGTGGAAGGAGTGGGAGAAGAAAAGACTGAAGAGTTAACATGTGGGTGGATGTTTTTGTACATGAAAAGGTAATAATACTTTATACATATATATAAATTTAAAAAAAAACAAAAAAAAAAAAACTTAGACACGAGAAAAGTTTAAATTTAACAAAGTGTGAACATTAAACATCAATAAAGGGGTGTGAGCGTGTGTGTCTGTGTGTGTGTGTTTGTGTGTGTGTGTGTGTGTGTGTGTGTGTGTGTGTGTGTGTGTGTGTGTGTGTGTGTGTGGTTGTGTGTGTGTGTGTGTGTGTGTGTGTGTGTTTAGGTGTTAAACTGTGTGCATAAGTAGCTATAATATTGACGATGAATGGCGTAATGCTGAGTCAACCTTATTGCTACTACTACTACTACTACTACTACTACTACTACTACTACTACTACTACTACTACTACTACTACTACTACTACTACTACTACTACTACTACTACTTCTGCTGCTACTGCTGCTGCTACTGCTGCTGCTGCTGCTGCTGCTGCTGCTGCTGCTGCTGCTGCTGCTGCTGCTTGTACTACTACTACTACTACTACTACTACTACTACTACTACTACTACTACTACTACTACTACTACTACTACTACTACTACTACTACTACCACCACCACCGCCACTACTACTACTACTACTACTACTACTACTACTACTACTACTACTACTACTACTACTACTACTACTACTACTACTACTACTACTGTATGTGTCTGTGGGGTGAGGGGGAAGGGGGTGGGTATGTGAGTACATGGTTGGGGGGTGGGAGGGGGCGTGAGTCGGTAAGTGTGGGGATAGGGGGGGGGTGCCAGTCTCATTTCCAGTCCCCCAGGGCACCATGCAGTCCTGTCATGTCCTACTGTCCGGTCCTCTAATGACCACCACACAGACAGACAGACAGACACACAAACACACACACACACAAACACACACACACAAACACACACACACAAACACACACACAAAACACACACTCATACACTCACTCACTCACA
>CM060330.1:14055091-14057591 GCA_030674155.1 Stramonita haemastoma
GATATGGAGACAGAGACAGAGGGAGGCAGATAGACAGAGAAAGAACGAAAGAACGAAAGAAAGAAAGAAAGAAAGAAAGAAAGAAAGAAAGAAAGAAAGAAAGAAAGAAAGAAAGAAAGAAAGAAAGAAAGAAAGAGAAAGAAAGAAGAGAACTCTGTCTGTCTGTCTGTCTGTCTGTCTGTCTGTCTGTCTGTCTGTCTCTTCTCTCTCTCTCTCTCTCTCTCTCTCTCTCTCTCTCTCTCTCTCTCTCTCTCTCTCTCTCTCTCTCTCTCTCTCTTCTCTCTTCTTCAGAAGCAGTTACAGTGAGAGAGAAAAAGGATAAGAACAACAATAAATCTAAATCGTGGCATAAGGAAGTTTAAGTACCCATCCATTTTTCGCTAACAATTTAGTCTGAGGACTTTTTTTTTTGCTTGGGACTAAGCTGCCTACAAAATGCACACTGCACTGCAGTAGCAAGAAAATTGTATGGGGAACAGGATAGCTAAGCGGTCAGAACACTCCCTCTCTCCAGGCTAAGATTAAGCAGCATTGAGCGTGGTTTGCCTCTTGGACGGGTGATCGTCTGTATCATGCATGCACCTTGGCTTCAGTACAGTCCCCCAGTTCACTCAGCTGTAAATGGGTACCTGCTCTCTTTATGGACAGGGAAGGAAAAGTGGAGATGTGCACCTCCCTTAAGATGCTGACCCCTAACGAAGCTGCATACAAATGAGGACTGGATTAAAAAAAAAAAAAAGAGCACGTGAATACTTTTTTCCATTATGCTCAAAATAAAAGAAAATATATGATAAATAATAGGTCTCTGACACCTCGCTCCCCAATGACTGTAAAAGATTACAGATATTTTTTTCATCATTTTTGTCATGCACAGAACACAGATTCATTTCAAAATTACAAAATTGAAATGGAAAGTAGACTTAAAGAAAAGAAAAAAACCCAGCGTCGTCCTCTTCTTAGGAAGGGCAGCTTAAGGTTCATGCAAAAACGTCTGTGGTGAGTATGAAAACTTTTCCAAAACTATGCAGTACATTACAATGCACAACGGTTCAAAAAATAGAATGTTATATCATTCAATGTCTAACCACACTATAATATACAATTCCATACACGCCCTTTAGAAACCATGTCATACCAAATACCAAATTAAATTTTGACACTGTTTCTTCTTCATTGAACTCTCAGATATCAACATTTTGTGGTCTGTTACACAAGGGAAAATGAGTTGTGCTGCTGTTAAGAGCCTGACAAATCAAGCTCAGTGCATCCAACTTTAGCAGTCTCTCAACTTTTAAAGTCTTTCAAGAAAAAAAGGCAGGAGAATAGACCAAGAAGGCAGAAAATAGATAAGAATCAGGTAACAGAAAGAAAAAGGAACAAGGCAGAAACAAAGACAGGGATAGAAAATAGAAAAATTCCTTGCAAAGAATTTTCAGAAGGTGGGAATGTTTATCATACACAACAAAACCTGTTCTGTCCTTTGCAAAGGTAGGTCTGTTCATGCAGTTAGGAATGGATGACACAATTTTGAAAAATTAAAAGAGCTTCCTTGCATGCCCACAAGGAAAAAAAACACGTTTGTTTAATACTGTACAAGACAATACAATCGCAAACAAACTGAAAAGAAAAAGAAAACATCGTGAGGATAATTGACATAAACAGAAACACCACCACCACTACTACAACCACTCAGGCTGGAGCTGAATGAAGTCACCAGTAACTAACTAACCAACTGGTCAGACCACTTGATCTGTTGCCAGTTTTGTCTGGGACAGGGAAGGGGATTTACAGGGATTTGTGGGAGGGATTTGTGAGGGCTTGCTGAACTGAAAGGTATTGATGACTAGAGGCAGGAAGAGGAGGAGGAGGAGGAAGAGGAGGAGGAGGGAGGAGGAGGAGGAGGAGGAGGAGGAGAGGAGGAGGAGGAGGAAAACAGGCACGTGCAGAAGACTGAAGAGGTAGGGAATGTGTTTGTCGTCTGTGGTCAATGGATCTGTTTGTGGAAAATAAGAGACATTGTGGAAGATTTTTTTTTACTACATTATTTGATTATCAGAAACTGTATACAGTTGTATCAGTTTTGTCTAAGGGTACAGGATAGCCTAGTGGTCAGAGTGTTGCACTCACAAAATGATGGCTCGGGATTGAGCCATCTGTCTTTTGAAATTGGATGGTCACTGAAGCCAGTGAAAGCTGGAGCTCAGGTTTTGGCTAGGGTGGATGTCCACAGCAGAAATCTGCTATTGATATATTTATTTACTTTTTTCTGTGATGGCTGATTTTGTTAATGTATACTCTTTGATTGGCACTCTGTAAATTTGTACATCATGAGATAATTGATAACTGTACTGTCTAAATTATGTCTGAGTTGCATGTGATGCCTGCAATTATTTTGTAAAACATAATGTGAAGAGCTACACAGAGGTTGTGATAATTATGTGTCATAGAATGAATGAAGTGATGCAAGAAGCATTGTCAAAATCAATATGGTTTGTTAGAC
>CM060330.1:14060091-14062591 GCA_030674155.1 Stramonita haemastoma
CTGCTGGAACTACAGATATTTTTCTGGGGGTCTCGTATTATAAGGAAGGAGTGTTTGGGTATTTGTGTTTGTTATTTTCATTATTTTTTTTTTATATCGAGGATAATGGGATAAGCACTCTTGTGCTTTTATTTTTTTTTTTTACATCCAGTCCCTGTGTGTATGCATTTTGTAAATATCATCTGCTCCCACCGGCACATGATGGCCTACTCTTACGAAAAGCGGAACGGGATTTAGCGTGTGCACAAGATGTTCTGCGTGCGTTCGCACACAGGGGCCTCGGTTTATGGGCTATTGAGCAGGGATACTTTTTTTTTTTTATACCACCCTATGTCACAGCAGATTTCTCCACTTGAAACTCGGGCTGCTCTCCCCGGGGATAGCGCGTCGCGTCACCACAAGTGCAGCGCCTTCCCTTTTTTTTTTTTTCCTCCTGTCTGCATCTGAATTTGTTTCCCTATCAGAGTGCCTTTTTTTCTACAAAATGTTGCCAGGGACAACCCCTTTATTGCCGTGGGTTCTTTTACGTGCGCTAAATAATGATGAATACCACACGGGATCTCGGTTTATCGTCTCATCGGAAAGACTAACACCCAGACTACCACTCATGGTCTAATGAAGAGAAGGAAAAGTTTGGGGCCTAAACGGGATTCGAACCACCGCACACTCCGACCCGGACTTTTCGCTTTCTAGGCAAGGCACGTTACCTCCTAGACCACCGATCCACCTGTGGTTGTACGATTGTACTGCCTCACCTATCCTGTAGTCTAGTTGACCGTTCAGGCACCACTGATGATGCTGCTACCAGCTTCCTCCACTCCTTGCAGTTTTTTGCTTTCTGTATTCTGTATCCACTTTAAGGCCAAAAACAAAGAGAGGGATGGAAAAGAGGGAATTCGTGGCACAGAATTTCCAGAAGGTGGGGATGTCATTTATAGAAACAAGCCATATGTATATGTATGTATATATGTATATATATATATATAAATAATATATATTATATATATAATATTATATATATGTGTGTGTATGTATGTATGTGTGTAAGTATGTATGTATGCATGTATGTATGTAAGTATGTAAGTATGTAAGTATGTATGTATGTATGTATGTATGTATGTATGTATGTATGTATGTATGTATGTATGTATGTATGTATGTATGTATGTATGTATGTATGTATATAGATAGATAGATAGATAGATAGATAGATAGATAGATAGATAGATAGATAGATATCTATCTATCTATCTATCTATCTATCTATCTATCTATCTATCTATCTATCTATATATATATATATATATATATATATATATATATATACATATATCTGTTGAATACCACAAAACAAATTCAGTTACAAGCAAAATCAAACAAAAGCCGTTGTGAGAGTTGAAATACACACACAATAAAAACCCTACTGTCACTGCACACAAACAGGCTCGGAGCTAAATGAAGTCACCAGCAAAACCAACTAACTAACTAACTAACTGGTCAGACAGACCAACCACTTGATGCGTTCCCACTTTTTGTCTTGCGAGACAAGAGAGAAAGAGAGAGATGGAATGGGATTTACCGGAATTTGTGGAAGGGATTTGTAAGGGGCTTGCTGAACTGAAAGGTATTGATGACTAGGGCGAGGGAGGCTGGGTGGGGGTGGAGGGGGAGAGTGGAGGATGCTGAAAGGGGGGGGGGGAGGAGGAGGGGGAGAGGATGAAGATCACACACGTGCAGAAGACTGAAGAGGGGAGGAATGTCAGTTGCGTGTGGTCACTTTGTCAGTGACAGCGACAGGCGGAGTGGGTGGGTGGGTGATGTGTTGTTATTGCGTTGGGTTTAGTTGTCAGGTCCAGCTTTCATAGAAGGTATATAATTATAATTATCTGATTTCTCTTAAGCTTATAGTGAAAGTCAGGTTAAAGTGTCATGGTTTTTTTGTGTGTGGATGGGGGCTGGTGGTGGTGGTGGTGGTGGTGGTGGTGGTGGTGGTAGGTGGTAGTGTGTGTGGTGGTGGTGGGTGGTGGTGGTGGTGGTGGTAGGTGGTAGTGGTGTGGTGGTGGTGGTGGTGGTGGTGGTGGTGGTGGTGGTGGTGGTGGTGGTGGTGGTGGAGATGATGGTGGTGGTAAAAGCTTCACTTCACATTAAGCAAACAGTCTCTTTATATATGTGTATAGTTTGGGGGTGATGTTTTTTTTTGTTTTGTTTTGTTTTTGCAAGAATGGGAAAGGTGGAACTGGAGGATGGGTAGGTACAGGGACAGCTTAGTGACTGTTTTAAAAACATTGGTGGGTGGGGGGGGGGGGTAAGTTTCGATCCTCAGCTAGAACTCCGAGATTCACCAATGGTGAGATTTCTGCGTATGCAAGCACTTTTGCCTACTGATAAGGCAGCTGCATTCCAGCTTCGGGGAAGCCTTCTGATTTGAGAGTCACACATGTGATCTAATAGTAGTAACTGGCAGCAGCGGTCTGTGCATAAGTTGCCATTCCAGGGAGAC
>CM060330.1:14075091-14080091 GCA_030674155.1 Stramonita haemastoma
CCAGATGACAGCTCCATCCCCCTCACAACTAGGCTAATTAAAGCAGAGGATGACCCTAACCCCCATCTCCACCTCTTCAACATCCTTCCTCCCTCATCACTTCTCGTCCATCCCATTCAATCAACCCTAGGGCCTGTGACGCTTTACACTGAATCACTGATTTGACAGAGAGAAGGGGCAGACAAATATTCCTTCACACAAAATACGCTTTCATGCAACTCCCTCTCTCCCCCACACTACTCATGTGCTTAGGACGTTCACTGACCCTTCACTAACCACTACCCCTTGCCTTTAAAGTTTTACATCAGCTGGTGGTTTCAAGCACAAGAGGGTGTAAAAAGCAATGTGAAAGGGAGCAGAAGACAGGCAGGATTCTTGAGGCAGGTGGAACGAAGTCAGAGGATGCTAACTTTGCCCATTTCCTGCTGAACTTTGGTGAACTTAATGTCAGAAATAAAAACTGTGGTTGGAAGATTAGTTGTCTATCTTGCTAGTATGCCATAGTTTGTGTGTGTGTTTGTTTGATTTAGTTGGTTAACTTAATGTGTAATAATCTTGACTGTATAACTTGTAATGCTGAGTAAACCTTACATAACACACAACAATTGTTAAATGATATGCACACTTACACATGCACATGCATGCATGCATGTGCATATATTTACACAAACACACATGTATACAAAACTCACACACAACTAACAACAGACACAAACACATAAACCGCTATACCAAAAAAAACTAATAACCCAAAAGTCACTCAAAGCATTAGTCACCTCATCATCCTTCCCACGTTGCCATACAGCATTGTGGGCATACAGCATTGTGGGCATATAGCATTGTGGGCATATAGCATTGTGGGCATACAGCATTGTGGGCATATAGCATTGTGGGCATACAGTATTGTGAACATACAGCATTGTGGGCATACAGCATTGTGGGCATACAGCATTGTGGGCATACAGCATTGTGGACATACAGCATTGTGGGCATACAGCATTGTGGGCATACAGCATTGTGGGCATACAGCATTGTGGGCATACAGCATTGTGGACATACAGCATTGAAGGGAAAACTAGAAATGCAGAAAGCAAAAACTGATGGGGAGTAAGTAGCCTGGCCAGTAGCCACTCTAGCTACTTCTCTAGGGCACAACACTGCCCACTGTCCAGATAACAGCTCCATCCCCCTGCCTACTAACCCTAGGTCTAATCAGAGTAGCAGCTGACCCTAACCACCATCTCCACATTTTGTATACTACCCCTCCTCCCTCCTCCTCCATCCCCTACAATCAATTTTGAGCCTCTGACACTTCATAGTGAGTCACTGATTTGACAGACAGAAAGACATGGAGGAGTGGGGGGGGGGGGGGGGGGGGGCAATCTGCCTTCACACAAAACACTCTGTCATGCAACCTGCCCAACCCCACTCCTTCTCATGTATTTAGGATGTTCACTACCTTTCACTAACCACTATCCCTAGCCTTTAAATTTTTACATCAGCTGGTGGTTTCAAGCACAAGAGAGTGTTAAAAAGCAATGTGAAAGGAAGCAGAAACAGGCAGGATTCTTGAGGCAGGTGGAACGAGCTCAGAGGATGCTAACTTTGCCCATTGCCTGCTGAACTTTGGTGAACTTACTGTTAGAAAAAAACTGTGGTTGGAAGATTGGTTGTCTATCTTGCTAGTAAGCAATAGCTTGTCTTTTTTTGTTTTAGTAGGTCAATTTCATGTGCAATAATCTTCATGGTACATTTTGTCATACTAAGTAAACCTTACATAACACACAACAATCATTATAATTATGACATGCACACACACACACAAGCACATACCTACATACAGACACCACACACACACACACACACATCCCCATACATACATGCATCACGCATGGACACACAGACACACAGACACACACACACACACATACAACACACACGCACACAGACACACACTCACACACACACACAACAAACATCAGACACAAACACACAAACAGCTATACCAAAAAAAACCCAAACAAACCCAAAAATCACTCAAAGCATTAGTCAGCTCATCATCCCTCCTGCATTGCCATACAGCATTGTGGGCAAAACCAGAAATGCAGAAAGCAAAAACTGATAGGGAGTAAGTAGCCTGGCCAGTGACCGATCTAGTTACTGCTCCAAGGCACAACACTGCCCACTGTCCAGATAACAGCTCCATCATCCCCTCCTACTAGCCCTAGGCCTAATCAGAGTAGCAGCTGACCCTAACCACCATCTCCACATTTCCTATACTACCCCTCCTCCCTCCTCCTCTATCCCCTACAATCCATTTTGAGCCACTGACACCTCACAGTGAGTCACTGATTTGACAGACAGAAAGAGAAGGAGGAGGATGGGAGAGGGGCAATCTGCCTACACACAAAATACTCTGTCATGCAACCTGCCCAATCCCACTCCTACTCATGTGTTTAGGATGTTCACTGCCCTTCACTAACCACTACCCCTAGCCTTGAAAGTTTGACATCAGCTGGTGGTTTCAAGCACAAGAGGGTGTAAAAAGCAATGTGAAAGGAAGCAGAAGACAGGCAGGATTCTTGAGGCAGGTGGAACGAAGTCAGGGGATGCTAACTTTGCTCATTTCCTGCTGAACTTTGGTGATCTTGCCATTGGTAAAAACTGGTATTGGAAAATTGGTTTTCTATCTTGCTGATGTGACATGCAATATTTTGTGTGTTTGTTTATTTTTCTTTTTTATTTGTTAACTACATGCGTAAGTTAATCAATCTTGTTGATACACACACACACACACACACACACACACACACACACACACACACACACACACACACAAATCATGACAAGAGACATACACAACCAATCAAACACGTAGCAATACCAAAAACAAATCTGAAAGTGACTCAAAGATTTAAGTCAGCTCATCATCACCTCTCTGGCCTTGCCTTGTCCACTGTACAAACACCAGCTCTCTCTTCACTCCCTGCTAATTAAGGCAGCAGCTGACCCTAACCACCATCTCCACCTCCCCTTTACCCCACCTTCCACCCTCCTCCTCCATTCCCTAAATCAGTCTCTGAAAGTTGACAGTGACTCAGTGATTGGACTGAGACTGGGGAAAGATCTGCCTTCACACAAAATACACTCTCAGGCAGCACTCCTACTCATGTGTTTAGGATGTTTACTGCCCATTACTAACCACTACCTTTAGCCTTTAAACTTTTACATCAGCTGTTGATTTTCTTCTCCTTCTTTTTCTTTTTCTTTTTCTTCTTCTTCTCTTCTTCTTCTTCTTCTTCTTCTTCTTCTTCTTCTTCTCTTCTACTTCTTCTTCTACTTCTTCTTCTTCATCTTCTTCTTCTTCTTCTTCTTCTTCTTCTTCTTCTTCTTCTTCTTCTACTTCTTGGTCTTCTTCTTCGTCTTCTTCTTCGTCTTCTTCTTCTCTTGTTTGCTTTATACCATCAGATGTGTCTGGGAAAAAATAATGGCATGTCCTTTCCAGGACCTCTCATGGGCTGGCACACAGCTTTGGTCTGTAGGGTTATCTCCGTCAGCCACATTTTCTTCCTCAGGTCACTGAATAGCATGCACCTCCGAAGGATGTGCTTGCTTGTCTGGTTTTCTTTACTACAGGCACACAGGGGAGAAGGAGCGACTTTCAGATTTGTGGACATGTGGTGATTTAGTCTGTTGTGCCCAGAGCAGAGTTTTAAAATTATGACTTGATCTTCTCTTTCGAGATGGTGGTATTCGACCTTTTTCTACTCTAGGTCAAGCCATTGATTTGATGATTGTTTTCTGGTGGTTTTTAAGCACAAGAGGATTTAAAAAGCAATGTGAAAGGGAGTGGAGGATGGGCAGGATTCTTGAGGCAGGTGGAACGAAGTCAGAGGATGCTAACTTTGCCCATTAGCTGCTGAACTTTGATGAACTTGCCATCAGTAGAAACTGCGGTAGGAAAATTGGTGGTCTCATTTGCTAGTATGTAATATTTCATGTAGGTTTGTTTTTTTTAGTTGGTTAACTCCATGCATAAGTTACAGTAATCTTGATGTTTCATCTCGTAATGCAGGCTTCACATAACATTTTACACAACAGCCTTTAGGCCTATATGACATGGAAGCACACACACACACACACACACACACATACACACATACGTAAACACACACAAATACACACACATGGACGCACGCACACACACACAACCACACACACACACACACACACACACACACACACACACACACACAAAGAAAGAAAAAAAGAAAAACTATCAAGAGACATTATAAACACACAAACAGCTTTACCAAAAAATAGTAACCCAAAATGACCTAAGGGCTTAAGTCAGCTCGTCTACAACTCTCCTGCCTAGCCTTGCAGCAATGTGAGCAAAATCAGAAATGCAGAAAGCAAAAAGCTGAAGGGGTGTAGGCTAAGTAGCCTGACCAGTGACTGAGCTAGCTACTGCTCTAGGGCACAACAACACTGCCCACTGTCCACACAACAGCTCCACCCCCCTCCCCACTAATTAGAGCAGCAGCTGACCCTTATCCCTTCCTCCACCTCTCCTATACTCCTCCTCCTCCTCCTCCTCCCTCATCCCCTACAATCAACCTTATAGGGCCTCCCACACTACACAGTGAGTCATTGATTTGACAGGGACTGGAGTGGGGGAATTTGCCTTTACACAAAAAACACTTTCACGCCACACCCACTACTCATGAATTTAGAATGTCCACTGCCCATCACTAGCTTAACAACTACCTTCAGCTTTATATGACATGGAAACACACACACACACATACACACATGCACTCACGCACACACACACACACACACACACACACACACACACACACACACTCACACACACATACATAGTAGTAGTAGTAGTAGTAGTAGTAGTAGTAGTAGTAGTAGTAGTAGTAGTAGTAGTAGTAGTCGTAGAAGTAGTAGTCGTAGTAGTAGTAGTAGTAGTGGAAGTAGTAGTAGTA
>CM060330.1:14087591-14089543 GCA_030674155.1 Stramonita haemastoma
ATGTTAAAGCGAAAACAAACAACAAAATGTTCAATGCCAATACAGTGTGTAGCCTTCTGACATTATGATTATGTTACACATATCAATATTTCAATTATCTTGCAAGGGATTTTTTTTGTGGAAAAAAACGGTGTAGAGTTACATTTATCTTGAGTATCTTCATTAATACTAGAACAGAGGTAACAGAATAGCAATAACGACAAAAATCAAGTTTAACAGAAAAAAGTATATAAAAAGAGTTTTGTTGCAGATGAAGGAAGGCCTCAAAAAAGATGTATTAAACCAAGTATAGAGTGAATGTGTACAGCTACTTTAATATTTTATGTGGGAAAGCAAATGCATGGTTATATGTAACATCCCCTTTCCTCCCCGAATTTACACAATCCTTCATAGTTGCCGCAGCTGTTGCTGCATAAATTGAGGCTGCCTTTAGAAAAAAAAAAGCAAAAAAAAAATGTCACTAACAACAGTGTAGTGTTCATAGACCGCTTAGTCTATTAATTAATGCAATAAGTGCTGAGGCTAACTCGAAAACCGATTATCGTTAATCTCTAATCGTGTCAAGATTTAGATTTGAGATTTCGTCAATCCCTTTCCACTTAGTGTCAAAGAGATTTAAATTCTTTTACTCGAGGACAATAAATAAAGCACACACACGAGAAAGAGAGAATATGAGCGAGAAAGAGAAAGAGAGCGAGAGAGAGAGAGAGAGAGACAGACAGACAGACAGAGAGAGACAGAGACAGACAGAGAGAGAGAGACAGACAGAGACAGAAAGACAGAGACAGAGACTGAGAGACAGAGACAAGAGAGATTCAAATACGTGGATAAAGAATAAGCCACACACGAGAGAGAGAGAGAGGGAGAGGAGAAAAGAGAGAGAGAGAGGGGAGAGAAGAGAGAGAGAGAGAGAGGAGAGAGAGGAGAGAGAGAGAGAAGAGAGAAAGAGGGAGAGAGAGAGGGGGGGGGGGAGGGAGGCAGAGACAGAGGGAGAGAGAGACAGGAGACATAGAGAGAGAGACAGAGATAGAGACAGATTAAAAAAAATTGAGAGAAGGAATGAGAGAAAGAATGAGAGAAAGAGATAGAGAATGAGAGAGAGAGAGAAAGAGAGAGAGAAAGAGAGAGACAGAGACAGAGACAGACAGACAGACAGACAGAAACACAGAAAACACAGAAAGACAGAAAGAAAAAGACAGACAAAGACAAAGACAGAGAGAAACAGCATCAAAGCAACAGTAAATTGATAGGTCAGAGGAACAAAAGCCACACGGTTTTCCTTCTTTCTTTTTTTCTTTCTGTTTTTTTTTCTTTTTGTAAAAAGGGGTGAAGAATTATTTTTTTTTTTTTAGTTGGCTTTCTTCTTCATTTTTTTTTTCTCTCTGTCCGTAATTGGACTTCCTTTTTCCGCCTTTGAAAGTTCCTCCCCTTTGCTCCAGTGCTGCTCTTTTCCTGCCTCTTCAGCTGCCTCCCTTTTTTAATGGAGTTTTGACGGAAGTTGCGTAGATTCTGCACTTCCTTTGAGGGGAAATAACTCGATTCTATTCACACTCACTTGCTCTCTTTTTTTTTTCTTTTTTTTTATTACATTTTCTGCCTATAGGTCATGGGTAAGAGTTATAATCATATTGATAAAATAGGCCATAGTAAACAATGACAGAATGGGCCATATTAAATATGATGATAAAATAGGCCATAGTAAACAATGACAGAATGGGCCTTAGTAAACATGATGATAAAATAGGCCATAGTAAACAACGACAGAATGGGTCTCAGTAAACATGATGATAAAATAGGCCATAGTAAACAACGACAGAATGGGCCTTAGTAAACATGATGATAAAATAGGCCATAGTAAACAATGACAGAATGGGTCTCAGTAAACATGATGATAAAATAGGCCATAGTAAACAATGACAGAATGGGCCACATTAAACATGATGATAAAATGG
>CM060330.1:14111700-14119200 GCA_030674155.1 Stramonita haemastoma
CATTTAGATTGAAATAACTGGCCATATTCTATTAAAAAATGTCTGGATCGTTTTTAGTTCTCTGGTGGGGTGGGAACTGAACAGGTTAAAGCAACGCATGGTTGATTGTTTTCATCAAGACTGGCAAGCAAAACTGACAGAAAGTGACAGATTCGAAACGTGTTGGTCATTTAGATTACTGTTATAGCCTGAAAATGTCTTACTGCTATCGCTAAAAGTAAATATAGGTATGTACTGGTTAAAGATGGACTTGGAATTGATCTTTTAAACGTGAATAACAGACACTATAATAAATCTAGAAAATGCCCTTTTTGTGACAAAATTGAAACTGAAAATCCATTTTTTATTTGAATGTACAAAGTTTACAGACTTGACAGAGAAATACCTGTCAAAATACTTCATAAATACATATGAACAATATCTTCAAACGATTTTGAATAGTGAACATGTCTGCCAATTCAGACATCTGGCTATGTATATATTCTATGCTCTGAAAGCCCGACAACTTTGTCAAGAATAATTGGTGTACAAGAAGTCAAAGTAGTTCATGTTTCTTTGAAAAAATAACACTCCTGATAATGCCAACATTATTTATGTTTGTTTGTTTCTTTCTTCCGTTCCTTCTTCCTGTTGTTTGTTTGTTTCTTTCTTTCTCTCTCTCTCTCTCTCTCTCTCTCTTTCTGTCGTGAAGAATTACCTTTGTTTATTGCTTGTTTCAGTTCAATGTCGATTTCTTCGTTTTCTTTTAGCTTTTTATTTTCTGTTTTCTTTCTTTCTTTCTTTCTTTCTTTCTTTCTTTCTTTCTTTCTTTCTTTCTTTCTTTCTTTCTTTCTTTTTTTCAGTCTTTTAGTCTTTCTGTTTTTCTACTTGTCTTTCTGTTTTCAGTTTTTCTTTCTTTCTGTCTGTCTGTCTGTCTTTCCTTCTTTCTTTCTTTCTTTCTTTCTTTCTTTCTTTCTTTCTTTCTTTCTTTCTTTCTTTCTTTCTTTCTTTCTGTCTGTCTGTCTGTCTGTCTGTCTGTCTGTCTGTCTGTCTGTCTGTCTGTCTTTCTTTCTTTCTTTCTTTCTTTCTTTCTTTCTTTCTTTCTTTCTTTCTTTCTTTCTTTCTTTTAATTTGGAAATATTAAATTATTTTTGTTGTTGTTGAACACAGCATAATAATTGTATCTGAATAAAAAAAAACATAAGCAACACAGCAACAACAAACGAAAATCTTTTCCCTGTCAAAATTCTGTTGAAAAAAACTACTGTGATAGGGAAGCAAATACAGTTGCAGACAGGAAAAAGAACAAAAAAAGGGTGGCACTGCCATACGCTCCACAAGCCTGCTTCAAACATCACCAGGCAGGCCCTTGACTGGAACCCACACGGGAAGCGGAAAGTAGGTCGACCAAAACAGACCTGGCGCAGAAGCATTGAAGCAGAGACGAAGGCAGCCGGAATGACGTGGGCCGAGCTGAAGAGGATCTCCCAGAACCGAGTCCGTTGGAGGAGTGTTGTTGCAGCCCTTTGTTCCCAAGGGAATTCACAGGCATAAGTCAAGTAAGTCACTGCTCTTGTGGTAACACGCTTTCCCTCGGAAGAGTAGCCCGAATTTCACGCAGAGAAATCTGCCGTGACTTAAAGTAATTTAAAAAAGCATAAGAAAAAAAGGTAAAAAGTAATGTTGCCAATGAGAGAAGCTTGGTGGGATGTCTGCCTTTTTGTGTTTCTGTTTTCCTTGTTCTTGCTTTGAAAAACAAATTTTCATGAAGGTCTGTATCTTGTTTTTGTAGTGCGTGGCCTACACTCTCTCAGTCTTCTTTCCTCTAGAAAAGTAAAAAATTGAGACGCTCCACCATGAAATGAGTCGCTTAGCACATATCCCACTTCTCCGTTATAGGAGCCATTAAAGGCAGGTAGGGTTCAAGTTGTCAATTTTGAGATTTTGATTGACTATAAAACTATAACCATTATTCTACCTTGAAGTGAACTACCAAGACACAATTTTGTTTCCTTTTGCCTGTAAATATGTTTTTTTTAAAAAAAACACCCAAGCCTTCATTCGGACCACCTATTACGATGCTAAATTTGTCAATTTCTCATTTTTTTTCATTTCCTGCAGTTTATCATTTCAAGATGTAATAACTTTTGATAGAATTGTCCGATTTTCAATCTGTTTTTTTGCATTGTATACCCATTTCACTGTGGATTAACACCATGCCAATAACTAGAAATGGACCTCTGGTGCAATGCGATTCCTTATGTGGTGGAGCGTCACCAATGTGTTCTTGTTGACCATTCCCAGTTCGTGTCTTCGTAGAGAGCAGTAGGAGGGGTGGGGTGGTGGGGGGTTGAGGTTAAAAAGCAGAAACAGAGAAGAGGGAAGGGGACAGGAGGGGAGGGGAGGGGAGGGGAGAGGAGGTGACGTAGACAAAGAAAGTAAAAGACAAAAGAGAAGAAATGAAGAATAAGAGTCAGAAGGAAGAGGGATGTGAGGGGAGCGAGAGGAAAAAAAAAAGCAAAGACAAAGAAAACAAAATGATGAAAAGGAAAGAAGGAAGGAAGGAATAAGAGTAGGGGGGGGGGGGGGGGGGGGGGTAGGGGGGTAGGCGGGAGAAGACAACGTAACAATGCAGCTAACAACAAAGGCTGAACAATAATTTTAAAAGAAAGGAAAGACAAAGAACACATAACTCAGGAGGAAAGCAAGAGAGAGAAGAAAACAAAACAAAACAAAAAGACAGACCGGAAGAAAGGAGAGAAAAATATAACCCTGTTCAATAAAAAGAAAGACAAAAAACAAGAACAGGAACTAGAGAAAAAAATATGTTGTACAGGTCATAAACTACAGAGTCTTGGGGATGAAAATTTAACAGAAAATTGACAAAAAAACCCAAGTGTAGCAAAGGAGAGAAAAAGCCATCCAGTTAGTCAGCCAGCCAGCCAGCCAGCCAGCCAGCCAGTCAGTCAGAATGCCAGGCATCCACCTATCCATCCACCAACCCATCCATCCAGTCAACTAGTCAGCCAACCAGTCATCAATCCAGCCAGCCAGCCACCAACCCATTTACCACTTACCCTGTCACCCAGCCAGCGACATATCCAACAATCAACCCACCGTGCCAGCCACCCAGCCAGCCACCCAGCCAGCCACCCAGCCAGCTACCTAGACGCCCAGCCACCACCTACCTAGTCACCTAGCCAGCTATCTACCTAGTGACTTAGCCAACTATCTACCTAGTGACTTAGCCAGCTATCTACCTAGTCACCTAGCCAACTACCTAGTGACTTAGCCAGCTATCTACCTAGTGACCTTGCCAGCTATCTACCTAGTTACCTAGCTATCTATCTATCTATCTAGTTACCTAGCCATCTATCTACCTAGTGACCTAGCCAGCTACCTAGAGACTTAGCCAGCTATCTACCTAGTGACGTTGCCAGTTATCTACCTAGTGACTTAGCCATCTATCTACCTAACGACTTAGCCAGCTATCTACCAAGTGACAGCCAGCCATCTACCTAATGACTTCGCCAGCTATTTACCCAATCATCCCGCCAGCTATCTACCCAGTGACCTAGCCAGCTATTTAACCAATCATCCCGTCAGCTATCTACCTAGGGACCTAGCCAGCTATCTACCTAGGGACCTAGCCAGCTATCTACCTAGTGACTTAGCCAGCCATCTACCTAGTGATCTAGCCAGCTATCTACCTAGTTACGTCGCCAGCTATCTACCCAATCATCCAGCCAGCCATCCACCTAGTGACAGTGAGGTATCTACCCATGCCAATTGTCCAGCCAGTCACCCAGATAGCCACCCAGCCAGAGAAAAAATAAAGAAAGGAACAAAAAACCGAAGGAAGACTAAACACCACCACCCCACAATTTGAGCACCACCAAAAGAGAAGTTAGATATCACCATGAAAAAAAACTAGGCACGAAAAAAAGAAAATGAAGAAGATATACAATTAACAGCGTCGAGCGTGGTTGCAAATTGGAGGAGTGACCATTTGCGCACCTTGGCTATAGTACAGCCCCCTCCTCCCCCCCCCCACCAGTTCACCCAGCTGTAAATGCGTACCTGCCCTCTTTAGGGTCAGGGAAGGTAAAGCAGCAAGGGAGAGGAGATGGGCGCCGCCCTCAACATGCTGGCCCCTAGAGAAGCTGAGGTCTCTGATGCCTCGCTCCCATACGACCACACAGGTTACGGGACACCTTGACCTTTTCCCAATAAACAAACACAAACTTTCGTTATAAGCTAAAGAAAGATTGATAATCTTAATGAATATACAAAAACAAGGACAGTCTGAGTGAAGTGAAGAAATATCCATATTAAACATTGGAATTCAATGTTAGGCTGATATTCCCAACCCTGGATTTTCTTTTGTTCCTTGGCTAGAGCTCTGAGGTTCACCAATGTTGAAATTTCGCGTATGCGACCGTTTTTGTCCCACCATGACGGTAGCTGCATTACGACTTCGGGGATGTATGCTGGGTATTTTTGTGTTTCTTGTAACCCACCACACGCTGACATGAATTACAGGATCTTGCACAGTTTGATCTTCTGCATGTGTATATACATGAAAGGAATTAAGGCTCTGGCAGGTCTGCACTTAAAGTTGACCTGGGAGATGGGAACCCCCCCCCCACCCTTACTTCATCAGACGCCACCGAGATTCAAACCCACAACTTCATGGATCCATAGGGTTGAAGTCGAACGGTCTTAACCACTCAGTTAAAGCATCTGTTGTTACCTTCGATTTCAACAGTTTTGTCAGACAAGCCAAGGCTGTGTTTTAAAATACCCCATAAGTTGTCTGAGAACAAAAAACTCCGTTCGGAGCTGAATTTTTTGTCAGGATGTTAAGGTGGGTATTTTTTGCTTGATCATAATTTTTCTTCCCCCTTTCTTTCTGGGTTTTATTTTATAGACTTCTTGAAAAAAAAGATCTTCAACCCTTACGTAATTTTTTTGAAAAAATCGTTTTCTGTGATGTCTTTTTTCTCCGAGGATGTAACAGATTTGGGTTGATCACAGTTTCTTTCTTTTCTTTCTGTCCTTTTTTCAGACTTTCTTTTTTCTTGAAGAAGCTGTCTAGCATGGTTTACAACTAAATTAACGAGAAATTCAAAGTTAAAATCTGTATTGTGCTCAATCATGGGGGACGGGATAGCCCAGTGGTCAGAACATTGCGCTCGCAATTTGACGACCCGAGTTCGATTCCCGTTCGAGGAGATTTTTCCCCTGGAGTTAACATCAGTGCTGACTCCACTCTCCCCAAAAATCTTTCGGATGAGACTGTAAACCGAGGCCCCGTGTGAGAACGCACACAGAACATATTGCGCACACGTTAAATCCTGTTCCGCTTTTCGTAAGAGTAGGCCATTGTGAGCCGCTGGGAACATATAACAAAACTTACAAAACTGCATACATATGGGGACTGGATGAAAAAAAGCACATCAGTGCTTATTCCATTATCCTCGATATAAAAGAACAAAATAAATAAATGAAAATAAACCAATTTATGAAATGACAGAAAAATTGTGGAAGCGTGCAGCTTATGATTAAGAAAAATACGCTACTGCGTGATTTTCACTGTTTGCTTCATTGTCACTGAATTTTCATAGGAAGGAGAGAGAATGGGGCGACAACCCTTTCCGACCAAAATAGTAAACTTTGGTGGAAGTCGAATAAAACCCGATGATATTATGAACAATAAATCAAATAATTCCCCGTGGGGGGCCTGTCAGTATAAATAGGTAAAGGTAAAGGTGTCCCATAACCTGTGTAGTCGTAGGGGAGCGAAGCATCAGAGACCTCAGCTTCTCCAGGGGCCAGCATGTTGAGGGCGGCGCCCATCTCCTCTCCCTCGCTGCTTTACCTTCCCTGACCCTAAAAAGGGCAGGTACCCATTTACAGCTGGGTGAACTAGGGTACTGTGCTGAAGCCAAGGCACGTAAACGGTCACCCATCCGGTTGGCAACCACGCTCGACGTTGCTTGACTGGGGGAAAGCGAGCGCTCTGACCACTTAATCCCGCCCGAAAAAATCCAAAGCAAAATTCCAGCCCCCCCCACCCCACCCCACCCCACCCCCCCAATCCAAGATAAACGTCCAGTTTGAAACTTAGCAATTACACACCAAACGGTCTTCCCTCACTTTCCTTATCACTTGAAAACTGTCTACCCGTTCACTGCAGAGCACAATCAATCAATCAATCAATCAAATTTTTATCAATCAAATTTTTATTTCCAGATGGTACATTGAGTAAGCAGCGATCTGCTTTTTTCCATCAAGCCATCTATCTAAAGAAAAGAAAAGAAAAAAATCAAAACAATAGCAAAAATCAATTCCAAAACAAAACAAAAAGCCAACAAAAAACAAAGCAGAAAATCCCTAGCAAACAATAAAGCCAACAAAAGAAAGAAAAGGGGAAAAAGCAAACAAACAAATAAAACAACAACAACAAACATTTCACCAACATTAATTTGCTAACATGATTTCAACAACTTTAAAATAAACTATGCCTATAAATAATACAAGCAACTACTATAACAACAACCAAAAGAGAAAACAAAACAAAACAAAAAAACAACAACAATATTTTAAAATCTACTCAAAAGCCATACACACATATGCACATACACCCACACACCCACACACCCACACACACACACACACCCGTACACCCACACCCACCCACCCACCCACCCACCCACCCACCCACCCACACACACACACACACACACACACACACACACACACACGGTTTGCGCTCATCCACTCAGCTCGTATACTCGTAGGTACATGCACACATTTAAAGTCTTTTTAAAAATCATATAGTGTCAAAAAAAAAAAAAAAGAAAACCACACACACACACACACAAAACAGCTTATATCAATTACAATGTAACCAAAAAACATTATTTAAGACTAAATAATAATAATAATAGTAATAATAATAATAATAATAATAATAATAATAATAATAATAATAATAATAATAATAATAATAATAATAAAAATAAAAATAAATACAAAACAAACAAACAAACAAAAAATAAAAAATAAATAAGTAAAATAAAAAAAAATCTATAAGCAATTTATGTCAGATTACAATATCTCTATACTTCAATTCATGCTTTATATTTTTAAAAGAAGATAAGGAAAAAACAACAAACACATCAATACCTTATAATAATACCCATCATCACTGAGAGGAAATAACATATACGCTAACAAACATACAATCAAACAAAAGAAAAACAAAAACAAACAAAACAAAAAACACATAAAACACACCAAAAAACAAACAATCAAACCAAAACATCAAAAAACCAATCCACACGGATTATATATTAGAAGGAGATGTGTGTGTGTGCGCGCGCGTGTGTGTGTATGTGTGTGTGTTTGTTTTGTTTTGTTTTGTTTTGTTTAATGTCCTTCACTACTAGGTGATATAGACACATCCGCATTCAAACCACCACCTCTCTCTCTCTCTCTCTTCTCTCTCTCTCTCTC
>CM060330.1:14136700-14149200 GCA_030674155.1 Stramonita haemastoma
AAAACAAATCAACAAAAAACCATGAATAATCTGTAAGGAGGTGTTTTTAATCTCTTTTAAAAAATGAATAACCTGTATATTATATATACATATATATTATATATATTATATGAATATAAATTTATATAAATATATATACTATTTTTCACACATGCACATCCATGTTTGCACACACGCACTCACGCACGCACACACGCACACACACACACACACACACACATATATATATATATATAATATATATATATATATATAATATATATGGATGTGCATGTGTAAAAAATAATATTTTTTATTCAATTATATATACATTATGTAAGAGAGAGAGAGAGAGAGGGAGAGACAGAGACAGAGACAGAGAGAGACAGAGACAGACAGACAGAAAAACAGAAAGACAAACAGACAGATAGGTAGACAGACAGTCAGACAGACAGATACAATACAGATAGACAATACAGGAAAAATGAGAGAAGGCGAGAAAATACAAATATAAATGCAAATTATTCCGTTTATGAGGCTATAAGCCCTGAAGAAAGAGAACATGAACTCAATCACACAAGAAAATATTCCCCAAAAGTTAATTTTCAAACGTAAAAAAAAATATTTCAGTTATTTCTTCAAAAGAAAAAGAAAAGCACCACCTTGCAATATACTCTAGTGATGCACTTCCTTCAAGTTAGAAAAGAGAGAGAGAGAGAGAGGGGGGGGGGAGGGAGAGAGAGAGAGAGAGAGAGAGAAGAGAGAGAGAGAGAGAGAGAGAGAGAGACAGACAGACAGACAGACAGACAGACAGACAGACAGACAGACAGACAGACAGACAGACAGAAGACAGGACAGAGAGACAGAGACACAGAGAGAGAGAGAGACAGAGAGAGAGACAGAGGACAGAGAGAGAACAGAGAAAGAACAAGAGAAAAACAGAGAGAGACACAGAGAAGACAGAGAGAGAAAGAGACAGACAGAGAGACAGAGACAGAAAGAGAGACAGAGACAGAAAGAGAGACAAGAGAAGACAGACAGTCACAGACAGGACAGAGACAGAGACACAGAGACAGAGAGACAGAGAGACAGACATAGACAGAGACAAAGCTGTCACTGTGTCTGTTCCTTTAGCCTGTTCTAGTGTCCGTTTTTGTTGTTGTGAAGATGGCAGTTTGTCAGTGTGAGGATTTGTGGGGAATATGACAGCTTACTGCAGGGAGGATTTATGGGACAATGTTAGTTTGTTGAAGTGAAGATAAAAAATTATGGAAAAATGATAGTTTGTTCGAGTCGAAAATTTTTAGGAAAAAATGACAATTGTTGGAAGGAAAACTCGTGAGAAATTGACGGCAAATTAGAAGTGATGTTTTGTGTGGGAAATAACAGGTTGTTCTATTTAAAGGTTTATGGGAAAATGAAAGTTATTGGGGAGTGAAAATTGTATGGGAAAATAGCAATTTTTTGCAGTGAAATTGTATGGGAAAATGACAGCTTTTTGCAGAGAAATTGTATGGGAAAATGACAGCTTTTTGCAGTGAAATTGTATGGGAAAATGACAGCTTGTTGCAGTGAAATTGTATGGGAAAATAACAGCTTTTTGCAGTGAAATTGTATGGGAAAATAACAGCTTTTTGCAGAGAAATTGCATGAAAAAATGGCAGCTTGTTGCAGTGAAATTGTATGGGAAAATGACAGCTTTTTGCAGTGAAATTGTATGGGAAAATGACAGCTTGTTGCAGTGAAATTGTATGGGAAAATGACAGCTTGTTGCAGTGAAATTGTATGGGAAAATGACAGCTTGTCGCAGTGAAATTGTATCGGAAAATGACAGCTTGTTGCAGTTTGAAGTAAAAACTTATGGGAAAATGATAGCTTTTTGCAGTGAAAATTTGTGGGAAAATGACAGCTTGTGGAGTGATGGCTTGTGAAGAAAAATGACAGCTTAACTCCAAAAAGCTGTCATTTTCCCTTAAAACTTTACTTGAAGAAACTGCCATTTTCCTCATTACACTTTACTCAATCAAGCTGTCACTTTCCCTTAAAACTTCACTCTTGCAAGCTGTCATTTTTCCCTTAGAACTTTTCTCCAAAAAGTTGTCATTTTCCCATAAAAAGTTACTCTAACAAGCTGTCATTTTCCCACAAAGGATTGCTTCAAGGAGCTGTCATTTTCCCTTAAAACTAAACTACTCCAAGAATCTGAGAACTTCACTCCAACAAGCTGTCATTTTCCTTTAAAACTAAACTCTAACAAGCTGTCATTTTCCCTTAAAATTTAACTCTAACAAGCTGTCATTTTCCGCACAAATCTTTATCGCAACAAGCTGTCACTTTCCCTCAAAACCTTACCCCTTACAAACTGTCATTTTCTCACACATCTTCATTCAAACAAGTTGTCCTCGTCCTTCAAGACTTGACATTCAGTTCAGTTTTTTCCCCCATGTCAAATTAGGAAGAAAATGTGACGCTCAACCACATAATGAGACGCATTGCACCAGAGGTCAATTGTAAGTTATTGACATGTTATCAAACTGCAATGAAATGGCTATACAATACAAAAAGCAGATTGAAAATTGAGCAATTCTAGGAAAAGTTATTGCAAGTTGAAATGCTAGACTGCTGGAAATGACAAAATGAGAAATTGACAAGTTTAGCATTCTAATTGGTGGTCAGAATGAGGGCTTGTATATTTTTTAAAACACGTTTAAAGGCAAAAGGACTCAAAATTATGATTTGATATTTCCCCATAAGGTAGAATAATGGCTATACTTTAATAATAAATCTAAATCTCAAAATTGCCAACTTGACCCTACCTGCCTTTAATGGCTCCTAGCGGAAAAGTGGGTTATGCGCTAAGCGACTCATTTCGTGGTGGAGTGCCACAAATAATACAGGGCAAGGCTGGGACGAATCGAAACCAGAACCTCAAGATTTATAAAACTTTGTTAGGCATGTGGACGTCTAAACCATCCTACCACCTTTCTTTTTTGTATATACAGTTTCATCATGTTTGTTTGTTTTGTTTTTTTCCTTCTCCCAAACAAAGAGATTGAAAGTTCAGCCAGACTACACAATGGAACCGATTTCTTGTTGTGGGTTGCTTGTTAATGCTAGCTCACAAGCAACTTGGCAGGTGTCCTGTTTGTGTGTTCTATTTTACAATTCGTTCGTCTGCTCTTCTTTATTTCGTTCGTAACAATTCTTTTTTCTCTTATGTGAAAGAGAGAATTCTATCTCTAACGTATTTATAGCCTGAACAAGATTTGTCCAAAATTCGTGTCCTTTTTATTTTTTTGGGTTTTTTTTTGCTGTTTTATTGCTTCTCGTTCGGTGAATGGGAAGAGTAAGGGGTGGGGTAGGGGTGGGGACAGGATAGTTTGGTTGGTTGGGTGCGTTGTGCATTGCGCTCTGATCCGCTGACCCCGGGTTTGAATCCCGTTTAAGGGGATATATTCCCCTGGAGTTAACATCAGTGCAGACTTTACTTCCTCTTCGGAAAAAAAAGGCCCATAAGAACACTACATCTGACTCCTCTCTCCCCAAAAGTCCTTCGGATGAGACTATAAACTGAGGCCCCGTGTGTGAACGCACGCAGAACATCTTGCGCACACGTTAACTCCTGTTCCGCTTTTCGTAAGAGTAGGCAGGCCATCGTGTGCTCTTGGGAACAGATGACATTTACAAAACTGCATACACACGGGGACTAGATGTAAAAAAAAAGCACAAGAGTGCTTATCCCATTATCCTCGATATAAAAGAATTATGATAATAAAGAAAAGAATAGAATACACCTGAAACTAAATTATCATCTAATAAACTATTGGTTGTGTAACTCTTCATTCTAATGAACAGTCCTGAAGTCGGAACGCGGCTACCTCAAAGGTCAGTAAAAACATTCGCATTCGCAAAATCTCACCATTGGTGAACCTCGGCCGGAGATGTAGCCGAAGAACTTAAAAAAAACCCACAAAACCCCTAATCTGATAAACACAATGGAACAAAATTAGAGAGGAGAGGAGAGAGGAGAGGAGAGAGAGAGAGAGAGAGAGAGAGAGAAGAGAGACGAGAGAGAAGAGAGAGACGAGAGAGAGAGGAGAGAGGAGACAGACAGACAGACAGACAGACAGACAGACAGACAGACAGACAGGACAGAAAGAGAGAAGCGAGACAGACAGAAGACAGACAGCAAAGAGAGAGAGAGAGAGAGAAAGAGAAAGAGACAGAAGACAGACAGACAGACAGAAGAAGAATGAGAGAGGGAAGAGAGAGAGAGAGAGAGAGAGAAAAGAGAGGAGAGAGAGAGAGAGAGAGAGGAGAGAGACAGACAGACAGACAGACAGACAGACAGACAGACAGACAGACAGACAGACAGACAGACAGACAGAGACAGATAGACAGACAGAACAGACGACAGACAGACAAGAGTAGCACTAAATAGATAAATAAATGCATAGGTATATAGATGCATACATAACTGATTAAAGGATCAAACGAACAGATAAAGAGAGATAATCTCCTAGCCGACGCAGTGAAAAAACCAAACCCACAGCCATTCGCATGCAGACAACAGACCTCTCACTCTAGCTCCCTCGTCTCCCCATTCCTTAACATACAGTAAAAATGGACTGCTTTTATTCAGAGCGTACTACTACTGTACATATATCACCGTTAAGGTCCGCTATCAAATGCAGCCCAAGCTTTGGGATACAACTCATGATACAATAGCAGGACTAGGGAGAAAGAAAAGGGTCTAGCCATAAAGTAGATTAAAGTAGGCCTCGCTTTTACATAGTGGTCAGAGCGCTGGCTTCCCCAGCCAAGGTTGTAATGCAGCGTCGAGCGTGGTTGCCAATAGGATGGGTGACCGTTTGCGCTTTGGCTATATATATATATATATATATTTTTTTTTTTTAAAGGAAAGGTCAAGCAGCGTCGGCGTGGTTGTCAATTGGATGGGTGACAGTTTGCGTGCCTTGGCTTCAGTACAGTCCCCCAGTTGCCCCAGATGTTAATAGTTACCTGCTGTCTTTAGGGTCAGGGAAGGTAAAGCAGCGAGGGAGAGGAGATGGGCACAGCCCTTAACATGCTGGCCCTAGAGAAGCTGAGGTTTCTGACGCCTCGGCCCCCCTACGACCACACAGGTTATGGGACACCTACACCTAACTCCACAGACCTTGAATTAAATTTTGAAAAAATGATGCAACGTATATTAAATAGAGATATATTAAAAAAAAAAAAAGTTAGACAGTTGCTGTGTTTTCAAATGAATAAACGTTGCAAAACCACGGGGGGTGAGAAGAGAGAGAGGAGAGAAGAGAGAGAGAGAGAGAGAGAGAGAGAGAGAGAGAGAGAGAGAGAGAGAGAGAGAGAGAGAGAGAGAGAGAGAGAGAGAGAGAGAGAGAGAGAGAAGAGAGAGAGAGAGAGGAGAGAGAGAGAGAGAAGAGAGAGAGAGAGAGAGAGAGAGAGAGAGAGAGAGGAGAGAGAGAGAGAGAGAGAGAGAGAGAGAGAGAGAGAGAGAGAGAGAGAGAGAGAGAGAGAGAGAGAGAGAGAGAGAGAGAGAGAGAGAGAGGAGAGAGAGAGAGTGCGCGCGTGCGAGCATTTGCACACGTGTGTGTTTGTTTAATTTGCAATTATAACTAGATTTTAACCAAGTTTTATTTTTTGTTTCTGTTTCTTTTTAAACCGTGCATTTGATTAGTGCATTCTGTGTAGGTGATGATGCTGATGTTCACTAACACCAAGGAAGTGTTGAATTCAGATATGCAGGGAGGACTATTCATTTTCTTTTTCGTCGATTTTATTTTATTTTATTTATTTATATTTTTCTGGTTCCTTTCACAGTATCGCGTGTGAATTGAAGTATTCTTTTCAGCACTGTATGTGTGATGAATGAATAAATGAATCTTTAATTTATAAAGCAGGGATAATGAAGAACAATCTTGGTATGATCGCAAAGTGAGAAGTAATAATCACTGAAGCTGCATCCTTGTCCATTTTTTTACTTGTCTGTCTGTCCGTCTGTCTGTGTGTCTGTATCTGTCCATGTTTGTCTGTGTGTCTGTCTCTGTCCATGTTTGTCTGTGTGTCTGTCTCTGTCCATCTCTCTCTCTCTCTGTCTCTCTCTCTCTTTTATATATATATATATATATATATATATATATATTTATATATATATATATATATATATATATACAACAAAAAAAAAAAAGAATTAAAGGCCCTGGCAGGTCTGCATTTGAAGTTGACCTGGTAGATCGTAAAAATCCCCACCCTTGATTCAATAGTTCGTAGCTGAAATTTGAACCCGTTACTTTCAGGACTCACGGGACTGAAGCCAAACTGTAAAGAATTAAGGGTAGGGGTTTTACAAACGGTTTATTTATCTATCTATTTTATTTATTTATTTATTGATACCACTTTATTCATAGCAGATTTCTCTGCTTGAAATTCGGGCTGCTCTCCCCGGGGAGAGCGCGTCGCCACAAGTGCAGCGCCTAGCTATTATTTTTTGTCCTGTCTGCAACTGTATTTGTTTTACAATCAGAGTGACTTTTTTCTACAGAATTTTGCCAGGGACAACCCCCTTGTTGCCGTGGGTTGTTTAACGTGCGCTAAATAATGATGTGTAACACACGGAACCTCGGTTTATCGTCTCATCCGAAAGACTAGCACCCAGACCACAACTCATGGTCTAATGGATGGGGGGAAAGTTTTGTGCCCAAACGGGATTCGAACCACCGCACACTCCGACCCGGACTTTTCGCTTTCTAGGCAAGGCGCGTTACCACCTAGACCACCGATCCACCGATTTTAACCGCATGGCTGTAGGGTAGCGTCTGTAGAATCTTTTTATGTTTTTGGCATTATGTTGTGAAAATCTATATCCGTTTAACACATTACTGATGCATGCATAATCTTTTCATGCCATTTCTCGTTTTGCCATCAATGTTTGATAATATCTGTTGTTGGGGAAGAAAGATGCAACTGTGTCTGTTGTCATAATTTAACACCTATTTTTTTTCATTGCTATACCCAGTTGATTTCTTCTATCACTCTGTCTGTCTATCTGTCTGCCTCTGTGTATGTATGTGTGTGTGTGTTGTGTGTGTGTGTGTGTGTGTGTGTGTGTGTGTGTGTGTGTGTGTGTGTGTGTGTGTTGTGTGTGTGTGTGTGTGTGTGTGTGTCCGTGTGTCCTGTCTGTCTGTCTGTCTGTCTGTCTGTCTGTCTGTCTGTCTGTCTGTCTGTCTATCTCTCGCTGTGTGTGTGTGTGTGTGTGTGTGTGTGTGTGTGTGTGTGTGTGTGTGTGTGTGTGTGTGTGTGTGTGTGTGTGTTCGATTTTACGTTCTATTCACTTAATGTGATATTAGACGAGGAAGATGGAAGGTGTAATTGATAAGAGATGAGGACTTGAAAAAAAATTATGTATCAAAATACAGACTTCAAACAATACAAACAATAAGTAGCAAAAAAAGCAAAAAACAAATCAAAAGTAAAAACTCGGAACGACTAAAAACTATGCTAAAAGCAGAACCTCAACTATTGCAAAACATTCTGATATCTGATATTCTGTGTATGTGTGTGTGTGTGTTATTTTATTTATTTATTTATTTATTTTATTTATTTATTTATTTATTTATCTAGTCTTTTATATCGAGGATAATGGGATGAGAACTCATGTGCTTTTTTACATCCAGTCCCCGTATGTATGCAGTTTTTGTAAATCAGGTTATCTGTTCCCATCCGGCACACGATGTCCTACTCTCACGAAAAGCGGAACAGGGTTTAACGTGTGCGCAAGATGTTCTGCGTGCGTTCGCACACGGGACCTCGGTTTATAGTCTCATCCGAAGGACTTTTGGGAGGAATGGAGTCAGCACTGATGTTAACTCCAGGGGAAAAATCCTCTCGAGCGGGAATCGAACCCGGGTCGTCAAATTGCGAGCGCAATGTTGTGACCACTAGGCTATCTCGTCCCCCATGTGTGCGTGCGCGCGTGTGTGTATGTATGAGTGTGTGCGTGGAGTGTGCCTGCGTGCGTGTGTGTATATATGTGTGTGTCTCACTCTGCCTCTATCTGTCTGTCAGTATGTCTGTCTGTCTCTCCAGTGTGTGTGTGTGTGTGTGTGTGTGTGTGTGTGTGTGTGTGTGTGTGTGTGTGTGTGTGTGTGTGTGTGTGTGTGTGTGTGTATGTGTTGTGTGTGTATTGTGTGTGTATGCGTATGTGTGCATGTGTGTGTTTGTTTGAGCGTGTGTCAGCACACATGTGCGCGCGTTGCGTGTATATATGTGTGCATGTGGTACACACAGATAGAAACCAAACAAACAGAAAAGAGAGACAGATAGACAGGACAGACAAGACAGACAGACAAGAAGCAGTGGGAGATACAACAGACAACAAAAGCTTTTTCCACACCACACAGCAATGGTCCACAGGGGAGCAGTCTACATCCTCCTACAGTATATTTTCAGCTGATTCTCACTGTCTGCAAAAAGTGCCAGAAAAGCCATGATGATGCCCATTCAGTCCATCCAGGGGGACTGGATAGCCTAATGGTCAGAACATTGCGCTCGCAATTTGACGACCGGGTTCGATTCCCGGTCGAGGGGATTTTTCCCTCTGGAGTTAACATCAGTGCTGACTCTACTTCCCCCCAAAGTCCTTCGGATGAGACTAAAACCGAGCCCCGTGTGCGAACGCACGTAAAACATCTTGCACACACGTTAAATCCTGTTCCGCTTTTCGTGAGAGTAGGCCATCGTGTGCGGCCGGTGGGAACAGATGACATTTACAAAACTGCATGCACACGGGGACTGGATGTCAAAAAGCATGTGATTACTGATTCCATTATCCTCGATGATTATAAAAGAATAAAAGAAAAGAAAATGAAATAAATAAATCCATCCATTGTGCTATTTCCCCTCCGCCTCCTCGTTTCAGATCGTTTGTTTCGAACTCGTCCTTGGTTACATAGTATGTGTGGTTGTTCTAGACAGATACCAGGAACTCGTGAAAGACAACCTATCAACAAGTGGACATTTTTTTTCAAATGATAACAATAATGATGATAATGTAAATTATAATAACAACAAAGATAATGATTATTGTAACAACAAACAACAACAACAACGACGATAACGATGATGATGATAATGATATATATCATCATCATCATCATCATCATCATCATCATCATCATCATCATCATCATCATCATCATCATCATCATCATCATTCATCATCATCATCTCATCATCACCATTACATCATTCGATTATTATTATTATTATTATTATTATTATTATTATTATTATTATTATTATTATTATTATTATTATTATTTATTATTATTATTATTATTTATTATTATTTGTGGCGCTCCACCACGAAATGAGTCGTTTAGCTCATAACCGAATTTTCGCTAGGAGCCATTAAAGGCAGGTGGGGTCAAGTTGGCAATTTTGAGATTTGATTGAATATTAAAGTATAGCCATTATTCTACCTAATAATGAAATATCAAATCATAATTTTGATTTCTTTTGCCTTTAAACGTGCTTTAAAAATACCCAAGCCCTCATTCTGACAACCTATTAGGATGCTAAACATGTCAGTTTCTCATTTTGTCATTTCCTGCAGTCTAGCATTTCGACTTGCAATAACTTTTACTAGATTTGTCCGATTTTCAAACTGTTTTTTGCATTGTATAGCCACTTGATTGCAGTTTGACAAAATGTCAATAACTAAAAATTGACCTCTGGTGCAATGCGTCTCATTATGTGGTGGAGCGTTATATTTATCCTCATCATCCTCCACTCTCTGGCTTGACTTTGACCTTTGTGGCAAGGAAATCGAAGAAGTGTTGAAAAAGGAACTGTCTCCTCAACCCCCAGTCACATGTCAAACATACCCCCCCCCCCCCCCCCTACCCAATGCCCCCCCCCCCCCCCCCCCCCTTTCCCCTCTCCAACACCAAGCCCGCATATCCTGTCATTTTGCAGACAGGCACATCCGCCGCACGACACAATGACCTTCACCTTTTGACCTCTTCCAGCTCATTAGCATGGAGTTCATTTCCTTCATGAAAGCAGTGGGAGGCAGATATAGGCGGGGAGGGATAGATAAGAGAGAGAGAGAGAGAGAGAGAGAGAGAGAGAGAGAGAGAGAGAGAGACACAGAGAGAGAGACAGAGAGACAGAGAGAGAGACAGAGAGACAGAGAGACAGAGAGAGAGAGAGACAGAGAGAGAGAGAGACAGAGAGAGAGGATGGGGAAAAATCAATGGTGGGAAGGATGGAAGGATGAAGATGAAGAGAAACAGTGTCTGAATTTGGACTCCTTGATCAGGTCTGACCCTGGAGATTCTCAGAAGTTGTGTTATATATATATATGATTATATTTGTATAATTATATATATAATGTATATATATAATCATATTCCGATTCCAATGACATTCTGTTCACTGCTATGTGGTCAATGTTTTAATGTGTTATCATTCTAGTAAAGACCCCCTGAGGAAGAGGTTGCTGCCTCGAAAATTTGGGGAAAAAGATTACCAAGTGTCTGTCTGTCTGTCTGTCTGTCTGTCTGTCTGTCTGTCTGTCTGTCTGTCTTCTGTCTGTCTGTCTGTCTGTCTGTCTGTCTGTCTGTCTGTCTCTCTCTCTCTCCTCTCTCTCTCTCTTCTCTCTCTCTCTCTCTCTCTCTCTCTCTCTCTCTCTCTCTCTCCTCTCCTCTCTCTCTCTCCCTCTCTCTCTCTCTCTCTCTCTCTCTCTCTCTCTCTCTCTCTCTCTCTCTCTCTCTCTCTCTCTCTCTCTCTCTCTCTCTCTCCTCCTGTCTGGGGGGACGGATAGCCTAGTGGTCAGAACATTGCGCTGGCAATTTGACGACCCGGGTTGAGTCCGGTCAAGGAAATTTTTCTCCTGGAGTTAATATCAGTGCTGACTCCACTCTCCCCAAAAGTCCTTCGGATGAGACTTTAAACCGAGGCCCTGTGTGCGAACGCACGCAGAACATCTTGCGCACACGTTAAATCCTGTTCCGCTTTTCGTAAGAGTAGGCCATCGTGTGCCGGTGGGAACAGATGACAATATTTACAAAAAAACTGCATACACACGGGGACCGGATGAAAAAAGCACATGATTGCTTATTCTGTTATCCTCGATATAAAAGAATAAATAATAAATCTCTCTCTGTACGCCTCTATATATACGCCTCTAACCTCTAGGCTACCCTATCCTTCTCCCCCCCTCCCCCCCCGACCCCGCCCCCATCTTAATTGTCATGTTTTACATAGCACGTTGATATTATTTGCTTTCATTCACGATATACTCCTAGTATCGCAACCTCTATAGTCTACCCTAAAAAAGAAAACGGGGAAAAAAATTGATATCGGAGTATGGCTGCCTACACGGCAAGGGTATTAAGATACAGCTATACACACTTACTTCTTACTAGGTGTACTGATCAGTCTCCAGGGTAAGGTGGCAAATGCTTTACGAAAAAGGTGTATTAAAAAAAAAGAACAAAATTGATACGCGACTGACTAGGATATTCTTCTTCATCTTTCTCATCGTCGCTGAACGTTCAAACAGCAACTATTGTAAGAATACTAACAGCACTTAGCATTATAATGAAGACGATATGTATTGTGTCCACCAGTCGTCATACTAATGATGTTGTTTGAGCATAATATCAGCTTTAAGCTTGTTGTTGCTATGTTGTGGATGATCGTTGTTCAGACTATGTATGTATATGTAATATACTCTATTTAATGAAGAAAATGCTTAAACCAACTATTGTTATCTTTATCATATGAGCAAAAAATTGAATAAGTTAAATAAAATAAAAAGTAGATAATCAAAAAAACAAAACAAAACTGAACTCAGTACACTTAATAAAAGAAAGCAAAAAAAAAAAAAAATGATGACAGACAGCAACAGTTAGTTGCTGTCTAAGCATTGGGAGAAGAGAACAGCATCCCTAGCTGACCAGGATCAAAAACGACGCAGCGTCAATGCTGACACAGCCTGTTCTGGTTAAGGATCTGGTAGCGTGTCACTCTTACACGAGTGATGTGACCTCCCTTGTTTTACTTAGGTGCTTAAGTGACTTCCCTTGTTTCGATGACCTATTCACCTTTTTCCCGTCCTGTTCTGTAAAATTCGAGGAAAATTGGCATAGTAGTTGTAGGATCTAAACAAAGTGTACCAGTGTTTCTTGTTTCTTTTGTTCTTCTTTGTTCTTGTTCTTGTTCTTCTTGTTCTTGTTCTTCTTCTTGTTCTGCATTTTTTCCTTATTTTTTTGTGCTAGTCAAATTTTTCACGTTCATATGTAACCTATTTAAATTGATTTGATTGTACAGCGCGGTGAGCCCATGTTTTGGGGAATTCGCGCTATATAAGCCTCCATTTTATTATTATTATTATTATTATTATTATTATTATTATTATTATTATTATTATTATTATTATTCGAATTTTTCTTGTTCTTCTTTGTTCTTGTTCTTGTTCTTCTTCGCAATTC
>CM060330.1:14151700-14161700 GCA_030674155.1 Stramonita haemastoma
TCTGCCTCTTTTCCTTCTGCCCTCAACCTTACCTTGGAGAACTGTCGTCATCAGGTTTGTCTGTGTGTCTTTGTTTGCATGACCAAAACACATCAATGTCTGAACTTATACATTTCAGCTAATATTTGTCTGTTCACTGGGATTTCATCAAGAATTCTTTCACTTATTTTTTCTATCTTATCAGTTGATGCTTAGAAGTCTCTTGTAGAACCATATTTCGGCTGCGTTTAATTCGTCTTTTTCCAAATTTTGTAGTGTCCAGGCTTCAGACCCATACAGCAATACAGGCTAGATTAGTGTTTTGACTATTCTTATTTTGAGATATTTAGGTATGCCTTTGTCTATCCAATGTTTAATTGAGTTGTCTTTTGCTCGGCCACATACCGATTCTGGCCTTTGCGCCTTGTAGACAAAAACCATTATATATAAATTTCATTTTACAGAGCCGATATATTTGTAGTTTTGAATGTATTCCAGATTTTAAAAAAACTGATTTTGATATTCTGAGGGGTGTCTGTGACATCAGTGCGTATCACTTTAGTATTTTTTTGGCATTTAGTAGACACCCATTAGTTTCGGAAGATTATGGAGTTGCGCTCTAGTCTTTAGAGCGCAAAGCCTGGGTAAGTAAGTATGGAGGGCAAGCTTTTTTACCCATGCAGCAGACCCCTCCCCTCTCCACGCCACTGGAATAGTCCATTGGAAAGGCAGTCGCCAAGACGAATGGTTCCAGTACCGTCGCATATTTGGCATTTAACTTTAGGCCATCAGTGTTGCCATCTGCATCGTCTCTGTAGAGAATTCTTCTCATGCTTGTCATATCACTGGCCATGAGTGCTGTATCATCAGCGTACCTGAGGATTGTGATGCTTCTGCCTCCTATATCAGTGCCCATGTCATACAGTCTGGTATGATTTATCACAAGCATAATAGTGCAAAAGATAGAAAGAAATGAAAGCTATTAAAACGCGGCATAAATTTGTGGGACAGCTTTTTGTTATGTTCCTGTGCTAGAGCTCTGATGTTCACCAATGGTGAGATTTTGCGTATGCGACCTTTATGTCCTCCATTAAGGTTCTGAATTCGGGGTATATGCTGAGTATGTTCGTGTTTCCGTAACCCACCAAACGGTGATATAAATTACGGAATCGGGTGTTGCTCTCAACATGCTGGCCCCTAGAGAAGCTGAGGTCTTTGATGCCTCGCTCCCCTACGACCACACAAGGTTATGGAACACCTTTACCTTTTACGTGCATTATTTGATCTTCTGTATGAACACAATTTATACATGAAGTGCATTAAAGCACTGCCAGGTCTGTACTTCATGTTGACCTGAGAGATCTGGGAAAAAAAACCCTCAAACTCCACACCCTTAATTTACCAGATGCCCCAGAGATTCGAACCCACAACTTCATGATCCATGGGATTGAAGTCGAACGGCCTTAACCACTTGGCTATGGGGGTCCGTAGCGGGACAGATAAATTGCTGAATACACTGAGGCCGGGGACGGGATAGCTCAGTGGTCAGTGTACTTGCTTTCCCCAAGGCCAATATTAAATAGCATCCAGCATAGTTACTAAATGGATGGGTGACCGTTTGCGCACATTGGCTTCAGTAAAGCGCACCATTTCACCCAGCCAGAAATGGGTACCTGCCCTCTTAAAGGGTCAGGGAAGGTAAAGCAGCGAGGGAGAGAGAGGAGATGTGTGTCGCCCTCAATATGCTGGCCCCTTGGAGAAGTTGAGGTCTCTGATGCCTCGCTCCTCTACGACTGCATAGGTTATGGAACACCTTTACCTTTTACAGTGAGGCAGTCACTAAACAGTAGCCTACTTCGTGACATACAGCTTTTATACACTAATAATTTCTTTGTTACCAAGAGCACTGCTCTCCCTAAGGTAACGTTAAGTATTGTTGAGCGGGGTTACCAGAGTGGACGGGTGACTGTTCTTGCCCCTTGGCTTCAGTACAATCCCCCAGTTCACCCAGCTGTAAATGGGTACCTGCCCTCTTTAGGGTCAGAGAAAGTAAAGCAGCAAGGAAAATGTTTGTATTGTAGTATATTGTCTTGTACTGTATGCTACTTTTAAGTCATGACACACGCACGCGCGCGCACACAAACACACAGACACACAGACACACATACGCACACACACACGTACATGTACACATACACACACACATGCATATACACACACATGCATATACACACACGCACGCGCTTACGCGCATGCGCACGTACACAAATACATGAACAAAGAATGGAATTTTGAAATAAATTTTTAAAAATCAGAATTCACAAAACATATCTTCAAAAAAACCTACACACGTATTCATGCTTATATAAGTATACATACTCGAGCGAACATACATACATACACACACACACACACACACACACACACACACACACACACACACACACACACACACACACACACACACATATACACACACACACACGCACGCACGCACGCACACAAACACACACGCACGCACACACGTACACACACATGCACACAAACACACATATGATATTCATAATTATATGATGTACATAATATATGTACAGCGAATGATGCATAGAGATCTTGTAAGACCCTTTTCACTAAAAAAACAACAACCCACAACCAACCAACCCCAGAACCCTTCAAAGCATCATAGAAAACAGCTTCAAAGATTTGAACATCAAAAAAGGTGAATCTATCATTATCATGTATTTATTCTTATTAGTTCTGTCTCTGTCGCTCTTCACGGGCTCTCAACACTGTCTTATTTTGCACACTCTCTGTGGACTTAAAATTTGTTTAATTTTATTTTATACCACTTTATGTCACAGCAGATATCTCTGCGTGAAATTCGGGTTGTTCTCCCCGGGGAAAAGCGCATCTCCACAAGTGCAGCGCCTACCCATTATTATTTTTTTATATATCATACAGCCCCGAGCCGCCCTGGGGACTCCAACTCCCCGATTTTTCCCCAGGGATGGTGTCTAAACATGACACCCGTGTGCATGGTGTTTTTTTATTAGTGTTTTTAAAAAAATAAATTTTGTCATCCGCTCCTACCGGTACACAATGGCGTGTTCTTCCGAAAGGCAGAACAGGAATTTAACGTGTGCGCAAGATGTTCTGCGTGCGTTCGCACACGGGGCCTTGGTTTAAAGTCTCATCCGAAGGACTATATATCATACAACGATATATGTATAACTATATATATCTATATATACATACTATATAACTATATGTTGACTATATAAGGACATATATTGAAATGCATTTTTGAGCGCACGATTTTCTCTCTGACCAATCCACACATGAAACAAGTTATACCATACAGTGCCCATATTGTTAATATTGAATGTTTATGTTGAGCATAACCACGCAGGCTCTAAGGACATTCATTGTGCTACAGGCAAAGCTCTCTATATAATAGACTATTAAGATACACATCATCCTTTCATTATGGATATTCTTTTTTTTTTTCATTCCTCGGCTAGATCTCCGATTTACTTTCCTCATTGGTGAGATGTAAACCTTTTTTCTTTTTCTTTTTTTTTACCCATCATTAAAGGGGACGGGATAGCTAAGTGGTCAGAGCACTCACTTTCCCCTAGTCAAGTTAAGCAGCGTCGAGCATGGTTACCAGTTGGATGGGTGACCGTTTGCGCGCCTTGGCTTCAGAACAGTCCCCCTAGTTCACCCAGATGTAAATGGGTAGCTGCCCTCTTCAGGGTCAGGGAAGGTAAAGCAGCGAGGGAGAGGAGATGGGCGCCACCCTCAACATGCTGGCCCCTAGAGAAGCTGAGGTCTCTGACGCCTCGCTCCCCTACAACCACGCAGGTTATGGGACACCTTTACCTAAAGTAGCTGCAGTCCGACTCTAGGGGGGGGGGGGGGGGTGTTGTCTAAACGTTTCAAAATGTTGTCTTCCGTTCCTACTAGCACGCAATGGCTTACTCTTAATCTTCCTAAAGGTGGACCGAGTTTTAACGTGTGCGCAAGATTTTTGCGTGCGTTTCTACACAGGAAGTCTTTGATTTAAAAGTCTCATCTGATTAACTTTTGGGGGGAGTGGATCAGTGCTGACGTTAACTGTAGAGGAATAAAAAAAAATCCCCTGAAACCTGCATGGTGGTTCGAATCCACCCTGTCAGACCGTGAAACACAACGCTCTAACCACTTGGCTATCCTGCTCCATACTTGCTGAGATACGAACACAAGTATATCATCCAATATAGGGTTTACTTCGTAACATGCAACCCACACACACTAACTTAAAAGCTATTATATATATATATATATATATATATATATATATATATATATATATATATATATATATATATATATATATATATGTTATACAGACATGTATATTTTGCATAAAAGGAACAAAGGCATCAACTAGATCTAAGCTTGCTTTTTCAAATACATCACGTGTATCAACTAAAAGTTTATGTCTTGATATAATACATGCAGACATTGAGAAAAACGCATCTTCCTCCATTTCGCAGAAGGCACAGACAGGAACTATTTGTTGTCTGTCATATGAGCGAAAATGCCGTTAAGCGCCAACATAATTCCGGTCGGTCCAGCTCATCCAACTTCGGCGAGGGAGGGAAATGTTTTCCTTTAAGTTTTTCTCGGGGAAAAAAGAGGCAGGAGAATGGATCAAGAAGGCAGAAAATAGACAAGAGGGAGGTGACAAGAAGAAAGGTGATAAAGTAGACACAAAGAGAGGGATAGAAAAGAAGGAATTCCGAGCACAAAATCTCCAGCTTGGTGAGGGTGGCGTTTATACTTAAAGACCACCCAGCATCCTTACAGTGGAGAAAAAAACACACATCTTTTTGCCTGAAGTATAACTAAATGTCATTAAGTGAAATCATACTGAATTTCTGACGTTCAACAGACAAGCAATACAAAAAACAACAACAGCTGAATTTGTCATAGACAACACACAATGTTAGTCAATACACATCTTTGTTAACAGCAGACATCACACAGGCACTAACAAGTTTTTTTTTCTTATTAGTTGTCGTAATAATGTTAGAGATCAATATTATTGATGCATTGGTTTTTGTTCTTAAATAGATGACTTGATGAAAAAAAACACCCAAAAAGCAAATACAATGTACAATGTATTCAATGTATCATCTGGAAATTAAACTGTGACTTGTCCTAGATAGATGGATTGACGAAAAACAAACTAGCAAATGCATTGCTTATTCAATGTACCAGCTAGAAATCTTTTTTAAAAAATAACTTATTCTAGATAGATGGCTTGATGAGAAAAAGAAAGGAAAGGCATCGTTTGTTCAATACACCACCTGAAAAATATTTAAAAAATGGACATGACTGGACTCTACTTGACTAAAGTAGCCTACTTGCTGATTTACAATGCATAGGCCTTCACAACATAAGAGCCTACCACACAATTTGGCTTCAGGGTAAAATATAGGCTTCAACTCAAAGCGTACAATTCGCTTCGCTGTCTGCAACACAAAAACAGCGGCATATTCTGTGATATATACACAACATATACTTAGGATTTTGCGATACAATTGACTACTTCCTGGTCTACAAAACATTGTTATAAACTATATATTGTGCAGAACACTATACTTCCTGATGTGCAATCATCACATGGTTATGGTTTTAAGTACCTAGCACAGATTTCGTGCTGACGAATTCTGACAAACATAGGAATTGTCTGTTTCCTTATACAGCTTACTTTCTGTCATACAGTAATTATAGGCACACCCGTGCGCATGCACGCACGAATACACACAAACGCATGCATACACACACACACACATACACACACACGCACCACACACACACACACACACAAGCACACACACTTTCCCGCGCGTGCTCACACACACAACCACACATGCACACACATATACACTCAGAGACAATCGCGCGCGCACACTCACATGCACACACATGCACACGCACACGCACACACACATGCACACGCACACACACAGACGATCACGCGCGCGCATACACACACACAGATTGCACACGCATATATGCACACATTCACACACCCATACACACACACACACACACACACACACACACACACACACACACACACACACACACACACACCACACACACACACACAACACACACACACACACACACCACAACACACACACACACACTAACACACAACCACGAAGTGAATTGTACACAGACACACATACACACACACACACACACAAACACACACACAAGCACACACAAACACACACAGACACAAGCACACACACACACACACACACACACACACACACACACACACACACTAACACACACACGCACACACACACAACACACACCACACACACACACACACAACACACACACACACAAGCACACACAAACCACACACACACACAAGCCACACACACACACACACACACACAAGCACGCACAAACACACACACACACCACACACACACACACACACAAAACACACACAAACACACACACACACACACACACACACACACACACACACAGAGGTCAAATCACTCATATAATAATTATAAACAGGATACTGTGAACGAGAGCAATTTACTCATAGCAAAAATTCCCTTTTTCGTTGCAGGAAGAATGCTTTTTTTTAGAAATGATGTTTTGTTGGAATCACACTGACGTCGTTCTTTTTTTTTCCTTTTCTTTCTTTTTTCTTTCTTTCTTTCTTTCTTTTTTCTTTCTTTTCTTTCTTTCTTTTCTTTCTTTCTTTCTTTCTTTCTTTCTTTTCTTTCTTTCTTTCTTTCTTTCTTTTCTTTCTTTCTTTCTTTTTCTTTTTTCCTTTCTTTCTTTCTTTCTTCTTTTCTTTCTTTCTTTCTTTCTTTCTTTCTTTCTTTCTTTTTCTTCTTTCTTTCTTTCTTTCTTTCTTTCTTTCTTTCTTCCTTTTTTTTTTAAGAACAGTTGTACCTGTAAAGAGAATCAGACATGAATCGGTATTGTCTAAACATAAAGCCATCTTTGTTGAAAACAATATGTGTAATCATAGATTGTTGGTTTCTTTTTTTGTTATTAGGGTTGCTGGTCTTCTTCTACCATCTCCCTTGTTGTTGTTGTTGTTGTTGTTGTTGTTGTTGTTGTTGTTGTTGTTGTTGTTGTTGTTGTTGTTTGTCGTTCTTCTTCTTCTTCTTCTTCTTCACAAACTTCAAACTTCAAAAACACTTTATTATCTCACAGACAGAGAAATTCAAGCGGGTACAAGCCATACATTAAAAAGGTTATATAATATATATATATATATATATATATATATATATATATATATATATATATATATATATATATATATATATATATATATATATAAAATGTCCCACAACACAGTAGCCAAATATTAGAACGCAACTACCACAATAAAAGCACCCATAAATCAGCAATTCAAGTCATTGACTAGCTGTTCTAGTTCTTGCTCTTGTTCTTCTTGTTCTTGTTTTTTTGTTGCCCTTCTTCTTCTTCTTCTTCTTCTTCTTCTTCTTCTTCTTCTTCTTCTTCTTCTTCTTTTCTTCTTCTTCTTCTCTCCTCCTCCTCCTCCTCCCCTCCTCCTCCTCCTCTCCTCCTGTTTTCTTCTTCTCCTCCTCCTCCTCCTCCTGTTTTCTTCTTCTCCTCCTCCTCTTTCTCTTCCTCTTCCTCCTCCTGCTTCAATCGAAGGCTCAGACAGCAACTGATGTTTTCTGTCATATGAGCGAACATTCTTTTTAAGTGCCTGATTAGTCAGATCCAGCGTATTCGACTTCGGTGTAAGAGAAAATTGTTTCAAGCCATTCTGAGGAAAAAAGGCAGGAGAATGGTTCAAGAAGGCATTAATTCTATAAATTGTTGGTACGTTTGATGCACAGATCAAGGCCTGATGCATGTAAAAATTGTTTTCATCATGTATGACCATGAACCATATCATGTCATTATGCGTACCTAATGGTCACCAGAACAGATGCAACTTGATGCTATCATGTCCAAACAGTGCTTTGTATTTCATAGGTCCATGTTCCTTCTCATAATCACTTGAACAGATTAAGACTCGATTTTCTTTAAAATACATTGAGTAATAACGTATCTTGTGTCATATTTCAGTGTCACACGTGACTTCTCACTGTCACTTAAATGGAATTATTTAGTTAGGTTCTTTATTTTAATGCCCTACCACTGATAAGTGATATCAGACGGAAAGTGTGTGTGGGCGAGTGTGTGTATATATGTGTATGTGGCAGGGGGAGGGGGGATGTTGTACACATCAGTAAATATCCGCATGAAACAAGAATAAGAAACACAAATGAAAACCATGAAAGAAAAATGTTGAAGAGAAGAAATAACTGCTGAAACACCAACTTTGCAATTGACATATTTAGCAAACATCATCATACCATAAAAATTTGGTTAAACACTCACTACCTTTGCAATTAATACAACTAGTAAACACGATCATACTATAAAAATCTGATACTGGGACTATGACTAAAATGACAATACAATTTTTTTTCATTAATGGAACATCTTTTAAAATTTGCTCTAAACAACAGACTATGAAAACAGGTAAAACTTTTTTTTTCACATCTAGGCATTCTAAAAGAATGTGAGCAATGGTGATCTTTACGTTGCAGATACATGTTACTATTTTTTTTAAGTTCAAAAAGCGTTGAGCTTACACCTGTAGATAAGAGATACAACATTTCTATATTCACCCAACCACCAAAATCGGTTAAGACATGACGCATATACAGCTAAATCTATCATGTACCATGTTCTAGCGGTGATCATAATGCTTTTTTTTTTTTTTTGCAATGTGACATGCGTCTTCTCACTGTCACTAGATGAGATCTTGATGACCATTTCTTTTGGTCGCTCAATACGGATGAAACACACACACTTAAACACACATACAATATACACACACGGACACACACACGCACACGAACGTGCATGCATGCATATACACGTGATAATGTGCGGACACATGCATGCACAGTATATATTCAGAGAGAGAGAGAGAGAGAGAGAGAGAGAGAGAGAGAGAGAGAGAGAGAGAGAGAGAGAGAGAGAGAGAGAGAGAGAGAGAGAGAGAGAGAGAGACAGACAGCAGACAGAGACAGACACACAGACACAGACACACAGACACACAGACACACACACACAGACACACACACACGGATGTACACACACACACACACACACACACACACACACACACACAACCAACACGAGCACACACACACACAACACACACACACACACACACACACACATCACACACACACACACACACACACACACCAACACACACACACAGAGAAAAACAAGACAAACAGAGACAAAAAAAAATTACCAGCAATGCCCCCTACCCCCCAACTCCCCCCAACCCCCCCACACACACACACACACACACACACACACACACACACACACACACACACACACACACACCACACACACACACACACACACACAAAATGTCTTATCAAAACCCCAACACCACCAAACAATACACACAAACAGGGACGTACAAACACAGTCCTCACAACCCCCCCAACCCCCCACCACCCCCCCCCCAAAAGAAAACCCACCAAACAAAACCCCAAACCAACTCAAGCCGCCGCGAGTCTGTAGCAGATAACCACACTCTCCTGAGGCTGACCCATTTTGTACCAAGTGACCGCTATCTGAGCGTCGCCGGTCACACACACCCCTACAGGCCAACGGTAAGCGGACTCGCTGTGGTCAGCGCTGGTCAGCAACTTTCTCCACTGACCGGTAGTACAGTCCTTCATCAACACACACTGGGACCCCACACAAGCCACAAAGACATGTCCACTACTACTACTACTACTACCAAAACCACCACTGTTATTGTTGTTGTGGTGTGTGTTAGTGTTGGTGTTGGTGTTGGTGTTATTGTCCATCACGCAAACTTGTCTGGGGTACCTGAGGTCTTTGTGCTGAAAGGTCTGGGTCACCT
>CM060330.1:14166700-14171700 GCA_030674155.1 Stramonita haemastoma
TATGCATGCATAAGCGTGCATACGTGTGCGCGCGTGCGTGTGTGTGTAACGTCACTGACCTGCACTACAGTTCAGCATCTGACAGAGGTGCGTTCTCACCCTCCTCACGGCACTCACGTCAGGGCACCGGTCGCACTTCCTGACGTCACCCAGACGCCTCTGCAGAGGCTCTCTCTGTCCTTCAACGCTGACGTCATCCTCCGCGTGGTGGGTGTCCATGACGCAAGCAGGGTGACTCGACGACTCCCGGGTGACGTCATCCCAACGTGACAAATGACGCTGGTAAATGCTCACGAGGTGTTGGTGATTGTGCAGCCTCTGGGTTAGCTGTTGCCCTAAGGACACGACGTCCTGGAGCAAAGCCTCCACCTCCTGGTGGTCGTTGCAAGTCTTCTCCAACATCTCCATCTCCGTCCTCACCCAGTCTTCCCTCATCGTCACGCCGTTTACTCCGTTCTGGGAGGAGGACACGACCACCATCGGGTCACGCGGGTGAGAAACGTCGTCACGCGGATCGTGAAGACTTTCCCCCATCATCGTTGTCGACGTTGACGATGATGAAGATGATGATGATGATGATGATGAAGATGTAGAAGACCTCACTGAGCTCTTTCTGGTGGACGTGGCCGTGAAGGAGGTTTGTGAAGACATGCCTTCCTGGATCTTCTGGGAGAGAGGTAACTGACGCAGGAGGTGGTCTTTGGAGACGCGGACTTTGCGGTGACTGTCGGAGCACTGTTGACAGTAATGCTCCTGGCAGTCCAGGCACACGTTGAGGGCTTGTTTTTCCGGACACACCAGACAAGGAACTGAAGCGTTTTTCTGAAGTTCTTGCAGGACTAAAGACTCCATCACGGGGTCAGTGCCCATCTGCCGGACTAGTTGACCGATGGTCAGTGCCCGGTCTGTGTGCAGACGCAGAGGATGAGCGCACTGGCCGTGAGGACAGCACGCGCCGAAGCCTTGGGCCTGCAAGACGTCGCGAAGGCATCGTCTGCATAGAAGGTGTCCGCAAGGGAGGATGCTGGGTCCTAGGCATAAGGATCCACAGTGCGGACAGGATGTTACAGGGTCTCGGGCTTCTGAGGGAGAGGGTTGACTGTCGGTTTCCATGGTGTAGTGGTGGTAGTGTTGTTGGTTGTTGGTGATGATGGTGGTGGTTGGTGATGGTGGTGGTGGTTGGTGATGGTGGTGGTGGTTGGTGATGGTGTGGGGGAACCTGGACAAGAGAGAAATTGGGGTAGTTTGAACATACACATTTTTTTTCTTTTTTTTGTTGCTGTTTTGTTTTTGCAGAATGCCTCAGAAAGCAATTACGGTAATAATGTCTGTCTGTCATAACTTATAAGCGAAAATGGATTGCACTACCCGTGAAGTGCCTGACAAGTCAGGATAAGCAATCCAACATTAGTGTGGGAGGTTATTGTTATTATTTGAAACGTTTCTGGAAAAAAAAAGACAGCAACAGAAAAATGAAGCAAAATGCAAAACCAAAAACCAGACTTAAGGAATATGAACAAGAAAATTTTAAGGAGGGGGTTTAAAACGGTCGCAGACGCAAATTCTCACCTTTAATAAAGCCTCAGAGCTTTAGCCGAGGATTTAAAATTTTAAAAAGCACACCAAAACCCCCCCCCCACCAAAACAACACGTGAAAAAGAAAATAAAAGTTTGAAGTAGAAAAAACAACAACAATAAAAACTATTAAAAAAAAAAGAGAGATATTGCACAAGTTCCGCATTCTTTTGCACGATATCTAAAAAGCCCTGCGCTGTCTCAATCGCGCTCGTTTCTATTCTTCCTTCGCTTTGCAAAGGTAGATGCATGTATGAAAGCTTGTGTGCAAGTGGGTGGATAGGTGCGTGTTTGCATGAATTCGACTGAATCGGGATAGAAAAGTGCCGGGCTGAAATATGAACGGCATCTGAAAATAATGTCAACATGTTTAAGGAGCTATACGTCAATATAAAATGACAATGACTGTTTCTACGTCGTAGACTGCATGCAGACGAGAGACATTTTTTCCCCATATGAAAGTGGGCAATACAAAGTTGTATCTTGTATCTACACCATAACATGACAGAAAAAGTTAAAGCAATGATAAGGTAAAAAAAAAAGGGGGTAAAGGTGTCCCATAACCTTTGTGGTCGTAGAGGAGCGAGGAATCGGAGACCTCAGCTTCTCTAGGGGTCAGCATATTGAAGGCAGCGCCCATCATCTCTCCCTCGCTGTTTTACCTTCCCTGACCCTAAAGAGAGCAGGTATCCATTTACACGCTGGGTGAACTGGGGGACTGTACTGAAAACAAGGCGCGCAAACAGTCACCCATCCAATGGGTAACCACGCTCGAAGCTGCTTAACCTTAACGTAGAGAAAGCAAGCGCTCTGACCATTAAGCTATTTTGTCCCCAAAACAATGGCATGCTATCTTTAGATAGATGGCTTGATGGAAAAAAGCAAATCGATGCCTACTCAATGTACCATCTGGAAATAAAAATTTGATTGATTGATTGATTGATTGATTGATTGAATGTCATTAGACAGATGTCTGAGAATTCTAAATTTTCTCTATCTCTCCTAGACTAGAGCTCCGAGGTGAGGTTAGTGGTGACGCTCCACCACGAAATGAGTCGCTTAGCACATTACCCAATTTTGCGCTAGGAGCCTTTAAAGGCAGGTGGGGGTCAAGTTGTCAATTTTGAGATTTTGATTGATTATTAAACTAGATCTGTTTATTTACCTTAAAATGAAATATCAAGGCATAATTTTTATTTCTTTTGCTTTTAAATGTGTTTTGAAAATACCAAAGCACTCATTCTGACAACCTGTTACCAAAATAAACTTGCACGTTTCTTATTTTCTCCCATCCTGCAGTCTATCATTTCAATTTGTAATAATGTTGCACAGAATTGTCCGATTTTCAATCTGTTTTTTTTGTATTTGATAGCCAGTTTATTGCACATTAATAACATGTCAATAACTTAAAATTGACCTCAGGTGCACTCCGTCTCATTATGTGGTGGAGCGTCACAACTGTGAGGTTTTCCGTATGCGACCATTTTTATCCACTGTTCACGTAGCCACATTCCGGCTTCGGGGATGGTGTCAACTCGACACCTGTGTGCGTGCTGTTCTATTTCTTTAAATTTTGTCATGTTCCCACCGGCATGAAAATAGTATACTCTTCAGAAAGGCGCAAGAGATTTTTTTTTTTTTTACGTACGTGTGCGGAAGATGTTCTGCGTGCGTTTACATGAACACGCAAGGCCTCTGTTTCGATCGAGTCTCATCCGAAGAACTCTTAAGTGTTGTGCAGTGAGTACTAAAATGGGGCGGGATAGCCTAGTGGTCAGAACATTGCGCTCGCAATTTGGCGACCTGGGTTCGATTCCCGTTCGAGGAGATTTTTCTTCTGGAGTTAACATCAGCGCTGACGCCACTCCCCTCAAAAGTCCGTCGGATGAGACTATAAATCGAGGCCCCGTGTGTGAACGCATGTAGAACATCTTGCGCACACGTTAAATCCTGTTCCGCTTTTCGTAAGAGTAGGCCATCGCGTGCCGATGGGAACAGATGACATTTACAAAACTGTGTACACACGGGGACTGGATGTAAAAAAGTACAAGAGTGCTTATTGCACTATCCATGATATAAAAGAATAAAATAAAAATTTTAAAAAAGTTAACCCTAGGGTAAAATTCTTTGGAAAGGACACCCTCTGTGGTGGTTCGATCCCGGGCCGTCAGACCATGAGGGCAACACTCTTAAGCTTCTAACCACTAGGCTATCACTGCCCCCGAATCCTAAATTATAATTATAAGTTCTTCTATGGGGTCCAGATGTGTGTTTTCTTTTCTGAAAGTGTTATGGCGTTTATCTATTTATTTATTTATTTATTTATCTATTTATTTATTTATCCATTTATTTATTTATTAATTATTCATTTATTTATTTATTCATTCATTCATTCATTCATTCATTTAGTCATTCATTTCTTTCTTTCTTTCTTTCTTTCCCTATTTATTTATTTATCTATTCATTCAAATATTTATCATTTTATTTTATTTATTCTTTAATTTCGAGGATAATCGAATAAGCACTCATGCGCTTTTTTTACATCCAGTCCCCGTGTATATGCACATATGTAAATTTCGCCATCCGTTCCCACACCGGCACACAATACCCACCACTTCCGAAAAGTAAACTAGGATTTTTTTTTTTTAACGTGTGTCGAAGATGTTCTGCATGCGTTTACACACACGAGGCCTCGGTTTCTAGTCTCATCTCAAAGGACTTCTCGGGGAAGTGGAGTCAGTACTAATGTTGTTGCTTGTTTGTTTGTCCGTCGTGTTCGACAATGACCTCCAAAACAGCAGAGGAGGCAGCTGCTGTTCCGGAAACTGGACAGAAATTTGATTATAGTGGAGATGCCTTGCCCGCAGTACATCCCCACTCTCTCGGCCAAGAGAGGGAATAAGGACAGTCAGCGTTAGAGATGTTCTCCAAACGCCAACTAGCCCCCTAGGCTGCAGCACATAAAGACTGTGCAAGTCAAGCCTCCTAGTCAGAGAGAGTCATAGTCGATGATCACTAAAGACAAAAGCTGTAAAGTGGAATTCCATGAGTGGGAAAGAAAGCCACTGATCATACATACAGCCTTCTCACTTTGTTGTTGCCCCGAGCGTCAGTGGTTTAATCAAGAACTGTGATATAAAGCCCTGATGTTCAGGCCATGGGAAAATTTCTTGACAAGGACACCTTTGTAGTGGCTTGAACCCAGACCCTCAGAAAAAGAGGGCAACGCTTTATGTTCTACCTCCGACCCACTAGGCTTCCCTCTCTCCCCCCCCTCCCCCCACTCCCCTCAAATCTTAAATGATTAAAGTATTTCGATGGGTTGATTTAGTGTGTGTGTGTGTGTGTGTGTGTGTGTTTGTGTGTGTGTGTGTGTGTGTTTTGTGTGTGTGTGTGTGTGTGTGTGTTTGTGTGTTTGTGTGAGT
>CM060330.1:14181700-14185432 GCA_030674155.1 Stramonita haemastoma
TTCCTTCTCGGTATTTTTGTCATCAGCAAATCTGTCCGTTGAGTTTCAAATAAAAAGTGTGGTATTAACTAGAAAATAGACAAAAGGGTCACATTTTCTGGCGTTTATGCTGCGGACCTCCCCCCTCCCCCGTCAAATTTCTCCACAGCGTGTGGGTAGCACAGGTCGCCACACTTGCAGGAATGTGCCGTGTAGTCGGGTTCATTCTTCTCTCTAACTGCGTTATTTCCTTTCTTTTCTCCCCCGTCAGCTTTTTATTTCTGACTCACTTAATATTTATCATTGAATTTTTTCTACTTCCAATGCAAACACGTTCATTTTATTGTCTAGTTAGTTAGATGAATCGTCTGCTACCAACGAAGACGCCATTTTTTTCGCCACGCGTTATGAGTGAAAGGCGTTTCTATCGCCAGCCTTGCTTTCTTCCTTCCCTCCCAAGTACACACTGTTAGTGGTCTAAATTTATCACTGGCACCATCTGAAACCTTCCCTGCATCGCCCCACCAAATTTCAGACACATTGTGTGAGAACCACGAGGTATGTGTGTGATGGAAAAGTACTGCCCACGTGGTCAGGACCAACGGGCGGCTACGGCCGCAACGGAATCTAGCAGCAGGTGCTGTTACGGGCGGCTGCGGCCGCAACGGGGCTAAGACGGTGAAAGTACAGTTTTTATAATACAAATAAAACAAATAAACACAAAAAGGAGAGATGGAACACACACACATACACATACACACACACACACACACACACACACACACACACACACACACACACACACACACACACACAAGGAAGTAAAGGATAGAAAGAGAAAGAGGATCATACAGCTACACATGCAGACAGACAGACAGACAGACAGACAGACAGACAGACACAAACAGGTGTCACAGTAGATAAAAAGTATGCTTTACATTGGTTACAATACATCGCATACAACACACACACACACACACACACACACACACACACACACACACACACACACACACACACACACACACACACACACACACACGCACGCACTCACCACACACACACACACACACACACACACTAACACTAACACCACATACACTAACACCACACACACACACTACATACACACACACTACACACACACACACACACACACACACACACACACACACTAACCCCCCCCACACACACACACACAAACAAACAAACAAACACACACACACACACACACTAACCCCCCCACCACACACACACACACACAAACAAACAAACAAACAAACACACACACAAACAAACAAACAAAAACACACAAACACACATTAACACATGATACAGGAAACAGAAATCAGAGGTGAAGTATCCAATACATTTATTCATGAGTAACATAGGTGGGGCTGCTACAACAGACACCTACATAGGTGTTGTTGACGTGAAATGCAATTACGCACTGTATCCACAGGAATAAAGACAAAACATTACACTTAAGACACCAATAACGCCGAAGTCGGATGTGCTGGGCCTGGCTCGTCGGGCGCTTAACGGCAGCAGTTCAACGCAATTTCAAACATAGACAGACAACAATGGTTCCTGTCTGCGCGGTCGGCGACGACGACGACGACGACGACGACGATGACGATGACGACGATGACAAGGAAGAAGAAGAATGCAAAGAAGAACAATGCAAAGAAGAAGAATGCAAAGAAGAAGAAGAATGCAAAGAAGAAGAAGAATGCGAAGAAGAAGAATGCGAAGAAGAAGAAGAAGAGAAGAAGAAGAAGAAGAAAGAAGAAGAAGAAGAAGAAGAAGAAGAAGAAGAAGAAGAAGAAGAAGAAAAGTGGTTAAGTGTTGCATTTTTTTGTACCGTTTTCTTCTTCTTCTTCTTCTCTTCTTCTTCTTCTTCTTCTTCTTCTTCTTCTTCTTCTTCTTCTTCTTCTTTGCATTCTTCTTCTTTGCATTCTTCTTCTTCTTCCTCTTCCTCAACTTCTTCGAAGTCGAACAGTAACTATCGTTGTTCGCCATATGAGCGGAAATGCGTTTCGCCGCCGTTAAGAGCCTGACAAAAATCCGGCCCAGCCCATCCAACTTCGGCGTGGGAGAGATTCGTTATATTCAAGTACAACAACAGAAGAATGGACCAGGAAGGCAGAAAATAGACAAGAAGTGGGAGGCAGAAAAAAGGGTTGAAATGAAGAGAGGGATGAACAAGAGGGAATTGCTGGTACAACATTTTCAGAAGGTAGGGATGGTGTTTATAGTGACAGGCCTTTGGCATCCCCACGGGGGAGTAATGCAATTTGAAATTGTTGAGCTTAGTTTGATGTAAAAAGAAAAAAAAAGATTCGTTTCTTTTGCATTCCTTTTCTGCAGATTGATACTTTTTTTTCGTACAAATTTGCTAAATTATGTTATGGAAAGAATAGAAAGACACGAACAGTTTTTATAGGATTTTTCAGCAGAGTGAGTATTTTATGTCGTGAAACTGAAAGATACCACTTAGCAAAAATAAAAACAAAACAAAAAAATCAAAACCAAAGCACACATTTCTTTAACTCTTATGGGACCGAAAAAGAATTGGTTTTTTTTACATTAATTTTTTGGTAATACAAAATAATGTATCTGAGTTCTATATATTTCTGTTTGCTTACTTATTTGCTCAAGATTAGATTTCAACGGAATTTTTTGCTTATGCATGCACATAGAAGTATAAACGGATTTAAGACATGAGAAAACGGCGAAGGGATAAAAACATTGAAATTAGCAAAACCAAAACCACATAATAATTATATGTAAATTCTTATTTTTTACTTTTCAAGCTATACAAACAATTTACACCTTCATCTTCCTTTTCTGAACAATTTTCACACCAAAGCTGACATTGGCAAGAAATAGTTTATCATTATTATTATAATTGTGATTATTATTATTATTAGTAGTAGTAGAAGTAGTAGTAGTAGTAGTAGTAGTAGTAGTAGTAGTAGTAGTAGTAGTAGTAGTAGTAGTAGTAGTAGCAGCAGCAGCAGTAGTAGTAGTAGTAGTAGTAGTAGTAGTAGTAGTAGTAGTAGTAGTAGTAGTAGTAGAAGTAGAAGTAGTAGTAGTAGTAGTAGTAGTAGTAGTAGTAGTAGTAGTAGTAGTATCAAAATATATTAAAACGATGACAAACATTTTCAAATCGGATATAGTGAGAAAACTTGTATTTACTTTTTTTTTTTCTCTGATTTCCACTTTTTTTTAATGGAATTTCAGTCGTTTAACATAATCCCTCCTCCGTTTCCCTAGGTATACCGGGGAACCTGTTAATTTTTTTTGGGAATACAAAATAAAAGTTTTGAGTTTATATATTTCTGTTTTCTTACTTATTTGCTCAAGATTAGATTTCAAAGGAATTTTTTGTTAGGGATGCACATAGAAGTATAAACGGATTTAAGACATGAGAAAACGGGCGAAGGGATAAAAAAAAATTGAAATTAGCAAAAACCAAAAACCCCATAATAAAATTTAAAGTAAAATTTTTATTTTTTCTTTTGCTATACAAACAATTTTTTTAAAATTTTCTTCCTTTTTGAACAATTTTCACACCAAAGCTGACATTTGGGAAGAAATAGTTTATCATTATTATTATTTAAATTTTGATTTTATTTTTTGTAGTTGTAGGTGTTGTTTGGGGGTGTGTAGTTTTGTAAGTGAGGAGTTGACACAGGAGTAGTAGTTTGTAGTAGTGTAGTAGTGTAATAGTAGTAGAGTAGAAAGTAG
>CM060330.1:14185532-14193032 GCA_030674155.1 Stramonita haemastoma
TGTGTGCATGTGTGTGTGTCTGTGTGCATGTGTGTGTATTGTGTGTGAATGTTGTTGTGTCTGTATTGTGTGTGCATGTGTTTATATTGTGTGTGTGTGTCTGTGTGCATGTGTATGTGTGTGTAATATGTGGTGTGTTGTGTGTGTGTGTGTGTGTGTGTGTGTGTGTGTGTGTGTGTGTGTGTGTGTGTTTCTGAAGGTTATACGGTGTTTGATATGTACATACATCCATATGCATTGTTTCTCGTAATGCATTAGCGAGGATTCTTACAAACTGTGCAAATTTGCTCTGTCAAGAAAAGGTCTTTTTTCTGTCGGTTGTCAGTTGAGAAGTTTGAATAGCTTTGGAACATACAGCAAATAATTTATATATATATATATATATATATATATATATATATATATATATATATATAATATATATATATATATATATATATATATATATATCAGGGGATTAGCATTCACGTAGACACAAACACAGACAAACACAGACACAAAGACATAGAGACACAGACACAGACAAAGACACACACAGACACAGACATAGACAGACAGGCAGACAGACATACACATACGCAAACAAGCAGTCATTATACACGCACGCGCGCACAAACACACATACACACATATAAACGTAAGCATACACACAGATACATTAAGTAAAACTATGAGCTATATAAAGGCTACGTAAAACATCTATCGTCATAGGCAAGATCGCATTAGTAATAAAAAAGAAAAAACAGCTGGCACACACAAAAGCGTGCGCTCACAACACACTCACACTTACACACACACACACACTTACACACCACACACACACACGCGCGCGCACGCACACATACACATACGTATGTACGTACACACACGCACACACACACACACACGCGCGCACACATATACACACACACACACACGTATAACCCCCCCCTCCCTACCGCCAACGCTCACCCCCCCCCCCCTCTCTCTCTCACACACACACACTAACACACACACACACACACACACACGCACACACACACACACACACACACACACACACACACACACACACACACACACAACACACACACACACACACACACACACGTAACTCCCCACCCACCCGCCACCCACCAACCCCCAAACCCCCATCTCACCAACACACACACACACACACACACACACACACACACACCACACACACACACACACAAACAACACACACACACACACACACACAACACACACACACACACACACACAACTTCAGCAAAATCCAAACCAAATAAAAAGAAGAAAAAAATTCAACCAACCTTACTTGTTTCAAAAAAAAAAAAAAAACCCACAAAAAACCACACCACCAATTCGTCTCCAACTAAACACACAAACACAGAAGATCACACAAGTGCTCCTGCTGCTAACTGGTATATATAATGAACGTGTGTCTATGAAGTCAGGAAAAATACTGTTAACACACAGACTTCAAAAGTAAAGCGAAAGAGGTAGGTAGGTAGGCAAGGTTGGAAGCTAGCCTATGTGGACAAGCTAGCTTAGCTTAGCTTAGCTAGCAGGTACCTTTACTTAGCTACTGGCTGCCTAGGCTAGGCTCTAGGCATCTACCACGCCTTCTGATAACATGGAGTGTGTGTGTGTGTGTTATATAGTCAGTCTAGCCTGTAGTATATCCTGTTAGGCTAGTAGTGATATCAGCGTCACTTTGTTTTGTTTTTCTCTTACTGTTCTGCCTCTGTCTCCATCGCTATCTGGTTTTTTTGTTTGTTCTGACTGTTTGTGTCTGTGTCTGTTTGTGTGTGTGTGTGGTGTTTCTTTTTTCTATTTTCTGTCGGTCTGTCTGTCTGTCTGTCTGTCTCTATCTCCTCTCTCTCTTTATTTCTCTGTCTATCCCCTCTCTGTATCTCCTCTCTCTGCCTCTGTCTCTTTCTGTCTGTCTGTATGTCTGTCTGTCTGTCTGTCTTCTACCCTCTGTATCTATTTTTCTCGAGGACTGGATGTAAAATAAAGCACATTTATTATCCTCAAAATAAAAGAATTCAAAGAATGATAGATTGATTGATTGATCTATCTCCCTCTATCCCTGTCTCTATGTGTCTCTCTGTCTCTGTCCGTCTATCTGTCTGTCTCCCTCCCTCCCCCCCTCTCTCTTTCTCTCTCTCTCTCTCTCTCTCTCTCTCTCTCTCTCTCTCTCTCTCTCTCTCTCTCTCTCTCTCTTTTAATTGTGATAGCAGGCGTGAAATTTATCCATGCTTTCATTTTCCCATTGCACAGAGTGTGTGAAATTTTTTGTATGTGTGAAATGTATCCATGCTGTCAAACTTTCACTGACATAGTATATGTAAAATTTTATTCATGCTTTCATTTTGCATTACACTTACACCCCTGCCCCCCTCACCTGGTGTATTGTGGTCCAAGGCCAAGGTACCATTAAACCATTTCAGTGTTCAGTGTTCAGTGTTCAGTGTTCTCTCTCTCTCTCACTCTCTCTCTCTCTCTCTCTCTCTCTCTCTCTCTTCTCTCATCTCTCTCTCTCTCTCTCTCTCTCTCTCTCTCTCTCTCTTTGCATTTCCTATAAAATTTTGTATTTCGTATTCCACCCCCCCCCCTCTCTCTGTGCATATCTGTCTTCCTTTCTGAGTCTTTTTTTTTTTTTTACTCTGTCTTGTGTTAATTGACATAATTATGTTTTGCTTTTTCTTATTTTCGGCCAAACAAAAACGAGAGAAAAAAACCATGTAAATTTATTAAATAACGCGCGCGCGCGCGCATGTGTGTGTGTAAGTTGTGTGTGTAAGTGTGTGTTTGTGCGTATGTACGCGCGCACATGATCGTGCAATGCATACATGCATGTACCTGCGTATGTGTGTGCGCATGCGTGCATGTTTGTTTATTTGAAGAGAAGATAAAGAGAAAGGAAAAAAATATGAAGGGACAGAGAGAGAGAGAGAGAGAGAGAGAGAGAGAGAGAGAAGGAGAGAGAGAGAGAGAGAGAGAGAGAGGAAGAGAGAGAGAGAGAAGAGAGAGAGAGAGAGAGAGAGAGAGAGAGAGAGAGAGAGGAGAGAGAAAGAGAGACAGAGAGACAGAGACAGAGACAGAGACAGACAGACCGACGCACAGACAGACAGACAGTCTGACTGTCTGTATATGTCTGTCTGTATATCTTATCTGTGTCTGTGCATTAGGTTTAAGCCTTAGCGGCGGCTATCTGCGTGCGTCTTGACATTCTTCAAACCATACATGCTTTCCCGGATGTGTGTGTGTGTGCGTGCGTGCGTGCGTGCGTGTATTTTAGTAAATCGCAGGACATGCTATTGACCGAAAGAGAGAGGAGAGAGAGAGGGGGTGGGGGTGTGAGAGAGAGAGAGAGGGGGTGGTGAGATAGAGGAGTGAGAGAGAGGGAGAGAGGGTGAGAGAGAGAGAGGGGGGAGAGGGTAGAGAGGAGGAGAGAGGGAGAGGAGAGGGAGAGAGGAGAGAGAGGAGAGAGAGAGAAGAGTGAGAGAGAGAGAGAGAGAGGAGAGAGAGAGAGAGAGAGAGAGAGAGAGAGAGAGAGAGAGAGGAGAGCAGACAGAAGACAGACAGACAGACAGACAAAAGGGGCAGACAGACAGACAGACAGACAGACAGACAGACAGACAGACAGACAGACAGACAGACAGACAGACAGAATACGAATACAAAATTTATACGGGATACAAAAGAGGAGCGGATTTTTAACGTGTGCATAAGATGTTCTGCGAGCGTTTGCACACGCACGCACAGGGCCTCAGTTTATCGTCTCCTCCGAAGGACTTTGACATTCACCACAATTTTTTTTTCTTTTATCAAACTGGGAAGAAAGGTTAAGGGTGAGGCTGGGAATCAAACCCCAAACCTGACAGTTTTCTTGTTAGGTAGGGTGAACGTCTTAAAAACCGCAGACCATCTTGCGCACACGTTAAATCCTGTTCCGCTTTTCGTAAGAGTAGGCCATCGCGTGCCGGTGGGAACAGATGACATTTACCAAACTGTATACACACGGGGACTGGATGTAAAAAAAAAAAAAGCACAAGAGTGCTTATCCCATTATCCTCCATATAAAAAAAAAGAGAAAAAGAAAAAAACAAACATCCTGTCTCCTACCCTCCTTTTTTTTAAATACTATGCTTTGACAAGAGGTTGAAAACTAACCCCGACACATGCAAGTTGAGAATTAAATTCTCCAACACATAATACTCATGAATGACAAAAAAAGTGCATTGTGTTGAAGATGAATGCGGCTACCTACCCAGTGTGCTGTTGTCACGGAGTGCTATTATGTATTAGCTCCCTATCACCCCATGAATAATAATAATAGAAGAATATCCTTTCTCAAGAGTTGAAGTCCTTTCACCTGGAGAGAGAGAGAGAGAGAGAGAGAGAGAGAGAGAGAGAGGAGAGAGAGAGAGAGAGAGAGAGGAGAGAGAGAGAGAGAGAGAGAGAGAGAGAGAGAGAGAGACAGACAGACAGACAGACAGAGGAGCAGAAGACAGAGAGGAGAGACAGAGACATGAGACAGAGACAGGAGACACAGAGAGAGACAGGAGACCACAGAGAGAGACAGAGGCACAGAGAGAGAACAGAGGGACAAGAGACACAGAGAGAAGAGAGAGTGTGTATGTGTGTGTGTGTGCGTGCGTGCGTGCGTGTGTGTGTTGGTGTGTGTGTGTATGTTGTGTGGTGTGTGTGTGTTGTGTGTGTGTGTGTGTGTGTGTGTGTGTGTGGTGTGTGTGTGTGTGATACACATTATTTTCAGCTAGGAGTACAAACCTATAGATTGTGAGCGCTATCTTTCAAGAGAGAAGAACTCTTTTGGACTGGTATATTATTTCTTTTTGCATTTTCTATATTGTTCAGGTGGCTCGGTGGTCTAAAGGTAACAATTCACCTGCCCAGAAACAGCAAAAAATCCAGGTTTCAAGTGTAGGGGTGGTGGTTCGATCCCCGTTTGTGCCCCAAACTATCACCACCACCATCCATCCACTAGACCGTGCGTGAGTGGTTGGTCTGGGTACTAGTCTTTTGGATGAGACGATAAACCGTGATCCCGTGTGCTGTATTCATTTAGTGCACGAAAAAGAACCCACGCTAACAAGAGAGTTGTCTCTGGCAACATTGTGTCGGGAAAAAAAGCTACTCTGATAGGAAACCAAAATGCTTTATGCAGACAAAAAAGGTGGCGCTGCTCTTGTGGCGACGCGCTTTTACACGGTAGAGAGCAGCCCCAAATTCATGAAGAGAAATCTGCCGTGACTTGAAGTGGTATACACTTTGGTATCTCCTGTTTGTGTGTTGATAACCCTTGTTTTTTTTCCTCAGCTAGAGTTCCGAAGTTCACCTATGGTGAGCTCATGAGCTTTTAGGTATGGACGTGATATAATAAACGGGGATTCAGAAAAAGTTTCTTTTTTTAAAATAGAAATTATGTAATTGGGTTGCAATTTTCTGTTTAGAGGTTACTGTAAAAATTTTACTGAAAAAAAATTTCCCCAAAGTCGAAATGCGGCCACCTAAATGGTGTGTGTGTGTGTGTGTGTGTGTGTGTGTGTGTGTGTGTGTGTGTGTGTGTGTGTGTGTGTTGTGTGTGTGTGTGTGTGTGTGTTGTATGTGTGTGTGTGCATGTGCGCGCGCGCGCGCGTGTGTGTGTGTGTGTTCGGGGGGAGGGGGAAAAACGGTTGCTCACGGAAAAATCTCACCATTGATAAAACTTGGAGCTCTACCCAAGGAACGAGAAAAAAAATCCCAAACTGAACAGGTATTTTCCTTGGGAAACAACACAGTGAAATGAATATTGATGCAGCCAAATTGATAATATACCATTTTTGAGAGAAAGAACCTTTTTCTAAGGAGAGATTAAAAAAAAACCAATTACTCAATATTTTCCTGATTTTGAGGTGTAACATTTTCTATCTGTGTAAAAATGTTTTCGTGGTTTCTTTTACGGAAAATTATGTGTACTCTTTTCTGGAAAATTCAACTGAATTCACACCAGCAAAGAAGGGAGGGAGTAGAAGGTATAAAGAGCCTGAGGAGAAAAGAAAACAGCAAGTCTTTACTATTTTTCAAATTCTAGAAACAGTCTTGCTCCATCCCATGGTATGTTTTATACAGTCCCCCTTCCACCGTCCCCCACCCCCCCCCCGCCCGCAACGAAAAGGCTGTCCTTTGAAATGTTCACATGTAGATGTATAATTCAAAATTCAAATTCAAATTCAAAAGACTTTATTATCTCAAAAACAGAGAAATTCCAGTGGGTTACAAACCATATATAAGAACAAAAACCACGTCAAAAATAATATCGATATAGCATAACACAGGTTCTGAACATCAGCGCGCACCCATCACAGTATAAAGAGCGCCCACAAGTCAGCAATATCTCAGCCAGCCGCAAACCCACCCAAGCAAAACCACAAACATTCGAGTGCGCACCAGTATGCCCACGCATCCACACACTCACACATGGCCCGCGCACACATACACGCACACAATCATACACACACACACAATATTAAAAACATTCGCACACATGCACATAAGCATATGCGTATAAGCATTCAAACGTACACACATGTACACACGTACGCTGGCTCGTGCTGCATACTTACACACATATACAGACACATACACAGACGCACACACGCACACATACACACACATACACACACACGTACACACGTACACACGTACACACACACAAACACACACACACACACACACACACACACACACACACACACACACACACACACACACACACACACACACACACACACACACAACTGATAGTCGTCAGCGTAAAAGTAGAAAGAAATACAGATAAGTGTTTTAAGATGATTTGAAAGAAAAGAAGAGACGCAAATATCGAGCACAGAACTCTACCCCCTCCCCCCCCCCCCCCCAAAAAAAAAAAAAAAAGCAAGCTGAACAAACAAACACAAAAATTGAAAGGGGAATTTCCAAGAAAGGGAAGGTACGCCACTTCTGTGGGAATTTTCCAATACGAGAATTTTTGAATAACACAGCACCCCTTTCACTTTAGAAAAACAAACAAACCCCAGAGCTGTCAAAACCATGAATAGCATTAAAAAAACAACTTCATCAAATGTACCCAGAGACACGCCAGTCATAGATTTGTACCAAAACGGAAGTATTTTTTTTTTGTTATTCATTCTTTGTTGATCAGGTCACCAGTGAAGAAAATATAGGAGTGGCATAGGTAGAGGTTTTTTTGTTTTTTTTTAAAGAAGAAATAGGATGTTTGTCGTGGAATTATGTGGTGTAATTGACAGGCTTAAACGGAAACAAGAGCTTTTCCCCCAGAGTATGGAAGCTTTATGCCGAAACTGGAAAGTTCTGGTGGAGCAATGCGTCGAATACTTGATAAGGGAGTTAGGCCTACTTGTTTTGACGTTTGTAGTCTCCACTGAATTTTCCTTTGATTTGATATGTTTTTTTTATATTGCTGTTATTGTATGTCGTGTTTTCATC
>CM060330.1:14208032-14212170 GCA_030674155.1 Stramonita haemastoma
AAGATTATGATGATATTATTATATTAGGTGATTTCAATATTGATTTATTAAAACCAAATAACCATTGGATACAGACATTCGAATCTTTCAACTTAAAACAATTGATAACTATGCCAACTCGTGTCACAGATATTTCCAAAACTTTGATTGACCATATATATGTTGTAAATAAAGAGACTATTGTAGAGGTAAATGTTCCACTTTCTGGCTGCAGTGATCACTTCCCTATATGCATTACATGGTCCAAGAAAGGAGTAAAAATTCCAAAAGTTAGCCACAAAACTATAACTTACAGAAATTTCTCACACTTTAACAAGTAACGTCTTTCTACAGGATCTTCTTAATTCACATCTAAGCAATGTTTATCAAATTACTGATCCCAATCTAGCCATTGAATATTGGTATTCTATTTTTTATAATATTTACAATAAACATGCTCCATTACAAACAAAAAGAGTTAAATACAAAACAAAACCACCTTGGCTTACCGACAAAATACAGAAACATATATATCATAGGGATTATCTATTAAAGAAAGGTTTCCGAGACGATTATAAGAAACAAAGAAATTATGTAACTTCACTTTTACGGGCTGAGAAAAAAAAGTATTTTGAAGAGCTTCTTAAAAACAACAGGGGACAATAGATGTATTTGGAAAACTATTAACCAGCTCACCAAAAAAAGTTTTAATAAAAACTCAAACATTCACTGTGATATATCTGCTGATAAATTAAATCTTCATTTCACATCTGTTGTTGACCAACTAATCTTTAAGGACAAATCAAAAGAAAATGACTTGAAAAAATTGAAAGCTTTCTGCGACAGTAAGAATATTCAATCTAAAATTGAAATAAAACCTATTACAGTCAATGAAGTATTCACTGCTTTAAATCATCTGAAACAATCCTCAACACGTGGGCTCGATGGACTAGATGGGAAAATTCTTAAATATCCGCATCAATTATAGCAGAAACACTTACATATGTCTACAATCTTTGCATAAGCAAAAACACCTTCCCTAAACTCTTAAAACAGGCAAAAATTATTCCTTTACACAAATCTGGCAATACCTCAGAACCATCAAACTACAGACCAATAGCAATATTATCCACTCTTTCAAAACCATTAGAACAGCACATTTACAAATGTTTACTTGCCCACTTAAACAAACATAATCTATTACACCCAAATCAATCTGGTTTCAGAGCAAACCATTCATGCCACACCACTCTTGTTAAACTGACAGATAAATTGCTGCTTAATATGAATAAAAAAGAATTCACAGGTATACTCTTTATTGATTTTGCTAAGGCTTTCGATGTTATTGACCACAGGCTACTACTACGGAAGCTTGCAGTCTACAAACTATCTCCTAGTATCCTCGAACTGATTTCATCTTTCCTATCTGAGAGACAGCAAAAAGTATATCTAAACAACACTTCTTCAAGTTTTCTTCTAAATAACTTTGGTGTACCGCAAGATCAGTGCTTGGTCCCTTGTTGTTTCTTTTATATATAAATGACCTGCCATTAACTATTAAAGTACAAAATGAACTATTTGCAGATGATACAACTCTTCATACTAGCCACAAAAACCCTCTCCAAGTATGCCAAAGTTTACAAGAGAACATAAATATTATTGTCGAATGGACACAAATTAACCATTTGGCCCTTCATCCAGGTAAAACGAAATTCATGCTCTTATCAACAAGACAAAAACGTCAAAATCTTAACATAAACTTACCTCCTATTTATATCAACAATGTCAGAATTGAAGAAGTTTCTAATCACAAAATTTTGGGAGTAACGATTGATAATAATTTGTCTTGGTCTGTACATATACGTAACTTAACAAAGAAAAATTGCCTCCAAAACATACCAGTTAAATAAGATTAAACACTGTCTTAATCTGAATGCAAGAAAAATATTTTTTCATTCATTTATTCAGTCTAGTGTGGATTATGCATCTACACTATGGGACCTAGCCAGTAATAACCTATTCAAACCAATTAATCAGTATTCATAAACGAGCTGTCAAAATAGTAATAGATAAGTCATCTTCACTGACATTTTCAGATTACAAAAATGTAAATATATCTGCCTCTCAAAAACAAGATTGTTGTTAAATAAAGGTGTACTAATGCATAAAATCCTTCATGGTAATGCCCCATCTTCCTTAAGCAGCATGTTCAGTATAAACGACTCTCGACATTCACATAAAATCAACCTCCTTTACCAACCATTACTCTGTTTAAATCAAGTCTAATATATTCTGGGAGCTGGTTTTGGAATAGACTCCAACCTTTCTAAAATATGAATCAAAGTTTTCAAGATTTAAGTTTTTGTTGTATGATTTTCTGATGACTCATGAAAATGTCACTCTGCTTTCACCACAAATGTTTTGATCAAACCACTAGAAGTCTCAATTACATGAATTTTTTCCTCGGATAGTACAGTTAGTTTCTGTTGTTATGCATTTCTGTTATTTTTTTTATTTTTTTTTTTATTATTATTATTATTATTATTATTATTATTATTATTTATATTATTTATTTTTTGTTTGGTTGGTTTTTTTGGTGTTTTTTCATTGTTCATATATACATTTAATCTGTCTCTGTCTCTATGTCTCTGTCTGTCTGTCTGTCTGTCTGTCTGTCTGTCTGTCTGTCTGTCTGTTCCTGTCTGTCTGTCTCTGTAATGTTTTTCTATTTCTTGCTTGCCTTTCGATGTGTGTGTGTGTGTGTGTGTGTGTGTGTGTGTGTGTGTTGTGTGTGTGTGTGTGTGTGTGTGTGTGTGTGTGTGTGTGTGTAGGGGGGATCGGGAAGAGAATGAGTACTACTTTCTTTGGATTTTTGTAACTATGCATGTTTTTCCCATGATTGTTTTCCCTCTTGTTATTAAGCTTTTTTTAATGCTCGTTTTTCTATTTCTATTTCTTATTCGGTTTTTTTTTGTTGTTGTTGTTTTTTCCCGAGGGCTGGATGTTAAAAAAGCATGTAGTGCTTAATCTATTACCCTCTGAAAAATAAAATTTGTTCAAAATTTGTTCTCTTTCCCCGCACAACCCATAATCATGACAAAAAAGGGATACAAGAAATATGTCGGAGGCTTTTTAATGTCGCACTTCCTTCTTACTGTGTTCGAGAATGGATTTGGAACAGGATGTTAACCTGTCCCAAGATTTAAATGTAGTATAGTATATATATAGGTATAGTATAGTAAGTAAGTATATTATAGTATAGTATAGTATAGTATAAGGTATAGCATAGTATAGCATAGTATAGCATAGTCATAGCATAGTATAGCAACATAGTATAGTATAGTATAGTAATAGTATAGTATAGTATAGTATAGATAGTATAGTATAGTATAGTATAGTATAGTATAAGTATAGTAATAGTATAGTATAGTATAGTATAGTATTAGTATATAGCATTAGTATAGCATAGTATAGCATAGTATGCATAGTATAGTATAGTATAGTATAGTACAGTATAGTATAGTATAGTATAGTATAGTATAGTATAGTAATTAGTATAGTATAGTATAGTATATATAGTATAAGTATAGTATGATATGGTATGGTATGGTATGGTATGGTATGGCATGGTATGGTGTGGTGTGGTGTGGGTGTGGTGTGGTTGTGGTGTGGTGTGGGGTGGTTGTAGTATGGTTAGTATAGTGTAGTATAGTGTAGTATAGTGTAGTATAGTTTAGTCTAGTATAGTCTAGTCTAGTCTGGTCTGGTCTGGTCTGGTCTGGTCTGTCTTGTCTGGTGTAGTGTAGTGTAGTGTAGTGTAGTGTGGTGTAGTATAGTGTAGTGTAGTGTAGTATAGTATAGTATAGTATAGTGTATTGTAGTATAGTATAGTGTAGTGTAGTGTAGTGTAGTGTAGATAGTAATAGTATAGTATAGTATAGTTATAGTATAGTATAGTAAAAGTAAGTATAGTATAGTATAGTATAGTATAGTAAATAGTATAGTATAGTATAGTATAATATAGTATAGTATAGTATAGTATGGTATGGTATGGTATGGTATGGTATTTGGGATGGTATGGTATGGTATGGTATGGTGTGATGGGTTGTGGTGTGGTGTGGTGTGGTGCAGTATGGTGTAGTAAGTGAGTATATGTAGT
>CM060330.1:14212270-14217270 GCA_030674155.1 Stramonita haemastoma
TCCTCTGTCTGTCCCGTTTTCTTTTTCTGTTTTCTGTCTCTACTCTGCGTCTTCTGTCCCTTTCTCTGTTTTTCTATGTCTCGATTCTCTTTTTTCTTCTCTCTGTCTCGGTCTCTGTCTCCCTCCTCCCCTCCCTGTCCTCTGTCTCTGTCCCCCCTTGTCTTCTGTCTCTTCTGTCCCCTCTGTCTCTCTGTCCTGTCTCTGTCCCTCTGTCTGTCTGTCTCTGTCTGTCTGTTTTGTCTATTTGTCTTCTGTCTGTCTCTGTCCTGTCTCTGTCTGTCTGTCTGTCTGTCTGTCTGTCCCCTCTCTCTCTTCTCTGTCCTCTGTCTCTGTCTCTCTCCCCCTTCTCATCCCCTCTCTCCCCTCTCTCCTCTCTCCTCCTCTCTCTTTTCTCTCTCTCTCTTTCCCTCACTCTCTCAAAAGGAAGTGTGTGTAATCTAAAGACCTCCGTCCTATTGGATAAATTTCAACACGTTGCATTTTCTTTTTTCAAATTGTCCTTCTACAATAAAAAAAAAACAACAACCCTGTTTTCTATTTCAAGTTTTGTTTTTCTTCTGTTAAACAAAAAGTTTTGTTTGTTTTCTGGGTGTTTTTTAGTTCATGCCCTCTCCTCTTTTCTTTTTTTTTTTTTTATAAAGGGTCGTGGCCTGATAAACAAAGTCCCTGTATACATTCTTTAAAAACCTTTGCTTTTTTTTTTGTTTCTTTACTGGTCTCTTTGTTTTGTTTTGTTTTTTTTTGTTGTTTTCTCTCTGAGTCTCTTTTCTCTGTCCTCTGTCTGTGTCGTCCCTTCTGTGTCTCTCTGTCTGTCTGTCTTTGTCTGTTTATCTCTCGTCTCTGTCTTTTCTGTCTCCTCTCTCTTTTCTCTTTCCCCTCTATTCTCTTTTCTCTCTTTCTCCCTCTTTTCTTCTCTCTTCTGTCCCCGTCCCTTTTTCCCCCCTCTCTCTCTCTCTCTGTCTTCCCCCTTCCTCTCTTCTCCTCTGCTCCCTGTCCTTTCTCTCTCTCTCCTTTTGTCTTCTCTCTCTCTCTCTTCTCTCTCTCTCCTCTCCTCTCTCTTTTTCTCTCTTCTCTCTCTCCTCTCTCTCTTCCTCTCTCCTCTCTCTCTCCTTTATCCTCTCTCTCTCTCTCTCCCCTCCCCTCCTCTCTCCCCTCTCTCTCTCTCTCTCTCTCTCTCTCTCTCTCTCTCTCCCCCATCTCTCTCTCCCCTCTCTCCTCTCTCTCTCTCCCCTCCCTCTCCTCTCTCTCTCTCTCCTCCCCTCCCCCCTCTCCTCTCTCCCTCCCCCTTTTCCCCAACTCTCAAAAAGGAAATGTGTGTAATCAAACTTTTCGTGCCCATTGGAAAGAGTTTCAACCTATTGCAGGGTTTTTTTTTTTTTTCACTTGTCCTTCAACAAAAAACCAAACCTTTTTCCTATTTCAATTTTTTTCTTTTTGTTAAACAAACGTTTACTGTTTTTTTTCTGGTTTGAAGTTCATGCCTCTTTTCCCCCCTTTTTTTATTTTTTTTTTTTTAAAGGGGCGTGGCCTGAAAACAAAGTCCTCTGTATTAGCATTTTTAAATGCTTTTCCCCCTTTTTTTTTTTCCCTTTCTTTACGTCTTTGTTTGTTTTGTTTTGTTTTTTTTGCCCTGAATCTCTTTGTCTCTGTTTTTTTCCTGTCTGTCTCTGTCTCTATCTCTGTCTCTGTCTGTCCCCTCTCCCTGTCTCTCTCTCTCTCTCTCTCTCTCTCTCTCTCTCTCTCTCTCTCTCTCTCTCTCTCTTCTCTCTCTCTCCTCTCCCCCCCTCTCTCTCTCTCTCTCTCTTTCTCTCTCTCTCCCTCCTCCTCTCTCTCTCTCTCTATCTCTCTCTATCTCTCTCTCTCTCTCCTCTCACTCTCTCTCTCTCTCTCTCTCTCTCTCTCTCCTCCTCTATCTGTCTCTCATCTCTCTCTCTCTCCCTCTCTCTCCTCTCTCTCTCTCTCTCTCTCTCTCTCTCCTCCCTCCCCTCTCTCTCTCTCTCTATCTCTCTCTCTCTCTCCCTCTCTCTCTCTCTCTCCCTCTCTCTCTCTCTCTCTCCCTCCCTCCTCTCTCTCTCTCTCTCCCTCCCTCCCTCCCTCTCTCTCTCTCTCTCTCTCTCTCTCTCTCTCCTCTCTCCTCCTCTCTCTTCTCCTTCTCTCTCCTCTCTTCTCTCTCTCTCTCTCTCCTCTCTCTCTCCTCTCTCTCTCTCTCTCTCCCCTCCTTCCCCCTCCCTTCTCTCCTCTTCACCCTCTCTTTTTCTCTTGGTCTTTGTTTTTTCTTCTCATTCCCATCCCCTGCTCACTTTACTCATTGGCTAACTTTTATTTATTTTTATTTATTTATTTATTCTTTTATATCGAAGATAATGGAATAAGCATTCACGTGCTTTTTTTTTTTTACATCCAGCCCCCGTGTGTATGCAGTTGTTTTTTTTTGTAAATCCTGTCATCTGTTCCCACCGGTACATACACGATAGCCTACTCTTACGAAAAACGGAACAGGATTTAACGTGTGCGCAAGATATTCTGCGTGCACACGGGCCTCAAGTTTATAGTCTCATCCTGAAGGACTTTTGGTGAGTAGCACCCAAACAAATAATAAATCCAGTTATCCTGTCATGTTGACAAGTCCCAGTTTCTTTGACTTGCTTGCTTGCTGCCTGAGGGCCCATGCAAGAGAAGAAGGGAGAGGGAAGAAAGAAAGACTGTGGCCATCTTGTGACAATATTGACATGGGGGGAGGAGGGGAGAGGAGAGGGAGCATTGCTGGGGGAGGGGGGATGAGCAGGGATAGTGTGGGGGAAGGGAGGGGTTGGTGTGACAGACAGGCACTGTGATTTGCCTGATCTTTAATTCGTTAATTTTTTTGTCTCCATTTTTTTTTTTTAGTTTAAGACAGGATAACCCACAACCCCTCCATCACTCCACCACTACCCACCCACCATTACTACAACCCCCCCACCACCACCACCCGTTTCCTCCCCCCCCCCCCCCCCCCCCCCCCTTCATTTTTATTACCTATTCCTTCAGGGGGTAGAATCAGGGCCTCGTCAGATGTGTTCCGTATTAGTTTTCTATCTCTCTCACTGTTTTCTCTTTTTTCTATATGCCCTGTAGAGGATGGATAGAGAAATAATATAGTGATCAGATTGTTTGGTTGGTAATTGTCAGATTTAGGGGCTGAATATGGGGGGAGGGAGAGGGAGAGGAGGGGGAGAGGGGGAGGGGTTGGGGGGGGGGTCTCTGCCTTATTTTCTTTTCCTTCTGTGTCGCACTGTCTGTCTGTTTGTCTGTATGTCTGTTTGTTTGTCATGAATGCCTTCTTCTATACTGTGAAGGGAATGAGATTATGGAATAGGGATGATGTTATGATTGAGGTCAAAGATTATGTCTGTGATAGACGGGTCAGCTCAGTGGTCAGAGCACTCGCTTTCCCTAAGCTAAGGTTGAGCAGCTTTGAGCGTGGTTACCAAAGTGGATGGGTGACCGTTTGAGCTCCTTGGCTTCAGTAGAGTCCCGTCCCCGGGTTCACCCAGCTGTAAATGGGAACCTGCCCTCTTTAGGGTCAGGGAAGGTAAAGCAGCGAGGGAGACTGCTGTAAATGGGTACCTGCCCTCTTTGGGGTCAGGAAGGTAAAGCAGCGAGGGAGAGGAGATGGGCGCCGCCATTAACATACTGGCTTCTGGAGAAGCTGAGGTCTCTGACAACCTGCCCCCCCCCCCCACCCACCCACCCCCTCCCTAGCGGGACCATTTTTATCTTTTTTATGATAATGCCAGTTCGGAAAGGATTTTTTAAAATAATAAATTCAAGAAAAAAAGAACAATATGATTTTTTTTTAAATCTCTTTCTTGGTTTAAGATGGTCATTGAAGTGGGGGGGGGGGGGGGGGGGGGGGGGGGGGGGGGCAGAAATGACTCACTGGTCTACCGTGTTGTCTAGACTAGCCTGTCTCCAACCTTTTGCAGCAACACAGCCAGGTCAAAGTTAGTTCCCGAAGTCAGAGAGCGGCTACCTTCATTAGCGCGCAATAATGTGACGCTCCACCACGTAATGAGACAGAGTGCACATGAGGTCAATTTTTAGTTATTGACATGTGATTAATGTGCAATAAAGTGGCTATCAAATACAAAAAACAGATTGAAAATCGACAATTCTGTGCAACATTATTACAAATTGAAATGATAGACTGCAGGATGTGACAAAATAAGAAACGGGCAAGTTTAGTTTAGTAACAGGTTGTCAGAATGAGTGCTTTGGTATTTTCAAGACACATTTAAAAGCAAAAGGAATAAAAATGATACCTTGATATTTCATTTTAAGATAAATAAACAGATCTAGTTTAATAATCAATCAAAATCTCAAAATTGACAGCTTGACCCCCACCTGCCTTTAAAGGCTCCTAGTGCAAAATTGGGTAATGTGCTAAGCGACTCATTTCGTGGTGGAGCGCCACAAATGGTCAAATATGCAAAATATCACCATTGGTGAACTTCAGAGCTTTTGCCAAGGAACACAAAAAAATATATTTAAAAAAAAATTCAGTTCAATCAAGCTTACAGAAAAAAAAAAAGAAATAGCACCAAACTTGGAAAAAAAATCTTCAGAAAATTTACATAACTATGTATTTTAAAAGCTTGGTTCTGTGTTATGTTCTTAAAAAAAAAAAAAAAAAAGCCCAATATTTTTAAGGTGAAGAAGACCTTCAACTTTAATCACACATTGTTGCTGATTTTTTTTCTTTCTCACTCTTATTTATTCCTTCACCGAATCTGTCTTTTGTTTTACGTGTTCGTTAGCGCATGCAGTCTTTCTTTTTTTGTGTTCATTTCTTAAGATTTTTTGTTTGTCTTTTGTTCAATTCTCTTTTTTGAATTGGTTTTTTTTTCCTCTTGTGTTTCTTTTTGATTGGTTTCATTTTCCTGTCCTTTGTGCTGATTTTGCAGTGTCATTTTTTTTTGTTCCTATATTTCTTTCTTTGTTATTTTTATGTGACTGGATGA
>CM060330.1:14227270-14234665 GCA_030674155.1 Stramonita haemastoma
ATGAAAACATCACATTTTGAACATATTTCTTGTTCTCGTAAACTAGAAATGTTACTATATAAACTGAGGCTAAATGCATGGAATACCAAATATTCTAAAAATGTGTCATGTTGCTGTTTTCAACCTCTTTCAATCCACCATTTATTGTTTGATTGCCCAATTCTTATTGTCCTGTTTAAAAGGAAAGGACTGGATATTAAAAAAGGTATGCCACTGTTTAAGAAGTTTTATATGACTCTCAGCAGTTCATAACATCAGTTGCTGAGGTTATATATTCTTCCCCAGTAAGAGAGAGAGAGAGAGAGAGAGAGAGAGAGAGAGAGAGAGAGAGAGAGAGAGAGAGAGAGAGAGAGAGAGAGAGAGAGAGAGAGAGAGAGAGAGAGAGAGAGAGAGAGAGAGAGAGAGAGAGAGAGAGAGAGAGAGAGAGAGAGAGGTGTGATGGTTTGAATGCGGGTGTGTCTATATCACCTAGTAGTGAAGGACATTAAACAAAACAAAACAAAACACACACACACACACACACACACACACACACACACACACACACACACACACACACACACACACACACACACACACACAACACACACACACACACACCGCGCGCGCGCACACACATCCCTTGTGCTCTGCAGTGAACAGGTAGACAATTTTTAAATGAAAAGGAAAGTGAGGGAAGACCGTTTGGTGTGTAAATGTGAAGTTTCAACCTGGACGTTTATCTTGGATTGGGGGGGGGGGGGTAGGAGGGCTGGAATTTTGCTTTGGATTTTTTGGGGCGGGATTAAGTGGTCAGAGCGCTCGCTTTCCCCCAGTCAAGCAACGTCGAGCGTGGTTGCCAACCGGATGGGTGACCGTTTACGTGCCTTGGCTTCAGCACAGTACCCTAGTTCACCCAGCCGTAAATGGGTACCTGCCCTTTTTTAGGGGTCAGGGAAGGTAGAGCAGCGAGGGAGAGGAGATGGGCGCCGCCCTCAATATGCTGGCCTCTAGAGAAGCTGAGGTCTCTGACGCCTTGCTCCCCTACGACTACACAGGTTATGGGACACCTTTACCTTTACCTATTTATACTGACAGGCCCCCCACGGGGAATTATTTGATTTATTGTTCATAATATCATCGGGTTTTATTCGACTTCCACCAAAGTTTACTATTTTGGTCGGAAAGGGTTGTCGCCCTATTCTCTCCCCTTCCTATGAAATTTCAGTGACAATGAAGTAAACAGTGAAAATCACGCAATGGTGTATTTTTCTTAATCATAAGCTGCACGCTTCCACAATTTTTCTGTCATTTCATAAATTGGTTTATTTTCATTTATTTATTTTGTTCTTTTATATCGAGGATAATGGAATAAGCACTGATGTGCTTTTTTTCATCCAGTCCCCATGTGTATGCAGTTTTGTAAGTTTTGTTATATGTTCCCAGCGGCTCACAATGGCCTACTCTTACGAAAAGCGGAACATGATTTAACGTGTGCGCAAGATGTTCAGTGTGCGTTCGCACACGGGGCCTCGGCTTACAGTCTCATCCGAAAGACATTTGGGGAGAGTGGAGTTAGCACTGATGTTAACTCCAGGGAAAAATCCCCTCGAACGGGAATCGAACTCGGGTCGTCAAATTGCGAGCGCAATGTTCTGACCACTGGGATATCCCGCCCCCCCCCCCCCCCCCCCCTGATTGAGCACAATACAGATTTTAACTTTGAATTTCTCGTTAATTTAGTTGTAAACCATGCTAGACAGCTTCTTCAAGAAAAAAGAAAGTCTAAAAAAAAAGGACAGAAAGAAAAGAAAGAAACTGTGATCAACCCAAATCTGTAACATCCTCGGAGGAAAAAAAGACATCACAGAAAACGATTTTTTCAGAAAAATTACGTAAGGGTTGAAGATCGTTTTTTTTCAAGAAGTCTATAAAATAAAACCCAGAAAGAAAGGGGGAAGAAAAATTATGATCAAGCAAAAAATACCCACCTTAACATCCTGACAAAAAAATCAACTCCGAACGGAGTTTTTTGTTCTCAGACAACTTATGGGGTATTTTAAAAACACAGCCTTGGCTTGTCTGACAAAACTGTTTAAATCGAAGGTACAAACAGATGCTATAGCTGAGTGGTTCAGACAGTTCGACTTCAATGCTGTGGGTCCATGAAGTCATGGGTATGAATCTTGGTAAAATCTGGTGAAGTAAGGGTGCGGGATTTTTACCATCTCCCAGGTCAACTTTAAATGCAGACCTGCCAGAGCCTTAATTCCTTTCATGTATTATACACATGCAGAAGATCAAACTGTGCAAGATCCTGTAATTCATGTCAGCGTTTGGTGGGTTACAAGAAACACAAAAATACCCAACATACATCCCTGAAGTCGGAATGCGGCTACCTTCATGGTGGGACAAAAACGGTCGCATACGCAAAATCTCATCACTGGTGAACTTCGGAGCTCTAGCTGAGGATTGAAAGAAAATCCAAGGTTGGGAATATCAGCCTAACATTGAATTCCAATGTTTAATATGGATATCCATTCTCTTCACTCAGACTGTCCTTGTTTTTTGTATATTCATTTAAGATTATCAATCTTTCTTTTAGCTTATAACGAAAGTTTGTGTTTGTTTATTGGAAAAAGGTAAAGGTGTCCCGTAACCTGTGTGGTCGTATGGGAGCGAGGCATCAGAGACCTCAGCTTCTCTAGGGGCCAGCATGTTGAGGGCGGCGCCCATCTCCTCTCCCTTGCTGCTTTACCTTCCCTGACCCTAAAGAGGGCAGGTACGCATTTACAGCTGGGTGAACTGGTGGGGGAGAGGGGGGGGGAGGGCTGTACTGTAGCCAAGGTGCGCAAATGGTCACTCCTCCAATTTGCAACAACGCTCGACGCTGTTAATTGTATATCTTCTTCATTTCCTTTTTTCGTGCCTTTGTTTTTTTTCATGGTGATATCTAACTTCTCTTTTGGTGGTGCTCACATTGTGGGGTGGTGGTGTTTAGTCTTCCTTCGGTTTTTTGTTCCTTTCTTTATTTTTTCTCTGGCTGGGTGGCTGGCTGGGTGGCTGGCCGGTTGGGTGGCTATCTGGGTGACTGGCTGGATAATTGGCATGGGTAGATACCTCACTGTCACTAGGTGGATGGCTGGATGGATGATTGGGTAGATAGCTGGCGACGTAACTAGGTAGATAGCTGGCTAGATCAAAAGGTAGATGGCTGGCTAAGTCACTAGGTAGATAGCTGGCTAGGTCCCTAGGTAGATAGCTGGCTAGGTCCCTAGGTAGATAGCTGACGGGATGATTGGTTAAATAGCTGGCTAGGTCACTGGGTAGATAGCTGGCGGGATGATTGGGTAAATAGCTGGAGAAGTCACTAGGTAGATGGCTGGCTGTCACTTGGTAGATAGCTGGCTAAGTCGTTAGGTAGATAGATGGCTAAGTCACTGGGTAGATAGCTGGCAACGTCACTAGGTAGATAGCTGGCTAAGTCTCTAGGTAGCTGGCTAGGTCACTAGGTAGATAGATGGCTAGGTAACTAGATAGATAGATAGATAGCTAGGTAACTAGGTAGATAGCTGGCAAGGTCACTAGGTAGATAGCTGGCTAAGTCACTAGGTAGTTGGCTAGGTGACTAGGTAGATAGCTGGCTAAGTCACTAGGTTGATAGTTGGCTAAGTCACTAGGTAGATAGCTGGCTAGGTGACTAGGTAGGTGGTGGCTGGGCGTCTAGGTAGCTGGCTGGGTGGCTGGCTGGGTGGCTGGCTGGGTGGCTGGCACGGTGGGTTGATTGTTGGATATGTCGCTGGCTGGGTGACAGGGTAAGTGGTAAATGGGTTGGTGGCTGGCTGGCTGGATTGATGACTGGTTGGCTGACTAGTTGACTGGATGGATGGGTTGGTGGATGGATAGGTGGATGCCTGGCATTCTGACTGACTGGCTGGCTGGCTGGCTGGCTGGCTGGCTGACTAACTGGATGGCTTTTTCTCTCCTTTGCTACACTTGGTTTTTTTTTGTCAATTTTCTGTTAAATTTTTCATCCCCAAGACTCTGTAGTTTATGACCTGTACAACATATTTTTTTCTCTAGTTCCTGTTCTTGTTTTTTGTCTTTCTTTTTATTGAACAGGGTTATATTTTTCTCTCCTTTCTTCCGGTCTGTCTTTTTGTTTTGTTTTGTTTTCTTCTCTCTTGCTTTCCTCCTGAGTTATGTGTTCTTTGTCTTTCCTTTCTTTTAAAAATTATTGTTCAGCCTTTGTTGTTAGCTGCATTGTTACGTTGTCTTCTTTCCGCCTGACCCCCCACTACCCCCCCCCCCCCCCCCCCCCCCCCCACTCTTATTCCTTCCTTCCTTCTTTCCTTTTCATCATTTTGTTTTCTTGTCTTTGCTTCTTTTTTTTTCTCTCGCTCCCTTCACATTCCTCTTCCTTCTGACTCTTATTCTTCATTTCTTCTCTTTTGTCTTTTACTTTCTTTGTCTACGTCACCTCCTCTCTCCTCCCCTCTTATCCCCTTCCCTCCTCCCTGTTTCTGCTTTTTAACCTCAACCCCCCCCCCCCACACACACACAACACACACACCCCTCCCACTGCCCTCTACGAATACACGAACTGGGAGTGGTCAACAAGAACACATTTGTGACGCTCCACCACATCAAGAATCGCATTGCACCAGAGCTTAATGTCTAGTTATTTACATACGATTAATCCACAGTGAAATGGGTATACAATGCAAAAAACAAATTGAAAATCGGACAATTCTATCAAAAGTTATTACAACTTGAAATGATAGACTGCAGGAAATGACTAAATGAGAAATTGACAAATTTAGCATCGTCATAGGTGGTCCGAATGAAGGCTTGGGTATTTAAAAAAAACATATTTAAAGGCAAAAGGAAACAAAATTGTGTATTGGTAGTTCACTTCAAGGTAGAATAATGGTTATAGTTTTATAGTCAATCAAAATCTCAAAATTGACAACTTGAACCCCCCACCTCCACCTGCCTTTAATGGCTCTTCGCGGAAAAGTGGGTTATGTGCTAAGCGACTCATTTCGTGGTGGAGCGTCACAATTTTTTTTTTACTTTTCTAGAGGAAAGAAGACTGAGAGAGTGTAGGCCACGCACTACAAAAACAAGATACAGACCTTCATGAAAATTTGTTTTTCAAAGCAAGAACAAGGAAAACAGAAACACAAAAAAGGCAGACATCCCACCAAGCTTCTCTCATTGGCAACATCACTTTTTACCTTTTTTTCTTATGTTTTTTTAAAAATTACTTTAAGTCACGGCAGATTTCTCTGCGTGAAATTCGGGCTACTCTTCCGAGGGAAAGCGTGTTACCACAAGAGCAGTGACTTTACTTGACTTATGCCTGTGAATTCCCTTGGGAACATAGGGCTGCAACACCACTCCTCCAACGGACTCGGTTCTGGGAGATCCTCTTCAGCTCGGCCCACGTCATTCCGGCTGCCTTCGTCTCTGATTCTATGCTTCTGCGCCAGGTCTGTTCTGGTCGACCTACTTTCCGCTTCCCTTGTGGGTTCCAGTCAAGGGCCTGCCTGGTGACGTTTGAAGCAGGCTTGTGGAGCGTATGGCAGTGCCACCCATTTTTTTGTTCTTTTTCCTGTCTGCAACTGTATTTTGTTTCCCTATCAAGTGACTTTTTTTTCAACAGAATTTTGACAGGGAAAAGATTTTCGTTTGTTGTTGCTGTGTTGCTTATGTTTTTTTGTTCAGATACAATTATTATGCTGTGTTCAACAAAAAAATATTTCCAAATCAAAAGAAAGAAAGAAAGAAAGAAAGAAAGAAAGAAAGAAAGAAGGAAAGACAGACAGACAGAAAGAAAGAAAAACTGAAAACAGAAAGACAGATAGAAAAACAGAAAGACTAAAAGACTGAAAAAAAGAAAGAAAGAAAGAAAGAAAGAAAGAAAGAAAGAAAGAAAGAAAAGAAAGAAAGAAAGAAAGAAAGAAAACAGAAAATAAAAAGCTAAAAGAAAATGAAGAAATCGACATTGAACTGAAACAAGCAATAAACAAAGGTAATTCTTCACGACAGAAAGAGAGAGAGAAAGAAAGAAACAAACAACAGAAAGAAGGAACGGAAGAAAGAAACAAACAAACAGAAATAGTGTTGGCATTATCAAGAGTGTTATTTTTTCAAAGAAACATGAACTACTTTGACTTCTTGTACACCAATTATTCTTGACAAAGTTGTCAGGCTTTCAGAGCATAGAATACATACATAGCCAGATGTCTGAATTGGCAGACATGTTCACTATTCAAAATCGTTTGAAGATATTGTTCATAATGTATTTATAAAGTATTTTGACAGGTATTTCTCTGTCAAGTCTGTAAACTTTGTACATTCAAATAAAAAATGGATTTTCAGTTTCAATTTTGCACAAAAAGGGCATTTTCTAGATTTATAATCATGTCTGTTACTCACGTTTTAAAAGATCAATTCCAAGTCCATCTTAACCAGTACATACCTATATTTACTTTTAGCGATAGCAGCAAGATATTTTCAGGCTGTAACAGTAATCTAAATGACCAACACGTTTCGAATCTGTCACTTTCTGTCAGTTTTGCTTGCCAGTCTTGATGAAAACAATCAACCATGCGTTGCTTTAACCTGTTCAGTTCCCACCCCACCAGAGAACTAAAAACGATCCAGACATTTTTTAATAGAATATGGCCAGTTATTTCAATCTAAATGTCTTTCGGTAAGTTCCGGGATCTTATTTACAGTCATCAAATACGCCTGTTTTGGAAATCTGCATAGAAACATATTTTGAAGTTTAAACCAGTTTGTAACAAATTTAATGATACTATTGATATACAAAGGATAACTTTCTGTTTCCACATAGATCACCGTATTAGGAGTTTTTGGGGGTAAAAATTTAACACACGTTTGCAAGCAAGTAATTTTTTAATGCACTGAATCAATACAGTGACATTTTGCAAACCCATCACAAAGGTTTGACCCGGGTATCAAACAACTTAAAAATAAAAAAAAAACACAGACATATCCATGTTGCCCAAGGCCCACATCGTTTTCAAAATTTCAAAAACTTTATGCTTTGCAGACCTAGCATACTCTTCTAGTGCTGAATCAAAAGATACTTATTAAGTTGTCAGTGTAAAACCAAGATACTTGTACTGTTACCATTTCCGATACTTTGGCCTTTAAAATACCACTTTTTTTTCCGATTTGGATAAATGCCCACCTTTCCTGAACACCATTATGTTAGTTCTTTCAAGATTTACAGTTAATACTAAAGTGTCAGATGCTCTCTGCAAGTCATTCAGTTGGATTTGAAGGTCACTGGGGCTATGAGAAAACAATACGTGGAGAGGAAGAGAGAGAGGAGAGAGAGAGAGAGAGAGAGAGAGAGAGAGAGGAGAGAGAGAGAGAGAG
>CM060330.1:14234765-14242265 GCA_030674155.1 Stramonita haemastoma
AAGGACTTTTGGGGAGAGTGGAGTCAGCACTGATGTTAACTCCATCAATGGCGAGCATTTTTTGCGTATGCGACCAGTTTTTGTCTACCATTAAGCTAGCTGCATTCCGACTTCGGGGATGATGACTGTCTAAACACAGCACCAGTACAGTGTGCATGCAGATCTTTTTTTAAACAAATAGTCTTTTTGACCCATCCATTCTTAACTGCACGGATGGCCTACTCTTCTAAAAGGCAAAACGGGTTTTAATAATAATTATGTGCACAAGATGTTCTGCATTATCTTTTTTGGGAGAGTGGTGGTAGTACTGATTTTATTTTTTTATTTTTTTTATTTCTTGTATATGAAGGATTAGGGGATAAGCACTCGTGTGCTTTTTTTCATCCAGTCCCCCTGTGTATGCAGTTGTGTAAATATTGTCATCTGTTCCCACCGGCACACAATGGCATGCTCTTACGAAAAGCGGAACATGATGATAGCACTAGAGAGAGAAAAATACAAACCAAAACAATCTTGAATGGACGTCTTGGTTGTGGTTCGAACCCGAGGTCTACCCCGGCCGTTAGATTACGAGTGCAACGCTCTATCCATTATTCTAAACACACACACCACACACACACACCCACACACACACACACCACCACCAACCACGCACGCACGCACGCACGCACGCACCACACACACACGCACGCACGCACGACACACACACACACACCACACCACACACACAGCACGCACGCACGCACACACACACGCACAGCACGCGCGCAAAACACACACACACACACCCTCCTGCTCCTCCTCCTCTTTTTTTGAGGGGGGGGAGGGGGGGTAGTGGGTAGGGATCCGCAGGTTATATTGTTGTTGTTGTTTGTTGTTGTGTGGTGGTGGTGGTTGTTGTGCAGTTGATGAAACCTATCACAAGTCATGACAAGGGTGTAGCATATTTTGCAATGCCTCCCCCCCCTCCTCCCCCCCCCCTCCCCCACAAATCTTCCCTGTTTCTATGAAAAATTATGAATATTGAAGGTTTTTATTCTTCCTCTTTTGTATAATATTCTTTCTTTCATTCTTCCGAAATTGTTCTGTCTTTCTTTCCTTTTTTTTTTTCTCTCATTGTTCCTTCCATTCCTTCCATCCATTTATTGGCTTTCTTCCCCTTTTCTTTTTCTTTTCTTTCTTTTTCTTCTTTCTCTCTTTTCTTCGTTTCTCTCTTGTTCTTTCTTGCTTTCTCTTGACATTTTTTTCCCCTCTGTCTTCTTTTCCTTTTTTTCTCTCTCTCTTTCTTCCTGTCATCTCTCTTTTTCTTCCTTGACAATTTGACTTTCTCTCGTTCTTTCCTTCCTCTCTTTTGTTCACTCTTTCTCTTCGTTTTTCTTTCTTTTATTTGTTCTCTTCTATCTTTCTTCTTTTCATGGTTTTTTTTTATTCATCTATCTTTCTCGTGCGTTTTCCTTGTTTTTTTCTGTTCTGTACATTTTTTTATCTCTCCCCTCTTCCTTTCCTTCTCATATTCACTCCTTCCTAGCTTTTTTTTTTTCTTCCTTCCTTCCTTTTCTTCTTTCTTTTATTTGATTTTCTTGTTTGTTTGGTTTGGGGTTGTTGTTTTTTTTTCGTTCATTCTCTTTCTATGGCTTTATGTCTATGATTGGAAGAGAAACCAGATCCTCTTCACCAAAAAGGAGCTAAAAGCACCCAGGCTACACTCCACTTATAGATTGGACTCCCCCAACGTGGATGCCAGGACCTGTCAGTATTTTTTTAATTTTTTTTATTTGTACGACTTTATGTCACAGCAGATTTCTCCCGGGAGTGCTCGTCGCCACAAGTGCAGCGCCTACCTTTTTTTTTCTTTTTCCTATCTGCAATTGTATTTGTTTCCCTATCAGAGTGGCTTTGTTATACAGAATTTTGCCAGGGACAACCAACCCTCTTGTTATCGTGGGTTCTCTTACGTGCGCTAAATAATGACATGTAACACCCGGGACCTCAGTTTATTGTCTCATCCGAAATACTAGCACCCAGACTACCACTCGTGATCTAATGGATGGGGGGAAAAGCTTGGGCCCAAACGGGATTTGAACCACCGCACACTCCGACCCGGACTTTTCACTTTCTAGACAGGCACGTTACCTCTAGACCACCGATCCACAGTATAAATAGGATCCCCACCTCCTGGGAATTTTGTGCAAGGAATTCCCTCTTTCTATCCCTCTCTTTGTTTCTGCCTTGCTCCTTTTTTTTTCTCCTACCACCTCCTTCTTGCCTATTTTCGGCCTTCTTGGTCCTTCTCCTGCCTTTTTTTTCTAGAAAGTCTTAAAAAGATAACAATTCTCTCGCTCGCCAAAATTTGATGCGCTGGGCCTGACTTGTCAGGCGCTTAACGGCAGTGGAGCGCTTTTTCGATCATGTGACAGACAACAATAGTTGCTAAGTGTTCAAAAAAGAAGAGGAAGAAGATTGCAGGAAAGGCAGGATTTATTCTTTTGTCATTCCTAGATCCTCGGCTAGTGCTCTTAAGTTTACCAATGGTGAGATTTTGCGCATGCAACCGTGGGTTTTTTTGTGGTTATTTTTGTATGGGTTTTTTTTTTTTTTTGCTTTACCATTACGATAGCTACAGTTCAACTTCAGGGATGGAAAATGATATTAGCTGAAAAAGTAAGATCTAAAAAAAATCAAGCCAAGTTTCAAGAAATATCAAAGTTAAATCGAAATATGCAAAATAGAAAAGAAGAAATACATCAGATAAGGGTGTTTTCTGTCATTGAATTTAATACAGTAGATAAGATAACAAAATAAAGGAATGAAATTATATGATTTTTTAAAAAAATACAGGCCAAAAGACAATAATGCCAAGGTAAATACAATGAAATTGTATAACTTTTGATAACATAAAATAAATAATGCGGAAGAAACGAATTAGCAAAAGAACAGAATGACTAAGCGGAAAAAGCTACAACATTATAAAACATGCAGCAATTCAATAAAAGCATGTTTGTAAGCACTGGTGAATGCACAACATATGCATGCTAAGGCAAAAAGCAAGTATACGTGATGAAGGAGGAGAGTTTGAACAGACACACACGTGCACACACACACACGCACGTACGCACGTACGCACGCACACACACCCACACACACACACACACACACACACATGTGGACACACGCACACATACAGAAGAGTTTAAGAACATACATACACACACATAGACACACACACACATACACACACACTCTCTCTCTCTCTCTCTCTCTCTCTCTCTCTCTCTCTCTCTCTCCTCTCTCTCTCTCTCTCTCTCTCTCTCTCTCTCTCTCTCTTGCACACACACACACACACACACACACAACACACCACACACACACACACACACACACACACACACACACACACACACACACTCAAACCCCCCCCCCCCCACACACACACACACATACACCAAGCCTGGCTAAATAAAATAGGGAAGAGAAATCAAAAACCAAAAAACAAGTTCTGCAGTAGATCCGAACCACGGACTTCTTACTCGCTAAGTGGCCAATTTTCTTCAACTAAAACCATCTAACTCTCTCCCTTCAATCCGACATTCAGATCTGTTTCGTGTCCCAGCTTTGGCAAAATTGGGTCAATTTCGTGTTGTTCTTTGTGCATCTTATTGTTTTGTTTTGTTTTGTTTTTGCTTTTTATATTCTTTTGTTGTGTTTGTTTGTTTTGTTTGTTGGGTTTTCTTTGTTGTTTGTTCTGCTTTCTGAACTGAGTTGTGTCATTTTTTGTTGGTATTTGTTTATTATTTGCTTGTGAATTTTTTTCTGTTTGTTTCCTTGTTTGTGTATAAAGTGTTTTTGTTGCTTTGTTTCGTTTTGTTTAATGTGTGTGTGTGTGTGTGTGTGTGTCGTGTGTGTGTGTGTGGTTGTGTGTGTGTGTGTGTGGTGTGTGTGTGTGTGTGTGTCTGTTGTTGTGTGTTGTGTGTTGTGTTGTCTGTGTTGTGTGTGTTTGTTTTGTGTGTTGTTTGTGTGTGTTGTGTTGTGTGTTGTGTGTATCTGTGTGTTGTGTTTGTGTGTTGTGTGTGTGTGTCTGTGTGTGTTGTGTGTGTGTGTGTGTGTTGTTGTTGTCTGTGTGTGTTGTATCTGTGTGTGTGTGTGTTGTGTCTGTTCTGTGTGTGTGTGTTGTGTGCGTGTGTTTTGGGGGAGGAATACAGACATGAAATGATGTATAGTGTACGAGAAAGACAGAGTTAGTAAACACTAGAGGAGGGATGGTGAGAGACAAAAACAGAGACGAGAGAGGAGATAAGTTACAGAAAAAGAACATAGGACAGAGAGGTGAGAGAAACGATAAGTTGAGCAGAATAGAAAGAAGGATAAAGTATGAAAAGAAACAAAGAAAGAGTATAGAAGAGCAGGGAAAGAAAGAAATATAGAATGAAAGATAGATAGATAGTACAGTACGAGAAAGACAGAGAAAAATAAACGACAGAAGACAAAAGAAAGAAGAAAGACAGAGAAAGAGTCAGAGAAGTAGACAGGGAAGACACAAAGAAGAGGAAGAGAAGAAAGATAAGGAAAGCAGAAAGAGAAGAAATAGAAACAGAGAGAAGGGAAAGAAAGAAAGAAAGAAGAAGAAGAAAAGAAAGAAGAAGAAAAAAGAAGAGAAGAGAAAGAAAAGAAAGAAAGAACAAAAGAAAAGAAAAAGAAAGAAAAAAGAAAGAAAGAAAAGAAAGAAAGAAAGAAAGAAAGAAAGAAAAAGAAAGAAAGAAACAAAAGAAGAAAGAAAAAAGAAAGGAAAGACAAGAAGAAGAAAAAGAAAAAAAAGAAGAAAGAGACAAAAAGAAAAAAAAGAAAGAAAGAAGAAAGAAAGAAAGAGAAAGAAAGAAAGAAAGAAAGAAAGAAAAGAAAGAAAGAAAAGAAAGAAAGAAAGAAAAAGAAAGAAAGAAAGAAAGAAAGAAAGAAAGAAAGAAGAAAGAAAGAAAGAAAGAAAGAAAGAAAAGAAAGAAAGAAAAAAGGGAAAGGAAAGAAAGAAGAGAAAGAAAGAAAGAAAGAAAAGAAAGAAGAAAAAAGAAAGAAAGAAAGAAAGAAAGAAAGAAAAGAAAAAAAAGAAAAAGAAAGAAGAAAAAAGAAAGAAAAAGAAAGAAAGAAAAAGAAAGAAAGAAAAAAGAAGAAAGAAAGAAGAAAGAAAAAGAAGAAAGAAAGAAAGAAAGAAAAAGAAAAGAAAGAAAGAAAGAGAAAGAAAGAAAGAAAGAAAGAAAGAAAGAAAGAAGGCAGATATCAGTTTGATCAATGTGGTTCAAAATTACGTTTGCACACAAGAACACGATCCCTTAGCGAAAAATAGAAGAAGAAAAAAACAGCTTGCAGAAAACATTCTGATGGCATAATCTATTTTCACTTTCCAGAAAACAGACTCGCGGACAGGCAGGCAGACATGTACATGCAGAAATACAACAGAATACAAAAGACAGAGTGGCAGACAGACAAACAGACAAACAGAATGAGATACAAAAGTAAAGATTAAGATCAATCAAGACAGTCAGAGAGAGAGAGAGAGAGAGAGAGAGAGAGAGAAGAGAGAGAGAGAGAGAGAGAGAAGAAGAAGAGAGAGAGAGAGAGAAGAGAAGAAACAACGACGACGAGAGAACAGCAGCACAAAGACAACAAGAGAACAAGACAGACAAAGACACACAGAAGAAGGCCAGACAGACAGACAGAAGAGGAACAGACAGAGAGAGGAGACAGAGAGACAGAGAGAGAGGCAGACAAGAGAGATAGAGACAGACACAGAGGAGAGAAAAAAAATCATAATTGCTTGATATCAGAACATATACAGTAAACGACTTTCGTTGTGGACAAAAAAAAATAAAAGCGAGGAGACAAATAAATTAGTTAAACTGAAAATAAGTTGACTTACGCTAGACTAACCAGTAAAAGCAACCCAACTCCACTCAACAGTCTCTCATCGCTGCTGCTATCGTCGGTAGAAGCTCCAAGCAATGTTACCTAGGTTTGCCATTTGTCTCTCTGTATCTGTCTCTCTCTGTCTCTCTCTGTCTCTGTCTCTGTCCCTGTCTCTGTCTCTGTCTGTCTGTCTGTCTGTCTGTCTGTCTCTCTCTCTCTCTGTCTCTCTGTCTCTGTCTCTGTCTCTCTGTCTCTGTCTGTCTGTCTGTCTGTCTCTGTCTCTGTCTGTCTGTCTGTCTGTCTGTCTGTCTCTGTCTCTGTCTGTCTGTCTGTCTGTCTGTCTGTCTGTCTCTCTCTCTCTCTCTCTCTCTCTCTCTCTCTCTCTCTCTCTCTCTCTCTCTCTCTCTCTCTTTCTCTCTCTCTTTCTCTCTCTCTCTCTCTCTTTTCTCTCTCTCTCTCTCTCTCTCTCTCTCTCTCTCTCTCTCTCTCTCTTCTCTCTCTCTCTCTCTCTCTCTCTCTCTCTCTCTCTCTCTCTCTCTCTCTCTCTCTCTCTCTTCTCTCTCTCTCTCTCTCTCTCTCTCTTTCTCAGGAGTGTCTCTTTTAAGTATAGTCTCTAAATGTTACACTACAATACTGAATGCTCGATTGTATGACTTGTTAGAAAACAATAACGTTATTTCGGAATGTCAAGCAGGTTTTCGTCAAAAGTATTCCACAATTGATCATATATTTACATTGTATGCCACTATTCAGAATTATATGTCTAAAAAAGGAAGAAAATTGTACGTTGCCTTTGTAGATTTCAAAAAGGCTTTTGACTCAGTTGAACATGATAGGTTATTACGTTATATCAAAGGCCAAGGTGTAAAAGGTAAGTTTTTTGCATCACTTAGAGCTATGTACAAATCATTATCAGCATGTATACGAGCAAATTTTGAATTAACTGATATGTTTCAAACACCAGTGGGAGTAAGACAGGGTTGTGTTCTAAGCCCCACATTGTTTTCTATGTTTATTAATCAGTTAGCAAATCTTATGACTGAAAAAGGTAAGCATGGGGCTCAGATGTTTCCAGATATTTTTGAGTTGTTTATTTTGTTATTTGCTGATGACGTGGCATTAATATCAACTACACCGTCAGGCTTACAAAATCAATTAAGGGTTTTAGAAACTTGCTGTGAAAATATGAAATTAAATGAAAACATAGACAAAACTAAGATTATGGTATTTAGAAAAGGGGGATACTTAGGAAAACATGAAAAATGTTTTTTTTCATAATAAAAAATTAGATGTAGTGAACAATTATTGTTATCTGGGATTTAACTTTACACCTATGATTAGCGCAAAGAGAGGTACATCGCATTTAGTTACTAAAGGCAAAAAAGCAGTTATACAGCTTAACAAAGTTTTCCAGAGGTGCAAGGAAATGACAGTTAAGTCATTCTTTAAAATTTTTGATACTAAAATCCAACCAATATTGTTATATTCAGCTGAAATTTGGGGGCTGCATAGATTAGAACATCTAGAAAAAGTACATTTAATTGCTTGTAAAAGGTTTTTGGGTGTGCCTGCCAGGACACCAAATAAGATGGTTTACGGAGATCTTGG
>CM060330.1:14249765-14252265 GCA_030674155.1 Stramonita haemastoma
TTATTAAACCAACAAGTTCAAATTCCAAAGGTGTCTTTTACTATATCTTCACAAATTGAAAAAATGTATGTCTACAATCATTTTTACTTTCACCTTGTACTTCTTTCACACAGGTCAACAGTAAGTCTACAATTTCATATCAAAACTACTGCTTCATTTCCATCAGATGAAACAGTTGATCTGGACTACAAAGCAACTGCAAACAATTAAAAGGGATGGAACTCTTTTAAAAGGATATTAGCCTGTCAAGGGGAAGTAATATTGATATCAAGTAGCACACACACACACACACACACACACACACACACACACACACACACACACACACACACACACACACACACACACACACACACACACACACACACACACACACACACTTTCTGAATGATTTGGTACAATATTTATCAGAAATTGCTTAACACTGCATATTTAACTTTCATCTCATGGTAAAATGTTAACCAGTTATGTTAAACTCACTTTATCCCGATGATACCATTTTATTCTCCACTACAAAGAAGGGTTACAAGATGCTTTAGACATTTTGGATACATACTGTTCTCATTAGAAACTTGTTGTAAATGTAGTGAAAACCAAAATCATGACATTCGGCCACAATAATTCTCGTAATAATTATGTAAAATAACAGAAAAGCGTATTAATTATGTAAAATAGCAGAAAAGCCCTTGAAGTTCTTAACAGATTTAAATATTTAGGAATCAACTTCAGTAGCAGTGGTATTTTTGCAAAATGCAAGAGAAATGCTTATGATAAACCTACTTAAGTCAGGTTTAATTGATAGGGACTGCATGGCAAAAAGAACTAAGTACACATAAAATCGTTGTATGTGTTTTATTGTATTGATGTGAAATTATGGGCATATGAAAATGAAATGCATGAAAAATGCTTATGATAAAGCTGCTAAAGTCATGTTTAGCTTGATAAGGACTGCACAGCAAATAGAACTACATACACATGTGGCACTTGATTTATTCCATAAAATTGTTGTACTTGTTTTGTTTTACGGATGTGAAATTTGGGGATATGAAAATATAGCAATGATTTGATAAGTTTCAGTTAAAGGTTTTAAAATATAGTTTTCCTTTAGCCCTCTTGCATTCAGATTCTCTGAACACAGACTGCCCCTAGATTTCACATTCCATCACAAAATAAGGTCAGGGACACATGCTTGCTAGTCTTTTCCTTCTTTTAAGTACATACCAGCAGCTACAACTACTTCCAGATTCTTAGCAGGGCTTCTACTTCTAGCCTGATAGAGCTTTGACATGTGGTAGCAATTAGTGATGGTCACAGCCTGATGGAAATCTATTGTGTGTAAACCCCAGCAAATCAGGATTTAGAGAGGGCAATTATTCAATCCCGGCAAATCTAGGTTCAGACTAAGAGGGTTAGTATATGGAGAAACTGGCAGATATCCCTTGTCGAGTTTGGTCTCTGTTTCTGGATGCAGCTGCTTGATTTCCAGTATGAAAAGCTGCCATCAAGTGTTTACCAGATGATAATAGATTTACTTGACAAATACTTGATTCAATCAGCATGGCTAAATATGATTTTAAAAATATATCTTAGCACAAAGCAGATTTGACTTTGTGGGAGAGACAGTTCTGTTCAAGTATTAATTTTATTCAAGTATTTAAAAGTTCACATATCAAAATTAAAATTTAACATATCAAAGCCTTCTTTATAGAAAATTTTGTTTATGAAGGGATAAGTGAGCCGTGAGATAATAGAACACACCTTTATTATAGTAAGGGAAAATATATAACTTGTCTACCAGATAATTTATATAATTATGTTTCCACTTTTATAAATAAAAAAATAAATAAAAATTGTTGTAGTTTTCACAAGCTTCCAACTGAGGATGGACATTTCCATAACATACCACAGGAATAAAGAATATCTTCAAAATACAATATAAACTGTTTTAGGGGATTAATTTTATTTTATGATGGATTGTCCCCACTTTATAAATTTACAACAAGATTTTAATCCTCAGCATTTTCTTCAGCCCTTGTCCAGTTATAAATTTTGAAGGCTGATGAAATGTAAATCTCAAAAAGTTCTCCTGTCTCTCAAAATTCATAAGATGTGCAGGTATTTCTTGAAAAGTCATTTGTTGTCATTCCCATGTGTACATTGTGTATTTTAAAGAAATTGATATAGTTTAAAAATGTTTTGAGGTTTTAATGCTATTTGTTTGTCATTTTGTGATGAACTCGTTTTGTGGTCATGCCATTGGAGGATGCAAGTTCTGTCTTTTATGCCTAGTGGTTATAAACATACACTTTGTTTTGTTTGAAATAAGAGACATATGATTGAGTTCTGTCATTTCAATAAGTTTATCAACATCTGCCTGCATATCACTCACAAGCTGGTTTGAACCACTGCTGTTACATTGAGTTGATGTATCATCAACAAATATTTGACCTAAACAATGAATATGCAGAGGTAGGTTGTTATTATTAGAGATAGAGAAAAG
>CM060330.1:14262265-14274765 GCA_030674155.1 Stramonita haemastoma
TTTTACATCTTTTTTTTCAGGGGGGGGGGGGGGGGAGCAGGAGAGTGGACCAAGAAGGCAAAAAAAGACAAGAAGGTGACAGTAAGAAAAGGAATAATACACAACCAAGAAGAGGAACAGAAAAGAGGGAACTCTTGGCAGATAAATTATAGAAGGTGGGAAAGCTATTTATATTGATAGTGACAGCCCTCCCCCCCCCCCCCAAAAAAAAAAAAAAAACCCACAACAACAACTGCATATCCCCAAGGGGGAAATATTTTTCTTTTCAACCCAAAACACCAAAGCAGACCTGTGAAACTGATGCCACCAAGACAGCAGCAGCAGCAACAAGGAAGCAGCTGCTATGACCTGCACACATGCACACCTCTCCTGTACATAAAGAACACACACAGACAAAAACAAACACCTCAGGGAGGAATCTACCTGATTTATAAAGATGCTAATTACTCAGATAAAACCCACTTGGCAACGAAACAAGAACTAGTTAACACCTGAGAACAAATCAATAAAAGAAAACTTTATTGTAGTGTTGGGAAAAGTTGATCAGAAAAATAATGAGGTTGATTTAGAATCACCTGTGTGTCCTTTCTTTATGTGCGCCATTGTTTTTATAAGTGCATTGTGGGATATGTTAGGTCATCCTGATCTTTCCACTGTAGTGTGTTCTTCCTGTTGGTTTTTGGTAAAGATACATGAGTGGGAACTGACGGGGGAGGATGTGATGTACAAAAACCTGTTAAGCACAATTTTCAAAAATGTTGTTAGTAATGGGAATGGGTTTTAGGGGGAGTTTTATTTTTTGCTGCCTCATCTGTGATGTCCCTTTCCTGCTGTTCCCACACCGCTCATCTCAATCTCCCCACCCCAGCCATAGCCAGGTTCATTATGTCTTATCATCAGGGTCTTCAGTCCATAGGAAGCCATCAATATCAGGCTGCCATAGGGCCACCAGGCAGAGGGGCCTTGCACTGTAGTAACAATGGATCTGTGTGGTCTAGAGGTACGCCTGTCTAGAAACCTAAAAGTTTGGGTGGAAGTGTGCAATGGTTCAAATCCCGATTGAGCCCAAAACTTTTTCCCCAGCCATTAGACCATGAGTGGTGGTCTGGGTGCTTTTCTTTCCAATGGGTAAACCAACATCTGGTGTGTTACATATCACTATTTAGCGCTTGTAAAGAACCCAGGGCAATAAGAGAGTTGTCCCTGGCTAAATTCTGTAAAAAAAATAAAATAAATAATAATAATAATAATAATAAATTTTAAAAGCTACTCTGACAGGGAAAACAAATACAGTCGCAGGCAGGAAAAGAAAAAATAATGGGTGGTGCTGCACTTGTGGCTACGCACTCTCTCAGGGGAGAGCAGTCCAAATTTCACACAGACAAATCTGCTGTGACTCAAAGCGTGCACGTGTGTGTGTGTGTGTGTGTGTGTGTGTGTGTGTGTGTGTGTGTGTGTGTGTGTGTGTGTGTGTGTGTGTGTGTGTATGCGTGCCTGCGTGCGTGCGTGCGTGTGTGTGTGTGTGTGTGTGTGTGTGTGTGTGTGTGTGTGTGTGTGTGTGTGTGCGTGCGTGTGTGTGTGTGTGTGTGTACATGCGTGTGTGGGTGGGAGTTTGCAGGCGAGAGAGAGAGATGGACAGACAGACAGAGAGAAAGAGAGAGAGAGAGACTGTGTGTCTGTGTGTGTGCGTGTGTGTGTGTGTGTGTGTGTGTGTGTGTGTGTGTGTGTGTGTGTGTGTGTGTGTGTGTGTGTGTGTGTGTGTTTATTTTATTTATTTATTTATTTATTCTTTTATATTTATTTATTCTTTTATATCGAGGATAACAGAATAAGCAATAGTGTGCTTTTTTTCATCCGGTCCCCGTGTGTATGCAGTTTTGTAAATATTGTCATCTGTTCCCACCGGCACACGATGGCCTACTCTTACGAAAAGCGGAACAGGATTTAACGTGCGCGCAAGATGTTCTGCGTGTGTTCGCACACGGGGCCTCGGTTTAAAGTCTCATCCGAAGGACTTTTGGGGAGAGTATGTGTGTGTGTGTGTGTGTGTGTGTGTGTGTGTGTGTGTGTGTGTGTGTGTGTGTGTGTGTGTGTGTGTGTGTGTGTGTGTGTGTGTGTGTGTGTGAAGGTGCTAAATGAAGTATGCGTTTACTTCTCTGTGTGTGAATGAGGCAGGTGGAACGTGAATTCTACCTGTTAATGCACACATTCACCTATGTACGGGGGCTTTCTCGTAACCAATTATCAGGCGTCTATATAGCTGTATGAAAACAAAGCAGCAAGGTCTCCAATCGCTAATGGAAATCCATCTCTTTTTTTCTCACTCCTCATCCGAAGCTCCTAGGTTAACCTCCGGTGTGATAATTATTTTTGTGTATGCGACCATTTTTTTGCCCACCATTAAGGTATCGGGATTCCGAATTCGGGGATTTTTTTTCTTCATCCAACGCTCAGACAGCAAAACTTGTTGTCTGTTATAATAAGCGAAAAAAATGTCAGGCTGCTGCTAAGTGCCTGACAAGTCAGGCCCAGCGGCATCCGACTTCGGCATAAGAGAGATATGTTATCTTTTACATTTTTCTCCAAAAATAAAGCAGGAGAATGGACCAAGAAGGCAAGAAAATAGACAAGAGGAAGGTGACAGGAAGAAAAGGAACAAGGCAGAAAACGGAGAGAGGGATAGAAAAGAGGGACAATTCGTGCGCAGAATTTCCAGAAGGTGGGGATTCTATTTATTCTGACAGGCCCCCTTTCATCCCCACGAGGGAGCTTCGGGGAAAACATTTTAAACACATCACACCAGTGCAGTGTGCATTCGAGTTGTTTCGTTTTGGTTTGGGTTTGGGGTTTTGGGGGGACAAACTGTTTTGTTTTGTTTTGTTTTGTTTTAGGGGGGGTTGTTTGGGTTTTTTTTGTTGGGGTTTTTGGGGGGTTGTTGTTTTTGTTTGTTTTGTTTGGGGTTTGGGGGGTACTAGGGGGGTTGTTTGTTGGGGTTTTTTTGTTAATTGTTTCGTTTTGTAATCCGTTCACTCCGGCACAAATATCTAGTTCTTCTGATAGGCAGAACAGATTTTAACGTATGCATAAGAATGATGTTCTCTGTGTGTTTGCACACGGGACCTCGATGTACAATCTCATCTGAAGGGCTCTCTGGGGAGTGGAATAAATGCTGATATTAACTCCAGGGTAAAGATTCCCCTGAACCAGGAGCATCTCGGTAGGGGCTTGAACCCAGGCTCGATCCTGGGCAACCAAAATCGCGAGTTCAACGCTCTAACCACTAGGCTCCACCCTCAACCCCCATCCCCCCACCCCCCACCCCCTCCCGCGAAATCTATCCAGTATGTCTTACGTGGCCGTCAATATCGATGACAGTTAATTGATCAGTTTTAATAAGAAGAATTCTCACTGCTGGATCTGAAAAAGTGGGTAGTTTTGTGTCAGTGACAATGAAATCCATTATTTCAGATCCGTTGTTCCATACCTGAAGAAATACAGATGGGACAGATTTACAGACAGACAAACAAGACAAACAAAAAGACAGATAGATGTTGATTATATCCTCCTCCTCCTCCTCTTCCTCCCCTCCACTCCTTCTCCTCCTCTTCTTCACTTTACCTACTGTCTTGTTGTTTTGGCCTTCTTGTTTGGTTTATTATTGTTGTTAGTTGGAGGTGTTCTGAAACTGATGTAATCCCTGATTAGGGTGGGGACTGGATGTAAAAAAAAAAAAAAGCACATGAGTGTATATTCATTATCCTCGAAATAAAAGAATTTGATTTGATTTGATTTGATTTGAGCCTACCCTGCAGTCTTGTAGACCATTGGGGCACCACTGAAGAATTTGCAAACCAGCGTCCTCCATCCCTCGCGGTTTTCAGCTTTCCGTTGCAAGTCATCAGAAGCAACAACATCAGCTTCTGCACCAAATACCACCTTTACAAATCCCTCGTGATATCTATCCTCCTATATGGCTGTGAATCATGGACTCTGACAGCAGAGTTAGAGAGGAGAATCCAAGCATTCGAGAACAAGTGCCACAGAAGACTCCTCAAAATATCATACAAAGAACACAAGACCAATAACTATGTGAAAGAAGAAATCAAAAAGCGTGTGGGCCCCCAAGAGCCTTTGCTCTCCACCATAAAGAGGAGAAAGCTGATGTGGTTTGGTCACACCACAAGACACAACACCCTAGCAAAAACCATCCTGCAAGGAACAGTCGAGGGCAAGAGAAGAAGAGGCCGCCAAAAGAAATCATGGGTTGACAACATCAAAGATTGGACCGCCCAACCCCTACAACACCTCCTACTAGCCACACAGGATCGTGAAGCATGGAAAAAGATCTCTGTTGCGTCTTCTCTCACGTCCCCCCTACGTCCTTTGGGACATGGGACTGAGTGAGGTTTTTTTTTTTTTTTTTTTTCTTTTATATCGAGGATAACAGAATAAGCAATCATGTGCTTTTTTTCATCCGGTCCCCGTGTGTATGCAGTTTTGTAAATATTGTCATCTGTTCCCATCGGCTCACGATGGCCTACTCATACGAAAAGCGGAACAGGATTTAACGTGTGTGCAAGATGTTCTGCGTGCGTTCGCACACGGGGCCTCGGTTTAAAGTCTCATCCGAAGGAGTGAGTGAGTGAGTGAGTGAGTTGCAAGTCATTCCACTCAAGTCTAGTCGGTTCACTCTCTGACGTATGTAGTCTTTCCGTAGTTTTCTTATATGTACAGATATACATAATTAATGATGATTCAAATTCATTAAAGCAAACAGATGAAGGCTAAACTAGGAAAAAAAGATAATTACAGACACTTGATAGAATATCACCAAAAACTTCGAGCAATTCTAAACACTCTGATGTACATATTTGTTTCTTTTTAAACAGAACATCACAGCAGACCTGTGAAACTGATGCCCCCATGAGAGCAGCAGCAGCAACAAGGAAGCAGCTGCTATGACCTGGACATCTGTACATCTCTCCTTCACACACACACACACACACACCACACACACACACACACACCACACACACACACACACACACACACACACACACACACACAAAACAAACACAGACAGTCAAAAACACTTCCCATAGTTTACGGTATTTGAAAGGACCCTAATTGCTCAAACAAAAACGAGTCTCTTTACTAAGAAAAAAAGACACTGGTTTTACTGGTGAGAAACACACACACACACACACACACACACACACACACACACACACACACACACACACACACACATCAACAACGAGGGATAAACATTGTGCAAGAAAGTTGAACAGAAAATAAGACGGTTGATTTAAAACCACACGCGTTCTTTCGCTATGTATGTAACCATTTTTTTTATATTGCATTGTGGGGTATGTGTGCAAAGTCATACTGACCTGACTGTGGTGTGTCTTTTCTGTTTCTGTTTTTTTTGTAAATTTACATGGCAGGGAAAGCAAAGTACAATAAATAATTCTTCACCTTCTTCACCTCCATCTATCCCGTGGTCTGATGGACCGTTGGGGCACCACTGAAGGTTTTGCAACCAGCTTCCTCCACTCCTTTCCTCGCGGGTTTTCAGCTTTCTGTAGCAAGTCATTCCAACTCAAGGCCAATCCATCCACTCTAGTATATTGTCTCCCCGTCGTTTTCTCAGTCTGCTTCTTCTTTTGTGTTGTAAAGGATAAATGTGTCCCATAACCTTTGTGGTCGTAGGGGAACGAGGCATCAGAGACCTTAGCTTCGCTAGGGCCCAGCATATTGAGGGCGGCACCCATCTCCTCTCCCTCGCTGCTTTACCTTCCCTGACCCTAAAGAGGGCAGGTACCCATTTACAGCTGGGTGAACTGGTGGGGACTGTACTGAAGCCAAGGCGCGCGATCGAATCGGTCACCCATCCAACTGGTAACCACACTGGACACTGTTTAACTTGACTTGGGGAAAGCGAGCGCTCTGACCACTTAGCTATCCCACCCCCAATTTTTTTTTATTGTATTGTATTGTATTTTCTAATGTAATGTATTGTATTGTAAACCTCTATAAATCACAGCAGATTTATCTGCGTAAAATTTAAGCTGCTCTCCCTACCTTGTAATGTTCTCTGTAGGCAGAACAAACTTATTAACGTGTGTGCGAAGATGTTTTGCGTGTGTTCAAACACAGGAACTCACTCAGTTCTTAGTCTCACCCACAGGATCTGTTAGTATGTGGGAGGCGGTAAAAGGTACGCTACCTGTTAATGTGTACACCCAGTATAATCATGTGGTGGCTTTCTCATAAGTAAATTACCAGACCATTTTAGTAGTAGAATAGAAAGAGAAACAACACTGACAGGAGGTAACCTGCTAATAATGGAAACACGTTTAGTGGGTACTGCTTAATTAACCAACAATATTGATAGTGGTGGATGGACCAGACCTATTAGGGAAGGATTAGTTACTGCTGAGTCCTGAGGGGAAAAAAAGGGTGATTATTATTTTGTAGGTGAGTGTCCTGTGAAAGAGGTTGGTGTATTCATTTGCACTTTCTTGCGAGAGGTTTTCCAGCAAAATATGTATGTGTGGGTGGGTGGACGGGAGAGAGAGAGAGAGAGAGAGAGAGAGAGAGAGAGAGAGAGAGAGAGAGAGAGAGAGAGAGAGAGGAGAGAGAGAGAGAGAGAGTTTATTTATTTATTCTTTTATATCGAGGATAACAGAATAAGCAATTATGTGCTTTTTTTTCATCCGGTCCCCGTGTGTATGCATTTTTGTAAATCTTGTCATCTGTTCCCACCGGCACACGATGGCCTACTCTTACGAAAAGCGGAACAGGATTTAACGTGTGTGCAAGATGTTCTGGCTGCGTTCGCACACGGGGCCTCGGTTTAAAGTCTCATCCGAAGGACTTTTGTGGAGAGTGGAGTCAGTACTGACGTTAACTCCAGGAGAAAAATTTCCTCGACCGGACTCGACCCGGGTCGTCAAATTGCCAGCGCAATGTTCTGACCACTAGGCTATCCGTCCCCCCCCCCCCCCCCCGTTTGTGTGTGTGTGTGTGTGTGTGTGTGTGTGTGTGTGTGTGTGTGTGTGTGTGTGTGTGTGTGTGTGGTGTGTGTGTGTGTGTGTGTTTGAGTGACATAAGCCGTTGCCTTTCTGTGACCCCACGGGACAGCTCAGTAGTCAGAGCACTCCCTTTCCCCAGGTAAAGGATAAGCAACATTGAGCGTGGTTACCAAGTGGATGGGTGACCGTTTGCACGCCTTGGCTTCAGTAGTCTCCCCCAGTTCACACAGCTGTAAATGGGTACCTGCCCTCTTTAGGGTCAGGGAAGGTAAAGCAGCGAGGGAGAGGAGATGGGCACCGCCCTCAATATGCTGGCCCCTGGAGAAGCTGAGGTCTCTGACGCCTCGCTCCCCAATGACCCCATAGGTTATGGGAACACCTATTACTTTTTACCTTTTAGAGATGGGGAAAAAATGGCTTTGTTATCAGGTGGACAGTTCAGGCATAATGCCTGTCTTAGGTACAGTGACTCCTTCATACAAGCACAGGACAGAACATAACATAAATGACGAAGTCCTTCGGGTGAAACTATAAACCAAGGTCCCGCGTGCGAACGCAAGCAGAACTTCTTGCGCACACACTAAAACCTATTCCGCTTTTCGGAAGAGTAGGCCATTGTGTGCCGGTGGGAACGGATGAAAAATGTTACAAAACTGCATACACTCGGGTACTAAAGGTAAAAATAACACGAGTACTTATTTCATTATCTTCGAACTAAAAGAAACTAATGTTGTTTTTTTAAATCGTGTAAAGGCATTTTTGTCGAGGTTCTTATTGCGTGGTATAAAAGGTAGTTAGACTTATTCATTCCGATACATTTTCACAAACGTGAAGAGCTAAAGTAAGCTGTGGGATGGGGTAGCTTAGTGGTTAGAGCGTATTAATGAATATTTTGACGGCCTGAGATCAAGCCTGGGTTTGAGTCACCACCGAGGACACCTGTTCAAGGGATTTTTACCCTGGAATTAATAATAATACATGGCATTTATATATAGCACTATGTCTTGCAAAAACAAATCAAAGTGCTTGCACTCGACCTATACAGCACACAAGCAATCAATGACATTACTAGTTTTAGCAAATTATAATGCACACACACACGCACACGCGCGTGCACACACACACACACACACGCACGCACGCACGCACGCACACACGCACGCACGCACGCGCGCGCGCGTGCACCCACTTAAAGAGGTTATACACTTTGGCAGGGTGAAGGGAATTTCAGATGTTGAAGGCAGGGACAAATAGGAGATGAAAACAAGGCGAAATTCTTAGGTTTGAAACAAGTGTGTCTTGAGGTTGGATTTAAAAGTGTCATATATAGGCTTTTGCCGAAAGGCGAGAGGGAGGTCATTCCAGATTAATGGACCAGAAATAGAGAAAGAGCGCCGGCCAACGGCAGATAGGTTGTATCTAGGTATTCTTAAGGTTAAAGTATCTGCAGCCAAGCGGAGGGAACGAGAAGGTGTGTACACGTGAAGATATTATCAGAGGTAAGAGGGTGCAGTTTTGTGAAGACATTTGTAACAGAGGGTACTGACCTTGTAGTTTACTTTCTGTGGTACTGGCAGCCAGTGGAGAGATTGCAATATAGGGGTAATGTACTCAGGTTTTTTTTCCTTTCTGAGGACCAGTCGAGCTGCAGAGTTTTGTATACGTTGGAGGGAGTGAATAGATGATGCTGGCAGACCAGCCAAAAGAGAATTGCAATAGTCCAGACATGAAAGAATAAGAGAAGTGACTAGTTTAGATGTTGCATCAGTGGACAGGTACTTTCGAATTGCACTAATACGCCGTAGTTGATAGTAGTAGCATGACTGACAGGTCTGGGTGATGAATTTTTGCATGGAGAGAGTGTTGTCCAGCATAGGATAGAGGGACTAACCTCTTGCCGAATTCTATTGAAGTTGTTTGTGATGGAAGACAGTTTGTGTTGGGTCCCTACAAGAATTAACATCAGCACTATCTCCACTCCCGTGGAAGTCCTTTGGACGAGGTTATAAACCAAGACAAAAAAAAATAAATTAAAAAAAAATAAACGAAAAAAACAAACAAAAAACCGAAAAAAAACCAAGAGGATGGACGGCATAGCTGGGTGGATGATATACAGATCGTTTGACTTCAATCTCATGGGTCGATGAAGTTGAGGGTTCGAATCTCGGCGGCGTCTGGGGAATTATGGGTGGGGATTTTTTTTTTTTTACCATCTCCCGGGTCATTTTCAATCCCAAACTTGCCAGGGTTTTGTTGTTGTTGTTTCCCAGCTTAACACTCTGGGGGTCACCCAGAATGTGCACTCTGACTCCCTCATCCCACCTGGGAATCACTGTGAGATTGAAATTGCACACTGAATGAGAAGTTTGCGTGTATGACTGTTTTCAAGTACCTCGCCATATAGGCAGCCATACTTCGACTTCAGAGGATTTATTCTCCTTTGAAGGAGAGTGCAAGTTGTTCTGTTAAGAGCTTGTCATGGCTGAAGGCAATCTCAACACAACATTTTACAACATCACAACATTTTAGTGTAGGCCTTGGCAATGAGCTGACATCAATAACTGACACAACTTTTGGCCTAGGCCAGCCAGGGTTTTAATTCTCTTTGTGTTTATACACATGCACCAGATCGAATATACGTAAAAGGGAGTAAGCATATATACAGACACAGAGAGGCAGACAGAGAGATGAGACTAAACGACAGACAAACAAGACAAATACAATTGCATAGTCGCACAGATGGACAGTAAGGGGTGAATAAAATTTGCTTAAAGAAACAAAAAAAAACAATTTTTAAAAATGCAGTCAATGAAAAGAACACAATCCAAAAACACCATGCAATTCCAAATACTCTAATATACTGTTATTTCTTTTCAAACAGAACACCACAGCAGACCTGTGAAACTGATGCCACCATCACAGCAGCAGCAGCAACAATAAGGAAGCAGCTGCTATGACCTGGACATTTACACATCTCTCCTGCACACAAAGAACACAGACAGACAGACAAAAACACCTCACAAAGTTTACGACATTTGAAAAGTCGCTAATTGCTCAAACAAAAACACCGCTGTTTATAAAATGCCCAAAACCTCGAAGAAAAAAGTTAATGAATCTCAAAAATAATTAGGGAAGCGGTAAAAACGAAAGGTTAAAAAATGGTTGATTCCGAATCACGTATGTTCTTCCCCGGATGTACGCCATTTTTAAATTGCATTGTGGGATATGTTAGGTGATGATGACCTGGCGTCCTTCCTGTTTGTATTTTTGTAATGAAACATGAGAGAATGGCGACGTACAAGAAACATTGAAGCACATTAAAAAAAATATATCATTAGTATCTCTGACAGCCTGTGGAGACAGATTAGCCCAGTGGTTGGAGCTTTGTATTGTTGATTATCTGACAAAAATCTCAAGAAAGCATGTTGAGTCTCTTAAGTTTTTAGGGGAGGGGAGGGGAGGGAGGCTAAATGGTTTTAGTGATGTGCATGCAGTTTTAACCACCCAGGATTGAACCCGGGTTCAAACCACAACCGAGGCACCCGTTTAAGGGCATTGCATCTCCCTTGGTGTTAACATCAGTACTGACTCCACTCCCCCAAAAGTCCTTCGGGTGAGACTAGTGTGCCAGAAATGCACGAAAAACATCTTGCGCATATTTTTTAAAAAAAAATACTCGTCTGCCTTTCAGGAGAGTGGGCCAGTCGTGCTGGTGAGAACAGATGACGAAAATGATAATGTATGTCTATTAGTGCCGTATTAAGACATTCTCGAAACAGGAATACAGCTACCCTAGAGTGGGTAATATCGGTAAAAAGGTAAAGGTGTCCCATAACCTGTGTGGTCGTACGGGAGCGAGGCATCAAAGACATCAGCTTCTCTAGGGGCCAGCATGTTGAGGGCGGCGCCCACCTCCTCTCCCTCACTGCTTTACCTTCCCTGACCCTAAAGAGGGTAGGTACCCATTTACAGCTGGGTGAACTGGGGAAATGGTCACCCATCCAACTGGTAACCACGCTCAACTTGGCTTGGGGAAAGCGAGGCTCTGACCACTGAGCTATCTCGTCCCCTGCTATCTAATATCGGTAGCATAGGCTACGCAAAAGCCTCACCATATCACCTATTTCACCACCCAGTTCACCACCCCAGGGCTCTAGACAAAAAATGTATATTTAAAAAAATCCCACCTCAAACACACACACACACACACACACACACACACACACACACACACACACACACACACACACACACACACATTCGCACGCGTGCGACTATAAACAGAGATCCCGTAAACGAATGCATGCGTAATATCCTGTCCGCACGTTAAAAGTCTATCCATCTCTCGGAGAAGCGAAGGCCCGTTATCGTCTGTAGTTTTGTATGGTAATATTGGGTTTTTTTTTTATTGTTTTATATCGCATATTGTATTGTATTATCTTACGTGGTTAAAGTGCTGATTTGGGGGAGGGGGGGGGGATTCCAAGGCTATAGCTCTTCATCTTACTAATGAGTAGTAGGCCTACATGAAAAAGTGCAGCAAAAACTTATGTACACTTCCGATAAGACAAAACCTATGTCTCTGTCTCTGTCTCTGTCCCACTCTCTGTCTCTGTCTCTGTCCCACTCTCTGTCTCTGTCTCTGTCTCTGCTCTCTCTGTCTCTCTCTCTCTCTCTCTCTCTCTCTCTCTGTCTCTCTCTCCCTCTCTCTCTCTCTCTCTCTCTCTCTCTCTCTCTCTCTCTCTCTCTCTCTCTCACACACACACACACACACACACACACACACACACGCTCACACACACACACGCACGCACGCACGCGCACATACACCACACACACACACGCACACACACACACACACACACACACACACAACACACACACACACACACACACACACACACACACACACACACACACACACACAATCTCCGCGAGCGGTATGTTTGTCACACAAGCGTCAAGCAGTGGGTTCCTCGCAGTCTTTCTGACGGTGGGAAAAATAGTCCACACGATGACACTGTTAGCAGAGATGCACCTGCCGCTTTGTCTGTTTGTCTGTCTGTCTGTTTGCCTGCCTGTCCATTCTCCTATTCTTTGGCAAATATGCACACACGTTCCCCCGCTCATGTGAGCGTGCGCATGCACTCTTGCACACACACACATACACGCACACACACACACCACACACACACAGCGCCACACACACACCACACACACGCGCGCACACACACACACACACACCCTCACACACACACCCACCATCACACACACACCACCACACACACACACACACACACACACACACACACACACACACACACACACACACACATACACACACACACTCACAAAACACACAAAAGGGGGTTGCGCGCGTGCAGAGAGAGGTTGATTGATTGATTCATTCATTCATTGATTTGATTGAGTGAGTGAGTGAGTGAGTGAGTGAGTGAGTGAGTG
>CM060330.1:14287265-14314765 GCA_030674155.1 Stramonita haemastoma
AGAAGAGAGAGAGAGAGCAAGGCAAGGCAAGCAAGGCAGGCAGGCAATTTGTATTCGAGGATAATAGATAAGCAATTGTGATTTTTTAGAATCAGTCCGCGCATTGTTCAGGGAGTACATCAGAAGTTGAAAAATCTAAAATAAAGCTTTGAGAGAGAGAGAGAGGAGAGAGAGAGAGAGAGAGAGAGAGAGAGAGAGAGAGAGAGAGAGAGGAGAGAGAGAGAGAGAGAGAGAGAGAGAGAGAGAGAGAAATGATGAAGGGAAATAATTCATGACACCTGCAGTGTCAAATGACTAGCGATCTGTATTTACGTCCCCTATCAACTTCCCCCCCCCCCTCCCTCTCTCTCTCTCTCTCTCTCTCTCTCTCTCTCTCTCTCTCTTCTCTCTCTCATTTTATTAATATATATATAATATATATATATATTATATATAGAATATATATATGGAATATATATATATACATATATATATATATTATATATATATATATATATAATTCCATAAACAGGACAAGGGCTGGATTGGGGGAAAAAAGTAATTATTATGTAATAGTTACCCTGTAACCCTTGAAAAATAAAGATGATCCATCCGTTCATCCATTCATCTCTCTCTCTCTCTTCTCTCTCCTCTCTTCCCTCCTCTCTCTCTCCTCTCTCTCTCTCTCTCTCTCTCTCTCTCTCTCTCTCTCTCTCTCTCTCTCTCTCCAAGGGCCGGATGGAAAAAAGTATGTAATACTTACTCTGTTACCCTTGAAAAATAAAGATTATTCATTCATTCATTCATTCATTCTCTCTCTCTCACACACACACACCACGAAATATCACACATTATGCAGACAAGAGAAGAAGAAAATAGTGTAATGGGTAGAGCTGCTCTTGTGGTGATGAGTTTCCCCCCCAGAGAAGAGCACCCTGAATTTCACGCAGAGAAATCTCCTGTGACTTATGTTGGAATACAATACAATACAATACAATACAATACAATACAATACAATACAATACAATACAATACAATACAATACAATACAATGCAATGCAATGCAATGCAATGCAATACAATTCAATACAATACAATACAATACAATACAATACAATACAATACAATACAATACAATACAATTTTACATTAATGTGTAAAAGAGCTTTGGACATGGGACTCTGCATTGGTTTCACCTAACACGTATAAAAAAAAAATCATAGACTGGCTACGCGTCCTCCCAAATTATTACACACACACACACACACACGCACGCACGCACGCACGCACGCACGCACGTACACACACACACGAACTCATGCATACATGTACGCACGCACGCACGCGCGCGCGCGCGCGCACGCACACACACACACACACACACACACACACACACACACACACACACACACACACACACACACACACACACACACACACATATTAACGGGATTGAATGGGATAGCATAATGGTCAGAACATTGCGCTCGCAATTTGACGACCCGAGTTCGACTCCCGTTGGAGGGGATTTTTCCCCTGGAGTTAACATCAGTGCTGACTCCACTCTCCCCAAAAGTCCTTCCGATGAGACTTTAAACCGAGGCCCCGTGTGCGAACGCACGCAGAACATCTTGCACACACGTTAAATCCTGTTCCGCTTTTCTTAAGAGTAGGCCATTGTGTGCCGGTGGGAACAGATGACATATTTACACAACTGCATACACACGGGGACTGGATGAAAAAAAGCACACGATTGCTTATCCCATTATTCTCGATATAAAAGTGTTTTTTTTTTTAAATAATAAATAGATAAATAAAAACCTCGAAATAAGAGAAAAACAACTTTAAAAAAAAAATTACACCAAAAATGTAAAAATAAACACTCATTAACACACGAATGCTTGCACGAGTGCGTACACACATTCGCGTGCGCGCGTTTTGATGAGAACCTTAAAAGTGTAGTGTTTATGAGAAGTAAGAAAGGAAAAAACAATATCTCTGGTATGACGGTATTCTTGTGTAAGGGAAAAAACTCAGTATCTCTATTTTCTTTCACTGTACTGTTTCCTTCCCTTTGACCAGTACTCCTTATGTCAGTATATAACCATGTCTATTTTATTTTCATAATATTGTCTCTTGTGTACTTTTGTTTTGCTCTTCCTCTTTATACCCGTCATTCATTCATAATATGCATGCTTTTTGTTTCTCTATAGCTCAAAAGAGTTAATGAGAATAAACTATTGTGAAATTGTGTGAAATTGTGAATTGTGTGTCAGAAACCTTGCCACAATGAAACACACAAATCAAATAAATAATTTCTTTAAAAAACTGAAATGATGAAACGAAAGAAAAAACGAAGGAACTTAGAGTAGAAAATATTTAAAATCGGTAGAGTGTAATGCTTGCTTATCTGATCATAGTGATCTGATTATTTTCCCAATAGTGAAGGGAACGTTATTATAAATTAACATTTCAAAATTGCTGTACAATACAAGATTAACGTAAAATACAAACTTGCCCCACAAAAGTACTTTTTAAAAAGTAAACTAGGGATGTGTAGTTGGCAAGTAGATATTTCATTATTAGAAAAAAAACACGAATAGTGATTTCAAAACAATGAATTTCCAAGATCCCCCAAAATACTGGTCTGAAATCATTAAGAACAACAACAAGTGATACACTTTTCATACAGACTAAATGAAATACACATTTAGAGTAAATTGTCGGTCCAATCCAATCCAATTATGTTGTTTATAGCCCCGCCGACTACTTAGGCCATATCAGGGCTATCACCTCGTTACATTTTAAAACTCGTATTAAAAGTTTGCGACTATGTACAGTTTAAAACGAGGTATAAAACCAACTCAACTGTCCTTGCTTGTATCGGACGCCCCGGCCAACCATAAGGGTCATTCCAGGACGGCCACCGCGTCGTGGGAAAACCCACATCGATCACACTTAAAACGAGATAAAACCAAAACCAGGTTCCTTAAACAACCTTGTCCTTAGAGAACAACCATACCACTTTCGCTCATATCAGTCGGTCTGAGCAAAAAGTAAATTAACCAGCTAGATCAGGACCAAGAAAAGAAATTGACATGTGAGAGAGAGATATGACTTTATATATATATATATATATATATATATATATATATATATATATATATATATATATATATATATATATATATATATATATTATATATATATATATATATATATATAAGAGATGGGGTAAAAGGTCTAAAGTAAACTTCCAAGATGCTAGTGTCAAAAGCAAACAACAAACAAAACAAAGTACGACACAACTCCAACAACAAAGCCCCTAAAATAGCTCGAATAGAAAACGAAACAACCTTTAACATAATCTTTAAAAAAAAAATTTAAAAAGAAGATAAAACAATAAATTAATAACATCATCGACCAAAAACAAAACCATGTAACTGCCACACGTTGTTTTGGGGATTTTTTGTTTGTTTTGTTTTGTTATGTTGGGTTTTTTTTTTATCCCGGCAGAGGACAAGCATAACTACCACTAGGGCCCGACACAGGCTCGTCTTAATTACATTGGATATTGACTCAATTTTCGATGTGAGACATGGAACAACTGATGTCTTCAAACATTTTGTACAGTTTGCCATTAACTGCAATCCAAAAAGCACAGTGGTAACTTCCCTTTATCAAGATAAGACTACTCTCAGTTACTAGAAAATAACGACCTTCGGTCTATTTGGGCCAGCAGCGGCTCCACAGATTGTCACCTAGCCTAATACGCCTAGGCGTAACTGCCGATTTCGAAAGTGAAAAGTTCCCGGAGTCCAGCATGTGTGCGGCAGTGTTGAAGAACTGGCGTGAAGCAGCCACTCTGATTCTTGCACAGTGTCCAAGGGGTCGTGTACCGAGAGAAATAAATCCGTCAGCCGTTGAAGCCTTGAAGCAGACGGTAACTCCAAGCAAAGTGAATGCATTGGAAGTTTTAGTCCTAAAGCGAAGTAGAAATCCTCTTTTATGCCAAACCTGTACGTTTTCCCTGGAGGAACTGCCGACAATGCTGATTTTTCGCGTAACTGGTTGTCCATGTATGGAGTCACGACTCCAGCTTTAGCTGAAGAACGGTTTGGTTTTTCAAAGGCTGTTTCGCAGCATGCTCCCATGTTTTTTAGAAAACGGGACCCAGACTTTACGGCCATACCGAGTGAAGTTGCTTTCAGGATCTGCGCTATTAGAGAAACATTTGAGGAATCTGGGGTTTTGATCGCTCGAGACATGGATGACACTTCATACAAGCACAATCCAGAGGCTACAGCAGCATTTTCCTTTGGTATCAACCATGATTCCAAAATGGAAGAGTGGCGAGAGAAAGTGATGAGAAATCCACTAGAATTTCAAACGCTTTGCAAAAACTACAACATTGTTCCAGATATCTGGTCCTTGTATGACTGGTCCAACTGGCTGACTCCAACTGGTGCACCATCTTCACTCGTGAAACGATTTGATGCTGCATTTTTCATCTGCTGCCTCAAAGAGGAACCCTATGTGGCAGAAGATGCCAGTGAGCTGGTCCATTCAGTGGTATGAACTTTTTAAATACTCACACAGTGACACACACACATGCATGTATGCACACACACACACACACACACACACACACACACACACACACACACACACACACACACACACACACACACACAAGCATGCATGCACACACACATACATACACATACACACTTGCATGCACACAAATGACACATGCAGGCACACACACATACAGTGACACATACCCATACATGTATGCACATAATATGCTGACTCACTTTACTATGGTCTTTTAAATTGCTTAGAAATTTCACTAAGCATGTGAGTGTGAGTGTGACTGTCACTGTGTAGGCCAATGTAGATCTCTAGAGATAGATAGATGTGTGTCAAAGTTAACAAGCTTATTGTGTTTTCTGTGTATGGCATGTATATATATATATCACTATATCAATCATGTATATATGATACATTTCCTCTGTGTTATTGAAGTCAGTCTGTCAATTAGTGCTTGTATAATGATATAATGTGCATAAATTGATGGGCACAAAAATTAAAGACTGTGCAGATCTATAATTTAGATATAGTAGAGATTTATAGATCTATCTGTAATAATAATGATTTTGTTGTTGTTGTTTATGATGGCAAATTACTCTACTGTATCAGTGTATGCTTGCATCATTTGGCAGCAGTTGCATTAATGGTGAAATTTTACCAGTCATGAAAAGGTATTGGTTAGGAAAATTATTAAGACCATTGATAAATTGTAAAATTTTGTATCAGTTGATAAATTGTATGCTTCAAAGGTTGCTCAAGATTATTTTACCCCCTCTCCACCCCCATCCCCCCTTCTGGCTTTTGACTCTCTCTCTCTCTCTCTCTCTCTCTCTCTCTCTCTCTCTCTCTCTCTCTCTCTCTCTCTCCTCTCTCTCTCTCTCTCTCTGTGTTGCATGACGCAATTTTGAAGTGGATTTATATTTTTTTCAATCTCAGAATCTGATCCTAAGAATGAATCTGGTTGCAGACATGTATCGAACGAGTATGTGTGTATGTGTGTGTGTGTGTGTGTGTGAGACTGTGTGTGTGTGTGTGTTATGCGTGCGTGCGTGTGTGCATGCATGAGTACATGGTTATGTGCATATAATATACATCATTACATGTATGTGTGTACTTTTACTGTTATGTGTAACTCACAAGTTGAAGTGTGTGTGTGCACAGAATGTGTAATTAATGTACATGTTATAGTGTAATTTTTTTAATACACATTGTAAATTCATCTATTTTCTATTTTCATTCATGATCAAAATAATGGATTAAAATTTAGATGATGAATGATAAATACTATAATTGTAAGAGTAGAAACCTTGATTATGTCGATTTTCCCCTCTCTTTTTTTTCATGAGGGCCAAGGTATATAAAGAACTTTCAAGTTTTATACTTTAAATAAGAAGCCTCTGCCTTCCCCAACATTTATCCTGAATATATATATAATGTGTGTATATATATATATATATATATATATATATATATATATATATATATATATATATATATATATATAATATCAATCACCCTTTAATTTGGGCAGTGGATCAGGCCCCCTCAGATCATGGACGACTACAACAACAGCCGGGTGCAGCTGGCCCCGCCTCAGCTGTACGAAGCCAGTCGCCTGATGAACTTCGGCTCCCTGGACGACCTGCTGCAGTTCTGCCAGCAGCGTGTGGGGCAGCCCCTGGAGAGGTGGATGCCCGTCAGGATCCAGTGCGCTGATGCCGTCATCTATGCCTTCCCTGGTCAGTGTTAGTGACTGTGTGTGGGTGTGTGGTTAGTTACTTGCTGTGTTGAGGGGGAGGGAGGGGTGTGGGGGGGGGGGGGGGTGTCTTGTATGCTTGTGTGTCTTGTGTGTGTGTGCTTTTTTTTTCTTTTTTTTTTCTTTTCTTTTTTTTTTTCTTTTTTTTTTACATCGAGGATAATGGAATAAGCACTCATGTCTCTTTATACATCCAGTCCCTGTGTGTATGCAGTTTTGTCAGTTTTGTCATCTGTTCCCACGGCACATGATTGCGTACTCTTTTGAAAAGCGGATCAGGATTTGAAGTGTGCGCAAGATGTTCTGTGTGCGTTTGCACACTGGGCCTCGGTTTATGGTCTAATCCAAAGGACTTTTGGATAGTAGAGTGGGAGAGTGGAGTGTCAGGTTGTGTGTATGTGTGTGTGTGTGTGTGTTGTGTGTGTGTGTGTTACTGTGTGTGTGGTATGAGAGTATGATGTACATGTATGCCTCTCCTTAACATTGGTAACTTTTCCCATCCTCCTCCAGACCAATTCCATTCTGTATTTTATTTGCAATATATATGCACAGTCAAATCTCAAGGCCCTCATTCTTTGATGCAGTGCCTTCTTAATTATTAAATAATAATATGCATGCCTTACCATGTCCAACTGACTGCATTTTAGAATATTATTATGTGATTGATCATGTGGATGGCTTTTGTTGTGTTTTAGGGTGGTTGTGGGTGGGTTTTTTTTAATTTAGTTTGGTTCTAGTTTGTATGCTCTATTATTAAGTGTTATGCTTTTGTTTTTCACTCTTCTCATGTACATGCATACATTTTGATTTCAGTATTTGAGTAAACAGCTTTTTTATGTTTTCATTACTCATGAGTTGTACTTTTGTTTTGCGAAAGGTTTTCTCGTTTATTGAACTAAGAGAAACCAGAGTAATTTTGCTTTGTTCAGATCATCAGACTGGTACATTGTGATTTTATAAATGGAGTAAAGTGCATGCTTGTCTTACAGGACTTAATAATCCTAGGGCAAATCAGACATGGTATGTTCCACATTTACATCATAATTATGTTCTGCCCCAAGCCTTTGCCATAGAGGACATCAATATGATTATTTTAAGCGGCCATAAAGATTTGTGAAGTTTGTTCAGAAAGGTGAATGTGCCAGTTGAACTGACTCGCTGTTTAGAGCTCTCTCCTTCAGCTCCTTGATTCAAACTGGCTGGGAAGGCTGAAAAGTAGAGTTGATAGTTAGAATGACTACCAAAGACCATAGACTGAAATCAGAAGAGACCCACCTTGTCAGCCAGTCAGGTTGTTATAACTGAATAGGTTTCTTGGTTTGATAAATTTCTTCTTGATTTTCTGTTTGCGTGATTTTGGTTTTTTGTTTTTAGATTTTTTGTGTGTGAGGGGGGGGCGGCATGCGAATCATGTATATTGAAAGTGCACAAAGAAATTTCTGAAACAGATCTATACATGTTCATGGATGCACTCTATTTGGTGAGGTGATGCATTCTCAGTGTGCATGCTGTGTAGTTCAAGTACTCTGAAAATGCTGTAGAAAGGACTGGGCAGGCATGCTGACATCAGGAATGGGTTTGTTGTTGTTGTTGTTGTGAATAGATCTAGGAGATTTCCAGAGTACAGATCTATATTTTTCACTGGGATCAAGGTTATGGGGCAAGGTGACTATAGTATCTTCCGATTGCTTTGTCTTGGCAAATGTGCTGTAGTAGAGGATGGTTCCACTGACCTCCAGGACTCACTCACTCACGGTGCTCCTCTGTGCAGGAGACTCGCTGTACCCCAACAAACCCGACATCGAGGGGGAAGGCCCCATGCTGCAAAGGGAGGAAACCCTGCAGGAGCTGATGCACCAGTCCAGCCAGCTTCACCGGGCAGTCACCGTGGTGCCCAGGGGAGGCAAGCAGCCCCCGAACGCCCGCTACCAGCTGCAGTGCAACATCCGTGATCTGCCCTTTGGACAGGTGGCGCCTTTGCTGCACTAGGCTGTTTTTTTGTCTGGTGTGACATCCACATGTTTTGTTTTGTGTGTTTGTGTGTAAGTGTGTGTGTATGTGTGTGTGTGTGTTGTTGTTGTTTTTTGTGTGCCAACTTTTGAAAGAAACTAACAAACAACAAAAAAGAACCAGTCACACTACTCTTTTTAAGTTTTATTTTTCTGAGATTGTTAGCTGTAATTTGTTATTTGGTGAGAAGAAGAAGTGAACTGTGGAAAGACTGCTTTTAAAAAGTAGAAAAGAAAAAGAAAAGCACTTCTTTTTAATGTTTTTTAAAAGAAATTTTAAAGGAAATAGTTATTCAGCTTCTTCTCCTCTCGCCATCCTCCCATGTGTATATATAATCAGCCACCATCAATGTCCACCACCACCATTGTCATCATCCATGTCAAGATCGTCATCATCCATATATGGAAATGATTGCCATCACCCATGTCAAGATTGTCATCATTCTTGTCTAGCTCTCAGCATAACAACATGTGTTCTTCACCAAAGGAGAAAATCACAGAAGATGAAGCAGTACATTTCAGTGATAATAAAAAGAACAAAAAAATTATGTCAAATGCTGGGGGGGGGGGGGGGGGGTTTGGGGGGGTGTTGTTGTTTTTTTTAATCTCCCCAGAACAATTCTGGTCCTGGATGGTTTCAGCTATGTCTTTTTCACACTTTTCTTTGAAAATAAAAAGTGAACAGTTTTCTTTTTTAAAAATCAAAATGTGAAAAAAAAACAACCCTGATGTAAATTCTGTTGAAAAAAATGATAAATGATAAAAATACACTTTAAATTGTTTAAGTTTTTGTGTATGGGTTTCTCTTTGTCATTTTGTCTGGCTTTTTATGTGTGTTGGGGGAGGGGAGGAAGGAGGTTGTTTGTGTGTTCATCACAAGGGCAGCTTTGCACTGATCTGGCCTACATAAGAACCGAGGCATTTTAGAAGCAGTGTGGGAAGACTGCAACAAACAAAACAGGGGGTTTGAAGGATATGACTACTTGCTGAGGTGTAGATATTGTGGGCAACTAGTGAAAACTTCCACCGCTGTGTAAATATGTGTACAGGACTCTGAATACGTGGCAGCTTTTGGCATCATTGATTCACTAAACAATGAACTTTTTTTTTATGTGATGATACTCTAGCTCATTTGAACCATATGGCACATCACGTAGCTGATATTGGCAGTCTTTAGCGAATGTACAGTTCGTCAACAGCTTGTATGTGAAGGATTTATTATTTTGTTAGGCTATAAACATCATGGTAGGAAAAAGAGTGGGATGGGTTCATTATTTGTTAATAGCTTGGATAATAAGTGCTGGGGGTTGTAGAATGAGTTCAGCCTCAGATTATGGTGAAAGCCTTTTCAATCAGGGAATGCTTCTTGCCTGTATTTTCCTTTGAATTATTAGATTTATGGGAGTCTGTCATTATTGTAAACCCTATGATTAAAGCTATCACTGAAGAACAGTGTCACAAAAAATTATCAACATTACGTATCATCTGTACTATTGAGTCTGCTCAAGCATTCCTCAGATATTTATCATTTTGCTTTACAAAGGGTGTAGATCTATCCAAGTCGTGTTGAAAGTGAAGACTGCAGACTGATAATAAAAGGTCTGTAAACTTCAAGCCTGTACATATGTAAATGAGAAACTCTTCATGGTGTATAAAATATATGTATACATATATAATACGAATATGTACAAGTATATATATATTGTATGTGACAATACAGTGTTACATAGAGCATGACGTAAATTCTTTATGAATTCATAAACTGTAGGTTATAGTAATTCAAAAAATATATTCCTGAAAAGTTTGTTAAAAAAAACCAACCAACCAAACAAAAAGAGCATGAATTTCTAGTCCTTGGTTTGTGATCAAGAGAACATGGGGAGGGGTGTGAAACGGTATAAAAGTGACATTTCCTAGTCTTCTGACCCGCTAGTAATGAGAGAATGAGGTGTGCTGGAAGTTTAATGTCTGCCTACACATAGGAAATTAGAATGCTGAAATTCCATTAATTAAAACAGTACATCACCAATAATTTTGTATGGCAAGTCAGTTAGGTCTACTATGGACCATGGCAAAAAAATGGAGAAAGAATTTATTCCCGGATAGTTTTATGGATAGTCCAAAGATTTTTAAGTGTCTAACTTTGCCAAAATTCAAGACGTCTTGCATTTCCATTGCCTTTGGCTCAAGTAGACTCAAAAGTCCTAGAAGAATTTTCCTTTTGTCTGGATAAAAGTTGTTTTGTGATAAGAGCAAAGTTGGACATGGTCCATTTACCTAACATTGATACGGTATATATATATAAATATATTGGGGTTTTTTAACGGGTACCAGCTCATTATAGCTGAAGATTTTAACCAAACCTACTGCTCAGGTTTTGATTATTTTAGAGATGCCCTGCGTGTCTGAAAGCGACTGAAAGTATTAGCAATATTTACTGTACATTATATATATGTATTCTGTGATACTGAAAAAAAAGATGCAGTTTTCATTTTATGGGTGAAATATTATCGTGTGCTGTTGGTTACACTACAAAATGTCAAACTCTGAAGATTGAATAAACTTGGCTTCTACATAAAGATGATGTTCCTGTGTAAAAATTTGAACAAGAAAGAATGCACTAGAACTGTTGTTATTCATTGCATTTGTAACATATAATATAGTGTGTGTGTGTGTGTGTGGTGTGTGTGTTTTGCATCAGACATTATTGAACTGGTTACTTTTAAATCTGGATTTTTTTTGGGGTGGGCAAGTAAATAAAGTGGGAGGGAGGGGGGGGGGGGGGTTACTCCCCGGCTAGAGATCTGAGGTTTACCAATGGTGAGATTTTTGGTTGTACAAATGTTTTTACACACCATTAAGGCAGCCGTATTCCAACTTTGGGTATGATGTCTAAACATGACGTTGGTGTGCATGTGGGGGGGTTTTCTTCTGATTTTGTCACCCATTCTTACCGGCACAAAAAAGGGCATAACTGCTTATTCCATTATCCTAGAAAATCCTAGTCTGCCAGTACCTTAATTTCCTTTACATATATATATATATATATATATATATATATATATATATATATATATATATATATATATATATATATATATATACACACATGCAAAAGATTACATATGCACATTTAAGATCCCGTACATCATGTCAGCGTTTGGTGGGTTACAGAAACACAAGCATACCCAGCATACATTCCCGGAGACAGAATGCGGCTACCTTCATGTTGGGCAAAAACAGTCATGCACGCAAAATCACACCAGTTGTCAACCTCAGAGTTCCGAGCTGAAGAAGAGGGACGATTCTTATTTTAATCAAAAACATACACGTTTAAAAAAAAAAAAAAAAAAAAAAACTTTTTTCGAGGTCGATTCTTTTTACAATAAGTTTATTTATAACATCTGTTTTATAATCTTTTATTCATGCACGAAATCAGAAGATATAGCGACAATCTCATAATGTACTATTTCACGTTTGTAAATATCTATTTCCACAATAATCAAAGACAACTCATTCTGTATTTATCATTATCATACACCAAGTTTTCTCAATACCTAAAACTTCCTTTAACTTCATCTTTTTTTTCTTTTCTTTTTTTTAGCTAAAAAGCTTCTGCTTTTTCTTTTTTATGTCATAGAAAGTTAATCCTTTCTTCTTTTTCTTCTTCATTGAACACCCAGGAAGAAAGCCACTCTGATAGGGAAACAAACACACATGCAGAAAGGATAAAAGGGGGAAAAATAATGGGCGGCAAGACACTTTTGGTCACAGGCTCTCCTTCCCTCCCCGGGCATGAGGAAAGCAACCCGAATTTCAAGCAGAGAAATCTCACATGGCTTAAAAGAGTATACAAAATTGAAATACAAACACAATACATAACCCAATAGGTCAACCTCCCCATCTAACTCTCCACCCACATGCAACCATAGTATAACAGAAACAGATAAAGAGCCAGATGCAGAGAATGAATACAGTAACTGGCTGTAAAGGTTATCCCAAATTTCACCCAAGAAAAATCTGCCTTGACTTAAACAGTATACAAATTATACAAACACAACATAATACCTAACCCACTAAGCCAGCCTCCTCCCGGCAACCATAGTATTTATAACCGAAACAGATGCAGAGAATGTTGAATTATAAAGTAGCTAGCTGGCAGCAGTGGAGGATTTTTTTTACATGATACTGACCAGCAACAACAACGCACATGGATGCAATGTAGCCTACAGAACATGGTGCATTGTGCCCTTGAGTATCTACATGGTTGGGTAGCTGGCCATTGAAGCGATGCCGCAGCTGTTGCCTCTGTTGCGAGCCATGAGAATGTAGCCCTGCTGACCCCAGTGCTCTCCCCAGCTGTCAACAACAAGCACAAAATACACAAGTTTTATATCCCCGAAGTCAGAATATAGCTACCTTCACGTTTTTGTTTTTTGTTGTTGTTGTTGTTTTTTCCTGGGGGGGGGGAGGGAAGATAATGGACCAAGAAGGCAGAAATTAAAACAAGGTGACAGGGAGAAAGGGAACATGGCAAAAGCAAAGAGAGTGACAGAAAAGACCGCGGGGAGAGGGTGGGGAGTTAAAACATTTTTTTTTTTTTTAAAGATAAGATAATTTGGACCCTTTTAACTCCTATCACAGTTCTTTCCCTTGAATTTCATAATTACTACTCGGAAATTTTCATCCTTAAAAACTTCTCCTTTTTTATCAACTTGCATCTTTATCAAAACAAACCTTAACAAACGAAAGTATGACATGTATAGAAATTAATTAGAAATTATAAACCGAACGCCATGTAGGCAAACGGCTACACACCGGTATTAATTTCGACTACTTTTCCTTCTATTTTTGTATATATTCACTCTTGCATTCGCACTGCACGCACTAAGGCATCCACAGAAAAAAAAGAAAAAAATTTCAGAAAGACTAGCCCCTGACCTAAAACTCCGGTGATTTTGCACAATGTGGTAGGTTTGAACATTTAAAAATTATTCAGTAAACACTCTTCATTCCTTTGTTTTCTACTGGCTTCCTAACCCCAGTAGGTCCTATGCATGCGCGGGGTCAAGGGTGTAGGAACACAAGCAATCCTCATTTGATGATAATTTCCAACTTTCTCGGGACTACCTGGTATAGTTCTACATCATCAATCCCCCAAAACAAGTGCACAGTACATTTTTTTTATACTTTAAAAAAATTTTTGAAAATCAACAAAAAAATTTCTGACCCGCACTCTACTTTGACCCGGAAAATAATAGCGGAGTGTAACCACTGACGCGACCACGTGGTTTCCCTACGGCGCCATCTTAATTTTTTTTTTCATCTTCCATTGCAAAGCCCGCGCCAGTTTTGAGGAAAATATGAGTTCCACATACTCCTCCTCCGACACCGAATTCTTCGACAGCAGTGATGATGAAACATGGGAGCTGGAAAATGCTATGTCTGACAATGACACGGACGAAGATGACGACGATGTACCAGCATTTCCAGCCCATAGGCCTAGTACTAGACATCAGCAACTGTAAGCTGGGTTTGTTTACATTTTCGATCCAAGTAAATAACTAAAATAATCTTATGTTGTGATTGATAAATGGTAAGACTGGTCATTGGAAGTCATTTTCCGCTTTGTTCTGACTTGTTGAAATGAATTGTTAACTGTTAGTAAGATTTTTACATAAGAATTTGCTTCGACAGGCATGATGAGTGATAAGTCACAATGGGGGTGAATGGCAGTTTGACTTAAACTAAGTTACTTCCAGTCTTTCACTAGGCCTAGTATTAGCCTAGTCGAATCATTAAGCTCATTTCGCTAGGTCTATGTTCAGTCTAAACGGGCAGCTGTGCAAACTATTAGTAGCGTAATGATTTTGATTATGTGTCATAAAGTTTGCATTTTTCTCTCAGTAATCACTTTTTTTTTTTTTTTTTTTTTTTTTTTGCTGCCTCAACTTCTGCAACTTCCCCAATCCTGCTGTTCCCATGCAGCTCATTTCATATCCCCACCACAGCCATACACAGATCTGTTATGCCTCATCTTCAAGGTCGGTAGTCCACAGGGACCCATCATTATTAGGCCACTGTAGGGCCACCAGCCAGAGGGGCCCTGCACTTCTACTGGGTCACTGTAGTGGTGCTCAGTTGTGCCTGTTCTGAGCTAACACACAGACACCACCTACTAAGCCTAAGCCCCCTATTAACGACAGTATTAGCTCAGTCGCTGAGCCAGACTGAGTCACCCACCCAAGAAGGTGACCACCACAACGTCAGTCCAACGACCCTCCTGCGAACCTCCAACCCTAAAGGCTTTGACACAAACACATCACGCTCCACAGGCACAGAAGTGTATCCATGGGTAAACCGAATCTTGAGGTCACCATGAGACCAGAGCAGCAGGGGCTACTTAATCAGAGGCAATTTTTATTAAATTGCATGATGATCAGTGGCGATGAGGATGATGTAAGGATGTTGCTATGGAAGTCCATTTCACTTGCTTTGAGACTACTTGACAGGGTTGTACTCTATTCTTACTATCATAATATATCCAGGCATCAACCGGGCCTGAGAGATAAACTACAGACACCTGCAGTGTTGGTCAGGTAATTGGAGTAACACTCTCAAATTGGCGTCCGTAAAGTGAAGTTGACTGTAGTCCCAGTCTCCCCACTGAGCCCACATCACACTTTCTCAGGGTAGGAGATGGCCGGAGTCTGAGTAATCCCTATGGCTCATAGTCTTATGGGAATTGAACATGCAACCTTCCAGTCTGAAATCCAAGACGCTAACCACTGCACCATGGCAGCTGGTTCTGTAGTGTAATCACTCTCTCCTGCAGAGAATTAATAGGCTGTTTGTGTGTGTGTGTGTTTGTGTAAATCGCTATGGGGGAGGGGGGAAGGAGGTGAGGTATGTGTGTGGTGTGGTGGGTGATAGTTTTTTAGCTATGACAAAATTAATGAATGTGTGTGTGTGTGTGTGTGTGTGTCACTGTGTGTGTGTGCGTGTGTGTGTGTGTGTGCGTGCGTGTGCGTGTGTGTGCGTGTGCGTGTGTGTGCGTGTGTGTGCGTGCGTGTGCGTGTGTGTGTGTGTGTGTGTGTGTGTGTGAACTCTTGTCCCTGCAAGCATGTTCATCCTTCCTATATTATAACTCAACTAACGTTTTTGTGCTTGATTTATTATATTTCTTTCAGCTGACCCCCCAAAAAAAACCCAAAACAAACAAAACAAAACAGAACCCAAAACAATCAAAACAAAACAAAAATCATTTTTACTGTGTTTCAGGAATGAAGGCTACAATACAGAGGACCCTGGGTCACGCAACCCTCTACCCGCCTTCGAACCCACCCGTCCCCCTGGCGTCTACCTAGACGATGTGGAAACTCGAGCTGACGTGGACCGCTACTTGCGACCAGTGGATTTTTTTCGATTATTTTTCACGCATTACATTGTGGGTCAGTTGTGTTCTTACACAAACAGCTTTGCAGAAGTCGCCGGTCCTGACAAGCCTTTGTTTACTTCATGGTTTGACACATATCCTGATGAGTTTTATCGTTTTATCGGTCTTTTGATGTACATGAGCATTGTTCAGGCTCCACACGTAGACAGATATTGGGTTGCCAAGTCGTTGTACAATGGATTGTGGGCAAGAAGGTTCATGACAAGGGTGCGTTTCAAGCAGCTCATGTGTTTTCTGAAAATTTCCAACAACCGTACTGAAGATCCCGAGGATAAACTTTCCAAAGCAAGAGTTTTAGTGGAATGCATACGGCGTAGATGTCAGGCATTGTTCCAGCCCTTTCAGAACGTATGCATTAATGAACGTACGGTTAGAAGCAAAGGTAGGAATAGCCTTAGACAGTATATTCAGGAAATGCCTACAAAGGGGGGGATGAAATTATGGGTTTTAGCTGATTCCAAAACAGGTTACACTTACGATTTTGATGTCTATTTGGGGGAAAGATCCGTTTCTTCTGAGTATGGTCTGGCTTATGATGTTGTTATGTACCTTGTTCGCTCTCTAGTGAATCAGGGCTACCACTTGTTTTTTGACAATTTTTATACTAGTTTTCAGCTGTTCCGGGACTTGATAGGTAAAGGTATTAGAGCATGTGCTACTATCACAGCTAATAGAGAAGGTTTTCCGCAACAGTTGAAAAATGTGAAAGAATTTGAAAAAAAGTCCAAACGGGGTGATATTAGATGGGTGAGGGAGGGGGACATACTTTCCATGCAATGGAGAGACAGCAAAACCGTTTCGTTTCTGTCGTCCATTCACACAGCAAACAGGTCGGGTTTTGTTCAGCGCAGATCCAAAGTTCAGGGGAAGTTCAGAAAAATGCACGTCAGGCAACCAGAACTAGTCAAAGACTACAATGAAAACATGGATAAAAGTGATAAGCTGATCAACCGATACAATGTCACTGTGCTGCACAAAACGAACAAATGGTGGAAAATGCTGTTTCTTCATTGCATCGACATTGCACGGGTAAACGCTTATATTTTGTTTCAAGATTTTAGGAAAAAACATCCCGATGTTCCAGAATTGCATAGAGGTGTCGACTATGGCCAGTTGGACTTTACCGAAGAACTGATCAGACAGCTTGTAGGGATGAGTGATCACGAACAAGTTCCGCAATCGACTCTCAGTGTTACATTTACCAAACATTCCATTGTCCCTGTAAAAACACAAGATAGGAAAAACTGTAAAAAATGCTATGCAGATAAAAAGAAGGAACAAAAAACGAATGTGATGTGTGTCACCTGTGGCAACTACCTGTGCTTTGTGGATGGCAGGAATTGTCTTTTGAGTTTTCATGAAGGTTAGCTGAGTGAACGTGGGTATGTTAGGGGGGGGGGGAGGGGCGCCTTTTTGTTCATGTGTTCACTGACACTGAGAGAGGGAGAGAGAGAGAGAGAGATGGATGAGAGAGAGAGAGAGGGAGGGAGGGAGGGACGGAGGGAGAAAGAAGTGAGATTCACTCAGGCAAACTAAGCTGTGTTCAATATTTTAATGGACAAAGTATTTCTCTTTTTTTTAAATTTTTTTTTTGACATTTGTTTAATTATACAACATTTTATTACAGGTTGTTTTTTCAATGTGTGTTTGTGTGAGCGCGTGTGTGCACGTGCGTGCCGTTTTGTTGTTGTTGTTTTTTAAATTGCATTTGATATCTTAATAGAATAGTGTACAAATTTAATTGGTATTTGTCTTATCATACAATATGTTAAAACAATTTTATCATTTATGTCTTAAAATGTGTGTGCCTGTGTGTGAAAATTTTTTATATTTTGTGTATGTGTGCGTGAGCCATGTGTGAGTGTGTATGTGTGGATGCGTGGGCATATTGGTGCCCACACGAATGTTTGCAATTTTACTGGGGTGAGTTTGCGGCTGGCTGAGGTGTTGCTGACTTGTGGGTGCTCTGTGTGCTGTGATGGGTGCGTGCTGATGTTCAGAACCTGTGTTGAGCTATACTGATGTTATTTTGTGTGGTTATTGTTTTTATATATGGCTTGTAACCCACCGGAATTTCTCTGATTTAGAGGTAATAAAGTATTTTGAATTGAATTGATAAAATGTGAAACAGTTCAGTTTGGTTTATTGCAACAGTGAGGGAAACGGGGTGGAAGGGTGACGACTTCAGACAAAAAAAAAAAAAAAAAAAAAAAGGATCAGAATTTGTCGCATGTAGTAGTTTTGCTACTTCCCTTTTAATATGGATGCTGTGTGGTCTGTCTTTTTATTTGTTTAAATAATTATTGTTAATCGAACATGCCCAAAAAGAGAGAAAAAAAGTGTGTGTTGTATCAGCTCCCAAGTTCAGCAGAGTTATGTGTGAAGTGTTAGTACTTACTGCTACAATGTGGGGAAGAACTGCATAAGTTACACTGTTAGTTTGCGTCTTCATTTTATCAGCTGAGCGTGTTCGAGGTTCGCCGAATGGCAGTCATGGCAGGTTGTACACTCGTGAATTTCTCCTTAGCCTGAGGGAATCAGCCAGTGTGTTAGCCGAGGGCCAGGACTGCAACTTTCCTTAACCCTTATCCCCCTGCTGCGCCCATTAGCGCCCCTTTATAACGTAACCCTGTAGTGCCCATTAGCGCCCTCAGTTTTTTGTGTATTGACTACTGAAAGATGTAGAAATTACTTCCCTTTGACACAAGTTTCACAGTGAATGAACTGTGTGACCCCAGGGGTATAAGGGTTAAGAAATTCTGCCATCAGCAACTAGGCCTAAAAATGACCAATCTTGGAAGGACTCTAAGAAAAGAAAACGAGGAAAGAAAGGTGGCGTGAGACAAAGACTCAAAATTTAAATAATCGGAAAACTCCGCTACAAACAGTGCTCCTATCCAATGTACAATCCCTACGCCCCAAAACCAATGAACTTCAAGCCAGCATCAACTACATGCACGAATACAAGAAGGCTGGTCTTCTCGCCTTCACTGAAATGTGGCTTAATGACTCGGTTCCTAGCCAGGAGGTTTCTATTGACGGTTTTGGTCAGCCTATTCCACTGGACAGAGACACACACGTGACCAGGAAGGAGAGGGGTGGCGGTGTGTGCTTCTACATCAATGAGAGTTGGTGCCGCAAGGTTAAAATTAGATCAATGCTCTCTGTGGAGGACACTGAGCTGCTCTCTATTTCGCTCCGGCCCTTTTATCTACCGCGGGAATTCCCACAACTATTTTTGTACTTTAGTCTACATCCACCCTAAAGCAAAAGTGGCCAGAGCAACGGAATACATCTTAGATCACCTCCATGTGTTAGATTCTATATCCCCTGATGCCCCAAAAGTTCATCCTGGGAGATTTTAATAGTTGTTCTTTTAGTAAAACATTGAAGAACTATGAACAGTGCATGACCTGCCCCACACGCCGAAGTAAGATTCTTAATTTGTGCTATGGGACTGTAGCAGGTGCGTATAAATCCTTGCCTTTGCCTCCCCTGGGATCATCCGACCACAACTGCATTTTACTAGCACCCATGTACCAGTCAGTGTTTCAGCGCCTCCACCCCATAGTCAAGACCACAAAGAAATGGACTGCTGATAGTATAGCTACATTGAAAGGCTGCTTTGTTTGCACTTACTGGGATATGTTTTATAAGGCGTGTTCTGATCTGAATGAGCTCACTGATGTTGTTTCTTGTTATATTTCATTTTGTGTTGTGTTATTCCAACAAAGGAGATAACTATTTACCCCACTAACAAGCCTTGGGTTACAAAGGATCTGAAATGGGTAATAAACAACAAAAATAGTATTTTACACAGGCACAGAACAGCAAAAGAAACAAATAAATAAAGAAGTCAAAGCTGCTGTTTCACAGGCTAGATGCGAGTATAAACGTAAGATAGAAGACAAGTTTGCTGGGAACAATTTTCGGGCTGCATGGCAAGGCATCAAAAATATGTCGGCAGTAAACATGACAGCTGCACCACATAGGTCAAAGATCAGTCTGCAGGGGGTATGCGATAACAACTTACCAGACCATTTTAAAATGCATTTTTCACTCACTTTGAAAAGCATTTTTCAGAGGAAATAAATGGTCTGAAGCAATCTCTGCATTTTGAGAATAGTGTCATTGTCGATGAAGTTATCTATGAGCGCTTTAAGGCAATAAACATTAACAAATCTCTTGGGCCAGATGGTATATGTGGTAGAACCTTTAGTTCTGTGCCACTGAGCTTGCAAGTGTCTTTCAGCACCTGTTCCAGACCTCGCTGGACACTTGCCAGATACCAGTTATTTGGAAGACTTCCAATGTTATACCTCTTCCTAAGAAACCCAATCCTACACTGCCTAATGATTTTAGACCTGTAGCTCTCACATCACTGGTGATGAAAACATTAGAAAAGATCATAAAATCTGTCACTCTTTCTGTTACAGAGAAAGACCTTGACCCATTACAATTTGCGTACAAGTCTAGAAGGGGTGTCTAGATGCCAAACTGTTCATTTTGAACAAGCTGTGCAGTCACTTGAAAACGCCTGATTCTCATGCCAGAATATTGTTTCCTGACTTTAGCTCAGCTTTCAGTACAATGCAGCCTCATTCTGGTTAACAAAATACTTTCAAAATTTGATGTAGACAAACTTGTACAATGACTGATTGAATTTTTAACGAACAGGCCACAGCATGGTTTTGCCAACAAAATATCTTCATCGGTTAGATATACCTATACTGGTTCTCCTCAGGGCTGTGTCCTCTTGCCACTTCTTTACATTCTATACACAGATGACTGTAGAAGTAGCCGTGAAAACTGAATTCTGGTAAAATTTGTGGACGACAGCACTTTTCTGTCTCTCTTATCTGGATCAGTCCTAGACCATGGTCCAGCCCTCATCGAGTTCATACATTGGTGTGATAAGGCCTATCTGGAGCTAAATGTTTCTAAGACTAAAGAACTTCCTATTGATTTCAGAAGATTGGAGCACACTTCTGAGAATACCATCATCCATAATGAAGTTGAAAACGTTTTGAAATACAAATATCTGGGAACTGTTTTTGACCACAAGCTAAATTGGGACGCTAACACTGACGCCATTGTCAAAAAGGGGCAACAACGCGTGTATTTTCTGAGGAAGCTCAACTCATTTTTTTGTCGACAAAAAGATTCTTTGTTTTACAAGTCTTACATAGAGAGAGTTTTAAGTTTTGCTTTTATTTGTTGGTACAATAACCTTAGTATTAAGAACAAGAATGGTCTCCAGAGAATTGTGAGAATCTGCTCAATAATTATCGGAGAAGAACAAAGAGATCTCAAGTCGTTTTGTAATCAGCAGCTTGTACACAAAGCAACAGCCATTTTGGCTGATTCCTCCCACGCTCTGTTTTCAGAATTTCAATTGTTGTCTTCAGGACGCTGTTTTCAATGCCACAATAGCAGAACAAACAGGAAAAGGAATTCCTTTGTGTCATTAGCTATCCTAGTTCTAAACTAACACTGACTGAGGTTGTTTGTATAATTGTAGTCAATGCATACAGGTGTGCATATACATGCTTATGTACCCATAAAATAAGTATGTCTTATTTTTGGCTTTATTGATTTTTTTTTTTATTTGCTTGTTAATTCATGTCTTTCTAGCCAATGGTTTTAAAACATTGCATTTTATTTATTGGTGAGTCTCTGTGTGTGTGTGTTGGGGGGGGTGAGTGTGAGTGTGAATGTGAGTGTGTCACTGTGTGTGTGCTTGCGTGTGTGAGTGTGTGTGGTGTGGTGGACGGGTGGGTGTGGATGGTGTGTATTGAAGGGGGGGGGGGGGGTGTAGATGGGGTGGGAGGGGGGGGGGGGGGGGGGGGGGGGCATGTATACATGCGAATGCGTGCCTACAATGTGTAAATAATAGTGATCATATGTTTTTTCTAGTCAATGGTTTTTAATAACATTGTATTCAATTTTAATCCAAACATTGGTGTGTGTGTATGTGTGCGTTTGCATGTGTGCAAGCACTAGTGTGAGTGTTTGTGACATTTTTATTTAAAGTTTTCATATAATGTCTGAACAAATATGAAATGTAACTATTTCGTGTCTTTGATTATGACTCATATCAATATGCCTGTCAGTATTGTAATTGCGCCTCAGGGATGATTAAAGTGTTTTTTGACTTGACTTGACTTTGACTTGATTTGCAAGACATACTGGATTCATAATCATTTGTAAATCTGGAGAACCGAAGGTACTGCATCTACTGTGAAATAAGGTGTTTTGTGCTGATGAGAACAACTGGTCTGTTTTTAGTAACAATATTAGCAAAAGTATATATTCATAAAAAAAGAAATTTCATGAAGTTTGTGACTACATATGCTTTTTTGTTGTTGTTGTTTTCCTGTAATGTTACATAAATGTTTAGTATGCAAACTTCTAATAATAATAATAATAATATATGGAATTTTTATAGTGCTAAATCTTGTAAAGCAAACAAATCGAAGCGTTTGTATTCAAATCAGCCACTCGCATGCAACCATTCACAAATGAATTAACAAATTATATATTTACGCAAACACACACACACACACACGTTAACACATAGTGATGGCGTTGGAGGAGACAATGAAAATAGGGACATAGTTATGAGAGGTGTGATGATGGAGGAAGATCCTATGAAGAAAATAAGTGTGTCTTTAGATTGGATTTGGAAGTGTCAAACAAAGAGATTTGGTGAAGGGACAGAGGGAGGTCATTCCAAATAGATAGACCAGAAATAGTGAAAGAACGACGGCCGACACTGGACTGTTTGAGCCTTGGTATTTTTAAGCACATAGTATCTGCAGCAGAATGGAGGGATCAAGGAGTGTCCAGTTGAAAACAGTCACAGAGATAGGAAGGTGCAGTCTTGTGTGGACATTTGTAGCAGAGGGTATTGATCTTGTATTTCACTCTTTGTGCAACAGGTAGCCAGTGAAGAGATCGCAAGAAACTTTTGTGTTCTCTTGGAAAACAGAAGGCTGTTGTGATATATAATGTTTGTGAGTGGAAGTGATCATTTCAGAAATCCGGTGATGTACATATTCAGAGTGCTGGGCATGCAATTGTTGAAACTTCTGAGTGAAATATCTTTTAAATGAAAGAAAATTGATTATTTTGTCTAATAAACTAAATTTTTTTTAACATAAATTCAATTTCTTGGATTTTTTGTTCTGTGAGAATGATGAAAATGCTCACTGCTTCTATTTTTAGCAACAGTGGTCAAAGGTCATAAAAATGAGGAAAGTCTTCAAATGTTAAAAAAAAATGTCATAATATATTTATTTTTTTATTTTTTTATAAATTGGTTTATTCTGAAGAGTGACAAGACATTTGACATATTACTTTTAAAATTTGACCCACAACGGCACATTTTAGGGGGGGGGGGGGGTTGATATTGCTATATATAAAAAAAATTTAAAAGGGAAAAACAGTGAAACTGCAGAGAGTCAGTTAAAAAAAAACTTAACTGCATCCTTGGGACTAACCTAACCTAGCTTAGCCACTCCTCCCCCCCCCCCCCCCCCCCCCCCCCCCCCCCACCAGGCCCCGTGTGCGTGCGAAGAACGCACGCAGAATATCTTGCGCACACGTTAAATCCTGTTCCGCTTTTCGTAAGAGTACGCCATTGTGTGCCGGTGGGAACAGATGACGAGATTTACAAAAACTGCATACACACGTGACATCACAGGGACTGGATGAAAACAAAAGCACATGAGTGCTTATTCCATTATCCTCGATATAAAAGAATAAATAAACAAACTACCCTCAAGCACTACCTACCTGTTTTTAACCAGCCAGTAGTCCTGATTTGATTTATTCTTTTATATCGAGGATAATGGAATAAGCACTCTTGTGCTTTTTTACATCCAGTCCCCGTGTGTCTGCAATTTTGTAAATGTCATCTGTTCCCACCGGCACACAATGGCCTACTCTTACGAAAAGCGAAACAGGATTTAACGTGTGCGCAAGATGTTCTGCGTGCGTTCGCACACGGGGCCTTGGTTTAAAGTCTCATCCGAAGGACTTTTGGGGAGAGTGGAGTCAGCACTCATGTTAACTCCAGGAGAAAAATCTCCTCGACCGGACTCGAACCTGGGTCGTCAAATTGCCAGCGCAATGTTCTGACCACTAGGCTATCCGTCCCCTTCTGAGCGCTCACATGAGTGCTTATTCCATTATCCTCGATATAAAAGAATAAATAAATAATCAACAAATAAATAAACTACCCCCCAAGCCCTACCCACCTGTTTTTCACCAGCCAGTAGTCCTGAGCGCCCACAGCCGAGCGCCCATACCCCACCACCAGCACACCATGGTCCAGCCAGCGCGCGTTGCAGTTGGGGTCGTAGTACACCCCGGACCTGTAGAAATGGAAGGTGGACAGCGAGGCATCGATGGCCGCCGAGACAGGTCCCACTGTGGCCACGGCCGACTGCAAGGCCCGCTCGTTTCCTCGGGGTATCACGTTGATCACGCCGTCATTTGTGGCGCCTACGTCTGAGGTTCTGAAGCGACATTTTTCATTCTGGGAACAAGAGTAGTAGTAGGCGCACCCATCAGTCCCGGAAGACTATGGAGTTGCGCTCTCTAGTCTTTAGAGCGCAAAGCCTGGGTAAGTAAAGTATGGAGGGTAAGCTGTTACCCATGCAGCAGACCCCCCCCCCCCCCCCCTCCACGCCACTGGAATGGTCCATTGGAAAGGCAATGACCGATACGAATGGTTCCAGTACCGTCTCAGGAGCCACCAAAAACAATACATGCCCCGGAAAAGGAATGTTGATGAATTAATTCAATTAAAGGAGGGGTGCGGTGGTTGTGTTTGTGAGTGTGTATAGTGTTCACACTGGATTAACTGAGAGTTACTACTACAGATGTGAGCAAGACAATAATACAACGGCTTGTGCACGGCAAGTTAGATGTACATGAATTACCGGTCAGTGTTTCTCCAACACATTAATTAAAATAATAATTTGGAAAGTGAAAAGGCCACTGGTTAGATGTGTACGGTACCCTGGCTGCTGAAGGTAGTCTTCACAGGCAGATCTATAGGTAGGTAGGTACCTGGCGTGAATTTTGTCGGCAAACCAGCGTTCACCCCGGCTGTTAATGGGTACCTGCCCTCTTTAGGGTCAGGTAAGGTAAAGCAGCGATGGATAGGAGATGGGCGCCGCCCTCAATATGCTGGCACCCAGGAGACGCTGAGGTCTCGGCCATTTCGCTCCTGAATGACTGCATAGGTGATAGGAACACCTTTACCCTTGCCTTATACAACGCAGATATTTTAATTTTGCAAATAATTAGGCTATATCTTTTAAAGTACCCTGTATAACATGCGTGCACTTTGTAAAGTGGATGACAGCAGTAGTACTAAGAGTGGTGTATAATATCAATGGTACTTAGAGTAATGTATGACAGCAATGGTAGGCTCCTGAATGACCGCATAGGAACACCTTTACCTTTGCCTTATACAATGCAGATATTTTGCAAACATATCTTTTAGAGTATCCTGTAAAACATACACGAACTTTGCAAACTAGAAGATTATAGAAATAGTACTAAGAGTGATGTATGATATCAGTGGTACTAAGAGTAATGTATGATATCAATGGTACTAAGAGTAATGTATGATAGCAATGGTACTAAGAATAATGTATGATAGCAATGGTACTAAGAGTGACGTATGGTAACAATGGCACTAAGAGTAATGTATGATAGCAATGGTACTAAGAGTGACGTATGGTAACAATGGCACTAAGAGTAATGTATGATAGCAATGGTACTAAGAGTGACGTATGGTAACAATGGCACTAAGAGTAATGTATGATAGCAATGGTACTAAGAGTGACGTATGGTAACAATGGCACTAAGAGTAATGTATGATAGCAATGGTACTAAGAGTGACGTATGGTAACAATGGCACTAAGAGTAATGTATGATAGCAATGGTACTAAGAGTGACGTATGGTAACAATGGCACTAAGAGTAATGTATGATAGCAATGGTACTAAGAGTGACGTATGGTAACAATGGCACTAAGAGTAATGTATGATAGCAATGGTACTAAGAGTGACGTATGGTAACAATGGCACTAAGAGTAATGTATGATAGCAATGGTACTAAGAGTGACGTATGGTAACAATGGCACTAAGAGTAATGTATGATAGCAATGGTACTAAGAGTGACGTATGGTAACAATGGCACTAAGAGTAATGTATGATAGCAATGGTACTAAGAGTGACGTATGGTAACAATGGCACTAAGAGTAATGTATGATAGCAATGGTACTAAGAGTGACGTATGGTAACAATGGCACTAAGAGTAATGTATGATAGCAATGGTACTAAGAGTGACGTATGGTAACAATGGCACTAAGAGTAATGTATGATAGCAATGGTACTAAGAGTGACGTATGGTAACAATGGCACTAAGAGTAATGTATGATAGCAATGGTACTAAGAGTGACGTATGGTAACAATGGCACTAAGAGTAATGTATGATAGCAATGGTACTAAGAGTGACGTATGGTAACAATGGCACTAAGAGTAATGTATGATAGCAATGGTACTAAGAGTGACGTATGGTAACAATGGCACTAAGAGTAATGTATGATAGCAATGGTACTAAGAGTGACGTATGGTAACAATGGCACTAAGAGTAATGTATGATACCAATGGTACTAAGAGTAATGTATGATAGCAATGGTACTAAGAGTGGTGTATGATAGCAATGGTACTAAGAGTGGTGTATGATATCAATGGTACTAAGAGTGGTGTATGATATCAATGGTACTAAGAGTAATGTATGATAGCTATGGTACTAAGAGTGGTGTATGATATCAACGGTACTAAGAGTAATGTATGATATGAAATGGTACTTAGAGTAATGTATGATAGCAATGGTACTAAGAGTGACGAATGGTAACAATGGCACTTGAAGAGTAATGTATGATATCAATGGTACTGGAAGAGTAATGTATGATATCAATGGTACTAAGAGTAGGCTAATGTATGACAGCAATGGTACTAAGAATAATGTATGATATCAATGGTACTTAAGAGTAATAATGTATGACAGCAATGGTAGGTAAGGCTTACTAAGACTAAAGCACTGACCGAGGCTTGGTAAGGGTAAGACCACTCCGTGTCGATGCCTTTGTTTTCGTGCACGTACTGAAAGGCTGCGTTCATGGTCCCTCCCATGCAGCCTTTGTTGCCTGTTGTAACAATGAGGAAAGTAAACTGAATACAGTTTTCATTTACTTATTTTCATTTTCATGCGCGCACGCACACACACATACACACTACACACGGTAACTGGGTGTAAAAAAAATTTGATAAACACGTGAATGCTTATTCCATTATACTCGAAATAAAAGATTAAGCACATACGACACAACACAACACAAAAAACACACAACACAACAACACAACACAACACACACACACACACACACACACACACACACACACACACACACACACACACACACACTCACACACACACACACACACACACACACACACACACACACCGCAACACAACTTCCGCTTTTTGTAAGAGTAGGTCATTGAATGCCGATGGGAACAGATGACAAGATTTACAAAACTGCATACACACGAGAACTGGATGTAAGAAAAAGCACATAAGTACTTATCCCATTACCTTCGATGTTAAACACTAAATAAGTAAAT
>CM060330.1:14322265-14352265 GCA_030674155.1 Stramonita haemastoma
ATTGTTTTAAAACATTTGTTTGTCGTTGTTAAGTTATTTTTGTTAGGTTTTTTTTTCTTCATAATATTGTTTTAAAGTCAGAAAGATTTGTGAAAATGTCTTGATATAATATTTTTGTTTGGGTTGCTCTTCTCTGCTGTTTTCTCTATTTTTCTTCTCCTCCCTTTTTAAAATCTATTTAATTCAATTAATTAATGATTATCACTGCATCTGTCTTGACATTAAGGTTTGAGTCAGCTGGAGACTAAGTGTTTGTTGGATACATATTTCTCACTAAAAAAAATATCAATGTACCCAGTGGGGATTATGTGTTTCTTAAATGTATACCTATCTCTTTATTTGAAATCATAGGTTGAACTGTTGTTGGTGATTGTGGTGTGTGGGGTAGGGGGTTGCTATTACCTTTGAACATTTAAGAAAAAACAAACATATTCCCTAATCAGGGCAAGGGCGGATGGAAAAGTATGTACATACTTACTCTGTAACCATTAAAAATATTCAAACAATCATTGAATCAGTTATTCATTCATTCTCTCTCCAGAAAAAAAACAACAACTCTAGAATGTCCGATGTATCGGCATGATTTCTTTGAGTTTCAAACCAAATGTCTTCTGAAGTCGAGCAAAATAATGATCTTGGGATATCTACCGACAGAATGGTATTTTAGGGATGTAAATGATGTCATAATTATAATTATTCAAAGCTAGACACGAAAGAATTCTTTGTGGTGCAAGTCATTTTGTGGGTTTCTTTAATTAACTCCCCTGAAACGGCGGTCCTTTATGAATTTTAGTAAGAACAAAGAAGACAACAGCGTTCTTGCTAAGGGAGGCAATTCAAAGCATGGGGTGACAATCCTTTATGAATTTTAGTAGTTTTAAAGAAGACAACAGTGTTTTTCATGGTCAGGGGAGGGAATTCTAGGCCGTCAAGCATTAGCGCAACATGGACCGATGGATATAGGCAAAATAAGATAAACGAAAGGTAAATTGTATCTTAAATATTTTTTCCTAACATGCTTTTGAAAAAATATTTGATTGTAGATGTTCTCTGTTCGGCATAATAGATTATTGCTACCTTCATCTCGATACAAATGAAAAAGGAGTGAGAGAAGTCCTTGTAAGTACATATCCCGCACACCCTGCATGTAAATCTCTCCGAGAGACAGCAGGTTATATAAATGAGCGTTAAGCCGGAGATTGTCTTCAGGTTGCTGACAATGTAATTTTATTTTTCTCAGGAAATGTGTGGGTTTCTTGTCTTTTTTTTTTTAACAGAAGGAGAGAACGTGTACCTGCAGTGACCTGTTTGTTTACTTACCGCTTGTTCCTTTATCTTACTGATTGTCAGATTGTTGTTTTGTAGTTGTGCTTTTTGCGAAGGCATTCCTTCTTGATTTGTTGACAGGACTCCTTAATCAGGGCCGGAGGAAAATAATTCATGCGAATGCTTATCTGTAACCCTTGGAAAATAAAGATCTCTCTCTCTCTCTTTCCTCCCCTTTTATCAAAATGTTATGATTTAAATGACTTATTTTGTTATAGATGGTGGTGGATTGATGTTTTCAGTCGTTTACCTTATTATATTCTCTTGTTTGGTCTTTTTTGCGCTTAAAAAAAATCAAAATCATTATTTGATTGTTCCTTATTTTCGTTTCTGAATGCGTGCCTTAAAAAAAATTACCTTATTAATGTATTTCTTTCCTTTTTCTTGTCTGTTGTTTGCTATTTGGTATGGTGTCTTGCTCTTGGTATTTGGATCATTATCATCGTTGTTGTTTAGTTAGAGGTGTTTTTTTTTTATCTTGATGTATCCCTGATAAAGGCGGGGACTGGATGTAAAAAAGCACACGAGTGCTTATTCATTGTCCTCGAATAAAAAATTTGCCTTGCCTTGTCTCTCTCTGCAGTGTCATTTCTGTTTCTTTCTGTGTATTAGTCTTGGTGCCTGTATGTCTGTCAGTCAGCCTACACGTCACACACACACACACAACACACACACACACACACACACACACACACACACACACACACACACACACACACACACACACACACACACACACACACACACACACAATTTGACGACCCGGGTTCGAATCCGGTCGAGGAGATTTTTCTCCTGGAGTTAACATCAGTGCTGACTCCACTCTCCCCAAAAGTCCTTCGGATGAGACTTTAAACCGAGGCCCCGTGTGCGAACGCATGCAGAACATCTTGCGCACAGGTTAAATTGTGTTCCGCTTTTCTAAAGAGTAGGCCATCGTGTGCCGGTGGGAATAGATGACATTTACAAAATTGCATACACACTGGAACTGGATGTAAAAAAGCACAAGAGTGCTTATTCCATTATCCTCGATATAAAAGAATAAATCAAATCAAATCAAATCAAATCAAATCAAATCAAATCACACACACACACACACACACACACACACACACACACACACACACACACACACACACACACACACACACACACACACACACACACCACACACAAATAGTTTTATTGTTCATGCGTTAGATTCTGTTCAAAATTCGGAATTTTTACTATTTTGTATTCAAGAATTATATACATTTGTGTTTATATTATTTTTTTTTCTTAACTGTTCTGTGTAGATTTTATGAATTAACCCCCTTCCCCACTTCCAAAACTCCTCCCCTCTACCCCCACCCCCCTCCCCACATACACACTCACACTCACATACATTTCTTCTTCTTTTTTTTATTTATTTATTTTTTTTAAATGTCTAATATCACATTTTGTGAAAAGACGTAAAATGAATCAAACACACACACACACACACACACACACACACACACACACACACACACACACACACACACACACACACACACACACACACACACACACACACACACACACACACATACACACACATGCTGCGATTTCCACACAGAAAACAGAAAAATAAAATACAATCGATTTTTTTTTTTCAGTTTAAGTCCGTTTTTGTGTTGTGTGTTTCTTGTTGGGGTTTGTTTTTTTTTCTTTTGCTTGTTTGTTTGCTTTTACAGAAAACAAGAAAAGAAAACAGACATTGTTTGTTCGAGGGGGAAAAAAATGTAGTCATACACATAGTACATTTCGTATAGCTTTGAAAAGCATTAAAGAGGGAAGAAAAGATACACAGAAGAAAAGCCCTAAAATACTTAAACAATGAATAGGTAAACACAGCATGTTGGTGTGGTTTTACAATCATAGCCCTACATCCTTTGTTCTGGGGCATTAGAAGAAAAATAAAAGTGTATACAATTGTTTTGTAAAGAGTTCAAAATAATTAGCCTAAACAAGGAGGGAAAGAAACGAAGGGAAAAAACTCATAAACAAACACAATTATTAGATAAAACATTTTTGTAGTGGTGTTGCAAAGAAGTTCCGTGCATATAGGCTTAGGTCTGAAAAAAAAAACCCCGCCTGATTGAATTTGTACTGGAGAGAGATGGTAATGGTGAAATTGCCAAAAGAACGAGCTGCATTGTGGGAAGATTAATCGGCATAGGCACATGATGTAAGCCCCATAACTGAACGTTTTTCGAACCGAGCTTGCGGTCTCATCAGAATCCACGGACCAGCCTTCTGTCTTACCCAGGTTCCAAGTTTTGGCATGATCAATCTGACCCGCTCCTGGCAGCTGTCTAGGTTCTTTCTTTTTAAAATAATGTCACCCTCAGAAGGAGAGAGGTAAGCCGATTTTGTTTATTTTGTAAGCACGCTTCTAAAATGAGCCATGCTTGCCTGTGTGTGTAACCTTGATTGACTCGAATCGACATCACGCAATATATTTTTTAGGTTTTAAATCAGTGTTAAAAAAATTGTCGATAGCGAGCTTTTTGGACGATTATGTATTTTGTCAACATAAGTGATGTAAATTCTTATATCATTTGAAGAAAAGCTGTCAGTAACGTGCGAGTTTTAGATTGATGTAAGTTGTGTTGTTATGAAAACGAACTTTGGTACTGCTGCACCTAACTGGTGCAAAATCTGACGTCAGGTTTATAGGCTAGCCTATGACGTTCATTTTGTGTCAGGAAGTAGTTCGAAAAGCTGGAAGGGAGAAACTAGAAAATGATTCAAAGAAAACCAAAAAGACAAACCTAAACCCAATGTGACATGGCAAGGCAAACGTGTGTCAATTTATCGTCGTTGAAATAACATAACGTCTGTGATTCGAGAGAAGTCGGATCACCATTGCTAGCAGACGACTTGGTAGCCTAAACAAAGTGAAAGTTCAGCCGCAGACTGACGAAGATTTGTTTGGTCACTATTATCAATCGGACATTGAAACTTCTTAGTTCTAACCAAGTTAAGAATGGCACAGGATACATCTCCTGACTGGTGAGTTTGCTTGTTACAGTGTGCGTTGATGATGGTGATGTTGATCTCAAAGAATTGAAGATACCTACAGCTACACCGATTGTGCAACCAGTTCGAACGAGTGAATGATGACAGTGCCACTTACTGGCTGCTGCTACTGCCTAAGAAGGCTACTGCTCGTGTTGTGCTTATACTGTTGTACTTGTTTTTCGTACTGCTGTTGTTGCTGCTGATGCTGCTGTTGTTGCTGCTGATACTTATGTTGTTGCTGCTGGTAGGCCTAGTACTGCTTTTGTTGATGATACAGCAACTACTAAGTCTGCTGCATCTGTTGCATTTCTTTTTAATTTCTTTACAATTACAGTATTAGTACAGTACAGTATTAGTATTAACTTGTTTTAACAAAAGAGTTTTGCTTCTAGTTCTACTTATAATGTACTGCTGCTATAATGTACACAGTGTGATTAGTTATGAATCAGTAAGTCTCTCACAGTCTCAGAGTACTACAACTACTATTTCATACCTTGCACTAAATTACAGTACTTACAGTGACATTAATTGTAGGCTTATTCTTCATATTACAGGTTTGTGTACATTATTTGTATATGATCTATTTTTCCCCTTCAGAAACCTTGTTATAAAGCTATTTATAACTGTCATACTAAGAGTAAGAAATAAGAAATAGCTAACAAAAAGTAACATTGTTTGAAAAACTTTCCTCACAGTCACAACAATCCTGGGCTCATTATACAGTGATGATTTAATTATAATGCTTTTTCTTTCATTATTTCAGCGACTCGGCCAGCTTCTACTCACAGTTCTTACAGTGGCGAAGAACTTCCTTCAAGGATCTGGAGAGTATAGACAAGAAAATTCTTGATTGTAAGTATCCTCATTACCTCATGAAGAGTATTTTCCCTGACACTTCCATTATTTTGGAAATGGAATCCTTTTTTTCTTTCTTTTTGTGCATGCACATCTATCCATTTCTACCACTGTATGAAGGTTTTTGTTTAAAAAAACCCAATGTATACTAGTATAGAATGATTGACTGATTCAGTGATTGTAGATGATGTAATGTTGATACATGTACACCATCACCACCATCAGTACCACATCACACCACATATGCATGTACACACACGCACAATCGCACAATCGCACAATCGCACAATCGCACGCACACACACACACACACACACACACACACACACACACACACACACACACAACACACACACACACACACACACACACACACACACACACAATGTACACACACACTCACATTCACTCACTCACTCACTCACTCACTCACTCACTCACTCACTCACTCACTCACTCACACACACACACACACACACACACACACACACACACACACACACACACACACACACACACACACACACACACACACACACAACTTTGGACTCATTGACCCACTCATAGTTCTTACTTAATTGTATTAGTGTACATATTTTGCCTACACAAATGAATCCTATGAATTTTCTTGTCAGCTGTAGATATTGTTATATGTATGTGCACCATAAGGATTTGTGAGTGAATGCAGCATCATCCCACTTTAAATGGAAATGTACCTGACGTGTATGACATTTATGAGAAAGGACAACGTGTGACCATGTTCAAGTGAATTGCCGTTGTGGCTAGATCTATAGGTCTCCATAGATATTATTGATTATGGAGCCTGATATTGGTAATTTATTCTAAGGAAGTGTACTATTGTTTGTTAATTAATCAATGCATTATAAGATAGGATACATGCACACACGCATGTGTGTGCGTGTGTGTGTGTATGTGTGTGTGTGTGTGTGTGTGTGTGTGTGTGTGTGTGTGTGTGTGTGTGTGTGTGTGTTTATTTATTCCTTTCTTTTTTATTTAGTCTTTTATATCGAGGATAATGGAATAAGCACTCATGTGCTTTTTTAAATCCAGTCCCCATGTGCATGCACTTTTGTAAATCTTGTCATCTGTTCCCACGGCACACGATGGCCTACTCTTACAAAAAGTGGAACAGGATTTAACGTGCGTTCAAGATGTTCTGTGTATGTATATGTGTGTGTGTGTGTGTGTGTGTGTGTGTGTGTGTGTATGTGTGTGTGTCACTGTGTGCGTGTGCGCGCGCATGCATGTGTGTGTGTGTGTGTGCGTGTGTGTGTGTGTGTGTGCGTGTGTGTGTGTGTGTGTGTGTGTGTGTGTGTGTGTGTGTGTGTGTGTTCATTTCAGCATCTACCTGAACATTTAAAAAATAAGTTGTTTTTGTTTGTTTCGTCTTTTTACCCCCTTTTATTCCTCGGCTGCTTACAGCTCCAATGGTGACATTGTTGAGATTTTTGCATATCAACATGCAAAGTTTCATTCCCCTCCCCCCCTCCCTACCATTTAGGTAACCCCATTCCAACTTCAAAGTTGAATAGGTTATATGACCTGTAACTATCTTGAATAAACACCAACATTAAAAAAAAAACATCATGCACATTTTTTTTTTTTTTTTTTTTTCTGTGCAGGTCTGCCATGCATAAAAGAAAAAACCTATGTCACTGTGGACGATTCCAACAAACTATGGTCAGTGATCTGCAACCCGGAGAAGGACAAGACCCCAGTCATGATGGTGCATGGCATGGGGGGCGGGGTGGGCCTCTGGGCTTTGAACCTGGAGTCCCTCTCTCACAGCAGGCCGGTGTATGCCTTCGATCTGCTGGGCTTTGGTCGTAGCTCCCGGCCAGCCTTCAGTCCTGATGCCCACCAGGCAGAGAGCATGTTTGTGGAGTCCATTGAAAACTATCGCCGCGCGGTGAGTTGGTGGTCTTGGGGTGGTTTGGTTTGAGTGTTTGTTTGTTTTTAGGATACCTGGGATATTGTTTGTGATTGAGTGAACTATAAAGATGTTAGTTTTTTTTTTTCATACTTTTTTTTTTTTATAAAGTTTGAGTTTGTGTTTGTCCACACACACACACACGTATCTCTCCCATGTCAAAGTCTGATGCACAAGGCCTGACTTGTCAGGCACTTAACGGCAATATAACGCCTATTAGCTTATGAATATATATATATATATATATATATATATATATATATATTATATATATATATATATATATATATATATATATATAAAACAGACAGTAGTTGCTGCCTGAACATTTGAAGAAGAAGAAGAAGAAGAAGAAGAAGAAGAAGAAGAAGAAGAAGAAAGAAGAAGAAGAAGAAGAAGAAGAAGAAGAAGAAGAAGAAGAAGAAGAAGAACAAACAACAACAACAACAACAACAACAACAACAACAACAACAACAACAACAACAACAAAAAGAAAAAGAAGAAGAAGAAGAAAAAGAAGAAGAAGAAAAAGAAGAAGAAAATTTCCCCTTTGCTCAGTTCCAATCCAGTCCCATCTTGTGTATAACTTAAGCCTTGCCAACGACATTAGGGATGCCACCTAATACTCGCTCCGTTCATAAAAAAACCCTCTAGTTTATCATCACAGTTTCTATCATGCTTGCGTTTTCACAGCTGGGGCTGGACAAGTTTGTTCTCCTGGGACACAGTTTGGGAGGGTTTCTGAGCGCCGCCTACACGCTGCGGTACCCACAGCATGTGAAGCATCTGATCCTGGTGGATCCCTGGGGGATGCCTCGCAGACCCACAGAGGTGCAGAAGCCCCTGCCCTTCGCCTTTCGCCTGATCCTGTCCATCGTCAACCTCGGCTATCCTATGTCCGTGTTGAGAATGTTGGGTCCCTTTGGTAAGGTTTTGTGTGTGTGTGTGTGGTACAATTTTAAAAATAATTTATTATTTTTTATTTTATTTTATTTTTTGTTTTATATTATTTATTTGATTTATTTTTATTTTCATTTTTTATTTTTATTTTTTTTTTTTTAATTTTTTATTTATCTTTTAAGAAGTTATTTATTTATTTATTTATTTTTTATTTATTTATTTTATTTTTATTTTTTTATTTTTTATTTATCTTTTAAGAAGTTATTTATTTATTTATTTATTTTTGAATTTTTTATTTCATTCTTTTATATCGAGGATAATGGGATAAGCACAGGGTTCGTACGGTCCTTGAAAGTCCTTGAAAGTCTTGAATTTTGGACCACTCTTTTCAAGGCCTTGAAAGTCCTTGAAAATCAGGCATATGCCTCCAGGTGCTTGAAAAGTCCTTGAATTTTTACTTTTACCAAAGACTAAGAAGGATAAAGAGAAAGAGAGAGAGATTGCATGGTAAGATCAGGTATGGTACTGACTGCAAATTCGCAGAATTTTATAAAATTAAAAAAAAGAGAAGAAGAAAAAATAGGAGAAAAAAAAAAATCTACGGAAGCAGGTCAAGGATTTAACTCTTCCATGCAGTTAGTAATTACTCCCCTTCTCTGCTTTATGTCACAAGGCAATTCAATCCTAGGTAGGCCTAACAAGACAACTTTTTCTGTTGAAAGACGATGTATACCAACAACGGGTGTCAAGTTTCATGATAGGGATGGACTAGCAGCTCTAATATAAGACAGAAAGGGGGGGGGGGGGGGGGGGGGGGGGCTTTCACTGGCTGTTCCACTTGGGGTCAGAGAGCAATGGTTATATTAAATTAAATACAACAGTCAGCAGGCCACCAGCCTCCCCTTTTTCATGGAGAGTTTACCCCCCCCCCCTCTCTCTCTCTCTCTCACATCTCTCTCTCTCTCTCTCTCTCTCTCTCTCTCTCTCTCTCTCTCACACACACACACACACACACACACACACACACACACACACACACACACACACACACACACACACTGGAAGTAAAAGACTGACTTACACAGGCGCGCGTGCGCGCACACACACACACACACACACACACACACACACACACACACACACACACACACACACACACACACACACACACAACTTCTCTCTCTCTGTCTCTCTCTATCTCTGTCTCTCTCATTTTCTCCACCTCTCCCTGTCTCTTACACACACAGACACACACACACCTCTCCCCCCCCCCCCCCTTTATCTCTTTCTCTCTCTGTTTCTCTGTCTATGTGTGTCTGTCCTTTCTTTCTCCTTCTTCCTCTATCTGCATTAGTGCACATTTGTCTAGAAATATACTCATTTTTGTTATGTGATTACTTGGGAATAGAACCTCCTTTAGATTGAAGAAATGACAGAAAAAGTCATACTTGGAGAGCTTATTTCAGGGCAGAAATTGCTTAGTATCAAGAACTGAAATTAGTTCAAGGAGAGGCCGTTAAACAGGCTAGAATTGTTGAAAAACCTTCAGCTTCAGGGGGCGTTGCCCCCTGACCCCCACAAGGGGCTCTGCCCCTTCACCCCGCCAGGGGGCAATGCCCCCTGGACCCCCCCACCTTTCACAGTTTTTGGAGTCTGTCAATTCCTATCCCTGCAACACTGAAACTTGATGGGGCATCAGAGACACACACAGGAATGTGCATACAGTTATATAAGGGTGGAATTGTACTTAAATTGCTTCAGGATTGAAATTTTTTTTTCAGGATTTGGAATGTCCAGAGGACAAAAAAAAAATTGGGTTTCAGGATTGAGAGATTTTTTCACTTTCACCCATGTCAATGTGTTGTGATGTGAAAATCTGTCCACAGCAATACCATCAGCTATTCCCCCTCTCCAGCCCCTCCCCCCTCCCTTCCAACCTGTTATCCAGGAGGATGAATGTTTACTATTATAAACTGTTAGTCTCCTGGTAAAGTAACTCACAGGGAGCTTTACACATATTTAGACTTTGAGAACCAGTATGCAGAGAAATTATGAATGAACAGATGGGGTGATCACTTAGATTGAAATTGTTTTAAGCTAAGTGCACACTTTAGGCCAACGATTGTTTTTGATTTAGCCCAGTTAACTGCAGTAGAAATATTGATTCTTGTTATGAGGAAAATTTGGACCAAATGGCTATAGATATTTTCTTTTCAACTGTAAAGAGTGTAGACATTGTTAAAATGCAAGCACTATTTGTCGATGGAGGTCCTTGAAAATTGAGTGTGAGGTCCTTGAAAGTCCTTGAAAAGTCCTTGAATTTTCTTCCAAAAGATCTGTATGAACCCTGTAAGCACTCTTGTGGTTTTTTTTTTACATCCAGTCCCGGTGTGTATGCAGTTTTGTAAATGTCATCTGTTCCGTGGTACCATGTGTGTGTGTGTGTGTGTGTGTGTGTGTGTGTGTGTGTGTGTGTGTGAGTGGGAGGGGGTGGGGGGGTATGGGGGGAGGGGTTGGTGTTTGTGGGTTGTGGTGTGTGTGTGTGTGTGTGTGTGTGTGTGTGTGTGTGTGTGTGTGTGTGTGTGTGTGTGTGTGTGTGTTGTGCTGTGTTGTGTTGTGTTGTGTTGTGTTGTGTTGTGTTGTGTTGTGTGTGTGTGTGTGTTTGTGCACATGTGTGTGAGTGTGTGTGTGTATGTAAGGGTATGTGTTTAAATGTGGGTTTTCATGTGTGCGTGTGCATGTGTAAGTGTGAAGGGATGTGTGTGTTTGTGTGTGTGTGTGTGCGTACGTGCGTGCGTGCGTGCGTGTGTCTGTGTCTGTGTCTGTGTATGTGTGTGTGTGTGTGTGTATGTACTCTGTGTGTGTGTGTGAGTGTGTGTATGTGTGTATGTGTGTGTGTGTGTGTGTGTGTGTGTGTGTGTGGTGTGTGTGTGTGTATGAGTTCACTCCCTTACTTCATGAAGACAGAAAAGTGGTTACTATAGCTATCTATATTTTTTAATATCATTGTTTCAAACAACTATGAGTATGATAACGAGAATGTATTTTTACATGCAGTTAATAATTTTAGCATCAGTATTCTTATTTTTTTATATGTAAGCCTTCTAAACATTAAGTATGATTTGAAAAATTAAGTTCTGTGATGTGTGTGTATGTGTGTGTGTGTGTGTGTGTGTGTGTGTGTGTGTGTGTGTGTGTGTGTGTCTGTGTGTCTGTGTGTGTGTGTGTGTCTGTGTGTGTGTCTGTGTGTGGCTGTGTGTGTGTCTGTGTGTGTGTCTGTGTATGTGCATGTATATATGTGTGTTTGTTTAATGTTCATGTTGTGTGTGTGTGTGTGTGTGTGCGTGCGCGCGCGCGCATGTGTGTGCGCGCCCGTGTGTGTGTGCGCGTGTGTGTGTCTCTGTTGTATGTGCCTGTGTTTCTGTGTCTGTGTGTGTATTGTATGTCTGTGTGTCTGTCAAAGTCAAAGTCAAATTTTTGTTACCATCTATTGAATAAGCATTCATTTGCTTTTTTTTTTATTAATCCATCTGTCTCTGAGTGTGCATCTGTAGACCTATTCATGAATGTATATATATATTTGTATGTCATGTTGTTGTTGTGTCGCAGGTCCAAGTTTGGTGAAAAAGTATCGGCCTCATTTGGCGGAGACCTTTGGCAACAAACTGGGAGATGATTCACTGCTGCATGACTACATCTACCACTGCAACGCGCAGGATCCAAGGTTAGGCGATTAACCCTCTTGCATTCGGATTCTCTGAACTCAAATTGCCCCTAGATTTCGCAGTCCATCACTGAAATCAGGTCAGGCACACATGCTCCCTTGCTTGAAGTCAATACTGATGTTAACTCCAGGGGAAAAAAATCCCCTCCAACAGGAATCAAACCCAGGTCGTCAAATTGCGAGCACATTGTTCTGACCACTAGGCTGTCCCGTCCCCATAGTTGCTTTGTGAGCATTTGACAATCCCGTCCCCATAGTTGCTGTGTGAGCATTTGACAATCCCGTCCCCATAGTTGCTGTGTGAGCATTTGACAATCCCGTCCCCATAGTTGCTGTGTGAGCATTTGACAATCCCGTCCCCATAGTTGCTGTGTGAGCATTTGACAATCCCGTCCCCATAGTTGCTGTGTGAGCATTTGACAATCCCGTCCCCATAGTTGCTGTGTGAGCATTTGACAATCCCGTCCCCATAGTTGCTGTGTGAGCATTTGACAATCCCGTCCCCATAGTTGCTGTGTGAGCATTTGACAATCCCGTCCCCATAGTTGCTGTGTGAGCATTTGACAATCCCGTCCCCATAGTTGCTGTGTGAGCATTTGACAATCCCGTCCCCATAGTTGCTGTGTGAGCATTTGACAATCCCGTCCCCATAGTTGCTGTGTGAGCATTTGACAATCCTGTCCCCATAGTTTGCTGTGTGAACAGTCGACAAAGAATATGGCTGTTTGTACAGCATCTACAATTTAAGGTTTCTGTTGCAGTGGGGAGATTGGCTTCAAGAACATGACGGAGGGTTTTGGGTGGGCCAAGTATCCCATGATCGAGCGCATGTCTGCCCTGGACCCCACAGTGCCGGTCACCTTTGTGTACGGGGCTGACTCCTGGATTGACCGCAGAACTGGCCTCAGCTTTCAGAAGTCTCACAAAGGCTATGTGGGCGTGCAGGTAAGGTCATCATAGCATCTAGATCATTATTTGGTCATTCAGATGAGACTATAAACTGAAGCCCCGTGCGCGAACGCATGTAGAACATCTTGCGCACACGCTAAAACCCCATTCCGCCTTTCGGAAGTGCAGGCTATCATGTGCCAGTAGGAACGGATGACAAAATTATTAAAAAAAACCCCAAAAGCCCAGCATGCACACAGGTGTCGTGTTTAGACACCATCCCTGAGGGAAAAAAAAAAAAGGGTAGGCGCTGCACTTGTGGCAACGCGCTCTCCCCGGGGAGAGCAGCCTGAATTTCATGCAGAGAAATCTGCTGTGACATAAGTGGTATAAATTTTTTTTATATAAACATTTTGTTGGTGTGGCGTGGTTTGAGGTGGATTCTTTTCATTTTTTTTCCTAAGCTATGATGATAGTTGAAAGTGCTATTGTTTTTTGGGGGGCGTGTGTGTGTGTGTGTGTGGATGTATGGGTATTTGTAACGTGAGGAAATGATCTCTTTTTTCAGGGATTTTTTGTCTCTCTCATATTCCTTGGCTGGAGGTTCTGGGGTCTGCCAATGAGGGGATTTTTGTATATGCGACTGTTTTTGCCCTGCTCTTTCCGATTTTCAACCAACATGGGTTGTTTTGACATGTGCTAGTGTGTAAGCATCCAGGTCTGACTGGTTTAGAGTCTTCTCTGAGAGGCTTGACGTTCAGTTTGATTTTCCTGTCAAACTGGGAAGAAAGGGCAAAGCAGGGGAATTGAACCCAGAGCCTCATGGTTTACTTGTTAGGCAGGTGAATGTCTAAACTGTCCTGCCACCTTGCTTCTTTTCATTGATTTATATATAGATACCATGTTGGTTCATTTGTAGCATGTGTGTGTATGTTTGTTTGTGAACATTATTATATTGCTATCTGTGTGTACATGTCTTTGTCATGTGTGTGTATGTATGTTGTGTGTGGGTCTATGTGTGTGTAAATATATATATATATATATATATATATATATATATATATATATATATATATATATATATATATATATATATATATATATATACATGCACACATAGACCCAGTAAGGTCAGGTCCAAAGCATGGTCCTTACTGAATAATTCCTTCAAAGATTTTTTTTATCTGATTTTGGTTTTTTTGAATCTTTGACAAACACCAATTTTATGATGAGAATGAAGTTGTAACTGGCTACTTGCTTTTGTTTTTTTTCCATTATATTTTCTCTCACACACCACGCACGCACGCACGCACGCACGCACGCACGCACGCGCGCGCGCGCGCGCACACACACACACACACACACACACACACACACACACACACACACACACACACACACACACACACACACACAGGTGTGTGTGTATGTGTGGGGGGGGGTCATGTATGTGTCTCTCTGTATCTATGCCCATGTATCTGAGGAAGATGGAGAGAGAGACTAGACAGGAAAGCTAACCTAACTGTCCACATCCACAAACTACAAATCAATAATAAAAATATAAAAAAAAATTTCAATAATAGTAGTACTAGTAGTAGGCACACATCAATCTCGGAAGACTATGGAGTCACGCTCTAGCCTTGAAAGCTTCAAAGCCTGGGTAAGTAAGTAAGTATGGAAGGCAAACTGTTACCCATGCAGCAGACCCCCCCCCCCCCCCCCCCCCCTTTCTCCACGCCACTGGAATAATCCATCAGAAAGGCAATAACCGATACGAATAGAAGTATAAAAAAAACAACAACTCCTAACTCCATCCATGAACTGTGTGACCCCAGAGAGAGAGAGAGAGAGAGAGAGAGAGAGAGAGAGAGAGAGAGAGAGAGAGAGAGAGAGAGAGAGAAGAGAGAGAGACACACACACACACACATAGAGGAAAACCAACCTTAACTGTCCCCCATCCAACAAACTACAATCCACTAACAAAAAAAATTCCATAAAAGTACGAACCCCCCCCCAAAAAAACCCCAAACACCCCTCCTGACTCCATCCATCGATCCACGACCTCATATGACCAACCCCCCCTTTCACCCCAGATCATCCAAGGGGCGGGTCACCACGTGTACGCCGACCGCTGGCACGTCTTCAACAGCCTGGTGGAGACCATCTGCCAAGGGTGGACCAGGGCTGCCCCCCCCACATCAACAGGTTTGAAGCACTTCTTTCACTTTCTTTGCTCTCCGCTGTATGATTGTTAAGAAAACATGCTACAGCCTTGAAAGGTGAATAGCAATTAACAAAATCTGATGTAGTACACGATTTATTCGATAATTGTTATTGTTCATGTAGATTATTTATTACCTGATATCATCATAACTAACTGTACAGTATTTTTGGCCTTGTAGATGGAATATTCATAGGTTGGTCTCTCACTCTCTCTATCCTTCTCCGGTTTTTATTGTTGTTTTTTGTGTTTTGTTTTTGTTTGTGTTTTTTTAAAAATATATTCTATTCTCATTATCTTTATGTGTTTTATCTATAAATAGATCTAATTCTTTTGAGTTACTTTTTCTTCTTCTAGCAAAAGATGGCAATTGAAGTTTTTTTGTTTTTGTCGTTGATTTTGCACATTGCAGCTCAACAGCCCGTCATTTTCATGTTAATTAATTTTCATTGTTGAATGGAGCACACTATATAAAGCTACAAGCTTGTTGTTGTTTGCTATGGTTCCTGAATGCTGTTGTTGTTTTCAATGTTTGTTCAAAAATGTGAATAAAAATTATTTCAACCAACAGGGAGCTGGTGGAGAGGATTCACGGGGTCTCCACCTTCCCCTCCCTGCACATCCCAGACCCGGCGGAGTCCGATTTCCAGCGACCTCTGGGTCACGGGGACGAGAATTCCCAAACTGTCTTCACTCAGGATTGTGACCCTGATACCACCCAGGCGATTTTTAGTCAAGAGTGTGATGATGAGGATGAGGATGATGATGAGGAGGAGGAAGAATTGGAGTGAAATTTTGTTTTGTGTGTGTGTGTGAGAGGTTGGGGTTTGGTGTAAAAGACTAGTGTGATGAGGATGAGGATGATGAATTGGAGTGAAGTTGTTTTGTGTGTGTGTGAGAGGTTGGGGTTTGGTGTAAAAGACTAGTGTGATGAGGATGAGGATGATGAATTGGAGTGATGTTGTTTTGTGTGTGTGTGAGAGGTTGGGGTTTGGTGTAAAAGACTAGTGTGATGAGGATGAGGGTGATGAATTGGAGTGAAGTTGTTTTGTGTGTGTGTGTGAGGGAGGTTTGGGATGTTTTTTGGTGTGAAAGAGTTTGGGATGTGTGTTTTTAATTTTGATGTTTATCTACTAGAATGTGGTGTTAGACAGGAAGATTTAGGATGTGTGGAAGTGTGTGTATGTTTTTTTTAAAAGTGTTGTGCGTTTGTGACTGTAAGTGTTGTGTGTGAGTGGGTTAAGTTGGGGTTTTGGGGTTTTTTATTTTGGGTGTGTGCAGACATATTCAAGGAAGTGTACATATTCTGGCATAGATTTATTTTATTTATTTATTTATTCTTTTATATTGAGGGTAATGGAATAAGCACTCACATGCTTTTTTTTTACATCCAGTCCCTGTGTGTATGCAGTATGTGTGTGTGTGTTTGTGTGTGTGTGTTTTATTTATTCATTTATTCTTTTATATCATGGATAATGGAATAAGCACTCATGTGCATTTTTACATCCAGTCCCCGTGTGTATGCAGTTTTTATAAATCATGTTATCTGTTCCCACTGGCACACAATGGCCTACTCTTATGAAAAGCGGAACAGGATTTAATGTGTGCGCAAGATGTTCTGCGTGTGTTCGCACACGGGACCTTGGTTTATGTGTGTGTGTGTGTGTGTGTGTGTGTGTGTGTGTGTGTGTGTGTGTGTGTGTGTGTGTGTGAAACAGCATGAAAGAGATGAAACAGACATGTACATGTATTGGTTTTTGCACATAGGTGCTTGATGTTGTTGACAAAGTAGAATTATTTATGTTGAAAGTTGTGACCAGATTTTTATTGGATATATATATATATTTTTTTTATAGGTTGGTTGCCTCTTTTTATTGTTGTTGTTGTTGTTGACTATTTTTTACACAATAATTGTGAAAGATCATTTTTTATTTGTTGAAATGAATTGATAATTCATATAGTATTGTGGTGCTGTTTTCTTTAGAAGTGTGTGTGTGTGTGTGTGTGTGTGTGTGTGTGTGTGTGTGTGTGTGTGTGTGTGTGTGTGCGTGCGTTCGTGCATGTTTATTTATTTATTTTATTTATTCTTTTGTATTGAGGGTAATGGAATAAGCACTCGTGTGCTTTTTTACATCCAGTCCTTGTGTGTATGCAGTTTTGTAAATTTTGTCATCTGCTCCCACCGGCACACTATGGACTACTCTTTTGAAAAGCGGAACAAGATTTAATGTGTGCACAAGATGTTCTGCCTGCATTTGCACTGTGTGTGTGTGTGTGTGTGTGTGTGTGTGTGTGTGTGTGTGTGTGTGTGTGTGTGTGTGTTTATCAAAACTTTGTAGTAATCTGACAATAAATTGTGGATAACGATAGTGTGTGTGTGCGTGTGCATGTGTGTCTGTGTGTGGATGTGTGCGTGTGTGTTTTCTTCATAAATTGAAAGAAATCTGACATTGCGGATAGTGACAGTGTGTGTGTTTGTGTGTGTGTGTGCGCGCGCGCGTGAGTGCTGTTTGTTTAGAATAATGATTATTCATAGTATGCTCATCATCATATTAACCGCACATAAGTATTCCTAGTGCCTGATTTTTTGATCCACGCATATGAACACTTATTCAAAAGTATATCTGCCCATTATAACATGTATATTTATTTATGCATAAAAGTGTATAGTCTTCTTCCTGTATATCTGTTAGGAAAGGGAATCCCCTAATGCCTTGAACACGTGTGATTTTTCTTTTTTCTTTTTTTCTTTTTTTTTTTTTTTGAGATCATATTAAAAAAATTTTCCCATTGTGCAACTAAGGAGTACTGATTGAACATAGGTGTTTTAAAACCCAGGTTTTTGCCTAGGTGGAACATCAACCATGACTTCTTGTTTGAGTTCCGTCTCGTCTGTAAAATTCAGTTATTGTTTTCACATTTTTTACAAGGATGTGTCACAGCAAGTTGTTCTTCTTCGTTGAACACTCAGACAGCGACTATTGTTGTCTGATATATTATGAGCAAAAATGCATCACCACTCTGCCGTTCAGTGCCTGACAAGTAAGGCCTAGGCCCAGCGCATCCAATTTTGACATCAGAGAGAATTGTTATCTTTCAAGTCTTTTTTGAAAAAAAAAAAAAAAAGGCAAGAGAATGGACCAAGAAGGCAGAAAATAGACAAGAAGGAGGTGACATGAAGAAAAAACCAAAACAAAACAAGGCAGAAACAAAGAGAGTGATAGAAAAGAGGAAATTTGTAGCATTGAAATTGCAGAAGGCGGGGATGCTTGTCTGTACTGACAGGCCCCCCTGCATCCCTACAGGGGAATGCAAGGATGTGTCACAGCAAGTAAAGGGCCTGTGTGATGCTACATACACCACATCAGCCATTTAAGCAGATCTTTGGCCCTTTCTCCATGGCCCAAATGTGCCAGCGGAGCCTAGGATGCATGCTGGGTATTATTCTTATGGCATTCATACCACCAGCCTTTATTTTCCGTGTCTGTAAAAAGATCATGGTTGTGGATTACTGCTATGTTCTGTGTCGCAGAATCAGAGACAATTTTTTATTATTAATATTTTTTTTTTATTGCATGACGATCATTGTTGATGAGGATGATGTAACAATGCTGTTATGGAGGTGCATGTGCTTTGAGACTATGTGTGACAGGGTTGCACTCTTCTATACTTGCTATCATACTATATCCCAGCATCTACCAGGCCCTGGGAGATGCACACACTTACAGTGGTGGTCAGGTTATTTGAGCAACATTCTCAAAATTGCATCCATAAAGTGGATGAGACTTGACTGTATGATCTTAGTCTTTCCAAATGAGCCCATAGCAGTTTCACTCTGGGTAGGAGCTGGCTGGAGTCCGAAAACTTCCCTATGACTTTTATTAAGGGATTTAAACCTGTGACCAAAACCCAAGTGAATAACCACTGCACCAAGACGGCTGGATAAAATAAAAACTGTGCGGCACAATGCTGCTTCATGTCTTATCATTATCATAATAATTTTGAATATTTTATTTTCTCAAGAAGGAGAAATCTGGTTGGGTCACACACAAGATGACCTAATAACAGCGCATGCTAAAATCAGTAAACACAATACACACACACACACACACACACACACACACACACACACACACACACACACACACACACACACACAGAGATATTATATATATATGTGGGAAAATAATTTCCTTCCCAAATGTTTTGCTCTAGGAATGGTGAAATAAAATGTTCTTTTTTTTTTTTACATACGTTTTGCTCATTTTTGCATTTGACTTGATGATTAAAAAAAAAAATTCATGCTATTTTAACATTCTGACATAAAAAATAAAAGTGCCTAGTTTTTCTCTTACAAAGTAACCTTACCTGTTGACGAGTCATAAAAGATTTTATGGCTGCACTGTGCCAATGTGGTTTCCAACTGATTTCAAAACTTTTATATTCATTTAAATGTTTCTCACCTTTTCTCCAAAACATTTCATTTTGTTCAAATGATTCTGTTGTTCTTTTAATCTACTGTCTGCATCAGAGTGCTCATATTTTGGTTTCACAAGAGTAGCTCCAAATCAATATGGTGTGTGGAAAAAAGAATTTTTTTTTTTCTGTTCCTCTGCTAGAGCTCTATGTTCACCTATGGTAAAATTTTGCGTATGCTACCGTTTTTGCCCACCATGAAGGTAGCCACATTCCGACTTCAGGAATGTATGCTGGATGTGTTCATGTTTCTCTAACCCACCCAATGATGACATGAATTACAAGATCTTTAACGTGCATAATTTTATTTTGATATCTTGTGCTTGTGTAAATGTGCACAAAGAGAATTAAAGCACTGGCAAGTCCGCACTTGAGAGCTGACCTGGGATATTGTAAAAACACTCACCATGATACACCTGACGTCACTTAGATTCAAACCCACAACGTCATGGACTCATGAGATAGAAGTCAAACGGTTTTAACCATTCGGCGATACTGTCCGTCATGTGTGAATATGATTTTGATTTTACAAACAGACCCCCCCCCTTCTTCCTGTTTCTGGATTGTCAGGTATTGTCAGCTTCTTTTTAAGATAGTTAAAGATTCTTTGTTTCCTCCATGCAGTCAAAATCAAAAGTGACAAAAGACGAATATAATTTCAAAGTTGGTGTTGTTGTTTTTTCATGAAATACAACATATCAGAAGTGAAACATGTTTTATTGTATGACATGATAGATCCATTTTAGTTTTAAAAAAGTTTTTTTTTTTTTGAAGTGTGCTGAGTGAGCGAGTGAGTGAGTGAGTGAGTGAGTTAGTGAGTGAGTGTGTGTGTTTATTTATTTATTTATTCTTTTATATTGAGGGTAATGGGATAAGCACTCTTGTGCTTTTTTACATCCAGTCCCCATGTGTATGCAGTTTTGTAAATGTCATTTGTTTCCACTGGCACACGACGGCCTACTCTTACGAAAAGCGGAACAGGATGTAACGTGTGCGCAAGATGTTCTGTGTGCGTTCACACACGGGGCCTCTGTTTATAGTCTCATCCAAAGGACTGTGGGGGAGAGTGGAGACGGCACTGATGTTAACTCCAGGAGAAAAATCTCCTCGACCGGGAATCAACCCGCGTCGTGAAATTGCGAGCGCAATGTTCTGACCACTAGGCTATCCCGTCCCCCTGTTTGTGTGTGTGTGTGTGTGTGTGTGTGTGTGTGTGTGTGTGTGTGTGTGTGTGTGTGTGAGCGAGAGAGAGAGAGAGAGAGAGTGTTTGTGTGTGTGAGTGTGTGTGTGTGTGTGTGTGTGTGTGTGTGTGTGTGTGTGTGTGTGTGTGTGTGTGTGTGTATACCCAAAAAGGAGGTTAAAGAAATTAAATCTTGAATCTTCTGTGTGTGTATGTGTGTTTCATTTATTTTATTTTATTGTGTGTGTGTGTGTGTGTGTGTGTGTTTCATTTATTTTATTCTTTTATTTCAAGGATAATGGAATAAACAACCATGTGTTGTTTTGCATCCAGTCCCCATGCGTATACAGTTATGTAAATTTTGTCATCCGTTCCAACTGGCACACAATGGCCTACTCTTCTGAAAAGCAGAACAGGTTTTAACACGTGTGGGCAAGATGTTCTGTGCGCGTTTGCTTCCTCAGTTTCTAGTTTTATCCAATATGTGTGTGTCAGTGTTTGTCTGTGCGCTGTGTGTGTGTGTGTGTGTGTGTGTGTGTGTGTGTGTGTGTGTCTATGTCTATCTGTGATATAGTACTTATGCTGGTAGCTCCTGTAAAGAAATGGTGCAATACTTATCTGTTTTTTTTTAAATGGATAGGATGTCAACTTCTTTAAAAAAAATTTTAAAAAATGATTTCTATGCCTGATGTCTGATAGCAATCAATCCCTATGACCGCTGAATTATTCCCAAACTATGCATTTGTTTACATTGCAATGGTTATAATAATTATTGTCATGTTTCAGTCATACAGGAGACTTGTGTTTTTCTGTTGTTTTTTTGTCTCCAGAATAATTTTGTTCGAATGGTTCATCTTGGGATGTGCTGTTTACTCTCTGTTTTGTTTTTTCTTTTCTGTAGAGACATCACCATTGTCATGGTCACCACAATTGTCATGACCATCATGATTATCATCGTCATCATCATCATCATCGTCATCGTCATCATCAACATCGTCATCGTAGTCGTCGTTGTCGTCATCATCATCTGACATCATCATCATCATCTTCTTCTTTCTTCTTCTTCTTCTTCTTCTTCTTCTTCTTCTTCTTCTTCTTCTTCTTCTTCTTCTTCTTCTTCTTCTTCTTCTTCTTCTTCTTCTTCATCATCATCATCATCATCATCATCATCATCATCATCATCATCACCATCATCCATTATTCCTTTTCTTTGAGGTAGATATTTTGAGGCATCTGCTTTAGTATAACAACCTATCTTCCATTTAGGGTGGAGCCCCATTCCAAGTGTTGTGGATGAATGATGTCATGTAAGCATTGATGGAAGCCTACCTACACTTGTGTGCATCTGTTCCTACCGGCCACGCAATGGCCTACTCTTTTAAAACGTGGAACCGGTTTTAACATAAAAAATGTCTTAGTTCTTGCTTTTGTTCTGATATGGGATAACATAATTATGCCCAAGCTTTGCTTTCATTCTCATATGGGATAACATATGCCCAATCTCTGCTTTCATTCGATTCTCATATTATGGGATCTCAGTGTATTGTCTCATCTGAAGGACTTTAGGGGGAGTGGAGTCAGTACTGGTGTTAACTAACTCCAGGAAGAAAAATCCCCTGGAGGTGGTGTTCCAGTGGAGGTTTGAACCTGGGCCTGCAGATCACAAGCACAACACTCTCTCTCTGATCTAACCTTAGGTTATATAATTATCCTGCCCCTCATCCTCACACAATTTTTAAAAATCATTTTTTTATGCCTGTTTATTTTCTTCATTTTTTTTTTTTTTTTTTTTGTTATTTGATTGTTCATTAATAAAAGACCCAAAAAAATCATTATGAAGAAATCGTGTGTGTGTGTGTGTGTGTGTGTGTGTGTGTGTGTGTGTGTGTGTGTGTGTGTGTGTGTTGTGTGTGTGTGTATACACCAATTTCTGCTTTTTCTACTTTTTAATGTGTGTGCGTGCGTGCGTGCGTGCGTGCGTGTGTGTGTGTGTGGTGTGTGTGTGTGTGTGTGTGTGTGTGTGTGTGTGTGTGTGTGTGTGTGAACCAATTTGTGCTTTTTCTACTTTTTAAAAAGAGATTTTGGAAGCGTAGATCATCGCGTGCCGGTTGGAATGGAGGATAAAACCTGCAACCTGCAAACAGTAATGCCTTCAGCGCCCAGGCTTTATCACTGTTCTTGATTAAACCACACTGACGCTGAAGGTAACAGCAAAGTGAGAGGCTGTATGTATGATCAGTGGCTTTCTTTCCCACTCATGGAGTTCCACTTTACAGCTTAGTCTTTAGTGATCATCGACTATGACTCTCTCTGACTAGGAGGCTTGACTTGCACAGTCCTTACGTGCTGCAGCCCAGGGGGGCTAGTTGGCCTTTGGAGAACATCTCCAACGCTGACTGTCCGTATGTTCTCTTGGCTTAGAGAGAGGGGATGTACTGTGGGTAAGGCATATCCACTATAATCAAATTTCTGCCCAGTTTCCCGGCCCAAACAACATCTTGCCTCCTCTTCTGTATTGAAGATCATCGTCGAACACAACGGACAAACGTATAAGTGCTAACAGGTGATGTGTTTAGACAGCATTCCCGAAGTCGTTATTATTATTATTATTTATTCTTTTATATCGAGGATAACAGAATAAGCAATCATGTGCTTTTTTTCATCCGGTCCCCATGTGCATGCAGTTTTGTAAATATTGTCATCTGTTCCCACCGGCACACGATGGCCTACTCTTACGAAAAGCGGAACAGGATTTAACGTGTGCGCAAGATGTTCTGCGTGCGTTCGCACACGGGGCCTCGGTTTAAAGTCTCATCCGAAGTCGTAATGCAGCTACCTTAATTGTGGGTAAAAAAACCACAAACGGTTGCCCTACACAAAATCTCACCATTGGGGAGACTCAAAAGTTCGAGCTGAGGAACAAAAAGGAAAACAAAACAAAACAAAACAAAAACAAACAAACAAACAAAAAGCAAACAACTCGTTTCTGTGTGGATGAATGTTATGTGCACATTCTGTTTCTCTCTGTCTCTGTCTGTCTTTCTGTCTGTCTGTCTGTCTGTCTGCTTCTCTCTATCTCTCCCTGTCTCTCTCCGTCTGTCTGTCTGTCTGTCTGTCTGTCTGTCTGTATGTCCGTCTGTCTGTATGTATGTCTCTGTGCTGTGTCCGTCTGTCTGTCTGTCTGTCCCCCCCTCTCTCTAAAACACACACACACACACACACACACACACACACACACACACACACACACACCACACACACACACACACATTAACCCAAATCTTACCATTGGGAAGATATGAAACTCGAGCCGAGGAAAAAAACAACAGAAAACAAAACAACAATTCCAAGGAGGATGGGATAGCCTGATGGTCTGAGTGATGCGCTCGTGATCTGCTGACCCGGGTTCGAATCTCGTTCAAGAGGATTTTTCCTCAGGAGTTAACATCAGTGCCGACTCCACTCTCCCCCCTCCCAAAAGTCCTTCGGATGAGACTATAAACCGAGGTCCCGTGTACGAACGCACGTGGAACATCATGCGCACACGTTAAAACCCGTTCAGCTTTTCGAAAGAGCATGCCATTGTGTGCCAGTGGGAACGGATGACAGAATTTACAAAACTGCATACACACGGGGACTGGATATAAAAAGCACCTGAGTGCTTATTCCATTATCCTCGAAATAAAAGACTAAACACATACACACACAGAGTATCGGATGAGACTATAAACCGAGACCCCCGTGTGCGAACGCACGCAGAACACACACACACACATACACACACACACACACACACACACACACACACACACACACACACACACACACACACACACACACACACACGCACACACACACACACACACACACACACACACGCACTCACACAACACACACACACGCACGCACACACACACGCACACACACACACACACACACGCACACACACACACACACACTCTTTACAGTGCATTCACATTCCTTCAAAAAGCAGGTGATTGTAACGCTCAGAGTAGCCTACCTGTACACTACTGTTAACAACAACAACAACAACAACAACAACACCAGTCACAACAACTACAAACTACAGTCTTCAGCTGGTTCTACCTACCTACTCAGCTAGCTAGCTAGCTAGTTTACTCATCATCGTCGTCCCATGTCCGGAATCCGATAGCATGCAATAAGCTTCTGTAAGTATGGGATAACACAGCAAGCACTTTTGGAAGAAGACAACCCTTATGATTGTCATCATCGCGTCACTCGAGACAGTCTCGTCAAGAAAGAATGGTTGTTAACACCTGTAATCAAAGCTTCTGTGATAAGTATACAAGTGTTCACAATGTGTGTCGGCTTGTGCCAGTCTCGAAGCTGCTAGGAGAGTGTCAGAACATGGGCTTGTGTGTGTGTGTGTCAAGACCGATCATTTTCTGCAAGAAGGTTATGGTGACTCTTTGAGTGGGAGAGAAGAGGAGAGGAGATTTTGAAGTTTTGGATTAATAATTATTGTGTCTGATGGGAGTTTGTCTAGATCTATATACTGGGATAAATTGACGACAAAGTTTTTGGGGTTTGGGTTTGGGTTTTTTTGTGTGGGTAGTGTGGATGTGATAGGAGTTTGAGAAGAGAACAATGTTTCGGTGGTCGACTTTGTTTTGTTTGTGGGTTGGGGTTGTCGCATTATGTACAGGTAAGTTGCGCAAACGGTAGTGAGACAAAACTTAATAATTATATTTTGATTTTGAAGCAATGTTATGGTGTGGTATTTCAAAGAGTAATGTCTGTTTATATCTATCTATCTATCTATCTATCTATCTATCTATCTATCTATCTATCTATCTATCTATCTATCTATCTATCTATCTATCTATCTATCTATCTATCTATCTATCTATCTATCTATCTATCTATCTATCTATCTATCTATCTATCTATCTATCTATCTATCTATCTATCTATCTATATGACAATTTTGTACAATATCAAAGACTAAATCATATTCTCATAAAAGTAGAATAGCAATTGTGGCGGGTTATTTTTTGAGAGGGTTCAAATCTCATAGTCGTTTTAGTAGGTTTTTTTTGTTTTATTTTGTTTTTACAGAATTCGAATGAATGCATGAGGAGCGATTGTGATTGAGAATAACGTGAGGCAGTAAAATAAGATGGAATCAGGAGTGAATTCTGACTTGAATTCTGTGGGATTGTGGTCGTTGGTATATTGGTGTAAGTATGTTTTCGTGCCATAAGCAGTCCTTAGCCTAGATGAATAGTTAACCTTTTAGCTGCTGACATATTTTGCTCAGTCACAAGCTGAAGAAATTTTCAGAAACAGACAAAAATCATGCGTATGATTTTCAATTGCTTTTAACTCAGGAAATTCCTAAAGATAGCTACATAAAAGTATATACTGAATGAAAGAAAATTGAATGAAGATTGTATTAGTGACAATTTCAAAAATATGTAATTAGCCAGAGTGTCGCATGGACTCTTTGAAATGCAATAATAATATCACAAAAAGTCATTCATGAAGCTATAAAGGGATGTGAAGCTCACAACAGTTTGTACAACACATTGAGTTGATGAATAAGACTGAAAAAAGGGTCAGAAAGTAGTGTTCAGATAAATGCAAGCACTGCCTATTTACACACAGAATGTGTGTGGTACTTTCGGACAAACACTACAAAAAAAAACACTGAATACTACTTCTACCTACCCATCATCTACCCAACTTCATCACATTGTTTACATCAGTATTATCAATGAATGTTTTCAAATGCCTATAAAAAAAAAGTCATGTCAACAGTTTCTTTTTCACACAGACAGACAGACACACGCGAGGCGCGTGTACACACACACACACACACACACACAAAACACACACCCCTCTGCTCTTCACACAAACACACACAGTCAGGGAGCCAGGGCAGATGTCAGCAAGAACAATAGCTCATCAACAAAACAAACAGACACACACACATGATGACTGACAGCTAACGAGTAGCCTATGTGACGAGTGACACACAAGGCTGCAACCACTTCAAAATAGATCAAACACATCAGCCACTCAGTGACTGGCTCGTTCGCTCACTGACCAAGCCCTGACCAAAGGTGCAGCCATACGATACACACATTTAGTTGTTCTGTTTATGAATAAACAAAGAAAAAAAGCAATATAATCATGTTATAAAAACGAATAAAGCCCTCAAATACACCCAACTGCATCTCGAATGATATGATCTTCATGTTCCGATTCAGACTACGAGTACTCAGAAGTTTCTTCCAGATCAAAACCTGAGTCGTTGGCATCAAATTCGCAAAGTTCGATGTCAACTGGATAAAAAGAAAACCTCACATCCACTATCCTGATCTCTATAAATTTCATCAATAACTTCGGCAACAATGTAGGTCAGTTGAGGGGCAGCCATTATTTTGAAAACCAAAAATTTTGAACTTTGCAGTACCTGCTTTACCTTGCCCATTAAACGTCATCACTCACTCACTCAGTCCCATGTCCCAAAGGACGTAGGGGGGACATGAGAGAAGACGCAACAGAGATCTTTTTCCATGCTTCACGATCCTGTGTGGCTAGTAGGAGGTGTTGTAGGGGTTGGGCGGTCCAGTCTTTGATGTTGTCAACCCATGATTTCTTTTGGCGGCCTCTTCTTCTCTTGCCCTCGACTGTTCCTTGCAGGATGGTTTTTGCTAGGGTGTTGTGTCTTGTGGTGTGACCAAACCACATCAGCTTTCTCCTCTTTATGGTGGAGAGCAAAGGCTCTTGGGGGCCCACACGCTTTTTGATTTCTTCTTTCACATAGTTATTGGTCTTGTGTTCTTTGTATGATATTTTGAGAAGTCTTCTGTGGCACTTGTTCTCGAATGCTTGGATTCTCCTCTCTAACTCTGCTGTCAGAGTCCATGATTCACAGCCATATAGGAGGATAGATATCACGAGGGATTTGTAAAGGTGGTATTTGGTGCCGAAGCTGATGTTGTTGCTTCTGATGATCTTCTCGAGTCTGACTAGAGCAGATGTTGCTGTTGCAATGCGAGCTTTCACTTCATTGTTTGACGTGCCATCTTTTGTTAGGATGGAGCCTAAGTATTTGAATTGGCTCACCTCTTCTAGTGTTTCTCCATTCATCTTTATTTCCGTGATGTCATTACTCGCGCTGTTGACCATGATCTTTGATTTCTCTGTACTGACCTCCATGCCGTATGCGCTCGCTCGATCTGTTAAATTGTCTGTGAGGATTTGCAGTTCTTGTTTGCTGCTGCCCATGAGGTCAATGTCATCTGCAAATCTGAGGTTGCAAAGGGGTCTTCCACCAATGGAGATGGAAGTGTGGTGGTTTTGCAGTGTCTCTGTCATGATGTTTTCGAGGAAGAGGTTGAAGAGTACAGGTGAGAGAAGGCAGCCCTGGCGAACCCCAACCGTGGTCTTGAAGAACTCGCCCACGTGATTGTTCATGAAAACTGCACTTTTTGCGTTCTCGTACAGAGCCTTGATGACTTCAATTAGGCAGCTGTCAATGTTGAAGTGCCTGAGTACTTGCCAGAGGCCGTCATGCCATACCCTGTCAAAGGCCTTTTTGAAGTCTATGAAATTGTGGTACAAGTCTTTTTGGTGTTGGAGATGCTTCTCTATCAGAATTCTCAGATTGAAAATTTGTTCCATTGTGCTGCGTTTTGGTCTAAAGCCCGCTTGTTCTTCTGCCAGGAGTTTTTCTGCTTGGTTTTTCAGTCTGTTGAGGACTACCTGCAGCATGATCTTGCTAGGATGACTTATGAGACTGATGGTTCTGTAGTTCTGGCATTTCTTGAGGTTTCCTTTCTTTGGCAGGGGTATTACAAGAGACTGTGTCCATTCTTTTGGCCATTCTTTGGTGTCGTGGATCTTCTGACAAAGTTTAAACGTCAAATTAAACGTCATAAAATATGCAAATAACTTGAACAAATGGGACTCATGAGTTGAAGATACATCAAGGGAGCTAAACAAATCATAATAAGAGGGGTTTTCAGCAATGCTGAGCAAAACAGAGAGAGCGTTGGTTCATGACGAGCACCGCTCGTCAACACAGCATTGCTGGTGGCAGTTTCTATGACGAGCAGCGCTCGTCAACAGCGCAGTGTAGGGGTATATGTCTGTCGCGGGCTGTTAAATAGTGGTGCCACTCCATGTCAAATAACATTTCACTTTATTTCATGGATAACTTGTACCGTGTATTATTATTTTTTTTGAACTTATCATTAGCTATAGAAAGTTTTTTTATAAGACCTTTAAGCATGGTGGATTTTCAGAAAGAAAATTCTGCACAAAACAAATAAAAATGAAATCAACTAGTAGGCACCCATCAGTCTCGGAAGACTATGGAGTTGCGCTCGTATTTAGAGCGCAAAGCATGGGTAAGTAAGTATGGAGGGCAAACTGTTACCCATGCAGCAGACCCCCCCTCTCCACGCCACTGGAATGATCCATTGGAAAGGCAATGACCAATACGGATGGTTCCAGTACCATCGCAGGAGCCACCAGAACGTTGCCATATACAGCCCCGAACTGCCCTGGGACCCCAACTCCCCGATTTTTCCTCAGGGACGGTGTCTAAACACGACACCTGTATGCATGCTGTTTTTTTGTTTTTGATTTTTTTAAAAATAGTGTTGTCATCCTCTCCTACCGGCACACGATGGCCTGCTCTTCCGAAAGGCGGAACGGGGTTTTAACGTGTGCGCAAGATGTTCTGCGTGCGCTCGCACACGGGGCCTCGGTTTATAGTCTCATCCGAATGATTTTGACATTCAGTTCGACTTTTTCGTCAAACTGGGAAGAAAGGGCGAGGCTGAGTACGAACCCAGAACCTCACTGGTTACTTGTTGGCAGGCGAACGTCTTAACCATCCTGCCACCTTCCTTCAACTATGATGTCTGATAAATAGCATCCCCATCTTCTGGAAACCCTGTGTTAGGAATTACCTCTTTTCTATCGCTCTCTTTGTTTCCGTCTTGTTCCTTTTCTTCCTATCACCCCCGCCTTGTCAATTTCCGCCTTCTTGGTCCTTTCTTTTGTTGATTTTGGGTTCGTTTGTTAGAGAGACTTTATAACAATTCTCTCCTCTACCGATGTCGGATGTGCTGATCCTGACTTTCAGGCGTTTTAACGGCAAGGCGAAGCATTTTCGCTTATATTGTATGACAGACAATAGAAGCTAGCTGCTGTCTGAGCGTTCAACAACATACAAGATGTCTCTGATGATGACGATGACGATGACGATGATGATGATGATGATGATGATGATGATGGTGGTGGTGGTAGTGGTGGTGGTGGTGGTGGTAAAGATAATGTTGAGGACGAAGAAGAAGAAGAAGAAGAAGAAGAAGAAGAAGAAGAAGAAGAAGAAGAAGAAGAAGAAGAAGAAGAAGAAGAAGAAGAAGAAGAAA
>CM060330.1:14374765-14379765 GCA_030674155.1 Stramonita haemastoma
ACAACGCTATCTATGAATGTAGATACAGTTTTTCAACAACGCTATCCATGAATGTAGATACACTTTTCCAACAACGCTATCCCAGAGATAGAGTTTTCCAACAACGCTATCTATGAATGTAGATACAGTTTTCCAACAACGCTATCTATGAATGTAGATACAGTTTTTCAACAACGCTATCTATGAATGTAGATACAGTTTTCCAACAACGCTATCCCAGAGATAGAGTTTTCCAACAACGCTATCTATGAATGTAGATACAGTTTTCCAACAACGCTATCTATGAATGTAGATACAGTTTTCCAACAACGCTATCTATGAATGTAGATACAGTTTTCCAACAACGCTATCCCAGAGATAGAGTTTTCCAACAACGCTATCTATGAATGTAGATACAGTTTTCCAACAACGCTATCTATGAATGTAGATACAGTTTTCCAACAACGCTATCTATTAATGTAGATACAGTTTTCCAACAACGCTATCTATTAATGTAGATACAGTTTTCCAACAACGCTTTCCAAGAGATACAATTTTCCAACAACGCTATCTATAACTTAACATTCTGGCCTCCAGAAATCCAGTACTTCAAATGTTCGGGCGGCACCTACGAAGTTCCTCTAGGGGCTCGGGTCGGCCTGACCTGCTCTAGAACGCGGAGCACGATGCGTTGGAACGTCTACTACTCGGGCAGACACAACAGGGAGGTGGCGTCCTGCAACTCCACCCAGTGTACCATGAAGCAGGGCTCGGGCCTCTACTCTAGCAGCCTGCTGGCCACTCGCCCGAACGACACCAGCAGCGTCCTGTATGTGGACATGGCTTCCTTCCAGGGCCGCACTACCCGCTTCTACTGCTACTCTCGCTACAGCTCCAGTTGCTATGTGCGCACTGTCTGTAAGTATTTATTGATTTTATTTTATTGATTTGATTTTGTTTTACATCACTTTGTGTCACAGCAGATTTCTCTGCGTGAAATTTGGGCTGCTCTCCCCCTGGAGAGAGCGCGTCGTCACAAGTGCAGTGCCTACCCATTATATATATATATATATAGCCCGGAGCCACCCTGAGGACTCCAACTCCTCGAATTTTCCTCAGGGATGGTGTCTAAACAAGACACATATGTGCATGCTAGTTTAAAAAAAAATGTCATCCGCAACTACCGGCACACAATGGCCTGCTCTTCCCAAAGGCAGAACGGGGTTTTAACGTGTGCGCAAGATGTTCTGAGAGGGTTCGCACAGGGGACCTCGGTTTATAGTCTCATCCGAATGACCGAAAGTAAGGTGGCGTGAGCTTTTTGTTTGAGTTTTCGTTGTTGTTGTTGTTGTTGTTGTCATGGTTTTTTGTGCGTTCCCCAGCTTAACACTGTGGGGGATCACCTCAGAATGTGCACTCTGACTAGTTCACTCATCCCTTCCACCTGGGAATCACTGTGAGATTGAAAGTGCATACTGAATGAGAAGTTTGCGTGCGTGATTGTTTTCAAGTACCTTGCCTTAAAAGGCAACCATACTCCGACTTCAGAGGATATATATATACATATATATATATACATATATATATATATATATATATATATATATATATATATATATATATATACTACATACATATATATATATATATATGTGTATGTATGTATGTATGTATGTATGTATGTATGTATGTATGTATGTATGTATGTATGTATGTATGTATGTATGTATGTATGTATGTATGTATGTATGTATGTATGTATGCATGTATGCGAGTGCACACACATGCATGCATGCATGCATGCATGCATGCATGCATGTGTGTGCACTCGCACTTCCGTGCTTGCGTGTGTATGTTCGTGCATTGTGGTACGCTTTCAGACACCTCACCCGCTACAAACTGCGAGCTGTCGGTTGATATCAGCAATACGACAGTAACGGGATCCTGCCAGTTCGAAAAGATGTTCACCTCCGATTCCTCCTACACCTGCCGCTTCGTAATACAGGATGACAACCAGGTATGCTGCCACACCTACCTGAACATTGACCAAGAGCAGTTGATTTGATTTTTATTTTTGATTGATTCTTTTATATCGAGGAGAATGGAATAAGCACTCATGTGCTTTTGTTTTTTCATCCTGTCCCCGTGTGTACGCAGTTTTGTAAATCTTGTCATCTGTTCCCACCACCGGCACACCATGGTCTACTCTTACGAAAAGCGGAACAGGATTTAACGTGTGTGCATACAAGATGTTCTGCGTGCGTTCGCACACAGAGCCTCGGTTTACAGTCTCGTCTGAAAGACTTTTGGGGAGAGTGAAGTCAGCACTGATGTTAACTCCAGGGAAAAAAATCCCCTCCACCGGGAATCGAACCCGGGTCGTCAAATTGCGAGCGCAATGTTCTGACCACTAGGCTATCCCGCTCCCACTAGGTGCTGCCACACACCTAGCTGAACATTGACCAAGAGCAGTTGAGTTGACGCACACCGTAGCCAAGTGGTTTAGACCATTAAGACGGGATAGCCTAGGTGGTCAAAGTGATGCGCTCGTAATCTGCTGACCCGGGTTCAAATCTCGTTCTAGATGAGGTTTTTTTTCCTCTAGGGGTTAACATCAGTGCCGATTCCACTCCCCTTAAATGTGTATTGGATGAGACTATAATCTGAGGTCCCGTGTGCGAACGCACGCAGAATATCTTGCGTACATGTTAAAACCCGTTTCTTTTTTCGGAAGAGTAGGCCATTGTGTGGCGGTGGGAGCGGACGATAACATTGACAAAACTGCAGACACATGAGGACTGGATGTAAAAAAAAAAAAGCACATGAGTGCTTATTCTACTATCCTAGCTCAAAATAAAAGAATGAATACATGAAGAAAGAGACTTCGGGTGAGACTGTAAACCGAGGCCCCGTGCGGGAACGCACGCAGAACATCTTGCGCACACGTTAAAACCCCGTTCCGCCTTTCGGAAGAGCAGGCCATCGTGTGCCGGTAGGAGCGGTTGACAAAATTATAAAAAAAATAAACCCCAGCATGCACACAGGTGTCGTGTTTAGACACCATGCCTGAGGGGAAAAATAAAATATTGGGTAGGCGCTGCACTTGTGGCGACGTGCTCTCCCCGGGGAGAGCAGCCCGGATTTCACGCAGAGAAATCTGCTGTGACATAAAGTGGTATAAAAAAATAATTCAATCCTATGGGTCTATGAAGTCGTGGGCTGGAATCTAGGCTCTTGAGCCTGGTAAATTAAGGGTGGGGAAACTTTTTACCACCTCTATGGCCATCTTTTAAAGTTGAAGACCTGTCAATGCCTTCTATCATCCCCACATCCAGGTCAATACTAATGTTCATTTCACTTGAACTGTCCCTGTCCGGAAAAAAACACACCCAAACCCTTGAGTGATGCTGATGAGGCCTGGACTGCACTGACCGATCCCTGGGAAAATAATGATCCATTGTTAGTGTACGGTTACTTTTTTTTTTATTTTTATCTATCTTTTATTTATTTATTTATTCTTTTACATCGAGGATAACGGAGTGAGCAATCATTTGCTTTTTTACATTCAGTCCCCGTGTGTATGCAATTTTGTAAATGTCATCTCTTCCCACCCGGCACACGATGGCCTACTCTTACGAAAAGCAGAACAGAATTTAACGTGTGTGCAAGATGTTCTGCGTGCGTTCGCACACGGGGCCTCGGTTTTTAGTCTCATCCGAAAGACTTAGGACGTGATTGAGGACGTAGTGACTATACAAGTGAAGCAAACTGACAGCTGTGCCCCCCCCCCCCCAACCCACACAAACACCCTCCGCAAAACGAAGTAGTTCTTTTAACACCATGGATTTTTTGGGGTGTCTTTTTTTCCCGTGTCTAGGTGAAAATGGCGACGAGCGGCAGACTGAGCATAACCTCTTTCTATGACGAGTCTCTGGGCCAGAGACTGTACAGAGGGAACTGCTCTTTCTCTGCCTCCTTCTTCCTCACTCCGGGGACTTTGAACTTCAGCATCGAAGCCAAGCCTGGCTCCACTACGCACCTGGCTTTTCTGCACGTCGGTCAGTTACTACTACAACTTCAGGCTATGTATTTTATCAATTAATGATGGGAGGTTGAATTTAGTGTTTGCTTGCATGGTGTGTCTCTGTACGGTTTTTTTTTTTTTGGGTGGTGGTGGTGGTGGTGGTGGTGGTGGTGGTGGTGTTCTTGTTGTTCTTCTTGTTTGCGCTTTTGTTCTTCACATTCTTGTTTTTTTTTCTTCACTTTGTTGTTGTTGTTGTTGTTGGTGATGGTGGTGGTGGTGGTGGTGGTGGTGGTGGTGGTGGTGGTGGTGATGATGATGTTGTTGAATCACTTTGAGGCCATCAGTTCTTGCTGGATGGGAAGTTTGTGTGTAGGACTGTTCTTCACCATATGCAGCCGCAATACGGCTACGGATGATTTTTTTTCTCTTTTAGATTAAAGATGAGGTCTAGTTATTATACCAAGGGCCTGTCATGGAGGAGGAAAATTTCAACATAGCAGTTTTAGAGTAAAACAGCATTATCACGAAGGCCTTGGTATTTATTCTAAAAATAAGTGATCAAACTTTTGGATTGAGCCAATCGATAGTAAGGGTTTTTGCATCATTATATAATTATTTCTGATAAAACGGACTGCACTTGCAGAATGAAATAACCATACATAAATTATAAAGGTAAAAGTGTTCCCCTAACCTATGCGGTCGTTGGGGGAGCGTTATGTCAAAGACCTCAGCTTCTCTAGGGGCCACGCATGTTGAGAGCGGCGCCCATCTCCTCTCCCTCGCTGCTTTACCTTCCCTGCCCTATACATAAAAAAAGGATAGGTACCCATTGACAGCTGGGTGAACTGGGGGGACTGTACTGAAGCCAAGGTGCACGAACAGTCACCCATCCACTTAGGTAATCAAACTCTACGCTGCTTAACCTTAGCTTTGGGATAGCGAGTGTTCTGACCATTGTCCCCTACTACCTGTTAAAGAAAGAGAATATTGTGGTTGT
>CM060330.1:14394765-14404765 GCA_030674155.1 Stramonita haemastoma
AGACTTCGGGGATGATGTTTAAGTAAACACAACATTAGAGTACATCTATCTATCTATCACTAACTCTCGACAGATCGTTGCACACTGGTGTGTTTAGCTAACTGTTAAGATGTTTCACTAAACACGACACTAGTATAAATATGTTTAGGAAATTTCGTTCTCCATTCTTACCGGTACGAAATGGGCGACTTTTCCGAAAGGCGGAACGGATTTTAACCGTTGCACAAGATTTTCTGTGTGCGTTTGTACACGGAGCTTCGATTTATAGTCTCATCTGAAGGTCTCTCTGGGGAGTGGAGGCAGTAAGTTAAGAATGTTAACTCCAGGGGCATTGTCTATTTGATGATGATGCTTCGATGGTGGCTCAAACTTGGCCTGTAAGGTTTTCAGACTTTTTTTGAAAAGTGTAAAATAAAGGCACCCCCCCCCCCCTTAACAAACATAGATGCTTTGTGTTGTCTATGATCTGCATGAACTTATGTTAAAGTATTGATTAATCATGAATGATAAAAGGCGCATAGATAATATGTCAATTTTTATGTACATACACGTGCTGCTATTTACATAGACATGTACTCCCGTGCGTGTGTGCGAGCGCGCGCGCGCGCGCGCGCACGTGCAAACACACATACACACTTACACTACACACACACACACTACACACACACTACACACTACAAACTACCCCCCCCCCCTCCCCTTCCACACACATTCACACAAATGATAGAGAAAGAAACAGTATGTAGACGCCTATCTGTTACCTTTAACCCCCCCAAAAAAAACAACAAAAAAACAACAACCAACAACAACAAAACCACAAAAAAACAACCCCCCAAAAAACAAACCATATAACCAAACTCTCTCCTCTCCCTTTCCTCCTCCTACTCACCCCCCCCCCCCCCACCACACACACACACACTCACACCCTTCGCCTCAATCCCTTTTACAGAAATGAACCTCTTCGAATGCCGGAACGGGCAAACCGTAGACATCCCAGAATACACACAAGCTGGGCTAGTCTGCAGAGAGACGCAGGGAGAAGAAGACCAACCCAGCGCTTCTCACATCAAGTGGCTAGTGTACCCAGACGCCCACAAAGGGTCTGCTGCTTCCCAAGGCGGCTGGGCAGGGTCAGTTTCAGGGTCAGCTCCGAGCAATGCCTCCTGCAACGTCTCGTCCTGCCAGGTATGGGCCTCTGGGGAGGATATGCTGGCTGTGAGGCCTAACGCCTCTACCAGCATCCTGTACCTCAGTTTGTTGGAGAAACGCGACTATCATCAGAGGGTGGAGTGTAGGATTTCTACTTCGTCTTCGCACAAGTTTTGTATCATCCGTTCCGTGTGTGAGTTTTTTTGTTTTGTTTTTTATTTAATTTTTAAGTGGTTTGTTGTGGTGTGGTGTGTGTTTTGTTGTTGTTGTTGCTGTTGTTGTTTTGCTTTTGTTTTGTCTTGTTTTGGTTTGTTTTTGTTTTGTTTTGTTTTATTTCGTTTTGTTTGTTTGCTTGTTTGTTTTGGGGGACGGGATAGCCTGGTGGGATGTGCTCGTGATCGTCTGACTCCGGTTCGAATCCCATTCCAGAGGATTTTTCTTCTGGAGTTAACATCAGTGCCGACTGCGCCCTTCCCCCTCCCCCCCCCCCCCCCTCCCTCAAAAAAAAAGAAAAGTCCTTCAGATGAGACTATAAACTGAGGCCCCGTGTGCAAACGCAGGAAGAACATCTTGGGCACACGTTAAAACCCATTTCGCTTTTCGGAAGAGTAGGCCATTGTGTGCCAGTCGGAACGGATGGCAAATTTTTACCAAAATGCATACACGCAGGGACTCGATGTAAAAAAAAAAAAAGCACACGAGTGCTTATTCCACTCTCCTCGAAATAAAAAAATAAGTAAGTTTGTTTGTTTGTTCCAGCTAAGCTAAGCTACTTGGGGTTTCCTTAGGTAAATCTGGTTGAAAATGGGAACACCGCCATTTTTATTGGATTAATCTAAAAGTGTGGCGTATGGAGAGATAGGGTGGTGATGGTGATGGTAGTGGTGGGGTTTATATAATAATATAGCATCTTGTTTTCTTGACATCTACGTTTTTTTTACAGTCTGCTTCTTGTGTTACCATTATGTTGATTAATCGTCTTATAAAAAAACAGGTATATAGCACATAATTGTAGTAGAATATGCAAACATATGTACTGACCACAAAGTAAAAGAAAGAAAAGAGGGAAGAAAGAAAGGAAGGGTGGCGATTCTATCAAAAGAAGCCCGCGGTTAAGAAAACCGGACAATTATCACTATTTTTTTTGTTTTTTGCTTATTGTGACGCTGGCTTCTTCTCCCTTCTCTCTGGGCTTATGTATGTTTTGCCGCTGTTTCTTGTAAATTAGCACCCCCCCCCCCCCCCCCCTAAAACATCAAAGTAGTTCTATACATTCACTATGCAAATTGATGAAAACATCGTTGTTTAATGCTTTGTTTCCTTTCCAACAACTCCTTTTTTTTAAACATGTGTTTTGCTGTTGTTGTTGTTGTTATTTTTTCCGGATATAATGAGGGCATTTACGATAGCTGTATGTCTCCATCCTTTTCTTTTCTCCTAAAAAATCCCAAGTTTTAATTCTGAAAGAGTTGTTAAGGAATAGGTTTGGCTGGGCTTTTTTGTATAGCTTTGTATGGACAAACAAGACAGAGAGGGAAAGAGAAAGGACAGACAAGACAGGGAGGGAGAGTGCATGAACAGACATTATCACTTCGGGGAATATGTCTACATACAATACCATTGTGCATGCAGTTTTTGGTTTTTGAAATGTCATCCGTTACCACAGGCACACAGTGGCCTACTTTTCCGAAAGGCAGAAAGTTTGGGATTAAAAAAAAATTCAAACATGGGTGAAATATGTTTAACATGCTTTCACACACTGGGTCTTGGTTTATAGTCTCATCCGAAGGACTTTTGGGGAGAGTGGAGTCAGTGGGGATATCAACTCCAGGAAAAAAATCCCTTCGAACAGGTGTCTCGGTGGTAAAAGGTAAAGGTAAAGGTGTCCCATAACCTGTGTGGTCGTAGGGGAGCAAGACATCAGAGACCTCAGCTTCTCTAACGGCCAGCATATTGAGGGCAGGGCCCTTCTCCTCTCCCTCGCTGCTTTACCTTCCCTGACCCTAAAGAGGGCAGGTACCCATTTACAGCTGGGTGAACTGGGGGGGGGGGGGACTGTACTGAAGCCAAGGCACGCAAAAGGTCACCCATCCAACTGGTAACCACGCTCGATGCTACTTAACCTTGGCTAGGGGAAAGCGAGCGCTCTGACCACTGAGCTACCCCCCGGCTCCTCGGAGGTAAACAAAACGACTCATGCTGTGTTTCACCTGTTGCATGGCTGGATATCCAAGATTCGGCCCAGCTGACCAACTGCCAGTTTGATTTCAACACCACGACCTACACGGTGCAGGGCAGCTGTGAGGTGAAGAAGATGTACAGCAGTGACGGCCAGTACACCTGTGAGTGGATCCAACAGGTCCAACATCAGGTAGGTCACTGCATTTGCACTGCACTGCAACCTATCTCACCTGATCTTATATATATATGTGTATATATATATATATATATATATATATAATATATATATATATATATATATATATATATATATATATATATATATATATATATATACACCACTTTATTTATTGTCACAGCAGATTCATTTCTCTGCGTGAAATTCGGGTTTGCTCTCTCCATAGGGAGGGAGAGCGCGTCGCCAAAAGTGCAGCTCCTACTCCTACGCAGTCGCTGGAGCTGCCAGAACGTTACCATATACAGCCCTAAACCGCCCTGGGGACTCCAATTCCATCTCCAACTCCCCGATTTTTCCGTAGGGATGGTATCTAAACGCAACTCTGTGCATGCTGGTTTTTTAAAATTTTGTTGTCACCTGCTCCTACTTGCACACAATGGCCTGCTCTTCTAAAAGGCGGAACAAGTTTTTAACATGTGCGCAAGATGTTCTGGGTGAGTTCGCACACAGGGTCTCAGTTATGCAGTTTTGTAAATGTCATCTGTTCCCACCGGCACGCGATGGCCTACTCTTACGAAAAGCGGAACAGGATTTAACGTGTGTGCATGAAAGATGTTCTGCTTGCGTTCGCACACGGGGCCTTGGTTTATAGTTTCATCCAAAAGACTTTTTTTTTTTTGGGGGGGGGGGGGGGGGGGGGGGCGAGGGGGGAGGGAGAGTGGAGTCAGCACTCATGTTAACTCCAAAGAAAAAAAAATCACCTCAACCGGGATTCGAACCCGGGTCGTCAAATTGCGAGCGCAGCGTTTTGACCACTAGGCTATCCCATCCCCCCTATTCGTGTGTGTGTGTGTAGCTTCTTCAGTTGATCCTGTGTGTTTGTGATACAATGCAATAAAATACAATACAACACAATACAACATAATAACAACACAAAGCAAAACAAACCCACTCCTCCCTTCTCTCTGAAAAAAAAAGATGCCAAACCCCTAACTATAACCTCTCTCCCCACAGTGCACAAATCCAACATCACTCAGTAAGGCCTTGTCAAAGAGTGCTAAATTCAGCGCGCTCCTTCCTTTTACCTAGTCCGTGTGTGGTCAGATCCTGCTATAAATAACACCAGCTGGGCTGGGCTGGGCTGGGCTGGGATAATTAGCAGCTGAGAGGAGCTGAAAGTGGGTTGAAACTGACAGCTGTGGGCTGGGCTGGGATAATTAACAGCTGAGAGGAGCTAAAAGTGGGGGAGCCTGACAGCTGTGGGCTGGGCTGGGCTGGGATAATTAGCAGCTGAGAGGAGCTGAAAGTGGGGGAGCCTGACAGCTGTGGGATGGGATGGGATAATTAGCAGCTGAGAGGAGCTGATGAAAGTGGGTTGAAACTGACAGCTGTGGGGTGGGATGGGATAATTAGCAGCTGAGAGGAGCTGATGAAAGTGGGGGAAAGTGACAGCTGTGGGATGGGATGGGATAATTAGCAGCTGAGAGGAGCTGATGAAAGTGGAGGAAAGTGACAGCTGTGGGGTGGGCTGGGATAATTAGCAGCTGAGAGGAGCTGAAAGTGGGTTGAAACTGACAGTATGTCCCATCCCAACACTGTTGTTTTCAGACCAAGACCTTCCCAGCCACCAGTTTCCCCCTGAGGTCGTACCGGGATCCTCTGAACCGCTTGTCCTACAGGAGAGGCCCCTGCCGGCTGTCCCTGCAGCTGCTGATGGTCACCAAGGGCGCCTACGTCTTCAGCATCAGGGTCAGCCCGGGAACCACCATGTATGTGGCCACCTTGGAGTTAGGTGAGTTGGTGTATCGGGGTCAGCTCTTTACTCCCCCCCCCCCCCCCCCGTATCGTTACTCCCCCGTACACAGAAAATGACTGGATAACCCTGTGATAGTAAGTTTGCGTGAAATATTGTATTGGTATTTCTTTAGGACACGACACAGACAGACAGACAGACAGACAGACAGACAGACAGACAGACAGACAGACAGACAGACAGACACACACACACACACACACACACACACACACACACACACACACACACACACACACACACACACACACACACACACACACACACACACACACAGAGGTTACATTCGTGTTTCTGTAGCCCAGTAAACGCTGTCATGAATTATGGTCTGCTTATTTTGATCTTCTGCATGTGTATATACACAAAAAAGAATGATGGCACTGGCAGGTCTGTATTATAAATTGACCTTTGGAGAGGGTAAAAATCCCAACCTATAATTAACCAGACACCGTCACCGAGATTTGAACTCACGATTTCATGAACCCATGGGATTGAAGTCAAACGGCATTATTAAACGCTCGGCTAAAGCGTCTGTCAGTGTCGTTTTTGATACTGCTATCATGCTCATTGAGGGGACAGGATAACTCAGTGGTCAGAGCACTCGCTTTTCCCCATCTAAGGTTAAGCAGCACCGAGCGTGGTTACCAAGTGGATGGGTGACCATTTTGCGCGCCTTGGCTTCAGTACAGTCCCCCCAGTCCACACAGCTGTAAATGGGTACCTGCCCTCTTTAGGGTCAGGGAAGGTAAAGCAGCAAGGGAGAGGAGATGGGCGCCGCCCTCAACATGCTGGCCCCTGGAGAAGCTGAGGTCTCTGATGCCTCGCTTCCGTACGACCACGTAGGTTATGGGACACCTTTACCTTACCTTTTGCCTTATCATACCTAGGGGACGGGGTAGCCTAGTGGTCAGAACATTGCGCTCGCAATTTGACGACCCGAGTTCGATTCCCGGTCGAGGGGATTTTTTCCCCTGGAGTTAACATCAGTGCCGACTCCACTCTCCCCAAAAGTCTTTCGGGTGAGACTGTAAACCGAGGCCCTGTGTGCGAACGCATGCAGAACATCTTGCGCACACGTTAAATCCTGTTCCGCTTTTCGTAAGAGTAGGCCATTGTGTGCCGGTGGGAACAGATGACAATATTTACACAACTACATACACACGGGACTGGATGAAAAAAGCACATGAGTGATTATCCCATGATCCTTCGATATAAAAGAATAAAATAAATAAATAAATAAATAAATAAATAAATAAATAAATAAATAAATACCTATTGTTGTGTTGTGGATGTTAAAGGTACCGCCAATCATGACCGTGTGAAGCTGACAGGGGGTGACCATGTCAACGTCACTATAAATGGTATTCCACAAGGTAATGATGATAATGATAATGATGATCATGGTAATAAGGATAATGTTGATCATGATAATGATGAAAATAATAAGGCTCTTCCTACTACTACTACTACTACTACTACTACTACTACTACTACTACTGCTACTAGTACTGCTGCTGCTTCTGCTTCAGCTGCTGCTGCTGCTGCTGCTGCTACTGCTGCTACTACTGCTACGGCTGCAGCTACTACTACTACAACTACTACTACTACTACTACTACTACTACTGCTACTGCTGCTGCTGCTGCTGCTGCTGCTGCTGCTGCTGCTGCTGCTGCTTTTACTACTACTAACGATAACGATACGAATAGTGATAAAACCTACAAAAATAATAATGATGATGATGATGACGATGCGGGTGATAATGATAAAAGCAATCATGATGATGATAAAACATAATAATAATAATAACAATCCTCCTCCTCCTCCTCCTCCTCCTCCTCCTCCCCATTACGTTACGTTACGTTACGTTACAGAAGAACCCACTACCAGCACCAGCACGGTGTCCAGCACACCAGAGGGATCCTCACAGGAGATGGGGGCCAGCAGTACTCACCAGCCCCCCCACCCCTCCCCCACATCCTCCCCCACCCCCGCCCCCGCCACAGGTGAGTCTGTCATCCACTTTTCTTTTTTTCTGAGCTGAGCGTTGTGAAGAACCAGCGTGGTCTGTGTGTGTGTGTGTGTGTGTGTGTGTGTGTGTGTGTGTGTGTGTGTGTGTGTGTGTGTGTGTGTGTGTGTGTGTGTGTGTTTGTGTGTGTGTGTGTGTGTGTTTTGTGTGTGTGTGTGTGTGTGTGTGTAGTGTGTGTGTGTATGAGTGTGTGCGTGTCTGACGGGCCTCTGGTATAACCACAGGGGTGGAAGGGGGATGAGGGGTGAGGGGTATGGGGGGGGGGGGGGGGGGAGTAGGAGGCTCAGAAAGTAAGCCGTTCTTTTCTTTATGTTGCAGCCGACGAACATAAGAAAGTGGTGACCTATGTGGCGGTTGGAGTTGGCGGTACCATTGGTATTATTCTCATCGTTGTCATCGTCGTCATCGGTATTCTTGTTCTGAGAAAACTGCAAGGTACATTTTTGGATGGGGAGAGGGAGGGACGAGTGTGTGTGTACACGTGTGTGTGTGTGTGTGTGTGTGTGTGTGTGTGTGTGTGTGTGTGTGTGTGTGTGTGTGTGTGTGTGTGTGTGTGTGTGTGTGTGTGCACGTGTGTGTGTGTGTACACGTGTGTGTGTGTGTACACGTGTGTGTGTGTACACGTGTGTGTGTACACGTGTGTGTGTGTGTGTGTGTGTGTGTGTGTGTGTGTGTGTGTGTGTGTGTGTTTAAGTTGATTTGATTTTTTCTTTTATATCGAGGATAATGGGATAAGCGCTCTTGTGCTTTTTTACATCCAGTCCCCGTGTGTATGCAGTTTTGTAAATGTCATCTGTTCCCACGGCACACGATGGCCTACTCATACGAAAAGCGGAACAGGATTTAACGTGTGCGCAAGGTGTTCTGCGTGCGTGCGTGCGTGCGTGCTTGCGTGCGTGTGTGTGTGTGTGTGCTTGCGTGCGTGCGTGCGTGCGTGTGTGTGTATGTGTGTAATACAATTCGAACCAAAAACAATAAATACAATCTCACTTGACCTGTGAGAGACTTTTCGCAACAGAATTCTACCACTTAATTAAAAAATACATCTGCTTCTTGTTCCTAAGTCCTCTTGGACATCATAAAACGAATAGGTAAGGGCTTGTGACAGATAGACACCCCTATATATAGTGCTGAAAGAACTTGATACGCATAAGAATACAACCAGAATGACTGTGACAAAGATGCATTCACTTAACTAATGATAAGCAGAGTAACTGTAAAAAGATTCTTTTCTCTTTTTGTTCGTTCTTCGGCAAGAGCTCCGAGGATAAGCAATGGTGAGAATTTTTGCAACCTTTTTTTTTCCCCGACCCCACCATTTTTGAGAAATCTGCATTCCGCGACTTTTCGGGGATAATAATTTTCTTTTTACACACAACAGCCAGTATGCATGTAAGGATTGTTTTTAAAATGTAATTTCCCCATCTGTTCTTACCAGCATGAATGGTCTACTCTTCCAAAAATCAGAACAAGGTTTTAACGTGTGCGTAAGATGATCTACGTCTGTTCACGCTCAAGAGACCTCAGTTTATACAGTCTCATTTGAAGGGCTTTTTAGAGAGTGGCGGCAGTACTGATGTTGACTCTAGGGGAAAAATTCGCCTTCAGCGGGTGTCTGGGTGGTGGCTTGAACCTGGGTTTGATCCCTGGGTGTCAAACCACGAATGCGACGCTCTAACCACTCTGCTATCCGCCCCTTCTCACCCCCAACTAGTGAAAAGCAAAATTAAATAATTGCGAAATGATCATTACGAAGATTTAACATTTCTCCTGAATTCATGAATCATTGACTTGACTTTCTTTGTAATTCCTTGTGGAATCACTTAAGGCACTGCAGAAAAGTTTTCAGGCAGTGTGTGTCGCAAGGCACTGTCCAAGGAGGAAGATTAAAAAAGGCAGACCAAGGAAGAGATGGGAGGACAACATCAGCGAATGGACAGGCCTAGAACTCAACAACCAAATTTTGAGAAGGGCAGAACAGAGAGAGAGAGGAATGGAGGGAACTGGTTGTCAAGTCTTCAGGGTGCCCCCACGGTCGCCAGACTAAGGGATAGATAGATATAGATAGATAGATAGATAGACAGACAGACAGACAGACAGACAGACAGATAGATAGATAGACAGACAGATAGATAGATAGATAGACAGATAGATAGACAGACGGATGGATAGATAGACTGACAGACAGACAGATAGATAGATAGATAGACAGATAGATAGATAGATAGACAGATAGATAGATAGATAGATAGATAGATAGATAGATAGATAGATAGATAGATTATTATTATTATTATTATTATTATTATTATTATTATTATTATTATTATTATTTATTATTATTATTATTATTATTATTATTATTATTATTATTATTATTATTATTATTATTATTATTATACTACTACTACTATTATTATTATTATTATTATTATTATTATTATTATTATTATTATTATTATACTACTACTACTACTATTATTATTATTATTATTATTATTATTATTATTATTATTATTATCATAATCATTTCAGGCCGCACGGAGCCTGACACAGACGGGGGCATTGACAATGAAGGCTATTTCTACACTTCTCGGCTGAAGAGCGGCAGCATTGCTGACATCAGCAGTAACATCTCAATCCCCGCCTCCA
>CM060330.1:14435241-14437741 GCA_030674155.1 Stramonita haemastoma
TTTTTACAGCCACGATTGATTGAGTAAATAATTAAAAAAGGTCTCCCTTCTCCCTACCTTCTCCCCCAACCCCCCCTCCCCACAATCACAACGCTGGTAGGCCTAGGCCTAAGCCAGCAAGCAAGACGACATGTCGACCCGTTAGGAAAGGAGGAGGGAAAATTACCGTCTCTATTCGAACTGGTGTGGCGTCACAGGCATTTTGTGATCAATAGTGATGGTGTTGGTGATTTTGGAGCGCTTTGGTGAACGGGATGGATGTGTAGTTTGATCGTGGTTTTGAGATTGTGTGTCTTTGGTGATTTTGACTGGTGGGTGATTTTTAGCTTGTGTGTTTTGGTGATTTTTTTGTCTTGGTGTGTTTTGGTGATTTTTTGGCTTGTGTCTTTTGGTGATTTAAGCTTGTGTGTTTGGTGATTTTGGCTGGTGTGTTTGGTGATTTTGGCTTGTGTGTTTGGTGATTTTGGCTGGTGTGTTTGGTGATTTTGGCTTGTGTGTTTGGTGATTTTGGCTTGTGTGTTTGGTGATTTTGGCTGGTGTGTTTGGTGATTTTGGCTGGTGTGTTTGGTGATTTAAGCTTGTGTGTTTGGTGATTTTGGCTTGTGTGTTTGGTGATTTTGGCTTGTGTGTTTGGTGATTTTGGCTGGTGTGTTTGGTGATTTTGGCTGGTGTGTTTGGTGATTTTGGCTTGTGTGTTTGGTGATTTTGGCTGGTGTGTTTGGTGATTTTGGCTGGTGTGTTTGGTGATTTTGGCTGGTGTGTTTGGTGATTTTGGCTTGTGTAGGTGGTGATTTTGGCTTGTGTAGGTGGTGATTTTGGCTTGTGTAGGTGGTGATTTTGGCTGGTGTGTTTGGTGATTTTGGCTTGTGTAGGTGGTGATTTTGGCTTGTGTAGGTGGTGATTTTGGCTTGTGTAGGTGGTGATTTTGGCTTGTGTAGGTGGTGATTTTGGCTTGTGTAGGTGGTGATTTTGGCTTGTGTAGGTGGTGATTTTGGCTTGTGTAGGTGGTGATTTTGGCTTGTGTAGGTGGTGATTTTGGCTTGTGTAGGTGGTGATTTTGGCTTGTGTAGGTGGTGATTTTGGCTTGTGTAGGTGGTGATTTTGGCTTGATTGTTAGTGATTTCACTTTGTGTCTTAGTGATTTTGGCAGGTTTGTTGGTGATTTCGCCTTGTGTGCTGGGGATTTTGGTTGGTGTGTTTGATGATTTGGGGTTGTTGATTGGTGATTTCGCAATAGAGATTGATCTGTTTGGATTGTCACTAGGGGTTTGTTTCTTGATTGATTCATTTTACTGCCAGTTAAATGAAAATGTAATGTGATTGAAAGAGTTTGTGTACCAGAACAGTTCCGGAGATTGGCTTGTAGTTGAAAGTTCAAATCTATGTATTTACCTACCAATCTGTTTGTCCGTCTGATCTGTTGATATATCCATCCATCCATCCATCCATCCATCCATCCATCCATCCATCCATCCATCCATCCATCCATCCATCCATCCATCCGTCCATCCGTCCATCCGTCCATCCATCCATCCGTCCATCCGTCCATCCGTCCATCCATCCATCTATCCATCCATCCATCCATCCATCCATCCATCCATCCATCCATCCATCCATCCATCCATCCATCCATCCATCCATCCATGTACTTTGAACAATTAAACACCATGTAGGGTAGAAAAATCACTAAACAAATTAGTTAATTAACAAACCAAAAAGTTACACTCAATCTTTTACCTGCTTATTGATTTCAGTTTATTATTCAGCAAAAATTGTGATTGCCAGTGTATTTATAATCATGTAAGCCTAAGCCATCTTTTTGTACATAACCAAGAACTATTTATTTCTTGAGAATTGCTGCTTTTGTAAAGCTCCTTTATATTGGCTTTAGATATAACATTATTTTTCTCTTAAGACAACGTATGCCTAATAAGATGGCCAGAGTGTTGTTCATTCGTTTGAAACAAATTGCTGAAATCTGTGCATTATGGTAGGACCTACTTTCTACTTAGGAAGTATTCGCTAAGCTTGAAGATTTTGCTTACTGTTCTGATTTTAGGCACGGCATTAGATCTTGAACAGCAGCATTATTTGATATTGTTTTGCATGATTTCATCACGTATTCACAGGAGTGTACTGAGTGCGCTTCAATATTTCACGTAACCATTAGAAAGTTATGTAAACTAACAAATGTGTGGCGCCTGCCTTTGGCGATGCACATTACTATTCTAACTTTCACTCAAATCCTCAATCATCAAGGCAAAACCTCCTCTGAAGTCAGAGTATGGCTGCCTATTATGGCGAGGTACTTGAAAACAGTCATACACGGAAACTTCTCATTCAGTGTGCATTTCAATCTCACAGTGATTCCCAGGTGGGATGAGTGAGTCAAGAGTGTGCATTCTGGGTGACCCTCAGACTGTTAAGCTGGGGAACGCACAACAACAACAAAAGAAAGCTCTACTGGATGGAGGGGAGGGTTGGGAATGTAATGTAAATG
>CM060330.1:14467741-14470241 GCA_030674155.1 Stramonita haemastoma
GTGTATATTTGGTATGAGTAATTGCTTCCATAACCTCCACTTTTTCTTAATCTTTCTTAAAAAAAAACACTATACTACAAAAGTGTTCACTTTCTTTTAAATCTTTCTTTAAAAAAACCCCCACAACATGACAAAAATCTCCGCTTTCTCTTAATTAATCTTTCTTTTATTAAAAAAAAGCACAAAACAACAACACAACATGACCAAACATCTCCACTTTCTCTTAATTAATCTTTCTATAAAATAAAGACCACAACATGACAAAAATCTCCGCTTTCTTAAAAAAAAACAAACCCACATGACAAAAAATCTCCACTCTCTCTTAATCAAGTCCTTCGGATGAGACTATAAACCGAGGCCCGTGTGCGAACGCACGCAGAACATCTTGCGTACACATTAAATCCTGTTCCGCTTTTCATAAGAGTAGGCCATCGTGTGCCGGTGGGAACAGATGACAATATTTACAAAACTGCATACACACGGGGACCGGATGAAAAAAAGCACATGATTGCTCATTCTGTTATCCTCGATATAAAATAATAAAATAAAATAAATAAATAAATAAATAAATAAATAAACAAATAAATTATTCTCGATATAAAAGAATAAATAAATAAATGAAATAAAATAGCAAAAAACATCCACTTTCATTCTAACCCCTTACAAACGAACGAACACTGCAGGGTCCCCTGAACCAGCAAGCCCAGATCGGCAGCGCTAACGGCGTGTACCCTCTGGTGAGACTGTTGAGGTCCAGTAGCGAGGAGATCGTGCTGAGCGTCATCCGCTCCCTCAGGCATCTCTGCGTGGGCGTGGGCAACGTGGCCAACGGGCGCAACCAGAACACCATCTCCACCTCGCGGGGCATCAAGCTCCTAGTGGCCCTCATGGTCCACTCCCAGAGTCAGCGCATCCAGGTGGAGTCTGCCTTCACGCTGGGGTGTACCTGCTTGGGTGAGTTTTGTTTTGTTGGATGGATTGGTTGGTTGGTTGGATGGATTGGTTGGTTGGTTGATTGGTTGGTTGGTTGATTGGTTGGTTGGTTGGTTGGTTGGTTGATTTGTTGTTTGATTTATTGATTGGTTGATTGGTTGATTTGTTGATTGATTGATTGGTTGATGGATTGATTGATTGGTCGATTGATTGATTAATCGATTGATTTTATTATATATTTTATTTTATTTATTTTATTTTATACCACTTTATGTCACAGCAGATTTCTCTGCGTGAAATTCGGGCTGCTCTTTCTCCCGGGGGGCGGGATAGCTCAGTGGTCAGAGCACTCGCTTTCCCCCCAGTCAAGTTAAGCAGCGTCGAGCGAAGTCACCAGTTGGATGGGTGACCGTTTGCGCGCCTTGGCTTCAATACAGTCCCCAGTTGACCCAGCTGTAAATGGGTACCCGCCCTCTTTAGGGTCAGAGAAGGTAAAGCAGCGAGGGAGAGGAGATGGGTGCCGCCCTCAATATGCTGACCCCCTAGAGAAGCTGAGGTCTCTGACACCTCGCTTCCCAACGACCACGTTAGGTTATGGGACACCTTTACCTAACCTTTTCACGCAAATAGTTCCACCATTGGTAAACTTTGCATTGGAGCTGAAAAAAAACCCCAGCTGTGTTTGTACCTGCCTCTGTTGTAATAAATACTAGGGTAGCGTGTTTCTAATGATTGCTGGTATGCCTGTGTTCGTGTATTGTAATCTTATCTATGGGATTATAATCATGGGTGTGTGTGCCATTTTGTGAATGTGGGTGACCTGGGAGGCAGGGAGGGGGTGGGGGTGGGTGGTGGGGGGTGTGGGGTGGGGAAGGCTTATTAGCAGATTAGGGGTGGAGTATTTATCATGTCAGAACTACCGCTGTGTTCTGTACAAAAAGAAGATAAAACATGTGCATAAAAAAGGTCCGGTAATTTGTGCCATATGTGCAGAACGGGATAGCCAGGTGCACATGCATATACCGCGTCTTTGTGTCTGTTTGTTTCTCTGTCTGTCTCTCTGTCAGTCTGTTTGTCTGACAGTCTTGTCTGTGTCTGCAATCTATCTATCTATCTATCTATCTATCTATCTATCTATCTATCTATCTATCTATCTATCTATCTATCTATCTATCTATCTATCTATCTATCTATCTATCTATCTATCTATCTATCTATCTATCTACCCTATCGTCGTCCATCCATCTCGGTCGTCGTCGGTGTGTCGTTTAGCGATCTATCTATTATCTATCTATCTATCGATCTATCTATCTATCTGATCCATCATCTAATCTATCTATATATCTATCAAATCCATCTATCTCTATCTATCTATATCTCTTTCTTTTAATCTATCTATCTATCTATCTATCCTATCTACCCCATATCTATCATATCATCTATCTATCCTAATCTCATCGATCGATCGATCGATCATCATCGATCGATCGCATCATCATCGATCTATCTATCTATCTATCTATCTATCTATCTATCTATCTATCTATCTTTATCTATCTATCTATCA
>CM060330.1:14475241-14497741 GCA_030674155.1 Stramonita haemastoma
GCTTATCAGGTGAGAGGTGGGGGTGTGTGTGGGGGTGTTGGGGTGGGGTGGTGGTGTGGAGGTTGGGTGGGTGGTGGGTGTGGGTGTGGTGGGTTGGGATGGGGAGGTGGAGTGGTAGGTTGGGTGGGTGGTGTGGGTGGCGTGCGTTACAACTGCTTTGTTTCCTTTTCTCCGCTCCGACAATGAATCGCATCGCTGTCACGCTGCTTACCAGGTGAGAGTGGGGGTTGTGAGGGTGTGTTGGGGTGTTGTTAGGTGGGTGGTGTGGGTGGTGTGGGAGGGTGGGGTGTTGGGGTGGGGAGGTGGGGTGGGAGGTGTGGGTGGCATGCGTTACAACTGCTTCGTTTCCTCTCCTCCGCTCCGACAATGAGTCGCATCGCTGTCACGCTGCTTATCAGGTGAGAGTGTGGGTGTGTGGGTGTTGGGATGTGTGGGTGTGGTGGGTGTGGGTGTGGGTGGTGGTGGGGTAGGTGGTGGTGGGAGGTGTGGGTGGTGGGTGGTGTGGGTGGGGAGGATGGTGGTGGATGGGTGGTGGTGGGGTGGGGTGTGTTGGGTGGTGTGGGGTTGGGTGTGGGTGGTGGTGTAGATGTGGTAGGTTTGTGGGGGTCTGATAGGGTGGGGGTGTCAGTGCCTATATGTGCATGCCTTTGTATGTGTGTGCCTCTGTGTATGCACCTATATGTATGTACCTCTGTGTGTGTGTACCTGTATATATGTATACCTACCTCTGTGCATGTATACCAACTGTATACGTGTATACCTGTATGTGTATATATACCAGGTGGTGGTCCTGGCGCGGATCATCCCTGACGAGGAGCAGGCGAAGAGTTCTGCAGTGGGCATCAAGCTGCTGGTGGACATCCTGGACCAGTCCGCCAGTGACGATGTGCGCTCCAGTGCCGCCGCCTACATCGCCTGTCTGGCCCATACCAGAGCCGGTAACAATATTTTGTTGTTGCTTTTGGGGGGTTTTTTTGGTTATTTTTTGGGTCAAAGTTTTTTGAGCTTTGAAAAAATGTTGTTCTTAGCTCAGCAATATCTGTATAATATCCGATCTAATGTTTACATTTTGGAAATTTGGATTTTTTTCTGACCAAAAAAAAACAAACCCAAAGGTAAAGGGTGACGGGATAGCTAAGTGGTCTGAGCACTCGCTTTCCCCAAGCTACGGTTAAGCAGCGTTGAGCCCGGTTACCAAGTGGATGGGTGACCGTTTTAAAAAAAAATCTTTTCTCGGCTAGAGCTCAGAGGTTCACTAATAGTGAGATGTCTGTGTATGCGACCAGAGCCAATAAGACATTTTTTCATTTCTTCTGTAGTTTTGTTTGTGTCTTTGCTTTCGTTTTGTGATTTTCGTTCCTCAGCTAGAGCTCTGAGATTTTTCCATGTGCATCCTCCCCACCCCCCTATCCCCTTCCAACATTAAAATAGCTGTGTTTCGACTTTGGGGATGTAATGTCTTTCACGGAAGAAACGCCCATGTTTGACTGGGTTTTTTTTTTTTTTTTTCCAAACAGACAAATCTACTGGCGCACGTTAAATGAAATGTCAGTCTTTCAAGGAGTTTACCTACCTGTCGCATTCACACAAAAAAAACTATAACTATATATCTTTTTTATGGGGACGGGATAGCTAAGTGGTCAGCGCGCTCGCTTTCCCTCAGACAAGTTAAGCAGCGTACAGCGTGGTTATCAGTTGGGATGGGTGACTATTTGCACACCTTGGCTTCAGTACAGTTCCTCCAGTTCACCCAGCTGTAAATGGGTACCTGCGGGGAGAGAGAGAGAGAGAGAGAGAGAGAGAGAGAGAGAGAGATGAGAGAGAGAGAGAGACGAGAATGAGATGTAGTTTCAAGGAGTACTATGTCGATTCAGCACAAAAAATGATAGACTAATATCTTTATGGGGAGGGAGAGCTAAGTGGTCAGGACGAGTGTTCTCAGAAAGTTAAGAGCGACAGCGTGGAGAGTGGAGGGAGAACGGTTAACTGGTTCAGACAGTCACCCAGTTCACAGTGTAAACGGGACTGAGGGTCAGGAAGGAGAGAGAGAGAGAGAGAGGAGATGGGCACCGCCCTCATATGCTGGCCTCCTAGAGAGAAGCTGAGGTCTCTGATGCCTCGCTCCCTACGACCACCTAGGTTATAGGACCTACTTTACCTTGATGTGATGGGGTGGTAATTAGATTACCTCCCATGCGATCAGACCCTGTCGCAGCATTGTGTTACTAAATCCGGACACAGCTGCGAATTGTGCAATGCTCTGTTTCCTTGGGTGGTGGTCGAAAGCCCTCCATTGCATACTCTTTGCCTTCATGGAGAACGGTAGAATTTATGCAACCTGTTTTTCAGAGGTCACGTCCTAACTGGCTAGCTGTACCACCCGAGAAGCTGTGCAGAGATGGGACATCACATGGGGCCCCAATCTCCACTCTGTTACATTTCTGTAATTATCTTTTTGAGTCCCTGTGTCTTTGGTTTTCCAGGTGTGCCATCTGCCATCGTGGCGGTGCAGGCAGTGGAGTACCTGTGTGACATGTTGCTGAGCAGGTCCGAACAGGTGAGAGGCAACGCCGCCATAGCATTGGGCTACCTGAGCTACAACCACGCTGGGGAGAGACACCTCCTGAACAAGTGAGTCTTTTTGGGTGATTGTAGTAGCAGTAGGATTCATAGCATTGGTTTTCTGTTTCGTGTCGTCGTTTATTCTACCTGATCATGTCCGTAGTTTTGTAGGCATGTGAAACGGAAGGAAGGTGGCAGGATGGTTAAGACATTCGCCTGCCAACTAGTAAATCGTGAGGTTCTGGGTTCGATTTCCCAGCCTCACCACGCCCTTTCTTCCCAGTTTGGTGAAAAAAAATCGAACTGAATGTTAAAATCATTTGGATGAGACTATAAACCGAGGCCCCGCGTGCGAACGCACCAGACATCTGATGATGATGTCGACGACGACGACGATGATGATGATGATGATGATGATTTTTGTTGTTGTTGTTGTTGTGTTGTGTGTGATGATAAGCCTAAACAAAAACACAAAAATATGTGTGTGTGCGCGCGCGGGAAAGTATGGCTGCCTTCGTGTGTGTGTTTGTGTGTGTATGCTTGCTCGAGGTGTGTGTTTGAGTGTGTGTGCTTGCATACTTTCCTACTTGTACATGTGGTGCATGCGGGTGTGTTTTTACATTATACTTGCGTACGCGCGGCGTGTGCGTGCGTGCGGTGTATGCATGCGCTCATGCGTTCGGTGTGTGTGTGTGTTCAGATGTCGTCTGGACCCTTACCTGATGCTGGTGATTAAGCACTACACCAAGAGAAGCAAGCTGTCTCCGGCCTTCATCGAAGGATGGAGACACTACAAGAAAGTGGCCTGCCACCTATCCCGTAAGCTTGTCCATTTTCGGTTTTCTTTTTTTTTGGTCTTGTTTTTTTTAATGTGTTTGGTTCTCGGTTACAGATCTAAAGGTTTTTTGAATATAGAATCTTCAATGTTTGATGAAAAAAGGCGATAAATTCATGTGGGTTACAAAGTATAGGTAAAATCTGTCAACATGCAAAAGAGCATAAGAGTATATCGATGTCACAGATACAGGCAGTTATTTCCCAAACCTTCGATTTTTTTTTTTTTTAAGTAGGGGACTTTAGTAAATGCTACTGTGGATTTTTTAAAAGTTTGTGTGTGTGTGTGTGTGTGTGTGTGTGTGTGTGTGTGTGTGTGTGTGTGTGTGTGTGTGTGTGTGTGTGTGTGTGTGTGACACATGATTAAGGTAGCTGTATTTCGATTTCCTGGATGATGTCTGAATACGATGCTAGCGTTTTAAGCAGTTATCTTTTTGTTTGTTTTGTTTTGTGGTGGGTTCTTTTTGTCATCTGTTCCTACCGGCACGAATTGAGTTTAGTATTTAAAGGCAGAACGAGTTTTAACGTGTGTACAAGATGCCGCGTGTGTGTGTGTGTGCTGTGTGTGTGTGTGTGTGTGTGTGTGTGTGTGTGTGTGTGTGTGTGTGTGTGTGTGTGTGTGTGTGTGTGTGTGTTGTTGCGCAATCGGTACCCTCCGGTATATAGTCTCATGGAGTCTTTAGTGATGTTACTCTAGGGGAAAAATCCCTTTAAAACGTGCGTCTTGGTGGTGGATTGAACCCGGGTTCGATTCTGGGATGTCAAATCATCAAGTGCAATACTCTAACTACCAGGTTATCCCCCATCCCCTGCCCTAATTTCAGTCAGCGCTTATTTGTTTGTGTAAAGAGAAAATATGGAGCTTATTATATTTCTCTGTATTTGCAAGGAGCCACATGAAGTGTGAAGATCGTATTGTTTTGACATCTGTTAGGTTATGCGAAAGAACTGCTAGTTTTTGTTTTTTTTCTTGAAGTTTGTGTGGCACAGAATTGCTTCCCTTCCGTCCTACACCTTTTCTATGAACTTTTTAACGGATATTCTTTTTAATTTACTAGTTTCTGTTTTTTACACTATACAAAACACAGATCAGGAAAGAATTTTTTTTTCCATTTTTATAAATAATCTTTATTCAATTTTTTACATGATTACATAGTACAATATCCATGGCAATGAAAACAAAAGTAACAAAAAATCATGCAATTTTCAACACTCGAAAAAATTCTCACACACATGGACAGCAAAGAAAAAATAACCGTAAAACTTTCGAAAAATTTATACAGTATAAAAAGACAAATTACAGAGGAAAAAAGTAGAACAGTGTTCACTTTTCTATTATGATTTATATTCTCTCGTCATTTTTCTTCATCGTTACTTCAAAGATCAACTGAAACCAAACAGAAAAATAAGAGAAAAAAAGGGATTTCCCCCTCTTGACTTGGTACATCCTAACAATTCAAAGAACAAACATTTTTTCTTTACTTCAACTGTTATTTCCAAAGAGAATTAAAAATAAAAAAGAGGGGGAAGAAAACATAGGGTAAGCGGATACAATTGTATGGGAGGGAATTAACGCGTTGTGTTAAAGGGAGAGAATTACGGACGGTGACTTGTGTTGGCTCAAAATCCAACCAACTGCAATAGTTCGCATCAGATTACACTAACCAGTGTAATACTACGGGACGGGATAGTCTATTGGTCAGAACATTGGCTTTCAATTTGACAACCTGGGATCGATTCCCGTTCGAGGGGATTTTTCCCCCCAGTTAACATCAGTGCTGACTCCACTCTCCCCAAAAGTCCTTCGGAGGAGACTAAAACTGAGGCCCCGTGTGCAAACGCACGCAGAACATCTTGCGCACACGTTAATTCCTGTTCTGCTTTTCGTAAGAGTAGGACATTGTGTGCCGGCGGGAACAGATGATAAGATTTTCAAAACTACACACACACACGGGGACTGGATGTATAAAAATCACATGAGTGCTTATTCCATTATCCTAAATATAAAAGAATCAATAAATGAAGGTGTGTGTCATTGATTGGTTCATATTAAAATGTGTGTTTATCAGTATTTGTTGAGGTTTGTGCGGTTGGGTTAGATTTCTGAGATTATCATCATATATTTCCTCATTATTGTTTTTTGTGATTATGTTCATTATCATCATTGTTGATTTCATCATCTATTTTGTTATCTATATGTCTTTTGTAGATGGCTTGATGAAAAAAAGCAAGTGTTTTGCTTACTCAATGTACCATCTGTAAATGTATACAAACTTGACTTTTACTTTGACTACAATGTCATCCAGCAACATGCTGCTACTCACTCTCCCCAGAAGTCCTTCGGATGAGACTATAAACGAGGCCCCACACGCAGAACAACTTGCGCACACGTTAAATCCTGTTCAGCTTTTCGTAAGAGTAGGCCATTGTGTGCCGGTGGGAACAGATGACAAGGTTCACAAAACTTGCATATGCACGGAGACTGGATGTAAAAAAAAACCCACACGAGTGCTCATTCCATTATCCTGATATAAAAGAATGAATAAAGAAAAAGAAACAAATAATATACTACTACTACTACTTCACTACTACTTACTACTACTACTACTACTAATACTACTACTACTACTACTACTACTCATCCTCCTTCCTACTTTCATCCTCCTCCTACTCCTCCTCCTCCTCTCCTACTACTACTACTACGACTACTACTCGACTCTACTACTACTACCACACCACCACCCATCCCACCACCACTACTACTACTATACTACTACTACTACTACTACTACTACTACTTACTTACTACTACTACTACACCACCACCACCACCACCACACACCACACACCACCAGCACTACTATAATAATAATTACCACTAACCTCCACGACTGCTTACTTTCAGCGAGGGGCGGCCATCTTTGATCAGAGCCAGGCCACCACGTGACGACATGCGACCAATCACCATCCTCAGTTTGGAGGATTCGCCCAGCGGTTCGGGTCACCTGCGAAGCTCCGCCTCCAATCTGAACGCGGGAGACGACACGGGCAGGACCTCACGAGCCTCCCGGGACTCTTCCCGTGGCACGAGACAGTCTCTTCACGCCAGTCACCTGTCCCTGGACTCTCAGAGAACCCAAATGTCCATGCAGGAAATGGTCATGGTGGAGGAAGCTTGATTTGCGTGGAGTTAGGGTTTTTGTTGTTGTGGTGGTGGTTGGTTGGTTTTTTTTTTTTTTTTTTTTTTTTTGGGGGGGGGGGCAGTAGACATGAAATCGAAGAAGAAGAAGAAGAGAGAAGAAGAAGAAGAAGAAGATGGAAGAAGAAGAAGAAGAGAATGAAGAAGAAGAAAGAATTGCGAAGAAGAAGAATGCGAAGAAGAAGAAGAATTGCGAGAAGAAGAATGAAGAGAAGGAAGAATTGCGAAGAAAGAAGAAGAAGAATGCGAAGAAGAAGAAGGAAGAAGAAGAAGGAGAAGAAGAAGGAGAAGAAGAAGAAGAAGAATTGCGAAGAAGAAAGAAGGAAGAGAAGAAGAAATTGGAGAAGAAGAGGAGAAGAAGAAGAAGGAAGAAGAAGAAGAAGAAGAGAAGAAGAAGAAGAAGAAGAAGAAGAAGAAGAAGAATGGAAGAAGAAAGAAAGAAGAGAAGAAGAAAGAAGAAGAAGAAAAGAAGAAGAAGAAGAAGGCCTTATTTTTGTTTTGTTTTGTTTGGGAGCACTTTTCTACTGTGTCTTCACTCTTTCTCCACTTTGTGATTCGTTATCATTTTTTGGGGTCAATAGTGAAAAGTGATGTGTTTATAAAAAAAATCTTAAAAGTTAATTAATAACTGGAATATGGATTTTTGAGGAAGGGGTAAAGGGCTTTGAAAATTTTGTTTTGTTTTGACTACTACTGATGATAAGCTTCTTCATACCTTTTCAGAATTGAAAAAAAATCAGGATTGTTCATTTCCTCATGTTGGGATGCATGTCAGGAGCCTGTCAGTATAAATAGCATCCTCACCTTGTGGCAGTTATGTTGCTAGAAATTTCTCTTTTTTTATCCTTCTCTAGCTCTTTGTGAAAAACAAGTGAGGGATATAGGTAGTGTAAGAGTGAGGTGGAATATAAAGTTTGGGAACGTGGGGGGGGGGGGGGTGATTTGGGGCAGGGGATGTTAATTAACCTAAGGGCCGGAATAGCTAGTGTTCAGAACATCACTTTCCCAGCTAAGTTAAGAGCGTTGAGCGTGGTTACTCGCGAATAGGTGACAGTTCTGTCTTGCTTCAGACAGTTCCCCAGTTCGCCCATCTGTAGTTATGGGTATCTGCCCTATTTAAGGGTCAGGAAGGTAAAGCAGCGTGGGAGAGGAGACTGTACTGAAGCAAGGCGCGCAAACGGTCACCCATCCTGGTACACGCTCGATGTGTTACTTAGCTTTGGGAAGCGATGCTTGACACCGAGCTATCCTCGTCCCCTCCTTTCCATGTATGGTCATTATTCTTTATTGTCATTGGACCTGTGGGCATGTTTGCAGTTTTAAGTTTGGGGGTATTTAATTTTCTTCTCTTTTTTTGTTTTAAAATCAGAGGTAAACATGAACTAACAAAGTGTGTGTTTTAACATGTCTTGGGTATGCAGTGTTAGAATTTTCAGCCTGTTAGTTTATCTCCAAAAAGCTTTATTGTTTTGTTGTAAAGTAGGTGTATTATTTTCTAGCATTTGTTTATTAGGAGTAAGTCAACATTTAGGGCTTTTAAGATGAATTATATATATATATATATATATATATATATTGATATATTGCCCAGAGAATATATTAATTCACAAAAAATGGTTGATAAACTCCAGTCGACCCTGCTTGTTTGTTCTTTTTTATTAAACGATGAAAGGCACATGAAGATTTATGTATTCCCATTGCATTGAAGGAAGGCATATGTGCGTGACACAATTCAGTACTCCAGTGTCAAATCCCTCTGCCAAATCGTTATACACTTTGGTCTGACTAAATTTGAATCTATTATCATATCCGTCCAGTCTGGTCAGCCAATTGCATTCACTTTCCACATCATCAGAAATCAGCATAATCTTTCTGCTCCAATTTTGAATCAATGGGCATTGATTGTGAGGTGAGGATTTCGTCAAAGGGGATGACTACTTGATAGATCTCGATTCTATTGATGATGGTTATTTTAGACTTGGCTAGCTTTTAGTTTGAAGTGAGTGGTGTCCTTTTCAGTGTGTGTGTGTGTGTGTGTGTGTGTGTGTGTGTGTGTGTGTGTGTGTGTGTGTGTGTGTGTGTGTGTGTGTGTGTGTGTCCGTGAACTAATTTTTCTCCATAGTTTGAAAATGTGGTGTGTGTGTGTGTGTGTGTGTGTGTGTGTGTGTGTGTGTGTGTGTGTGTGTGTGTGTGTGTGTGTGTGTGGTGTGTGTGGTGTGTGTGTGTGTGGAAAAGAATCTGTTGACAGAAGTCTTTTTTCCTGCTATCAATGACATTGTAATGCTCCCTACCCACAAGCCAGTACACGAAGCGCTGACAGAAAGTGAATTCATAAACAGAAGCTTTCTGGTGTTTCTGACCAGAATTTCCTAGACTGGGTACAGATAAGGAGGTACAGTGCTGTAACATTTTGGGTTTGATTTACTTGCACGTTCCTGTTTTTGTTCACGCCATTTGCCAAAGAACCTATGATTGTATTGTTGCGAGTAGTATGGCGAATTTGTGTAGATTATCAATGTGTGTTTATATATATATATATATATATATATATATATATATATATATATATATATATATATATATATATATATATATATATATATATACATATATATATATGCGTGTTATGCATGTATGAGTGAAAAGAGGATATATTTTCTTCGTATCAGTCATCGGTCATCCATCATACTGTGATAATATGCTATAGTTTGTTTTCCATCACTATGTTTTTACTTACAGTGTGTGCGCTGTGCATTTATTCTGCGCGCACGAATCTTGATTGTCTGAGTTTATGGTTTACTGTGACGTTTACAGATGTGTAATGCTTATTTTGTTGACTGTTTTGCATATTATATTATATCACGCAAAGATATATTCTTGATTACATACAGTTGATAACTGGATTTTGTTTACATATTTTTGTGTGGTTTTATCATTATTGCAGGAACTGATCACTTGTGTCAAAATCTGTAGTCAAAAATGCTTACTAACGCTCGGAATACTGATTGTATTTTGTATTCATTTTGTATTACTAACACAGAAATTGTCATTATTTTATACTCACTTGTTATGTCTGTGATTAGGCCTCTATGATATGCATCTGTCGTGGGAGCACGATGAAGGTTAAGGTTGTTGACATGTATGGGGATATGTGTGTGTGGAGTGTGTGAGTGAGTGAGTGAGTGAGTGAGTGTGTGTGTGTGTGTGTGTGTGTGTGTGTGTGTGTGTGTGTGTGTGTGTGTGTGTGTGTGTGAGAGAGAGAGAGAGAGAGAGAGAGAGAGAGAGAGAGAGAGAGAGAGAGAGAGAGAGAGAGAGAGAGAGAGAGAGAGAGAGAGAGAGAGAGAGAGAGAGAGAGAGTGTGTGTGTGTGTGTGTGTGCGCGCGCGAGCGCGCGAGTGGAGAAAAGGGGGTGTCATCCTATAGATTTTAAATACCTTTGTTTTATTTTTACTTCTTAATCAAACACACTGAAAAGACATTGGTGATAGAACAGATATTTAGAATATAAAGTGAATGAAAATGTTTGCTTTGTGTTCTGAATACTTTTGTTTTGTGTACAAAGATCTGTGAAGATTCATTGGAAATAATGTTTTTTGGCCCACACTGCACCAAATTTGTTTTTCTGAAGGGTGTGTTTTCATCCATCCCTTTTCAGAAATTCTTTGTTTTTGGAGGTATGTGCTGTATTTGTGACTTATCAAAGGTCTATTTGAAGTTTGGGTTTTTCGCCTATTGTTCCTCATTAATTTTTTTGGTTATTTTTGTGGTTTTACCTTTTATTTTTCAGAAATTCATATTAAGTTTGTGTTTAACTCTATCTCTCAAAGATTTGTTTCAAGTTTGTGTTTTAATCCATTCTTCAAAGATTTATTCGAAACAAATAATTTCATCTCTCACAAAATTATTTCAAATACCTGTTTTAATCCATCTCTTAAAAATTTGTTTCCAGTAAGTATTTTAATCCAGCTCTGAAAATTTTGTTTTATGTACATGTGTTAATCCATGTCACAAAGACTTGTTTCTGTTAAGTGTTTTACTCCCATCTATCAAAGGTCTGTTTCAAATACGCGTTTTAACCTATCCAACAAAGATTTATGTAAAGTTCGTATTTTTACCCTTTCCTTATCAGTATTTATTTGAATGGTTTAGATTCCTACATATTTTATCACAGATGTATTTAAAGTGTGTTACTTTTTCCTCATCCAGATTACTTTTTCCTCATCCAGATTTATTAAACTATGTAACTTTTGTTCCACCATCATTCCAAATTCATTCAAAGTACATCTTTTTTCTCATCCCTTATCATACAGTCATATGAAATATTGTTTCATCCATCAAAGATTGATGCGAAATAAGGTTTCATTTATTCCTTATCAAGATTTATTTGAAGGGGTTTCACCCGTAAAAAAAAATTGGAATAGTGTTTTTTTTTTTAATCCATCACTCATTAACAAAGTCATCGAAATTATTGTTTGACCCCCATCGTTCAAGAAGATTATTTGAAATATAGATTCCCCCATCAAGGTTTTATCGAAATATTGTTTCACGCATTAAAGTTTTAATTTGAAATGTAAATCTTATAGAATTTGTATGAAATAGTGTTTCACCATCATCCATTAAAGATGTCTGAAATGTTATCAAATCCATTTGAAAGTGTATCACCCATCAAAGATTTATCTGAAATATTATAAAATTTATTTGTGTGACATAGTGGACATATTTGATGTCCCATCTCTGTACATCTTCTCGGATGGGTACAGCTAGCCAGTTAGGATGTGACCTCTAAAAAGAGGTTGTACAAATTCTACCTTTCACCAAGTAGGCGAAGTGTATGCAATGGAGATATTTCGACCACTACCCAAGGAAACAGAGCATCGCACATTTCGCAGGTGTGTCTGGACTTAGTAACACAACACTGCGACAGGGCTCTGATCGCATGGGAGGTAATCTACTTACCACCCCATCACATTTGAAATACTGTTTCCCCCACCACCCATTTCATTTTTTGAAGTATTATGTCAGCTATTCTCAGTCAAAGTACCTATTTAAAATATTTTTTCATCCTTCACCCATCAAAGATTTATCACAATATTGTTTCACTTGCGCCTCAACAAACATTTATTTCAAGCATTGTTTTGACCATAATGCACCAATATATTATTAAGACATCGTTTTGCCCATCAAGATTTATAATTATGAAACATTGTTTTACCCACCACTCATCAAACATTTCTTTAAAAATCTTCTGTCCAGCCATCACCCATCAAATATTTATTTGAAGTCTTGTTTCACTCATCATCCAAAACTCATTTGAAATAATGGTAGTCATCACACCTATCACTCATCCTCACTCCATTCACCATCCCTAGAAACAACGAAATCAAAAGACAAACAGTATTGCCGTTTTAAAAAAAACAAACACGTCATTTATGAAATGGTCATGCATGCTCTAAGTTATGTCCGTCCATTATTATTATTATTATTATTATTATTATTATTATTATTATTATTATTATTATTATTATATATCATTACCATTACCATTATTATTTTTTAATTTTTTTTATTGTATTACATATTATATTCCAATGTATAGATTTGTTTCTTTCCGTGGGTATTCTAACAGCCACGTTCCATTCCTGAAAAGAAGACTATATCTGCAGTTATTCAATGGCACACATGCAAAGGTTGAGTGCAAAGGTTGAGTCGTTTTGTTTTATCATTGCGCTGGAAGTGAGGCATACCTAGAGGCTTCATAAACGGGGACTGGATGTAAAAAAAAAAGCACACGAGTGCTTATTCATCATCCTCGAAATAAAAGACTTTTTCCTGCCTTGCTTCTCTTATCTTAGCTGAACAGTTTGATAAAGATGAACTGGGCCTACCGATCTAAGCCCTTTCGTATGCTTTCTATAGACTAAATGGATACATGATAGGACACACTAGTTATCCACACGGGTGGCAGGTTAGCCAAGTGGTTAGAGGGCTGAGCGTTTGATCTGACAGTACAGGTTTGAGTCAACACTGAGACGTTTATTCTTGAGGAATATTTCCCTAAGTACTGACGAATCGGGGGAGTGGAGTCGGCACTGATGTTAACTTCAGGGAAACAACCCCATCAAACGAACATGTCGGTGATGGTTCGAACCCAAGCCGTTAAATTACGAGCTCAACGCTCTAACCACTAGGATACCCCTCCCCCTCTTTCATCTTTGTGATAAGATAAACAATTTGTCTTAGTCCCTTACACTGGTAATAAAGGGAGGTTTCATTGAAGAATGAAAAATCACTGAAGAAACCTTTCTATACTGGTAAAATGAAAAACAAGATGCTTTGTTTTCTAGGGAAAAAAGCAAGACGGAATATGAACTTCTAGATAAAATACATATGCAACATTTTTTTATGTCATATAAGGCAGAAAACAGCCATTTAAGAGCAAATATCAATGCTTGAAGATGACCCACGTTAAGGACCAAATTTCGCTTCAGGTCCTCTCTCAGTAACCGTAGATGAAGTCGTCTGTTTTTATGTTATGGCAAATAAATGAACAGTCCCTAACATTTAGTTCTAATGAATAACCGTGTGTGATATCTTCATTGAGAAAAAAAACTCGTATGGCTTGCATGAAAAAAAAAGACAGATAAAAGTATATTATTATTATTATCATATCTCTTACGTCCATGATCTTCGCAAGGAAAACAAATAAAGTTTTATAATCACCTGGTGTTCAAAACTTGTTGTGTGTGTGTGTGTGTGTGGTGTGTGTGTGTGTGTGTGTGTGTGTGTGTGTGTGTGTGTGTGTGTGTGTGTGTATCCACAACGTAATATTTTTCTGCCTGTCTGTGAACTGCATGTTACCTTTACACATAAAAATACAGAAATAGAACCGGGACATGATATGGTCGTTCTATTCACAACCATATGCATGCATATCAATTGCACAAGCCATACAATCCCATCGATTCCTTTCAGTACCTTTTGCCAACAGCATCCCACTCTCAGCACAGAGGAATAATGATAATGGTAACATACGATCAATCCATATTACACTACGACACATACACTAATACTGTACATAACTTGATCCCAAACCGTTTTTTGTTTGTATCGTACACGTCACACAAAACACATGATCATGGTAACATCTATACCTACAAGCTACATGTTTATAATTTAGCTAATACACTGCATACATACAAACTTGCGTGCCTGTGTGTGTGCGGGCGCGCACACAAACAAACGCTGACACAGACACATACTCCTACTCTCTCTCTCTCTCTCTCTCTCTCTCTCTCTCTCTCTCTCTCTCTCTCTCTCTCTCTCTCACCACACACACACACACACACACACACACACACACACACACACACACACACGCACGCACGCACACGCACACACACACACATACACACCTCTCTATCATTTCCATCCTTGTAGGGATATGTTAAGTGATAATACAGCAGCATTAGAGCATCTGATGCACTGGACTATACAAACGCTTACACAACATCATGATAACCAATCTGTTCAATGTTTTTGGCATCGACTTTCCCTTCTGTGCCCATTGCAAGAGCTACCCAGTAGACCTGCACGGTTGTGGTTAAACGTTCCTCTACTCAACATCTCCCATGAGAGCTAGAATAAATTATTTTTTTTATTCATTATCTTTATTATATTTTATACCACTTTATGTCACAGCAGATTTCTCTGCGTGAAATTTGGGCTGCTCTCCTTCCTCGGGAAGAGCGCGTCGCCACAAGCGCAGCGCCTACCCATTACATATTTTTCTTTTTCCTGTCTGCAACTGTATCTGTTTCCCTATCAGAGTGGCTTTTTTCTACAGAATTTTGCCAGGGACAATCCTTTTGTTGCCGTGGGTTCTTTTATGTGTGCTAAATAATGATGTGTAACACACGGGACCTCGGTTTATCGTCTCATCCGAAAGACTAGCACCCAGATCACCAGTGATGGTCTAACGGATGGGGGAAAAGTTTTAGGCCCAAATGGGATTCGAACCACCGCGAACTCCGACCCGATCTTTTTCCTTTCTAGGCAGGCGCGTTACCCCTAGACCACCAATCCACGATAAATTATGCCCTCTTATCTCTCTCTCATCACACCCGAAAATTACTTTAAGACCTGTAAGCGCACCCTGGATGAGAAGTTAGCGTGTATAGCAGTTCTTAAGGACCTCATCATCTAAGCAGCCGAACACTGACATCTGAGGAAGCTTGTATGCAAGTGTTATCACTATGTCTGCCCATTGCGTTGTGTAGTGCATCATCTACCAGGCATGAAATGTCATTATTTAAAAACTTATTACTACAACACAGGATAGATATAAACTGTCTTCTCTGGAGACATGCGGCAACTAAATTACTGTACAATTAACATGTTGTGGTTTCAGGTTATTTACAGAATATAGCAATGAAGACCACTAGTACTCAACAAGTCACTGGTAAACTGACTGTTGGTGAAACAGTTGTGTTACATATGACAGGTGATGCAACAGCTATGTCACACGTGACCGATGGTGTAACAGCTGTGTCACACGCGACTGTTGGCGTATCAGTTGTGTCACACGTGACTGTTGGTGTAACATTTGTGTCACACGTGACTGTTGGTGTAACAGTTGTGTCACAAGTAGCTGTTTGTGTAATATATGCCGCACGTTACTGCCAGTGTTACAGCTGTGTCTCTATACAATGCTTTAACAATGACCACATTCTTCTGCAGGAAAGATGGGACTGAATATTTATATCATACAGATGTATTCTATCGTGTCATCATCAACTTGATAGACAGCAGACATCACCAACTGGCTTTTTGGCAATAATGGATGAGTCACAAGCAAAGCATCATTAAAATACTCTTGTTGAACTATTCATCTTTCTTTTTTAATTCTTTTTTTACCTAACTGTGCATCCTTTCATTTTTCTTTTCATCGGCTAGGGCTACGAGGTTCACCAATGGTGATATTTCTTTCCGTATGCGACCATTTTTGCTCACCATTAGTTTAACCCCATTCCGGATTCGGGCACGACCATCCTATGTAAAGGATGTCTTTGCAAAAACTACAATATTGTTCCATACCAAAATCAAATCCAACATAAAATATAAAGGATGTCTTTGAATTCTCACAAATAATTATGTATGCCAAAATCAAATCAAAACTGGACGTACATAGGACGTGTTTGGAATGGCTAGATATCACAGGATACCAACATCAAATCTACTTCATAATCTCTGTAACATCAACACATCATCTTTTAACAATAATACAGTTCAAACAAAAAAAAGAGAAACAAAGCACGGTTCTGCACCCATCACCAGGAAAAAAAACAAAACAAACAACACTCGGATCAGCAGAAACAGCTGTCTGCATACTGATGACAGCATCACAAAGATGGCTTGATGAAAAAAGGAGCAAATTTATTGCTTACTTAATGTACCATCTGGAAATAAAATTTTGACATGGCTTGACTTGACTTGACTTGACTTGACATGACTTGACTTGACTTGAAAGGGCTGTGGGAGACCCCAGCGCCCTCTAACGCTGAAAGACCAACAGTGACAGGACACAAGGGGAGCAATCAGGACGAGGCCCCTAGGGACAGGGCTGTGGGGGGATGCTGAAGACTGCTGGGGATCTCTATCTCACAGTCCGGATCCCCGCCGTCCTCCCCGGCGCCTTGAGGCCCCGCAGTCTCCGCCTCCTCCCTCTCCACCTCCTCCTCCCGGGAAAGGGCAACCCTCTCCAGCTTCACCCCGCTCAGTTGGTCCAGGATGTTGGGGTGAGGCTTGTGGGCACGCTGCACGGGACTGATGCCTGAGGGAGACTGGGCTGGGAAAGAGGAGGACGAAGACGAAGAAGACGACTCCTCTGCGAAGACTGCGCTGAGACGAAGACGTGACGTCTCTGACCTTCCTGACCCTCCCGGGAGACTGGGTCTCAGGGCGTGTACAGGCAGTCAGGTACTTCTGCACGTAGCTGGGCAGCCTCGAGGATCGTGCTTCTGGCCGTCTTAGGAGGACTCCAGAACTCCAGCTGGGTTTTGGACAGCGGCTTGTGCTTGTTGAGGGCGATCTCCTCTTGAAGCCAGGAGGTCAGTTCCAAGCCGAAGATCAGGGAGAAGACTTCTTGCATCTTGCTCTTGGAGTGAGCCAGCCGGGATCTTGGCGGCTGTGTTGGGGTGCAGGAACTGCTTGATGGCCTTCCACACGCCCTGGAAGACCGTGCTGTGGTTGACGAAGATCATCAGGCCCAGCCTCTCTGGGTAGTGATTGGCCACCACGTTCATCATGCTGTAGGCCAGCTTGGGGTTGCACGAGCCCAGCGTCATGCCTGCACATAATATTTTAATTTTATTTGTTTTGTATATACTTTATGTCACAGCAGACTTCTCTGCGTGAAATTCGGACTGCTCTCCTTGGGGAGGAGGTGCATCACCATAAGTGCAAACGTGCCTACCCATTATATATATAAATAATATATATGTATAATATTATGTTAATAAAAATGATATATAAACATATATAATGTATGTATTACTACATACTATATATATTATGATATATATATATATAGTATATATATATATATATATATATATATATATATATATATATATATATAATATATATATATGCAGCCCCAGGGCGGCTCGCCCTGGGGACTCCAACTCCCCGAGTTTTCCTCAGGGATGATGTCTAAACATGACACCTGTGTGCATGCTGGTTTTAAAAAAAATGTCATCTGCTTTAACGCCAATAAGATATGGACATGGATAAAACACTACATCATTCTGCCAGAAGTACATTTCATTTCATTTTTTTCATGTTGTTTGTAGCCTCCCCGACAAAGAAAGGCACACATCAGGGCTGTCCCTTTATTCAATTTCAGCAATCCATTAGTATTCACTGCAAGTATTGCATCAACACTATCCAATAATCCCTTCAAACAAAATAATTCAACTATTTTCATTCTTTAAAGCCAATAAAACCAGGCTGTGATATAATGCACATGCCAGCCATTTCGCTTATTAATTATCCGTAGGTTATAAAAAGCAAAAGTATTTAAAAAAAAAGCTTCAATGCACAAAAAAGTTGTATGGGCAAATAGCATTGAAGAATAGACGCCCTGTGCTGATCACAGTGTTTACTCTTTCTCTACCTTGTCGACACAGCAAAATGATATAAAGGCAAAAATTACCTAATGAAAATAAGACAGTATTTAAAGATTTGCTTGAAAAAAGGCTGGAAAAAAGGACAAGGAAGGAGACACAAACAAGAGAAATGATAGTAAGGCAAAGACAGAAACGAAGGGAGTGATAGAAAAGGGGACATTTTAAACACAGAACTTTCAGAAGGTGGATATGCTATATAGACTGAAAGAGCCCATGGCATCTTCATGAGGGAGTTGTGTAGATAGGGCCTGTAAAAAACACTCTTCCAAAAACAGATATTCATAACCTGGTGCCAGAAACACTACACACACAACTAAACCAAATTCAACAAAGGAAGTGTTAGTAATGGGTTACATTTTAACAGAAAGTTTTAGATTCGAACTTCTTCAATTGTGACACTTTGATATAAAAGAGGTAAGCTTAAACGTTATGACTGTGACGTTTATAGTAGCAGGTGATAACAGGAAAAGATTTGGGATGAAGGGATGGATTGATAAGAAAAGGATATTAAGACAGATAATGAGAATTGAGATATAAGAGTGCATATTGAAAAATGATGACGACAGAGCAGGATAAGAGGAGAGAAGAAACAGCAAGGGAACTAGCACTAATCTTTGTGGAACACTAGAGCAATAAAGAAGGAAACTTGAAAAAGAGCTGTTTAGGTCTACACTATTTGCAGTCTGTCAGGTAGGACTGATGAAAGAAGTTTGATGGTACTAGGAGATTGTTTGTAGACTGCAGGCTTATGTAGTAGAAACGTGTGACAATAGTATTGAAAGCTTTAGCAAAATCAGTCAAGAGAATACTTGACTTTTTTTTTTGTTCATATCAAACAACCGTCTACTTGTTTCTTTTACAAGAATAGTGTGGCAGGGATGGTTTTGCTCTAAAACCAGACTGATTTGGGTGTAGCAGAATATATTCGTTTAAGTTAGCTAGTATACATTAATTTATGAATGTGCTGCTCTAAATGTTTTGAAAGAGAGAAAAAATGTTGAGATCAGTCTATGGTTTAACTGATCTAAGGTACTTCCTTATTGGAGGAGAGAGAGAGAGAGAGAGAGAGAGAGAGAGAGAGAGAGAGAGAGAGAGAGAGAGAGAAGGAGAGAGAGAGAGAGAGAGAGAGAGAGAGAGAGAGAGAGAGAGAGAAGAGAGAGAGAGAGAGAGAGAGAGAGACAGAAGACAGACAGACAGACGACAGACAGAAGACAGAGAGGAGGGAGGAGGGAGGGAGGGAGGAGAGAGGGATAGAGACTGATACAGACACAGACATAAACAATAAAACAGACAGAAACAGACAGAAAAAGAGAACTGAGACAGAGAATACAGCAACACAGGCAACAACATAGAACCCACAGCCTTTTCATAACATGGTTAAAAAAAGAAGTTAATAACTTAATTCATCCTAACACCCTGACAAGTAAAACCCTACATTCAGGAAGAGCTCACCTGTGCAGTCAATGATGAAGATGCAGGTAGAAACACCTGGCTGCATGGTCCGTTTGCCATTCTCTATCAAGTAGGTAACGTGAGCGACCGAGTCGTCGGTGTTGTTCTTGTGGGTGGATGCTTGGACGAAACTGGAATACATCACAGGTCTGCCCGCTTCGTCATGTCCCACCTGCCGCTGTTAAGAAACACACAACACCATCGTTGCACTTTGCTATGATACATGTAAGTATCATAGTGCAATGCACTGTCCATGGAAGAAAAAAAAGGGGGCAGACCAAGGAAGAGATGGGAGGACAACATCAGTGAATGGACAGGCCTAGAACTCAACAAAAGTTTGAGAGAAACGCATAACAGAGAGAGAGGAATGGAGAAAACTGGTTGTCAAGTCTTCAGGGGTGCCCCCACGGTCGCCAGACTAAGGGATAGATAGATAGATAGATAGATAGATAGATAGATAGATAGATAGATAGATAGATAGATAGATAGATAGATAGATAGATAGATAGATAGATAGATAGAGAGAGAGAGAGAGATAGATAGATAGATAGATAGACATGTAAGTAAGGGGACTGAATAGCTCAGTGGTCAGAACACTCACTTTCCCAAAGCTAAGGGTAGGCAAGCAGTATCGAGCGTGGTCACCAATTGGATTGGTGACCGTTTTGTGCACCTTGGCTTCAGTATAGTCCCCCAGCTCACCCAGCTGTAAATGGGTACCTGCCCTCTTTAGGGACAGGGAAGTTTAAGTAGCGAGGGAGAGGAGATGGACGCCGCCCTCAATATGCTGGCCCTTAGAGAAGTTAGGTCTTTGACGCCTCACTCCCTACGACCATATAGGTTATGGAACACCCTTACATACATGTAAGTACCAATCTGATTGGAATATTTTTCTTGCCATTTATGTAAGGACAGATCAGATTGGTGTGTTTTCTTCTGTACCGATTTTGAAAGGACTAGTATGATTGGATGTTTTTCTTTTAACTAGTAATGAGAACCAGCATGATTGATGCGTTTTACTGGTCAGATAGAATGGACATGATTGGTGTCTTTTATCATTAGAAAGGACAGGTATGGTTGGTGTGTTTTACTGAAATATCTGAAAATAAATCAATATGATTGGTGCACTTCATTGCACTGTATCTAAGGATTAACACAATTAGTGCATTCAATTGTACTTTCTGTAAGAGATGACATGATTGGTGCGTTTTATTGTCTTGTGTAAGCTCCATGCATCTTGATGACGGGATAGCCTGGCGGTCTGAGTGATGCACTCGTGATCTGCTGACCCGGGGTCAAATCTCATTGAGGAGGATTTTTCCTCTGGAGTTAACATCGGTGCCCACTCCACTCTCCCCAAAAGTCCTTCGGATGAGACTATAAACCAAGGTACTGTCGCATGCGTTAAATCCTTCCTGCTTTTCGGAAGACTAGGCTATTGTGTGCTGGTGGGAACGGTTAACAAAACTGACAAAACTGCATACACACAGGGACTGGATGTAAAAAGCACACGAGTGTTTATTCCATTATCCTGGAAAGAAAAGAATAGGTAAATGTAAAAAAAAAATGTGGGAGTGGAGTGAGCACTGATGTTAACTTCAGAGGATTTTTTTTCTTTAATTTAAAAAAGATTTTTTTTTTACTTTACCTGGAAATAAAGGAATACGTAAATAAGTAAATAAATAAATAAATAAATTGATGTACTGTCTTTATGGAAGAACATGATGGATACGTTTTGACGCCATTTATGATCATTGTAACCAGCATGACTGATGCACTCCACTTTAGGACTACTTACTATCTGTTCTTTTTCCTTTTTCAAACTCTCAGACAGCAACTAGTATTGTCTGTCAGTTGAGCGAAAAAGCGTTGCACTTCCATTAAGTGCCCGATATGTACTGTATAGGTCTACAAGGACTGATATATTGGGTGCGTTTGGCTACATTTCAAGTAAGTACTAACACAATTGAACGTAACTGACCCGGTACATTTTATCGCAATTGTCAATAACGACAAACAGTGATTGGTGTGCTGTAACTGTAGTATTTGTAAAAAAAAAAAGAAAAAAAAAGAAAAAAAAAGAACGTGATTGGCGTGCGTTATTAGCAGTTTGTAAGATTTGATTTTATTCGATTTATTCTTTTATATCGAGGATAATAGAATAAGCACACTTGTGCTTTTTTACATCCAGTCCCCGTGTGCATGCAGTCTTGTAAATGTCATCTATTCCCTCTGGCACACGATGGTCTACTCTTAAGAAAAGCGGAACAGGATTTAACGTGTGCGCAAGATGTTCTGCGTGCGTTCGCACACGGGGCCTCCGGTTTAAAGTCTCATCCGGAGGACTTTTGGGGAGAGTGGGGTCAGCACTGATGTTAACTCCAGGAGAAAAATCTCCTCGACCGAATCGAACCCGGGTCGTCAAATTGCCAGCGCAATGTTCTGACCACTAGGCTATCCGTCCCCCCCACGTGACTGATGGGAATTTTTTCTTTCAACTGCACTGTCAGCGATCTATCTCCATCATATCCATCCTGCATTGGGACATAAATATCATACACTAGAGAGTGGACGCTACAGTCTGTGAAAACAGACAGAACAGACGACAAAAAGACAAAAAACCCTAAAAGAAAACCAGACAGTCAGTCTGCAATCTGTCTCTCCAGCATCAAATCCCTGCATCCAATCAGATATAATGATGTCATATTGTATGTACCAGGGAGTGGCAGCTAGATGTGTGGTGACAAACGGTTCAGACCAAAACCAGACCCCCCTCCCCCCAAAAAAACCTCCAACAACAGCCCCCCCTAAAACAACAGACAGTCAGTCAGCGGTCTATCTATCCACCAATTTACATTCCTGCATTCATTCAGACATAATGTATATATATATATATATAATATATATATATATATATATAAATATATATATATATATATATATATATAATATATATATATATATATATATATATATACATCAGAGAATGGAAACAAGTCTGTGATGACAATAAGAACAGTGCCAAGACAGACATACAGACAGAGACACAAAAAAACAGACAAACACACACAAACAGATACACACAGACAAAGAAACAGACTTACAGCAACAATAACAACAAAACAGACAGTCACCGATCTATCTCTCATCATCATATCCATCCCTGCTTCCATTCGGACAGATCATAACCACATTGTATATCAGACAGTGGAAGCCAGGTCTGTGGTGGCAGAAAGAGCAGACCAAAATAGACACCCCCCCCTCCACA
>CM060330.1:14517741-14520241 GCA_030674155.1 Stramonita haemastoma
CAGTTTTTTTAATAAACTGAATTTCAATAAACTAACCAATAAACCATCCAACCAACCAGCTATCTAATTACCATGAAATGAAAACAATCTTTTTCAGGTGAAAGATCAAAGACTAGAGAACACGGCAACTCACTAAAATGAAAACCACGACTAATGTACCCCCCCCCCCCATCCCTCCAACCCTAAAAAAAGCCTCGAAAAAAAGAGGGGGGAAACCTTTAAACGAGAACGGCAAAAAACTTTTTAAAACGCTTTTCAAAAAAAGAGTGAAACAATGTATAAATAAAGGAAAAAGCACAAGAACAGAAGAATAAGCAACGGAAGACAGAAAAAAATATGTTTATCTGTACAAACAATACGATTCCAGGGAGCGCAAACTTTCCATCACAACAGAAACATAACTCTAATTATGCTGAATTAATCAGAACCTGTTAAGCGTGATTAAATAACCATAAAGTTAAAACTGATTCTTAGTTCTAATCTTTTTTTCCTTACTTTTTTATCTTGGTTGGGAAGGGGTTTTGTTCTCATTCCTTGGCTCCAAGGTTCAGCAATAGTGAAATTTTGAGTTTTCGGCCGTTCTTTCCTACGATGAAGGTAGCCTCAAAATCTTTTAACGGAAAACAATGCCATCCTCCAACGCTGGACAGAATACTGTGAGGGATTGTACAACTACCCACTACGCCCAGATACCAACATAGTTTCTGACAAACCCCCTGAACACCAAGATAAAGACCCACCAATACTAAGGTGTGAAGTAGATGCAGCTATTAAACAATTGAAGAAGGGGAAGTCCCCTGGAATTGATAACATCCCAGCTGAACTCATAAAAAATGGAGGGAATGAAACAGCAAGGCGATTCACAGAACTTTGTCAGAAGATCCACGACACCAAAGAATGGCCAAAAGAATGGACACAGTCTCTTGTAATACCCCTGCCAAAGAAAGGAAACCTCAAGAAATGCCAGAACTACAGAACCATCAGTCTCATAAGTCATCCTAGCAAGATCATGCTGCAGGTAGTCCTCAACAGACTGAAAAACCAAGCGGAAAAACTCCTGGCAGAAGAACAAGCGGGCTTTAGACCAAAACGCAGCACAATGGAACAAATTTTCAATCTGAGAATTCTGATAGAGAAGCATCTCCAACACCAAAAAGATTTGTACCACAATTTCATAGACTTCAAAAAGGCCTTTGACAGGGTATGGCATGACGGCCTCTGGCAAGTACTCAGGCACTTCAACATTGACAGCTGCCTAATTGAAGTCATCAAGGGTCTGTACGAGAACGCAAAAAGTGCAGTTTTCATGAACAACCACGTGGGCGAGTTCTTCAAGACCACGGTTGGGGTTCGCCAGGGCTGCCTTCTCTCACCTGTACTCTTCAACCTCTTCCTCGAAAACATCATGACAGAGACACTGCAAAACCACCACACTTCCATCTCCATTGGTGGAAGACCCCTTTGCAACCTCAGATTTGCAGATGACATTGACCTCATGGGCAGCAGCAAACAAGAACTGCAAATCCTCACAGACAATTTAACAGATCGAGCGAGCGCATACGGCATGGAGGTCAGTACAGAGAAATCAAAGATCATGGTCAACAGCGCGAGTAATGACATCACGGAAATAAAGATGAATGGAGAAAACACTAGAAGAGGTGAGCCAATTCAAATACTTAGGCTCCATCCTAACAAAAGATGGCACATCAAACAATGAAGTGAAAGCTCGCATTGCAACAGCAACATCTGCTCTAGTCAGACTCGAGAAGATCATCAGAAGCAACAACATCAGCTTCGGCACCAAATACCACCTTTACAAATCCCTCGTGATATCTATCCTCCTATATGGCTGTGAATCATGGACTCTGACAGCAGAGTTAGAGAGGAGAATCCAAGCATTCGAGAACAAGTGCCACAGAAGACTTCTCAAAATATCATACAAAGAACACAAGACCAATAACTATGTGAAAGAAGAAATCAAAAAGCGTGTGGGCCCCCAAGAGCCTTTGCTCTCCACCATAAAGAGGAGAAAGCTGATGTGGTTTGGTCACACCACAAGACACAACACCCTAGCAAAAACCATCCTGCAAGGAACAGTCGAGGGCAAGAGAAGAAGAGGCCGCCAAAAGAAATCATGGGTTGACAACATCAAAGACTGGACCGCCCAACCCCTGCAACACCTCCTACTAGCCACACAGGATCGTGAAGCATGGAAAAAGATCTCTGTTGCGTCTTCTCTCATGTCCCCCTACGTCCTTTGGGACATGGGACTGAGTGAGTGAGTGAAGGTAGCCGCATTTTGACTTCGGGGGTGTATACCGGGTACGTTTGTGTTTCCGTAACCCACCAAACGCTGACACAATAAACTACGAGATCATTAACGTGCATATTTGATCTTCTGCATGGGTATATTATACACAAAGGGAAAGAAGACACAGGCAGGTATGTACTTCTGTTATATACTTCCGTTTTCTGCGAGATTGTAAAAATACACCCCATC
>CM060330.1:14525241-14530647 GCA_030674155.1 Stramonita haemastoma
AGACACAGAGCTAGAGGTATACAGAGAGGGAGACAGAGACAGAGAATTAGAGAAAGAGGGACAGACTGAAGAGAGACAGAGAGACTTACGTGATAAATTATATTTAAAAAAAAAAAGATTACCCAGGGTTAAAAAAAAAAATGTTCCATACAACATCCCATCACATACACACACACACACTTAGCCGTAGCTCTACGTGATAGATATCAAACCACTTTGGTTTTAAAGTCCCTTACCACAGGAGTTCAATGACTCGTGTGATAAGCTACTATACAGGTCATTAAAAAAGAAAAAAAAAAAACAAAGATACGAGAAGTAGTAACAAGCAAGGTAGCTAGGATTTCAAAGCTTTCATGAGCACTCTCGTACTATTCTATCAATCGATAGTGGGGTGTGGGATAGCTAAGTGGTCAGAGCACTCGCTTTCCCCCCAGTCAAGTTAAGCAGCGGACTGCGTGGTTACCAGTTGGATGGGTGACCGTTTGCGCGCCTTAGCTTCAGTACAGTCCCCCCTGTTCACCCAGCTGTAAATGGGTACCTGCATGCTCTCTTTAGGGTCAGGGAAGGTAAAGCAGCGAGGGAGAGGAGATGGGCGCCGCTAGGCCCCTCGGCAAGGCAAGGCAAATTCTTTTATTCGAGGATAATAGATAAGCACTCGTGTGTTTTGGGTTTTTTTTTGCATCCAGTCCCCGCCCTTTTCAGGGATAACATCAAGATACATCCCCTTAGAGATATCTAGTTTTCATTTTTCATAAGTGATGTGATCTCTGTACAAAGATCACATCACTAATCTGTACAGAGATCTCAGAGATCCGTAAGGCTTACGCAAGACAAAAAACCCACACCCACAAAGAAGATGGCTGTTGTTACGCAAGTCATCAGCAGACGATAGTGGTGTGGTGTGATGGTGGCTTATCTCTCCATGTTATACATTATGAACGCACTTATGCTTATCAAGAACGCGTCAAAACAGATAGTCACTGTCACAATAACTAGTATTAAACGTGAAAGTAGACTTTGAAATTTATTTGGAAAAAAGAACTTTTTGTTTTGTCATCAGGTTAGTCTGTATTCTGTACGTCTTTATGGTGTGACAGGTGTCGCAATAGTTCGAAAAAAGGAAGTTTTGTTTGGTACCCAACTGGTAGGAAGGCATCCATGTCTTGGAAGACTATGGAGTTGCTCTCTAGGCTCTTGAGCGCAAAGCTTGGGTAAGTAAGTATAGAGGGCAAGCTGTTACCCATGCAGCAGACCTCCCCCCCCCCCTTCTTCACGTCGCTAGAATGGTCTATTGGAAAGTCAATCACCGATACAAATGGTTCCAGTGCCGTCGCAGGAACCGCCAGAACGTTGCCATAGACAGCCTGTAACCGCCCTGGGGACTCCAACTGCCCGGTTTTTCCTCAGGGTTGGTGTCTAAACACGACATCTGTGTGCATGCTGGATTTTTAAAATTTTATTTCGTTGTCATCCGCTCCTACCCGCACACAGTGGCCTGATCTTCCGAAAGGCGGAACGGGTTTATTTACGCGTGCAGAAGATGTTCTGCATGCGTTCGCACACGGGGCCTCTGTTTAAAGTCTCGTCCAAAATGACTGCTTTGGTAGTTCGGGACGGGGTAGCCTGGTGGTTAGAGCGTTGAGAGTTGCGGTCACGATCTGATGGCCCAGGTTCGAGCTACCACAGAGAGGACCATTCGAGGGAATGTTTGCATAAGAGGTAAGTTTTCGCCAGTACTCGACTTGTGTCCTTTGGATGCGACTACAAACTGATCTGCTACGGAGGGCGGAGGACTATAATGAGTAGAGGAAGCTGGTTGCAAAATCTTCAGTGGTGCACCCACGGTCCGCAGGACTATGGGATAGGTGAAGGTGAAGGAAGGAATAAACTGAGGTCCCGTGTTCTAATGCATGCAGAACATATTGGGCACACGTTGAAACTTGTTCTGCTTTTCGAAAGTGTAGGCCATTTGTATTGATAGGAACAGATGAGAAAAACTGACAAAACTACATGACCACGGGGACTAGATTAAACAAAAGTAAAGAGTGCTTATTCCATTATCTTCAAAATGAATAGTTGAATGTAAACGAATAAATAAAGAAATTACTAAAAAAAAAAAAAGTGAATGATACCATTATCAGGGCTTCAGAAAATCTGACATTGTACAACACACCTATTCACTTTCTATCTAAACAGATCCACCCATAAAGTCGAAATTACAGCTCTTCATGGTAGGGCCAACAAAAAAAAAAACAACCGATGGTTGTATACCCAAAATCTCCCATTGGTGAACCTGAAAGCTTAAGCTGAGGACTGAAACAGACAAAAAAACCCACCTCAAATAGTAAAAGCCTCGGCTATAAGAAGAAAATGACCTAAATCTCCAGTAAAAAAAAAAAATCTAGTGATAATACTTTGTCCTGGCCGACTGACTCGGTACATCTGTACCTTACTTCTATTTTGCTTTCCCTGACAAAATAAGTATGTTTGTTTTGGGGGCGGCTTGATTCTTTGTGCACATGAGGCAACAGTTCAAGTGTACCACAAAGCGATAGTGTTATCTTTTTTCTATTCTTTGTTGTTGTTTTTTAAAGGGGGTCTTATGTTGTGCACTGTAAACTAACAAAAGATCTTCGTGACATGGAATGTGCCAGTTCTTTTTATTTATTTATTTATTTATCTATCTACCTTTTTATTTATTTATTTATTTATTTATTTTTACTTATTAATCTATTCATTCCAAATGTTTTTGTTTACTTTTGTGTTTGTTAGTTGTGCATAGAAATATTTGTCTTTTAAATATGTATATATGTATATCACTTTAGACATACTTTATATATTTATATATAATTATATACATGTGTATACGTGTATATGATTATATAATGTTATTATATGTATATAAGTATATATATTTATATATGTATATAATTATATATATATATATATATATATACACATATACATGTACACGTGTTTGTCCATCATGCTACTGTTTCAGAAATAGGGCACACATTTAACTAAAGCAGAGATGCCTTGCCCACAGTACATCCCCACTCTCTCGATCAAGTGGGCACAAGGACAGTCAGCGTTGGAGATGTTCTCCAAAAGTCAACTAGCCCCTAAGCTGCAACACATAAAGACTGTGCAAGTCGTCTCTTAGTCAGAGGAGAGAGAGAGAGAGAGAGAGAGAGAGAGAGGAGAGAGAGAGAGAGAAGAGAGAGAGAGAGAGAGAGAGAGAGAGAGAGGGGAAGAGAGAGAGAGAGAGAGAGAGAGAGAGAGAGAGAGAGAAGAGAGAGAGAGAGAGAGAGAGAGAGAGAGAGAGAGAGAGAGAGAGACGAGAGAGAGAAGAGAGAAGAAGACAGACAGACAGACAGACAGACAGACAGACAGACAGACAGACAGACGACAGACAACAGACAGACAGACAGACAGATTTATTCATATTTTTCCCAAGGGTTACAGATAAACATTGACATCCTTTTTTTTCATAGGGCCCTTGCCCTTGTTGGGACTATGCTGAATAAACTGTACTAATAATTTCGAGTGAGAAAAAGAAAAGAGAAAGAGATAGAGAGATTGAGAGAGAAACGAGAGAGGAGAGAGAGAGAGAGAGAGAGAGAGAGAGAGAGAGAGGAGAGAGAGGAGAGAGAGAGAGAGAGAGAGAGAGAGAGAGAGAGGAGAGAGAGGAGAGGAGAGAGAGAGAGAGAGAGAGAGAGAGAGAGAGAGAGATCTGTGTCTCTAATGTGGAACAAAGTACTTAACACAGAAGGTCAGAGGAAATCCAGTATTTTCATCCTTTGATGATATCATGATTATCTATTGCCACAATGTGCAATGTCGCAATAACACACCACATTATATAATTATATTTGACAACATGATATTTTTGCTGGCTGAAGAATACAGCAAAAACATACACATACACATACACGCACACACACACACTCACTCACTCACACACACACACACGCACACGCACTCGCGCACACACACAACACACACATACACACACCACACACTCTCGCATGCACACACACGCACACACACACACACATACACACACTTACTCACACCAAACACGCACATACGCGCGCGCACACACATACACACACTCACACGCACACTCACACACACACACACACACGCACACACACACACACACGCACATACACACACATGCACGTACGTACGCACATACGTCAGTATAAAATCACTTGTTGGTGGATAAACGATAAAACGAAGGCACCCCACACACACACACACACACACACACACACACACACACACACACACACACACACCGCACACACACACACACACACACACACACACACACACACATACACACACAAACACACACACGCACACACGCACACACACACACACACGTACATGCACGCACACACACACACACCACACACACACACACACACACACACACACACACACACGCACGTACGTACGCATTATCCACCATTATCCTCGATATAAAAGAATAGATAGCTAGACGCGCGCCACCACCCACCCACCCACCTCCCACCCCCCCCCCCCCCCCCCCCACCCACACACCACACAACACACACACACACACACACACACACACACACACACACACACACACACACACACACACACACGCACGCACGCATGCACACGCAAGCACGCACGCAGACACACAATCGCACACACAAACACACGCACAGTCACACACATGCACACACACAGTCACACACATAATTATGTGCCATCGATCTTTTGAGCTATTAACGGGATTGCAACAGGTGCTTTTTATACAAATGAATGCCTTTTGGAAATAGGATTAGGAGGGATCGGGCTTCGATGCGCGCGCGCGGTGTGTGTTTGTGTGCGTGTGGGCGTGCGTGCGTGCGTGTGTGTGTGTGTGTGTGTGTGTGTGTGTGTGTGTGTGTGTGTGTGTGTGTGTGTGTGTGTGTGTGTGTATCCGTGTGTGCTTGTGAGTCTATGTACACAGGAACATTACAATTTTGTATGAGCATCTACTTGTACACACGAGTGCATTCGTGTGAAAGGCATACTTTTTGTTAATTGTCTTTTTGTGGTTCTGTTTTTTTCCTCCTCTCTCTCTTTTCCTTCATTCTGCGCGCAATCGTGCGAATGTTTGTAAGTGTAAATGTGTATGTGTGTATGTGTGTGCACGCGTGCAGACGCGCGCGCATGCTTGTGTTTGTGATTGTGTGTGGGTGCGTGTAAGTGTGTATGTATGTATGTATTTATGTGTGTGTATGTGTGTACCAATGCGTGCATATGTATATACATTACGCAAAATCAGAAATATAGATTAAAGTGAGAGAGGGGGAGAGAGAGAGAGAGAGAGAGAGAGAGAGAGAGAGAGAGAGAGAGAGAGGAGAGAGAGAGAGAGAGAGG
>CM060330.1:14530747-14533247 GCA_030674155.1 Stramonita haemastoma
TGTGTGGTGTGTGTGTGTTGGTGTGTGTTGTGTGTGTGTGTGTGTTGTCTGTCTGTCTGTCTGTGTGTGTCTGTGTGTGTCTGTGTGTGTCTGTGTGTGTGAATGTGTGTGTGTGAGTTTGTGTATGTGTGTGTGTTAACGCGCGCGCATGCATTAGTATTTAGGAGTGTGTGTGTGTGTGTGTGTGTGTGTGTGTGTGTGTGTGTGTGTGTGTGTGTGTGGTGTGTGTGTGTGTGTGTGTGTGTTGTGTGTGTGTGTGTGTGTTTGCGTGTGTGTGTGTGTGTGTGTGTGTGTGTGTGTGTGTGTGTGTGTATGTTTGTGTCTGTGTGCATATGTATGTGTATATGTGTGTATGTTTGTGTGTGTATGTTTGTGTGTATGTTTTATATATATGCGTGCATGAGTGTGTAGGAATGTGTGTGTGTGCCTGTGTGTGTATGCATGTGTATGCATGTGTATGTTTTGTGTGTGTGTAAGCACGTGTGTGTATGTGTGTGTGCTTGTGTTTGTATCTGTATGTTTGTGTGTGTATGTGTGAGTGTACGCGTGTTTGAGTGTGTGTGTGTGTGTGTGTGCATGTGTGTGTCTGTACGTGTGTGTGTGAGTGTGTATGTGTGTAGGTGTGTGTGTGTGTGTGTGTGTTTGTATGTGCGCGCGCGCGCATAACCATAAAAAACAAAGTCAGAACCAAGCCAAGCATGCAGGATCTTCAGGAAAACAACAACAACAAAAAAGATCACCAGAAAGAAGTCACGTTAGAAGAAGAGATGGCACATAAGTCACAGAAGAAAAAACATCCTGAGTAAAAAAAAAACAAACAGAAAAAAACAGAAGACGTTAACTAACTAATGTCAAATAAGAGAGGAATATGAATAAATGATTGACCACTCAGCGCTGATGAATAGAAAGAAGAAAAAGAAAAACAAAGAAAAAAATCAGTTGTCAACAAACACTGGAAGAAGAAATGAAAGGACAAGAATGAAGAGAAAGAGATTGAAAAGCGAAAGGTAAAGAATAGAGGGTAGAATGCAAAGGGAAGAAGAAAAAGAAAAAGAAGAGGAGGAGAACAAGAGAAGCAGGAAAAGAGACAGGCCAGTAAGAAAAGAGGAAGAGGGGAAAGGTAAAGGACTGAACAGTATCCGCTTGGAGCTTTGGAATTCACAATGTAAAGATTTTGCACATGCGACTTTATCTATGCCGGCTTCTGCATACCGACTTCAGGGATGTATGCTGGATATGTTTGTGCGTCTGTAGCCCACTTTAACGCGCGTTTCTGATCTTCTGCGAGTATTAATATATGTATGTTTGTATATATATAATATATATATATATATATATATATATATATATATATATATATATATATATATATATACAAACACACACACACACACACACACACACATACATACATACATACATACATACATACATACATATATATATATACATAATTATATAAGTATATACAGGAAAAGAATTAAAGCACTAGCAGGTCTGTATTCGAAACTGATCTAGAAGATCACAAAAATTCCCACCCGTAAATTCACCAGACGCCACCGAGATTCGAACTCACGACTTTATGAACCCTTTAGATTGAAATCGAACGGTATCAACCCACAGCTTTCACGTCAGTCAGAAAAATAAAGAAAAAGAAAAAAAACTACATACAACAAATAGGAAACCAAGTATAGAGAAGAAGAAGAAGAAAACGGAGAGAAAATCTGTTCCCTAATCCAAGGACCCTTGAACAGCTTGCCTCAGGGCGGAACCCTGTACAAGCCTCAGTTATCGTGAACTGGTGATGACACTCCACACTCTGTAGCTAACGGGCAAGGATGATCTCCCTCCTTCATCCTCTTCTTCTGCCCCTTCCCACTCTTCTCTATCCTCTGACTCCACTTGTAATTCCAGAGCAGCCAAACTGAAGACTCTTTTCTCTGTTCTTGCCCCCTCCCATCATCTTTCCTGAAGCTTGTAGTTTTGTTGTTTTTGTTCTGTTCTTTAAGTGCTGTGTGCACACCACTATACATTACAAAAAATCACAGAAATGGAACGAGAATCAGGAAAAAAAGCAGCCGGAAGAGATGGAGGAGGTGGGGGAGATGGGGGTTGAGGATGTCGAGCAAAAGAAGAAACGATTTAAAGAATTTAAAGAATGTAAAGATTATAGTGAACAGTTTATAACTTTGAAGAATTTGAGAAATAATTTGAATAATTTGAAAAGGAGAAGAAAAAGAACAAGCAGAAGAAGAAGAAAGAAGATGAAAAAGAAAAGAAAAACGAAGAAGAACAAGAAGAACAAGAAGATCAAGAAGACCAAGAAGATCAAGAACAAGAAGAACAAGAAGAACAAGAACAAGAACAAGAAAACGAAAAAAATCCCAAATCTGTTCCCTAATCCAAAGACACTTGAACACTTGAACACTTGAACTTGCCTCAGGGCGGAACCCTGTACAAGCATCAGTTATCGTGAACTGGTGATGACACTCCACACTCT
>CM060330.1:14538247-14543247 GCA_030674155.1 Stramonita haemastoma
CCGGGAATGGCAGGGGTGGTGGAGGAGAGGAGGTGGGGTGTGTGTGTGTGTGTGTGGGGGGGGTGGGTGTCGGTGGCAGGATAGCCTGGTGGTTATAGGGTTGTATGTGTGTGCATTGCGCTTGAGATCTGCTGACCCGGATTCGTATCTCCTTCAAGGGGATTTTTCTTTACCCCTGGATTAACATTAATACTGACTCCACTCCCTCCCCAATTCCTTCCCGGTTCCCCTTCCAAAAAACTCCTTTGAATGAGAGTATTAACTGAGGTCCCGTGTGCCAACCGCACGCAGAACATCTGCACCCCATGTTAAAACCTGTTCCAGCTTTTGGAAGAGTAGGCCATTCTGTGCTCGTGCGTGCTGTGGGAACAGAGGACAAAATTTACAAAAGAGCATGCGCATGGGACTGGATGTCCTGTTTAGATGTCGAAATCATCCCTGAAGACGTAATATAGCTACCTTAACGGTGGTTATGAATTGTAACATAGTTATGCAAAAATTTTCATCATTATTAAAGCCTAGAAATTCTGGCTGAGGAACAGCAAGAACAATATCATACCATCCATCCATCCATCCATCCATCCATCCAGCCAGCCAGCCAGCCAGCCAGCCAGCCAGCCAGCCATCTATCCCTCCCTCCCTGAATTCATTCATTCATTCATCCAAAATTCATTCATTTATTTATTCATTCATTTAAAAAAAAGGTTTATTTATTTATTTATTTATTTATTTATTTATTTATTCATTTATTTATTTATTATTTCATTCATTTTATCATTCATTTACTCATCAACCTATATTCATTAATCGCTTACAGTGCAACAAATTTCTGGAGCCATAACCAAGACTTACACTGACCGTTCGACAGACAGACAGACAGACAGTTACCCGATATACAAATAGGCAGACAGACAGACTGACCAGCTGATTGGGGGTGGGGTGGGAGGTTAATGGGGGTTGGAAAGGAGAAGACTCTTTTGCCAGGATGCTAATACAAAAATACCATACAGGGGCTAAAAAATAAAACTTCGAGAAAAAGAAAAACGAAGAAAAAGAAAATCCAACAAAATTAGGATATTGATCATGTCTGTGTCTGTGGTCATTCATCTTACCGCATCGTTCTCCCCCCCCCCCCCCCCCCCCCACCTTGCACCTCCTTTCCCCCCTTCCCCCACTCTCCTCTTTCTCCAACATCACACTCAGACTCCTCCCTCTCTCTTTCTCCCTCACACCTTCGCTATCTCTCCGTCTTGACGTCAGTCAGTTGTGGGATCAAAGAGCGGATGACGTATACCGAGCCAAGAGTGACGTAAGTCTCGTCAGTCACCCTCTGTCGTCATCATGACGTAGGTTTACCTAGTGACGTAGGGATTTTTTTTTTTGTTTTGGGAGGGGGGGGGGGGGGTTCGGTGACTTTTTTTTTTCAATGACGTGGGTTATTTAATGACATAGGTTTATCTAATGACTTAGGTTTAGTCATTGGTGTAGGTTTAGTCAATGATGTAGATTTATTCAATGGCGTAGGTTAACTCAATAACTTAGGTTTACTTATTAATGTAGGTCTAGTCAGTGATGTATGTTTAATCAGTGATACGGGTTTATTCAATGATGTAGATTTAGTCAATGATATACGTTTATCTAATGGCATGGGTTTACTTAATGCTGTGTGTTAATTCAATGACGTAAGTTTATTCAATGACTCAATGAGCTACGTTTGTTCTGTGACGTAGGCATATATCTATTTATAATAATAATAATAATAATAATAATAATAATAATATAATAATAATAATAATAATAATAATAATAATAATAATACATGGAATTATATAGCGCTATATCTTGTAAAAACAAATCAAAGCGCTTGCACTCGACCCTCACAACAAACAACCAATGACAATAAATAATTCTAGCAAAATCGAAAGCACACACGCGCGCGCGCACGCACGCACACACACACACACACACACACACACACACACACACACACACACACACACACACACACACACACACACACACACACACACACACACACCTATAGAGGTTATACATTTTGACAGGGTGAATGGAATTTCAAATGTTGGAGGCAGGGACAAATAGGAGATGAAAACAGAAGGTAAAAATCTTAGGTTTGAAACAAGTGTGTCTTGAGGTTGGATTTAAAAGTGTCATATGTAGGCTTTTGCCGAAGGGATAGAGGGAGGTCAGTCCAGATTGATGGACCAGAAATAGAGAAAGAGCGGCGGCAAACGGTAGATAGGTTGAATCTCGGAATTTTTAAGGATAAGGTATCTGCAGCCGAGCGGAGGGTACGAGAAGGTGTGTACACGTGAAGACATTCACAGAGGTAAGAGGGTGCTGTTTTGTGGAGACATTTATAACAGAGAGTACTGATCTTGTAGTTTACTCTCTGTGGCACAGGCAGCCAGTGGAGAGATTGCAAGAGAGGAGTAATGTGTTCAGATTTATGTGTTTATATGTGCAGGTTTATTCAATTGAGAATATTTATTTAATAACGTAGGTTAATTCACATAGCTTTATTCAATGATGTAAGTTTATTCAACGACGCAGGCTTATTCAACAGCATGGGTTGCAATTCATTTGGGCGTTGCACGTTTAATCAGATACTAGTCTATAATTATAATTTCTGTGACATAATATACTTTGTGGTGTAGGCATGTTCATTTAACAGCTGGGTGAACTGGTAGAGGACTGTACTGAAACCAAGGCGCGAAAACGGTCACCTCTCCATTAATTTTGGTAACTACACTTAACACTGCCATAACCTTGGCATGGATGGTGAAAGCAAGTGCTCTTACCACTGAGCTATCCCATCCCCTCTTCTCTGTAACTGTAGCATTATTATAATCGTAATTATATATATTATACAGTCCCCAAGGTCTCATCACCATGCGACAGGAGGCATCTAATGGCATCGAAATTGCTGTGGTTGATACAGCGGCTGGTAAGGATGGTCATTTGGTAGGGTCATTTGCGCTGACTTAGTTCAGGGTGATATGGATATTGCTGTGGTCACCCTGTGCACATACACCACTTACTCCCAGAACGTTATTGGTTCTGGGGCTGATATTGCCTGTGGTGAGCTGATGATTAAGTCCTGTCAAGATATATAGATAGGGAGATAGATAGATAGATAGATGGATAGGTAGATAGATAGATATAGATAGATGGATAGGTAGATAGATAGATATAGATAGATGGATAGGTAGATAGATGGATGAATGGATAGAGAGATAGATATGTGTATATAATAGAGATAGATAGATAGATAGATAGATATATAGAGATAGATGGATAGATAGACAGACAGATAGATGGAGATATATATATATATATATAGTATATATATAGATTATATATTATATATATAAGGATGAATAGATATATAGACAGATAGATAGATAGATGATAGATAGATAGATTTGTAGGTATATAGATAAATATATAGGTAGGTAGATAGATAGACAAGCAGTGTACTGCTTGTTGAAATTTTGACTAAACTACAATATATTGTTGTTTTGATATCTATTACTTCAATGCATAATTTTTGTACATCTGTTATTCGTCACTGAAGTAACGAGCTATAAAACTTGAGATGCAATTGTGTCATATATATATATATATATAATATATATATATATATATATATATTAAATATATATATATATATTATATATTATATATTATATATATATATATACGTACATACATACATACACACACACACACACACACACACACACATATATATATATATATATATATATATATATATATATATATATATATATATATATATAATATATATATATATATATATATGATATTTCCTTTTCATCTTTGCCCATGAAAATGTTTAACATTTTAATATTTTTTTAAAGTCATATATTTTTTACTTCCAGCTTTCTCTATTTCCTAGTGTCACAGTCTCTCCTAACACATTTCTTACAAAGCGTTTTTTTTTTCAAAACAATATCAAACAACCACAACGGAAGCTAGGCATAACGACTTCCGGTGGTCAGTTAAACTCCCCTCGGGACGGCCAGTTCTCTCCCTTGCTTTTCCCCATTTGTAATGGTTAGTAACAAAACAAATCATAAAATATACAGAACACAAAGTAAGAAAATGATTTTTTCTGAACTTAGAATAACACCTGGGATATACATATCGAAAGATTAAAGCTCTCACTTTAATATTTGAGCTTTGACTAGCAGGAAGAAAATACTCCGTATTTTATACTCCTTGTCACTACTTCATGTCAGCTACTCTGCACAACTACGAACAAAGAGTTAGGAACACACGGAATTCACCCGACGACGCTCTGCATTCGACCTTGAATAGGTTCACAAAGCTATGTTAAGCTGCTCTAGTCATAGTACCGTGCAAACACCATGTGAAAAATCTGCAAACAGCAAATCCGCTATAGCGGACAGCCGTCCAAAACCGTCGCTCTACACTGATCCGCTATAGCGTACAACGGTCCTCTGAGAGTTTTAAAGGAATAAATGACTAAAACAACCCCCAGCAAAACAATTCTTTATAATTTATCAGAAAGGCTGAATGTTCCTCATGACTTACACACACAGTCAACTAACAGGGTCGACATTTTCTTTCTCTCCAATTCTCTCTACTGCTGACAGAAACCAGCTGTGACAAAAAGACGTTACAGAGGCTTTCAGTTACATACAATGTGTTTATTTTTAATATGGGGGAAAATAGGAGAAGTCCACAGGTGTATGACCTGTTTAGGCTATCTGTTACTTATCTGGGGTTGTATTGAGGTGGGGTCTTTATTTTTCTCTTTTCTCTTTCTTTTTTTGTCTTTTTTTCTTTTTTCTTTCTTTTCTTTTTTTCAGAAATACTGCTTGAGTTATAAGACCAAACAATTTTGTTTTCGAAGTTTGTTCACTCTGTGTTTGTGATATGCATGCATATAGACTATGTATGTATGTTGTGGTAATGTGTGTATGCATGCA
>CM060330.1:14548247-14555747 GCA_030674155.1 Stramonita haemastoma
CACCAATAGCGAGACTCTGTGTATACGAATCAAGCATTGGGGTACCCGACTTCGGGAAAACTATTGTTGTCTGTCATATGAGCAAAATGCGTTTCACATGGGTAATTGGTGTATAGTTGTCATCCGAAAGACAAGCACCCAGACCACCACTTACGATATACTGTTGTTTCCTTTTGTTTAATTTAACGTCTTAAAAACATTGGATTTTTGTTGTTGTTTTTTTTTTTGGTGTTTTTTTTTGTAGATAGATGGCTTGATGAAAAAAAAGAAAATTGATTGCTTACTCAATGTACCATCTGGAAATAACAATTTTGACTTGACTGGATTGGGGAAAAGTTCAAGGTAGGTGTGTTATATATCTCTAGACCACTGATCCACGCGTAAGGAAGATGTCAAGTCACCAATGTCCACAGGGGGTTGAGAGCATAATTATGGCAGGGCTGCACTCCACACTTGCTTTCATAATACATGATGATATCCCCAGTCAACCAGACCTGAATGAACTGACAACTACAGGCAGTGCTAGTTATGTCATTTGGTGTGGACATCAGTGCAGACTCCATTCCTCTCTCAAAAGTCCTTCGGATGAGACAATAAACCCAGGCCCCGTGTGCGAACGCACGCAGAGCATCTTGCCCACACGTTAAATCCTGTTCCGCTTTTCGGGAGTGTAGGCAATTATGTGCTGGTGGATACAGATGACAATTTTGAAAACTGCATGCACACGGCCCGGGGACAAGATGTAAAAACGCACATGAATACTCATTCCATTATTTGATATAAAAATAAAGAAATAAATAAATAAGATATGAGCGATACTGTTGCTGGACTGTAAGATCTCAATCTTCCCACTAGGCCCATAACATGCTATTTTTCTTAAGTCCAGGGGTGTGATGGTGTGGAAAGAAACAACCGGCCAAACCCTCAGAAAGGCCCAACAACCACGAGCCTCTGTTGTCAAGAGTGCTGACCCAAAACCTCTCGGTCAACAGCACATAGGGCGGGCCCCGGGGACTGGATGTAAAAAAGCACACGAGTGCTTATTCATCATCCTCGAAATAAAAGAATTTGCCTTGCCTTGCCTTGCCTTGTACCTTATATAGCTGACTGCACCAAGACAGTAGCAGCTGATGGAAGGGGAGTTAGGAATAATGTCGGTGATAAGGTAAACACTGGATCTGATGGCAGAGTGTACACTAATAATGGGTGTTGGGGGGACTGCGGGAGGCTTAGAGACAAATCCTCCATTTTCCTCCATACCTCAAACATAGCCGGCAATGAAGTCTTGACTTTGCCTAATGAAGTTCAGCAAGTAGCTTTACCTTGTCTTTAGGATACCCCCTCTCCCCACCCTGTCCCTTAACCGTCTTCTTCGTTCTTTTTCTGTCAATTAAAGACTTCTCTGCATATTTTTATGTCGTGTACAAACACACCTGCTATATTCGAACAGCCTGGCAACATATACATATATATATATATATATATATATATATATATATTATATATATATATATATATATATATATATATATAGATAGATAGATAGATAGACAGATAGATAGATAGATAGATAGAGAGAGAGAGAGAGAGAGAGTTATACATATATATATATATATATATATATATATATATATATATATATATATATATATATATATATATATATATATATATATATATGTATACATATGTTGATGAATCTTTGACATAATGTACCAAGATTTTTTTGTCGTTCCTCGGCTACATCTCCGATGTTCACCAACAGTAAGATGTTGACTATGCGACTGTTTTTACCAACATTGATCTATCCGCACTTCATCTTTGGGGCGTACCGAGATATATACAGACAGAAAAAAAGATCTGAGGTACGTGGTGGGGGTAGATAGTAACAGGAGAACAAAAAATGGAGAAAAACAACCCTGAAAATCTAATATACGGCTTCGCTCATGCAGATACAGATTGGAGATACATATCACAACAAAGATATTGAAGACAAGCCAAATTCAATATTGTCAAAACTCTTATGTAGGGACAAATTCACCAGAGGTGTGTTCAGCTCTCTTCCAGTGTTCTGCTGTTGCTGCCTTGTGCTGAAAGTTTTTTTTTCATAGCTATGATTTTAAATTGTAGTATTGATATTCGTGAAGCGTGTGGATCAAAGATAAATTGCAGGAATTTAAACAAAAAATGTATTCTTGTGTTTCAAGGATATTGGAATCAGCACATGTGTTTTCGTATTTACAAACAGTCCCCATGTATATGCAGTTTGGTAAACTTTGTCATCCGTTCCCAACGGCACACAATGGCCTACTCTTCCTAAAAGCGGAACGCGTTTTAATATGTGCGCAAGATGTTCTGCATGCGTTCGCACATAGGACCTCGGTTTATACTCTCATCTGAAAGACTTTTCGGGGAGTGGAGTCGGCACTGGTGTTATCTCCAGAGAAAAATAATCCTCTTCGACGAAATTCGAACCCGAGTCAGCAGATCACGAATGCATCACTCTGACCACCAGGCTATCCCATCCCCCAGGCTGTCGCGATAGAAGATGGAGACAGAAAACAGGGTGTCTAATGATAGGTTAAACGTTGGTGCAGTTTTTGGGTTCCCGCCAATAAAACATGACATTACACCTTGTTGTCTGTCATTTACAGTTTAGTGTTTGGTACCGACTGGCTTACAAGACAGATAGCTAGCTCTTCTGGTAGAGTAGAGTAGAGTAGAGTAGAGTAGAGTAGAGTAGAGTAGAGTAGAGTAGAGTAGAGTAGAGTAGAGTAGAGTAGAGTAGAGTAGAGTAGATAAGCATAGCATAATTTAGTCTAGTCTAGTCTACTCTAGTCTAGTCTAGTCTGGTCTGGTATGGTATGGTATGGTATGGTATCGTATAATATAGTAAAGTACAGGACAGGACAGGACAGAACAGGACAGGACAGGACAGGACAGGATAGGATAGGATAGGATAGGATAGGACAGAACAGGACACGCATAGTTAGTCCAGTCTAGTCTAGTCTAGTCTAGTCTAGTCTAGTACAATCAGAAACTGACATGCGAACAAAACCACTTAGCTGGGAAGAAAAACTAGAACGTTTCACATTATTACAACAAAGCCAGAACTCATCTTCTCTCTCTCTCTCTCTCTCATCTCTCTCCTCTCTCTCTCTCTCTCTCTCTCTCTCTCTCTCTCTCTCTCTCTCTCTCTCTCTCTCTCTCTCTCTCTCTCTCTCTCTCTCTCTCTCACACACACACACACACACACAACAAACCCCCCCACACACACACAACACAACACAACACAACACAACACAACACACACACACAACAACACACACACACACACACACACACACACCACCACCACCACAACACACCACAACACAACACACCACAACACAACACAACACAACACAACACAACACAACACAACACACACACACACACACACACACACACACACACACACACACACACACACACACACACACACACACACACACACACACACACACAAAAACACACACACACAACACACACACACACAACACAACAAACACACACACACAACCCACACACACAACACACAACCCCCCCCCCCACCACACACACACACACACCACACCAAAACACAACACACCACAACACACCACACCACAACACAACACAACACAACCCCCCCACCACCACACACACACACACACACAGTGGACATTTAATTTTCTTCCTCTCAAGTTCTCTCTTCTACTTGGTGACAGCAGCTGTGACAGACGTTATACAGGCTGCTGCTAGAAATGATGCTTTTTTATTAAGGAAAAAATAAAAGCAACGGTGGGGAGGAGGGAAGGTGGGGAGGGAGGGGGGAGAAGAGGGGGGTGGGGTGGAGAGGGGGAGAGGCAGAAATAGAAGAAGCCCACTACAGGTGTCTGACCTGTTTATTTAAGCTATCGGTTACTTACTTATCTGAAGTTGTTCAGAGCTGTTCAGGGTTTATTATTTTGTTGTTGTTTTTTTGTTATGTTAAGTTTTTGTGTTGTTTGTTTGTTTGTTTGACTTAGCAGAATTATAAACCTGTCAAAATATTATTTTTCGAAGTTGGTTTTTGTTTTGTTGTTGTTCTTGTTTTATAAAATAAAGCGCAAGTGCACACATTCACATGCACGCACACACATGCACACACACACACATGCACGCACGAACGCACGCACACATTTACACACGCACACACGCACACTCACAAGCACACACACACACGCACGCACCCACCCACCCACCCACCCACACCCACACACACACACACACACACACACACACACACACCACACTCTCTCTCCCCATCTCTCTCTCCATCTTTCGATTGACAGCGGGATGGTCATTCTGAGAGTAGTAACTATGGTGATGATGGTGGGCTTAGTGGTGGTGATGTTGATGGTGCTGGTGATGTAATTGTTGGAGAGGATGATGCTGGTGATGTAAATGTTGAAGAGGATGATGCGGGTGATGTAAATGTTAAAGAGGATGATGCTGGTGATGTAAATGTTGAAGATGATGGTGCTGGTAATGTGGATGTTGAAAGTGCTGGTGCTGGTGATGTAATTGTTGAAGATGATGGTGCTGATGATGTAAATGTTGAAGATCATGCTGATGCAAATGTTAAAGATGATGGTAATGTAAATGTTGAAGATGATGGCGCTGGTGATATAAATGGTGAAGACGATAGTGATGCAAATGTTGAAGAGGTTGATGCTGGTGATGTGAATGCTGAAGATGATGGTGCTGGTGATCTAAATGCTGAAGATGATGGTGGTGTGGAATACTGAGGATGCTGGTGATGTAAATGTTCAGGGTGATGGTGACGGCGATGTAAATGCTGAAGATGATGGTGATAGTGATGTACATGCTGAACATGATGGTGATGTAAATGTCGAAGAGGATGGTGCATGTGATGTAAATGTTGAAGATGATGGTGATGCAAAAGTTGAGAATGATGGTGATGTAAATGTTGAAGATGATGGTGATGTTATTGCTGAAGATGATGGTGATGTAAATGCTGAAGATGATGGTGCTGATGATATAAATGTTGAAGATGATAGTGATGCAAATGTTGAAGAGGATGATGCTGGTGATGTAAATGCTGAAGGTGATGGTGATGATGATGTAAATGCTGAAGATGATAGTGATGTAAATGTTGAGGGTGATGGTGATGTAAATGCTGAAGATGATGGTGATAGTGATGGAAATGCTGAACATGATGGTGATGTAAATATTGAAGGTGATGGTGATGTAAATGTTGAAGAGGATGGTGCTGGTGATGTAAATGCTGAAGATGATGGTGATATAAATGCTGACGATGATGGGGAAGTAAATGCTGAATATGATGGTTATGTAAATGCAAAAGATGATGGGATGTAAATGTTGAAAATCAAGGTAATGTGAATGTTGAAGATGATGGTGATGTAAATGTTGAAGATGATGATGATGATGTAAATGTTGAAGATGATGGTGATGTAAATGTTGGAGATGATGGTGATATAGATGCTGAAGATGATAGTGATGGTGATGTAAATGCTGAAGTTGAGGGTGATATAAATGCTGAAGATGATGGTGATGCTGATGTAAATGCTGAAGATGATTGTTATGGTGATGTAAATGCTGAAGATGATGATGATGGTGATGTAAATGCTGAAGGTGATGGTGATGTAAATGCTGAAGGTGATGGTGATGATGATGTAAATGCAGAAGTTGCTGGTGATGTAAATGTTGAGGGTGATGGTGATGTAAATGCTGAAGATGATGGTGATGTAAATGTTGAGGGTGATGGTGATCTAAATACTGAAGATGATGGTGATAGTGATGTAAATGCTGAACATGGTGGTGATGTAAATGTTGAAGAGGATGGTGCTGGTGATGTAAAAGCTGAAGATGATGGTGATGTAAATGCTGATGATGATGGGGAGTTAAATGCTGAAGATGATGGTGATGTAAATGCAAAAGATGATGATTATGTAAATGTTGAAAATCATGGTAATATAAATGTTGAAGATGATGGTGATGTAAATATTGGAGATGATGGTGATGTAAATGCTGAAGATGAGGGTGATGTAAATGCTGAAGATGATGGTGATGTAAATGCTGAAGATGAGGGTGATGTAAATGCTGAAGATGATGATGATGCTGATGTAAATGCTGTAGATGATAGTTATGGTGATGAAAATGTTGAAGATGATGGTGATTGTGATGTAAATGTTGAAGATGACGGTGATGTAAATGTTGAAGATGATGGTGATGTAAATGTTGAAGATGATGGTGCTGGTGATGTAAATGCTAAAGATGATGGTGTTGTAAATGCTAATGATGATGGTGATGTAAATGCTGAAAATGATGGTGATGTAAATGCTGAAGATGATGGTGATGTAAATGTTGAAGGTGATGGTGATGTAAATGTTGAAGGTGATGGTGATGTAAATGTTGAAGGTGATGGTGATGTAAATGTCCAAATCATGGTAATGTAAATGTTGAAGATGTTGGTGATGTAAATGCTGAGGAAGATGGCGATGGTGATGTAAATGTTGAAGATGATGATGCTGGTGATGGAAATGTTGAAGATGATGGGGAAGTAAATGCTGAAGATGATGGTGATGTAAATGTTGAGGAAAAAGATGATGATGATGTAAATGCTGAAGATGTTGGTAATGTAAATGTTGAAGATGAAGGTGATGCAAATGTTGAAGATGATGGTAATTGTGATGTAAAGGCTGAGGATGATGGTTATGTAAATGTTGAGGATGATGGTGATGGTGATGTAAATGTTGAAGGTGATGGTTATGTGGATGTGAGGATGATGGTGATGGTGATGTAAATGCTGAAGATGATGTTGATGGTGATGTAAATGCTGAAGGTGATGATTGTGGAGGAGGATGTAGATGGTAGAACTGCTGAAAGAGGTGCTGGTTAGGATAATGTGAATTCTAATGATGATGATGATGGTAACGATGATGTGATCACTAATGGTGATGATGGGTATGATGATGTGATTACTAAAGGTGATGATGGTAACGTTGGTGTAGGTGTTGAAAGTGATAGTGGTAACGAAGACTATGACGAAGAAGTTAAAGATGACGATGGAAACAGTGATGAAGACGAGGATTGTGATCGTGACTATTGTGTAGAGACACTGAAGATGATCATCGTGACGTTGATAATTATATAGGTTGAAGAGGTGGATGATAGTGCAGATGATGAAGAGAATGAGTTTGATGATGAAGACGTAGATAATGAAAGTAATGATGGTGATGGTGATATACTTGCTGCAGATATAGATAATGAAGATGCTGATGGCAGTGATTATGCAAATGATAAAAAGGTTAACGGGGTTGATGATAACTAGAAGGCATTGAATGTGACTTTGTGTGTTTGCGGAATTGGAAATGTGGAATGGATGGAAATGTTTTCCGCTGTGATATTTATCTTCCCCCTGCCTTAATCATGTTTTGTATAGTGGCCTAAGGC
>CM060330.1:14558247-14563247 GCA_030674155.1 Stramonita haemastoma
CAAAACTGAATACATACATGGACCGGGTGTATTAAAAAAAAAAGCACACAAATACTTTTCAAATATCTTTGCAATAAGATAATTAAGAAAAAAGCGGCATTTTTTGCCCATGGTGAATAAACACAGCTAGTTTAGATATAAATGATCCAACAGCTTGTGCTGTATTTATTGTCCTCATTTGCATTTAAATTTGGATATTGAAGAAGCAATCTAACACTCTTCAAAATTTGCAGATGTTTTATTCGTTCGTAGGTTAGAACTCTGATGTTCACCAAACTTATCTATCACCCACCATTATGGTTGCTACGTTTTAACTTCGGGCATGGTATCTAAATACCACACCTATTTTTGTCTTCTAAATTTTGTCATTCGTTCCTACCAGCATGAAATGGCTACTCTGCCGAAAGGCAGAACAGGTTTTTAACATATGCACAAAATTTTCTTGGTGCGTTCGCTAATTGAGACTCGATATATAGCCCATCCAAAGGACTTTTGGAGAAGTGGAGTGGGATCCAGTGTTAACTCCAGGAGGAAAAAAATCCCCTTTAACGGGCGTTTACGTGATAGCTCAAACCTGGGATGGATCCCAGGCCATCAGATCGTATGTACAACGCTCTATCTAACCACCGACCTACACTGTCCTCTTTTTTCACATTCAAATCCTTAAGACTGCTGAAGCAATCGAACACTTCAAAATTTTGCAATAAATAATTTCTAACATTAACAGACAATTCAAGGTGTCTCTACAACCATACATTATTTGTGTTCTGCGGTTTTTCAAAAAAACAAACCAACAACACCCAAAACCCCAAGAAATAAACACCAAACACTTTGCTGACTGCGAATACACACAAGTTACGCAATGGTCCGAGTAATAAATAGCCTGAAAATAAAATTTAAAAAAAAAAGAAAGAACTCCAACCTGGGTGCCAATGCAATTTATGCCCCCCAAACAATACATTCACACATAACATCACCCAAGGGTGTGGGTGTTGGCTGGGGAGGCCGAGGGTGATGAGAGAGGGAGAGAGGCAGAGAGAGAGAGAAGAGAGGAGAGAGAGAGAGAGAGAGAGAAGAGAGAGAGAGAGGAGAGAGAGAGAGAGAGAGAGAGTGAGAGAGAGAGAGAGAGAGAGAGGAGGAGGGAGAGGAGAGAGAGAGGAGAGAGAGAAGGGGGAGGAGGGAGAGAGAGAGAGAGAGAGGAGGGGGAGGTGGAACAGAGAGAGAGAGAGAGAGGGGGGGTGGGACTGAGAGAGAGAGACAGAGACAGAGACACAGAGACTGACAGACAGACAGACAGACATAGAGAGACACAGACAGACAGAGACAGAGAGAACAAACAGCAAAATAACCAAAACCCAACACAATACTTTATCGGTGTCCAGAAAAAGTAAAATAGCCACCCACCTCTTCCAATACAGACAGACAACCCCCCCCCCCCTCAAAAAAACTCTAAAAAGAGGGGAAAAAAATGTAAAAAGGAAAAAAAGCGAAAAAAGCCAAGGGAAGCAAACAGCACGAATCGATAGAGCAATTTCTCTCAAAGAAAACCAGACGCAGGCTGGTGAAGACATCAAGAAGGGGAGACAACTTGTGGCCGAAGTTTTGGGCGATCTGATAGCGGACAAGAAGCGAGCACCACCAGTGCTCACATTAATTCTGCCATTGTCTGTCTTGTCTGTCTGTCTGTCTGTCTGGAAACATGGCCAGGAGGAGAGAGAGGGGAGAGAGAGAGAGAGAGAGAGAGAGAGAGAAGAGAGAGAGAGAGAGAGAGATGAGAAGAGGAGAAGAGGACAGAGACAGAGACAGAGACAGAGACAGACAGACAGACAGACAGACAGACAGACAGACAGACAGACAGAGACAGAGACAGAGAGACAGAGACGACAGACAGACAGAAACAGAGAGAAAGAGAAAGAGAGAAACACACAATCTTTCTCTCTGTCTCTTTGTCTCTGTCTGTCTGTCTGTCTGTATCTCTCTTTCTCTCAATCTCTGTCCAGAGGGCTGGTTGTAAAAAAGCATGTTTGCTTATGCCATTACCCTCTTGAAATAAAATTTATTCAATTCTGTTCAATTCAATTCAATTCAATTCAATTCAATTCAATTCTCTCTCTCTTCTCTCTCTCTCTCTCTCTCTCTCTCTCTCTCTCTCTTCTCTCTCTCTCTCTCTCTCTCTCTCTCTCTCTCTCTCTCTCTCTCTCTCTCTCTCTCTCTCTGTGTCTCTCTTGTGTGTGTTGTGTGTGTGTGTGTGGTGTGTGTGTGTGTGTGTGTGTGTGTGTCTCTCTCTCTCTCTCTCTCTCTCTCTCTCTCTCTCTCTCTCTCTCTCTCTCTCTCTCTCTCTCTCTCTCTCTCTCTCTCTCTCTCTCTCTCTGTGTCTCTCTGTGTGTGTGTGTGTGTGTGTGTGTGTGTGTGTGTGTGTGTGTGTGTGTGTGTGTGTGTGTGTGTCTCTCTCTCTCTCTCTCTCTCTCTCTCTCTCTCTCTCTCTCTCTCTCTCTCTCTCTCTCTCTCTCTCTCTCTCTCTCTCTCTCTCTCTCTCTTCTCTCTCTCTCTCTCTCTCTCCATACGCTGAATGTTGTTGTTGTTTTTTTGCAAACTGCACCTCAGTTTATCACCTTATTCAAAACTTTCAGCACTAGATCAAAACTTAAGGTGGGGTACGGTGGATAGGGGAACAGTTTTAGCACAAATAGGGATCGAACCCGAATTTCTCACTTTCTAGGCAAGTGCGTTACCGCTAAACCACCGATCCATTGATCCATGAATACAGGAGAGATGGATGGAGAATGAGAAGGGGCTTGTTACACTATCCAGACCCCTAACCTCCCTTACCCTCTATCCCCCGCCCCCCCGCCGTATACTACCCCCCACCCCACCCCCCCTCCAACATACCCGTGTCCAATCGTTCTTAGGTTGATATTCAGTCCCTTCTGCATGGAGATCCAATCCAATCCAATTATGTTGCTTATAGCCCCGCCGACCACGTAGGGGCTGTCACCTCGTTATATTTTAAAACTAGTATTAAAAGTGTGCGACTATGTACAGTTAAAAACGGGGTATAAAACATGGAGATCATATTATTCAGATATTTTCGATTTGAACGAGATTCGAACCTCGGTTAGCAGATCATGAGAGCATCACTCTAACCACCAGGCTATTCCGGTTTTTTTATTTGTTATTTTATTCTTTTATATTCTTTTATATCGAGGATAATGAATGAGCGGCGTGGGAGTAGGGAGACGGGAACGTAACAGAAGATGAGAACCCCCCCCCAAAAAAAAAAAAAAAACCCACAAAAAAACTATTAAAAAACCCCACCCACACACCAGAAACTTATTACATAATGAAAACGCGACCAGTCATTTGACATTGGCAACGGCTCAAGGACACAGAATGAAAGTCAGACCAGTCAAACCTGGTCTGCGATGGCTCTTCTGTTACCAATTCATAGCATCGTGATTTGTTTTCCCCATAAACACAGTAAAATCGTTCCAACAGCGTTGTATGTGTGTGTGTGTGTGTGTGTGGGGGGGGGTATGTGTGTGTGTGTGTGTGTGTGTGTGTGTGTGTGTGTGTGTGTGTGTGTGTGTGTGTGTGTGTGTGTGTGTGTGTGTGTGTGGAGGGGGGGGGGGGGGCGTGTGTGGGTGGGCGAGAGTGTGTGTGGATGTGGGTGTGTGGGTGTGTGTGGAGGTGTGGGTGTGGGTGTGTGGGTGTGTGTGGTGTGGGTGTGAGTGTGGGTGTGTGGGTGTGCATGGGTGTGCATGTGTATGTATAAGTGTGTGTATAAGTGTGTGTGTGTGTGTGTGTTTGTGTGTGTATGTGTGTGTGTTTGATGAGAGAGAGAGAGAGAGAGAGAGAGAGAGAGAGAGAGAGAGAGAGAGAGAGAGAGAGAGAGAGAGAGAGAGAGAAGAGAGAGAGGAGAGAGAGAGAGAGAGAGAGAGAGAGAGGAGAGAGAGAGAGAGAGAGAGAGAGAGAGAGAGAGTGTATATTTGTGTGTGTATATAAGTGTGTGTATTTGTTTATGTGTGTGCATGTGTGTGCATGTGTTAAAGTTTGTGTGTATCTGTATGTGTGCTAGCTTATGTGTGGTTTATGTACGCGCACGCGCGCTCGCGAGTGTGTACGTGTGTTTGTGTGTGTGCTTGTGTGTGTGTTTGTGTGTGTTTGTATGTATGTATGTATGTATGTATGTATGTATGTATGTATGTATGTATGTATGTATGTATGTATGTATGTATGTATGTATGTATGTATGTATGTATGTATGTATGTGTGTGTGTATGTGTGTGTGTGTGTGCAAGTGTGTGCGAGGGTGCATACATACGTGCGTGTGTGTGTGTGCGTGTGTGCACATAAGTGTATGTGCGTAGGTGCGTGTTTGAGTGTGTGTGTGTGTGTGTGTGTGTGTGCGTGTGTAGTGCGTGTTTGAGTGTGTGTGTGTGTGTGCGTGTGCGCGCGCGTGAGTTTGCATGCATGCATGCGCGCGTGCGTATGTATGTACGTGTGTATAATTATGGAAAAAGGCATGTTTAAGAGATAGAGAAGACGCGTTATCTTAAAGCTATTATATTTATCCTTTGTTGTTTTTATTCCCGTTTAGCATGATCATAAACCCATCCGGTGACAGCCTGAAGATTCATTAATTAACTAACTAAAATCACGCAAAACATAAACCGCCATTTTGATTGTCTAGACCAACGGGTCACAGTCACCTTCAGCCAAAAAAAAATCAACAAACAAAACAAAACAAAACCAACCCATAGATGAAAAATAAAATTGGATGATAAAATGTGACCTTTGTTTTGGCGCCCACCGTCATCTGGCAGTTAATATGTATGAATTCCTAACACCTAACACAATAGTCAAGCTGCTAGCCGCTGTTAGAGTTAAAGAGAAAATGGTTTGTGTAATGTGATCTTTGGTTTTTTTTTTTTTTTTCTTCTTTTTTTTGTATTCGTTAACCTCAGCATTATATGTATCATGTTGTATTATTGTAGATGATG
>CM060330.1:14575153-14577653 GCA_030674155.1 Stramonita haemastoma
TAGGGGGAAAAAAAAAAAGAGGGGGGGGAAAGAATAGGAACAAAAAAGGGGGGGGTTTGGGGGGAGGGGGAGAGTAAAAGGGGCAGGGAGAGAGGAGAGAAAAGGGGGGAAGGGAGAGAGGGAGAGGGGGGAGAAGGAGGTAGGAGGGGGAGGGAGGGGAGGAGAGGGGAGAGGGGTTTGGGGAAAGGAGAGGGGGGGGGGAGAGGGGGAGAGGGAGGGGGAGGGGGAGAGGGGAAAGGGGGGAGGATAGGGGGGGTGGTAGAGGGAAGAGAGAGGGGAGAGGGGGGAGAGGGGGAAGAGGGTGGAAGAGGAGGGGGAGGGGGAGAGAGGGGGAGGGGGGGGGGAGGGGGGGAAAGAGAAGAGAGGGTTGGGAGGAGAGAGAATGGGGGAAGTGAGGGGGGGGAGGAAGAAGGAGAAAAGGGGAGGGGGGAGGGAGAGAAGGGAGGAAAAAGGGGGCGGAGGGGAGAGGAGAGGACAGAGGTAGAGAGAAGGAGAGAGGGGGAAAGGGAAGAGGGGGGGGAAAGAGAAAAAAGAAAAAAAACAAATTAACGGTGAGGAAAGGGGGAAAAAGGGGGGGGCCCAAAAAACAAAGAATGCCCCCCGGGGGGAAAAAAGGAAGGGAAAAAAGGAAAAAGGGAAGAGCGGGGGAAGGGTAGGAACCCAGAAAAGAGGGGGGGAAAGAGAGGGAGAGGGGGGGGGGAGGGTGGAGGGAGGAAGAAAAGGGGGGGGGGAAAGGTTTTGGGGAGAGGAAGAGAGAGACGGTGGGTTGGAGGGAAGAGGGGGAGAGGGGGAGGAGAGAGGGAGAGAGAGGGAGAGAGGGGGGGAGAGAGGGAGGGAGGAGGAGGGAGAGAGGGAGAGGGACGAGACAGAGAGGAGAAGAGACAGAGACAGAGAGACAGGGACAGAGACAGAGACGAGACAGGACGGCACAGAGAAGAGGACAGACAGAACAGAGAAGAGACAGGGGACAGAGGAAGAGGACAGCGTTTCCCCTTTCTTTTTCTCGTTGTCTTGTCTCTCGTCTGTCTCTCTTTCTCTCTCACACCACATCTTGCTCTTTTTCTCTCTCACTTTCACTCTCTCTGTTTCTGTCTGTCTGTCGTCTGTTGTCTGTCTGTCTGTCTTCTGTCTGTCTGTCTGTCTGTCTGTCTCTCTCCTCTCTCTCTCTCTTTTTCTCTCTCTCTCTCTCTCTCCTTCTTTTCTCTCTCTCTCTTTTCTCTCCTCTCTCTCTCTCTCTCTTCTCTCTCTCCCCATGCGTGAATGCGTTTTTTTTTTGTGTTTGTTTTTTTTTAGAAAACTGCCCCTCGTTTTTCATTTTTTTCAAAACTTTAGCCGAGATAAATTAAGGTGGGGTGGATAGGGGAACAGTTTTTAGGACGTTAAGGATAAAACCCCAATTTCTAAACTTTCTAGGAAAGTGCTTCCGCTAAACCACCGATCCATTGATCCATGAATACAGGAGTGAGGTGGAGAATGAGAAGGGGGCTTGTTACACTATCCAGACCCCTAACCTACCTTCCCCTCTCCCCCCCCCCCCTGCGGTATACTACTCTCTCCTCTCCCTCCAACATACCCGTGTCCAATCGTTCTTATGTTGATATTCAGTCCCTTCTGCATGGAGATCCAATCCAATCCAATTATGTTGCTTATAGCCCTGCCGATCACATAGTAGGGGCTGTCACCTCGTCATATTTTAAAACTAGTATTAAAAGTGTGCGACTATGTACAGTTAAAAACGGGGTATAAAACATGGAGATCATATTTAGATATTTTCGATTTGAACGAGATTCGAACCTCGGTTAGCAGATCATGAGAGCATCACTCTAACCACCAGGCTATTCTGTCTATTAATTTTTTATTTTATTCTTTTATATTCTTTTATATCGAGAATAATGAATGAGCGGCGTTGGAGTAGGGAGACGGGAACGTCCCAGAAGATGAGACCCCCCCCAAAAAAAAAACCCACAAAAAAACTATTAAAAAAAACCACCCACACATCAGAAACTTATGACATAATGAAAACGCTACCAGTCATTTGACATTGGCAACGGCTCAAGGACAGAATGAAAGTCAGACCAGTCAAACCTGGTCTGCGATGGCTCTTCTGTTACCAATTCATAGCATCGTGATTTGTTTTCCCCATAAACAGAGTAAAATCGTTCCAACAGTGTTGTATGTGTGTGTGTGTGTGTGGGGGGGGGGGGGGTATGTGTGTGTGTGTGTGTGTGTGTTTATGCGTGTGTGTGTGTGTGTGTGTGTGGAGGGGTGTGGGGTGGGGGTGCGCGAGAGTGTGTGTGTGTGTGTGTATGTGTGTATGTGTGTGTGTATTTGTGTATGTGTGTGAGAGGAGAGAGAGAGAGAGAGAGGAGAGAGAGAGAGAGAGAGAGAGAGAAGAGAGAGAGAGAGAGAGAGAGAGAGAGAGAGAGAGAGAGAGAGAGAGAGAGAGAGAGAGAGAGAGAGGAGAGGAGGAGAGAGAGAGAGAGAGAGAACTCGAACTCGA
>CM060330.1:14585153-14587653 GCA_030674155.1 Stramonita haemastoma
TGACTTTTTATTGGGCAGAGAAGATAAAGCGTCCCGTATTTCATTTATAGTTAAAGGAGCATTAATATAATGATTATTATCAGATTCTGGATCCCTGTACTTGTCCTTAGTTTCTTCTTTCGTTCTGTGAAAACGTAAGTTTGGAGATAAACCTTTTTATTCATAGACTCAGAAAACGTCTCTACAAATGCTTCTGCTTTTTTAAAGTTGTTAGGGAACTCTTCATTATCCAGTTTTGTTGGATAAGAGGGTAATGTAACTCCGTTTTTCATTTCATTAAGTTTTTTCCAGATTGTCTGCTCATGTTTATGGTCTGAGATTTCTTGATTACAAAAGGAAGACCAGTACTCTCTTTTAGATTCAGCTATAACTTTGGCGCTATTTTTCTTTGCTTCTAACAGATTTTTGTGACTTATCGGGGATTTTCGACGTGCATACATTTTATATTTCATTTTCTTATTATTAACTGCCTCTTCACAAGCTGCAGTCCACCAAACATTCCCAGTGTGCTTGTTTGACCGGTCTGATCTAACCGAGAGGATGGATAGATCTGCAGCTCTTAGAACTGTGCATGTGAACAATGAGTAGAGTTCATTTATATCTTTATTTTCTATGTTGCTCAAATCAGCTCTGGACAAAAAACTTTCAAAAATATTCCAGTTTGCTTGTTTGTAGTTAAATTTTGGGATCTTGTCAGTCTGCTTTTCACGCTGTTCTAATTTAAAGCCAAAACTAATGATGATAGGAATGTGGTCACTACCCAGAGAATCTTCATATGTGTTCCATTCGCACTCTGGCACTAAAGCAGGAGATATTAAAGTAAGATCAATGGCTGAAGCCCTGTGAGTAGAAATGTCAGGGATGCGTGTTATGCTACCATCATTGAGTAGATATAATGATGAGTCAACAATATTTTCTACAAAATGATTATTACTAACTGAGGTGCAGCCTTTGTCCCAAAAGGGTGAGTGGGCATTGAAATCTCCAGCGATTAGCCATTTGTCATTAGTCATTGGGAGATTGTGAATCCACTCTGTGTTAATTTCACTTGGACCTTTAGGCAGGTAGACCGATACAACACGCAAAATTAGATGATTATTGAATCTTACTCTCACTGCACATGTATGTAAATCTGGTATATGAGAGGGAGCTGGGGAGGGAACTAAATTATAATCTATTCCTGTTTGTATGTAAATTGCCACATTGATTTTGGTATCGTTATCTGTTTGCTGACATACAGGTGGATAGTAATACCCTGCTAATATTGGCAACTTATCTTTGTTTACATTAAGTGATTGTAATAACAAAACTTGATAATTGTTCTTAGCAATAATTATGCTGAACTAGGTAAGGCAAGTTAGAGGAGATAGATCTAGAGTTCCATTGCATGAGCTTAATAGAAGGTGTAGGTGACATTTCTGTGTAACACAACAATGAGAAGGAAAACGGGGGAGTGGGGATTATTAACTTATAAAAAAGAGACCAGGTCTCTAGAAATGAAAGGGGTGGTTAATATAGTAATCGGATATAAACCAAAACACATTCACACCGGGTGGGGATGGGGGAGGTGTCCTGAAATAATAAAGTTAAAATGTACGTCTTCAAATGTAACGGCACTGCTATGTAATACTGGCGAGCCAAAATATTGATGAACAGAGCTTATGCAGTTTATATACACAAAGATGAAGGCTGGACATACGCGTGTGTGTGTGTATGTGTGTGTGTGTGTTTACGTGTGTGTATATGACTGTGTTGTATTTGTTTGTTTGTGTGTGTGTTTGTGTGTGTGTATGTTCGTGTGTTGTTGTGTTGTTGTTGTTGTTGTGGTGGTGGTGGTGGTGTAGGTGGTGATGGTGTGTGTGTGTGTGTGTGTGTGTGTGTGTGTGTGTGTGTGTGTGTGTGTGTGTGTGTGTGTGTGTGTGTGTGTGTGTGTGTGTGTGTGTGCGTGGTGTGTGCGTGTGTTTGTGTGTGTGTGGTTCAAACGAAATCTTTTTACGCTGTTTTCTTAACCATAAACTGCAAGAGACACTTCACATCCTTTTAAGGTTTCACGCGTAGAGATATTTAGTTTATAATAATGTTATACTTCATCTGAGTGTGGGCCATTAATTTGATTTTTTTACCATTTTTACCCTCAACTTCTCCTCCCTGTACTTGCACTGTAAGTGTATGGACATGTTTGGGTTATCATCCAGCTAAAACTGACCACTTGGTTAGATATACAAACCTGTAATCTCTCTTGCATCCCTTCAATAGAATCCCCAAACATAAGGCACAACGCTTCACTAGTTGTTTATTTTCTCTTATCTATTTTAGTTTATTTTGTTCAACATATGTTCAAACCCACGACCTCATGGACCCAAGGGATCGAAGTCGAATGGTCTTTACCACTCGGCTATAGCGTCTGTTGCTCCGGAAATATCAGTTTGAAACCAGTCTTTAACCTGAAAACCTTCCGGTATATTCTGAAAACATGAAGTAAGATGGGTAGAAATGTGTT
>CM060330.1:14592653-14602653 GCA_030674155.1 Stramonita haemastoma
TATCTCTCCTCTCTGTCTCTTCATGTCTCTGTCTGTGTCTGTCGGTTTGTCTGTCGGTTTTTATATCTGTCTGTCTGTCTCTCCATTTCTTTCTCGCTCTTATTCTCTTATATTCTCTTGCGTCCTTTTCCAATTTTTGTTCTGAAGCTTCTAGTCAATATGGATGTGCATGTGTGTGTATCTCTGTGTGTGTGTGGTGTGTGTGTGTGTGTGTGGTGTGTGTGTGTGTGTGTGTGTGTGTGTGGTGTGTGTTGTGTGTCTGTGTCTGTGTCTGTGTCTGTGTACGCATTTGCACGCATCTCTTCTCTTCTTCCCCCTCCCTCTCTGTTTTGTATAACAACGATAACAAATAGCAACAGCCAGTGGCCCAACCTGACTGAGCACTTTGCAATAATCGATCTGACACTGGATCTATATATTTTTTTTTACGATGACATGGAATCCATGCGGGGCGGGATAGCTCAGAGCGCTCCCTTTCCCCAAGTCAAGTTAAGCAGCGTCGAGCGTGGTTACCAGTTGGAAGGGTGACCGTTTGCGCGCATTGACCAGTACAGTTCATCCCCAGTTCACCCAGCTGTAAATGGGTACCTGCCCTCTTTAGGGTCAGGGAGGGTAAAGCAGCGAGGGAGAGGAGATGGGCGCCGCCCTCATTATGCTGACCCCTGGAGAAGCTGAGGTCTCTGATGCCTCGCTCCCCTACGACCGCCTAGGTTATGGGACACCTTTACCTTTTAGCTATGGAGTCCATGCCATGACGATCTTGGGGCTTCATTTTGTTTCTTGATTCAACATGAGTGTGTATTGATGTGTATTGTGCCCAGCCCCCCGGCCTATCCACTGTCCCCTTGTGAAAGGGCTTAAAAGCTTATGACAATAGTTTTTAACCATAGTCTCTCTCTCTCTCTCTCTCTCTCTCTCTCTCTCTCTCCTCTCTCTCTCTCTCTCTCTCTCTCTCTCTCTCTCTCTCTCTCTCACTCTCTCTCTCTCTCTCTCTCTCTCTCTCTCTCTCTCTCTCTCTCTCTCTCTCTCTCAAAAGAACTAGAAGAGGCATGCTATCTTAGAGATTTCTTAAAAAAACATAAATATCATGAAGAGTCAAAAAGATTACGAAATGCCATAAACTCCCAGAAACGTCAAGAAAAAAAGAAATATTTCCAAGATTTACTATCTTCAAAACAAAACTCAAAAATTATTTGGAAGGCCATAAATCAAATAACGAACAAACAATCATCTTCCAAATCAAATGTAATCAAAGATGTTACTGCTGAACAACTCAACAATCACTTCATAAACGTTTCTACTAACGTTGTTAGCAATGATGATTCAAAATCCAATAACCTAAACACACTAAGACAATACTGCCAAGAAAAGCATATTCCTTCAAAACTCCACATACCATTTATTTCTATTTTTGAAGTCTATAGTTATCTAATTCACCTCAAACAATCCAGGACAAGAGGCCTTGATGGAATAGACAGCAGAATTCTAAAACTGTCAGCTCCAGTTATCACTGAGACTCTAACATATATATATAACCAATGTCTTGATAAAAACTATTTCCCCAATGCCTTCAAAACTGCTAAAGTGATCCCCATCTACAAATCTGGTGACACTTCAGATCCTTCAAACTATAGGCCAATCTCCATTATATCCCTCCTTTCAAAACCCCTGGAAAAACATATAAATAAACACTTAGTCCATCATATAGACACTAACAACCTACTTCACCCTAACCAATCAGGATTCAGACAAAATCACTCGTGTCATACTGCACTGACTAGTCTCATAGACAATTGGCTATCAAACATTAATGAAAGTAAATTTTGTGGAGTATTATTTGTAGATTTCAAAAAAGCATTTGATACAATTGACAACACACTTCTCATCAGAAAGCTAGACCTGTATAATCTATCATCAAATAGTCTAGAACTACTTGCTTCTTATCTTAAAAACAGACAACAGTGTGTCTCAACAACTACATCCACATCCAATCTAAAACCTATTCACTATGGAGTACCACAGGGATCAATACTAGGACCGATTCTCTTTTCATTATACATAAATGACCTTCCTCTACATATCAAATCCAAATGTGAACTATTTGCTGATGACACAACCATACATACGAGCCATAACGACATTGACTCTCTTACAACCACATTACAACAAAGCTGTAATGATCTTGTCAAATGGACAGAACTGAACCACATGTCTATTCACCCCAAAAAACAAAATGCATGCTGATCACCACCAGACAAAAGCGACAAAATTTACCCCCAAAACAGTTTCCAATCCACATAAGAAAAGAAGCAATCGAACAAACCTCTCATCACAAAGTTCTAGGAATAACAATCGATGAAAACCTCAGCTGGTTCTACCACATATCTCATCTATGCAAATACTTGTCCCAAAGAGTATACCAGTTGACTAAAATTAAACATTTCTTAGACTACCATTCAAGGAAATTATTTTTTCAAGCTTATATACAATCCTCAATAGACTATGCTTCAACCCTCTGGGATTCTGCCAGTGCAAACAATATGAAACCATTATTAAGCCTATATAAACGTGCTCTCAAACTTATCCTTCTGAAGAAAACATTCAAAAATCGCTTTCAATTTCACTTGATGCATCAAAAATACTGAACCAGACTCATCCTGTTGGATATATACATATATGTGTGCATGTGTATATGTGTGTGTATTTATGTATATATATATATATATATATATATAATATATATATATATATATATATATATATATATATATATATATATATATATATATATGTATATATATATGTATATATATATATATGTAATATATATCACCATATCCCTCTCCCTCTCTCTCTCCCTCTCCCTCTCCCTCTCTCTATCTCTCTCTCTCTCTCTCTCTCTGTCTGTCTGACTGTCTGTCTGTCTGACTGTCTCTTTCTATCTTGATAAAGGCTGTATTCATACTTATGTTTTCAATTTTATCCTGAAATTTGATTATTATTGAGTTTGATAAATGTTATTTTAATATCTCAATGTTTTAAGTTTAGTTAGTATGTGTTTTTTTAATTATGCTGTGTGTTATTCATTTTTGTGATTACATAGACTATTCACAGAGATTGATCATTACAGTATAAATGTGTATTTTATCTACAATGTGTAGATGTTCATTTTTATAGCTATATTGAATTTGATTTGTGTGTCACTAGTTAGTGATTCTCTCCTCTCTCTCTCTCTCTCTCTCTCTCTCTCTCTCTCTCTCTCTCTCTCTCTCTCTCTCTCTCTCTCTCTCTCTCTCTCTCTCTCTCTCTCTCTCTCTCTCTCTCTCTCTTACCATCCATATTGAGAAATGTTTGTTCATATCTTGTACTCCCTTTTTGATGATTACGTGTGACGAATGTAAAGATTTCCTGTAAAATTTTAATTAATGATCGTAAAAAACAAAAAAAAAAACAAAAAAAAAAACAACACTGAATACCTTTGTCCACTACCACATAAAATATAATTAGAAACATACATTTTATGATTGTGCTCAGAAGATTGATAAGATATTATAAGATATTAGGGTATATATGTCCCAAAATATGTGCCTTACAGCGGATAGATTCCTCTTGTGTTCCGTTCGGTTATGATTTCACTCAGAATTCAAGGCATATATTTTTTTAGAATGAAGTTTTTTTTTTATGAAATGTGCGAGAACCAGTGAAAATGTGTGTGTGTGTGTGTGTGTGTGTGTGTGTGTGTGTGTGTGTGTGTGTGTGTGTGTGTATGTGTGTGTATGTGTCTATATGTGTGTGTGTGTGTGTGTGTGTGTTGTGTTGTGTTTGTGTGTGCGTGTGTGTGCGTGTGTGTGTGATTGAGTGTATGTTTCTGTGTATATGTGTGTGTGAGAATGTGTGTGTGTGTGTGTGTGTGTGTGTGTGTGTGTGTGTGTGTGTGTGTGTGTGTGTGTGTGTGTGTGTGTGTGTGTGTGTCTATGTGTGTGTGTGTCTGTGTGTGTGTCTGTGTGTGCCTGTGTGTGAGTGTCTGTGAATGTATGTAAAACATTATCCGATTGATAAAAATATTTTGCCTATTTTGAAACATTTAGGATGTTCTATGTAAACAAAACATAATAATAATAATTTTGATTTATTTTATTTATATTGTATTGGTAGTATGTCTCCCCCCCACCTCAAATAAGGATATTAGTTTTTAAAATTTCCCCTTTTATCCAAATGTATGATTTATACACATGTATAATTTTTAACAGATGGTGGTGGATTGATGTTTTTTTGAGTTGTTTATTTCATTTTGTTCTCTTGTTTGCTCTTTATCTATTAACGCTTTCTTCTCTTCCATAATCAAATCTTTAATTGTGACTTCACATTTTTGTTTTCTGATCGAGTGCATTTTTTTTTTTTTTAATAATTATCTTATCATATATAGTGTTCTTATTCTTGGGTGTTGTTTGGTATTGCGTAAAGTTTTATTGTTTAGTATCTTCTCAATTTGATGTATCCCTGAAAAGGGCGGGGACTGGATGTAAAAAAGCACACGAGTGCTTATCTATTATCCTCGAATAAAATACTTTGCCTTGCCTTGCCTTGTCTCTCTCTCTCTCTCTGATATAGATTTTCTTTGTAGGCCTACAGCGGTTTCAAAAATTGTTCAGAAATAGAAAAGCATTTGGATGTCGTATACAATAGCGTGCATAAATATGAACTGGCAATATCTAAGTGTGGTGTATCCCTTATCAATAGCCAGAGATACTGTTATTTGTAAAGACACAAATATGAACTAAATGTTGTTTTTGTGCCGACTGGGTTGAAAATGAATACCACTTTGTATTTGTGTGTCAATTGCATGACTCATTAAGGTGTAATCATCTACGTATATTAATTTGTTCGAAATGTTCATGTTCCACTGGTTAAATTAACGATTAACTCATGTGGAGCTGAGCACATTAATACAGGTCTCCATGTATGCTGCATATGCCTTTGAACTAAGAAAAACTAACAACTCTCTCACTCGCAATGCCTTAATCGCATTTGTTGTGCTATGCTAGTCTTTGTTTTGGATCTTCGATACAATGCATCCTATATATATGGGGCGATGCAAGTGTGTGTGTGTGTGTGTGTGTGTGTGTGTGTGTGTGTGTGTTTCTTTATCAAAGGGAAATAACCTTTCATTGTCAGTTGGCAGTGAATTCATCCATCAGCTGGATGTGTCTCCCTGGAAAAGTTCTTTTTTTTTGCGGTTCTAGTGCAAACACACACACACACACACACACACACACACACACACACACACACACATAACACACACACACACACACACACACACACACACACACACACACACACACACACACACACGCGCGCGCGCGCGCGCGCGCGCGCGCGCGCATGCACACATGCAAGCACGTACGCACGCACACACAGACACACGCACGCACGCACGGACACACACACACAAACACACGTTCACACACACACACACGCACACACACACACACACACACACACACAAACATGGAAATATTTAGGTTATCATTGTTATCCAGCTAAGACAGGCCCATTGGCTGGGTACAGACTTTATGATCTCCCTTGCATCCTTTTCTCATGAAAAGGATCAATAAACATGAGGAACAAAGATTCATTAGCTGTGTATTTTCTTCCATCTTTATTATTATTATTATTATTATTATTATTATTATTATTATTATTTTTTTATATTATTATTATATTTTTTTTTAATTTGTTTTTTTTTTAATTTTTGTTTTTTTTTTACAATATTTATTTCCTACATTTTCTTTCTCTTTCTATTCATCTTTTGCTGGATGCCGTGGTAGCCCACAAGAATATATACGTATTCTTAGGGCTGCGATAGACACTTTAGAATAATGAAAAGTGTTTTGCTCTTTCAAAAGAGGGAGACCATTGGTGTACTCACTCCCCAGGACCTCTGCTGAGTGTTCAACCAGTGAATCGTAATACGAGCTTCCTTTTTTTACATTAGTTTTATTACACACAGTTATACACATTGAGTGAAAATTAGGTTATGAATAATTCTGCTGAATCTTGTTTCGTATGGGGACAGGATAGCACAGGAATCCTAATTAGAATTATTTGATGATCATTTCCAGCTTGCTCGTGACTATCTAGTAAGGATTTATGCCCCGACGGCCTTGAAACAAGCACAATAAACTTTTTTTTTCATGTTTAAAACAGTCTGTGAAAATCAGATTTTTTTTTCCTGACTTAGCACACTATGCAAGATACTAATCGATCCAAAAACTTAAGGTGGAATATAGCAACAACAATAACAAAAAGAGTATTCACTTCTGAATTGTTCGCAATTCTTACGGCGCTAAATTATATTTCAAATATTTCTCTTGCGATTTACAATGTCCTTTTTTGTGTTGATTCGAAATCAGTTTTACTGGCTTTAAAACATTGGGACTCTAAACTGAGAAATGATGTTATTTTTGAAATCAAGTTCCTTGTGCATTCTCTTGCTTCTAAAGGTATTGGGATAACATTTTGCTGGGTGCTATCACATTGCGGTCTTTACTGGAATGAATTGGCAGATTCTCTGGCAAAACGGGGTGCTTCAGAATGTACAAGTGACATAATGATTAATAGTATAGGTCTGCGTTTATCTTCATTTGAAATTATTTCAATTCTTGCAAACTCTGTATATTCAAGGTTTTTTAGATTTCACTTAAATCGTTTGTGTTGCCCACGAAATATAGAAATTATAATTCATAAATTACGTCTAAATGCTTGGAAAACTAAACATTCAAAAGATGTTTTCTGTACTTGTTCTGCTATTATATCAGTCCACCATATACTGTTTGATTGCCCTGTGCTCATTGCCTCGAATAAAAGCAAAGGGATAGATCTAAGGGAAAAATACGGAAATTCCCCAAGTGTTCTGTATGATTCCGAGTCGCATGTCCTAATATCAGTTGCAGCAAGTATTTGCCAGTCACCAGTAGGTCAGTTACTATAAATGAAATTGTATAAACTTATCATCATCCATTATTTTCTTTATCCTTTCACTTTTTCCCCTCATCCCCTTTTCAGTGCATTCTTAACGTGAATGTACCATTGTCTAAATCACCTTGTAGTGAACGGACATTAAACCAATGAGAAGATGAAGAAGAAGAAGAAGAAGAGTTGAATCAAAGCCGACATTGTTCAAGGGACACAACTGTTCCTGTGACTTCTGCTAACTATAAGGATTTACCTCCATTTACTCAACTCTGTTCGAAAAAAGTTGTGGGTTTTTTTTTTTAATGTCTGATTTTGTTTGTAATTTTTCTTTTCGATCCGATTTTTGTTTGTTGATTTCTGTGTTTCCAAATATCTTTCAATAGGTCTGTCCACCTGCATTATTCAGTCCATCCATTCATTGACACACTTTTTATTTGTCTTCGCCAGACTGTAATTCGCAGTGCGTGTGCACGTGTGTGTGTGTGCATGCGTGTGCGCGCAGGCGCTCAAGTGTGTGTGTGTGTGTGTGTGTGTGTGTGTGTGTGTGTGTGTGTGTGTGTGTGTGTGTGTGTAGTAGTAGTCTTCAATTTTACGTCCTTCCACATAAAGTGATACTGGACGGGGTAGGGGGAGGGAATTTAAAAAATAGAAATAAAACTAAAATAAAAATAAATAAATAAATAGATAAATAAAAAAGATGATGATGATGATGATGATTATAATAATAAATAAAATAAATTAAAATAAGATAAAGATGAATAGATCGATAAAATAAATAATGAAATTAATAAGCTTTAAAAGAAAACAATAAAACAAAAACCCAAACCCCCTTAACATAAAATCTAATGATAATAATAACAGTTGAAATATTGGTAAAAAGAAGAGGGAAAGAGAGAGACAAAGACAGAGAATAGTTGGGGGATGGAATGACTAAAGATAAATAACGATTCAAGAAAAATATGCACCAAAAAAGAATTTTTGGGGGGAAAAAAAAAAAATTTTTTTTCCCGGGGGGGGAATTTTTTTTTTTTGGGGTTTGGGGTTTTTTTTTTTTGTGTGGTTTGTTTTTTAGGGGGTTTTGAATTTTTTTTTTTCCCCGGGGGGTTTGGGGGGAAGGGGGGGGAAAAAAACCCCCCAAAAAAAAAAAAAAATTTTTAAAAAAAAAAAAAATTGGAAATTTTTTAAAAAAAAAAAAATTTTTTTTAAAAAAAAAAAAACCAAAATTTAAAAAAAAAAATTTTTAAAAAAAATTTTAAAAAAAAAAAAACCCCCTTTTTTTAAAAAAAAAAAAAAAAAATTTTTTTTTTTTTTTTTTAAAAATTTTTAAAAAAGGAATTTTTTTAAAAAAAAAAATTTTTAAAAATTTTAAAAAAAAAAAAAAGGGTTTTTTTTTGGGGGTTTTTTTTTTTTTTTTTTTTTTTTTTTTTTCTTTTTTTTTTTTTTGGGTTTTTAATTTTTTAAAAAATTTTTTTTTAAAAAACCCCCTTTTTTTTTTTTAAAAATTTTTTCCCCAAACCAAAAAAAAAAAAAAACCCCCCCCCTTAAAAAAATTTTCCCCCCTTTTAATTTTAAACCCCCCTTTTTTTTTTTTAAAAAAAAATTTTTAAAAAAAATTTTTTTTTTTTTTTTAAAAAACCAAAAAACCCCCCCAAAATTTAAAAAAAAATTTTTTTAAAAAATTTTAAAAAAAAAAAAATTTAAAAAAAAAAAAAAAGGAAAAAAAAAAAATTTTTAAAAAAAAAAAAAATTTTTTAAAAAAAAAAAAAAAAAACCCCAAAAAAATTTTTTTTTTTTTTTAAATTTTAAAAAAATTTTTTTTTTTTTTTCCCTTCCCCTTTTTTTTAAAAAAATTTTTTTAAAATAAAATTTTTTTTTTTTTTTTTTCCCCCCTTTTTTAAAAAAAAAAAATTTTTTTAAAAAAACCCCCCCCCCCAAAAAACCCCCCCCCTTTCCCCCCCCCCCCATTTTTTTTTTTTTTTTTTTTTTTCCCCCCCCCTTTTTTTTTTTTTCCCCCCCCTTTTTTTTTAAAAAAAAAAAAAACCCCCCCCCTTTTAAAAAAAAAACCCCCCCCCCCCCCTTTTACCAAAAAAAAACCAAAAACCCCAAAAAATTAAAAAAAAAAAAAATTTTTAAAAAAAAAAAACCCCCCCTTTTTTTTTTTTTTTTCCCCCCCAAAAATTTTTTTATTTTTTTTTTTTTTTTTTAAAATTTTTTTTTTTTAAAAAAACCCCTTTTTTTTTTTAAAAAATTTTTTTTTTTTAAAAAATTTTTAAAAAATTTTTAAATTTTTTTCCCTTTTAAAAACCCCCCCCCCCCCCCCCCTTTTTTTTCCCCCCCCCCCCCCCCCCCCCCCCTTTTCCCCCCCCCCCCTTTTTTTTTTTTTTTAACCCCCCCCCCCCCCCAAAAAAAAAAAAAAAAAAAAATTTTAAAAAAAAAAACCCCCCCCCCAAAAAAACCCCCTTTTCCCCCCAAAAAAAAAAAAAAAAAAATTTTTTTAAAAAAAAAAAACCCCCCCCCCAAAAAAAAAATTTTTATCTTTTTTTTTTTTCCCCCCCCCCCAAATTTTTTTAAAAAATTTTTTAAAAAATTTTTTTTTCATTTTTAAAAAATTTTTTAATTTTTTTTTTTTTTAAAAAAAAATTTTTTAAAATTTTCCCCCCCCCCCCCTTTTAAAAAACCCCCCACCCCCCCCCCCCCCCCCCTTTTTTTCCCCCCCCAAAAAAAAAAAATTTTCCCCTTAAAAAAAAACCCCAAAAATTTAAAAAAAAAAAAAAAAAAAAAAACCCCCCAAAAAAAAAATTTAAAAAAAAAACCCCCCCCAAAAAAAATTTTTTTAAAACCCCCCCCCTTTTTTAAAAAAAAAAAAAAAAAAATTTTTTTTAATACCCCCCCCCCCCTTTTAAAAACCCCCCCCCAAAAAAAAAAAAAAACCCCCCCCCCCACCCCCCCCCCCCCAAAATTTTTTTTTTTTTAAAAAAAAAACCCCCAAATCCCCCCCCCCAAAAAAAAAAACCCCCCAAAA
>CM060330.1:14605153-14609159 GCA_030674155.1 Stramonita haemastoma
TGTACATGCAGTTCCGTCAGTTTTGTCATCCATTCCCACTGGCACATATAGCCTGCTCTTTTGATCTTCCGAAAGAGAGAGTAGGCATTTCAATAATTGTGTGCAAGATGTTCTGCACTCTTTTGTACACGAGGCCTCGGCTTATAGTCTCAGCCAAAGGAATTTCGGGGAAGAAGAATTGGCACTGAGACTAACTAAAATGTAAAGGTAAGGAAAGGTGTCTAATAACCTGTGTGGTCGTAGGGGAGCAAGGCATCAGAGACCTCAGCTTCTGTAGGGGCCAGCATTTTGAGGGCGGCGCCCATCTCCTCTCCCTCGCTGCATGCTTTACCTTCCCTGACCCCAAAGAGGGAAGGTACCCATTTACAGCTGGGCAAACTGGGGGGATTGTACTGAAGCCATGGCCCGCAAACGGTCACCCATCCAACTAGTAACCCCGCTCGACGATGCTTAACTTGACTGGTGGTAAGCGAGCGCTCTGAGCACTTTAGCTATCCCGCCCCGTCATAATGATATATCCCGGCGTCAATTCAACCGTCCCTGAAAGATACAGACACCTCCGCTCCAGAGTTGATCAGGGAATTTGAGTAACACTCTTAAATTCGTATTTGCAAAGTTGAAGAAGCTCGAGTGTATGGTCCAAGTCTTCCCAACGGGGCCACAGCACAATCACTCTGGGTAGAAGATGACCAAAGTCCGAAAATATCTGTATGACTCTAAATAGGATTCGAACCTGCGACCTATCAGTCTGTAACCCAAAGCGTTAACCACTTTGCCATGGTGTCTAGTCCAGCTTCGACATCTTAGATAGAGGGGAGAGGAGAGAGAAAAAAAAAGAACCCTAGGTCTATTTTAAAGAATCTGTCTTAGAGAGCAAATTTTCAGACAATTTCTAAATCTCCGGCCAGCAAACTAAAAGAGAGCTACAAATTACTGTCTACATTTCAGACACCCACATAAATCATGCTTTCAATCTACCATCTTCAAAACTATATCGAAGCAAAAAACAAAAATTTTCTCTTTCATTTCACAATTTTCCAAAACATTTTGCCATACATTTCAAGATGGATAATTCGTTTTCTATAAAAAAAAAAACGCAGGCTGTTTTGTGCCAGCTGTCAATGTTCACAGAGAAATGATAGGCGCCATTATGTTAGGGGAAGAGAACTCTTACTTGCTTTTGTGTTTCGTTCTATTTTATTGCCCTCATTTTCTCGCAGACGTACATTCAGATTCGGGACAAGATTGATGTACTTTTAAAGAATGGATGTATTCTGTCAAATAATTGCTCGGGAGGAAAGAAGGGAAACTAGACTAGAGATACCAAGGTATACATTTATAACTTACAAAAAGAGGGATAATACAGAAGCAATTGTAGTCCATGGACACTTTTTTTAGAGGGTGGAGCCAACAGTTTCCTCAACGCGAAGGGAGAGGATACTGGCGTTAAAGACAATGGTGAAGAAAGAGAGAGAGAGAGAGAGAGAGAGAGAGAGAGAGGAGAGAGAGAGAGAGAGAGAGAGAGAGAGAGAGAGAGAGAGAGAGGAGAGACAGACAGACAGACAGACAGACAGACAGACAGACAGACAGACAGACAGACAGACAGACAGACAGACAGACAGACAGGACAGACAGACAGAGACAGAGACAGATTTTTCTGAATGGTAAGACACATAAAGATAACATACATTAAGTTTAGTTGCAGAACGTGCCAATTTTTCATCACTAACAGCGGAGTTTGCGTTTGTATGACGACACAAGTAATTGTGAAACTAAAGACAGAACCCTGCAGACTGAGACATCCTGTTTGATATCTAACAAGTTCCACATTGGTGACTCTGAGGCATGTCCATGTGGCACTTCTCCCTTGACAGTAGAACACGTCCTCCAGACCTGTCCAGAACGCCAAAACCTGAGGGCCGATATCTGGCCTTCTGACCTGCTCCTGAGGGACAAGCTCTTTGGATCCCTGGAGGGGCCTTCAGTGTACAACAGCACTTGGCAGGGCTTCCAGAGTAGCTTTCTGAGCGTTCGAAGAAGAAGAAATACGATGATATGAAATATAAACCTTCTAAGTTATAAAAGAACCCAATCAACATTCCCCAGGTATATCAAACTGCGTAGGAATATACACAATGTAGGCAAGTTGTGAAAAAAAAATACCGCTTTGTGGCGATCGACATTCGAGATTAGTGTTTCATCTGATGGAGTTTTAGGGGAGTGGAGTCAGTACTGATGTTCACTACAGAGGAAAAACTCCCTCGAGTGGGCGTCTTAGTGAAAGTTTGAACTCTTGTTTGATCCCAGTGTGTCAAATCGCGAGTTCAGCATTTTAACCGCTAGGCCATCCTATTCTCTCTTTCCCTATCCCATCGACACATTTATTTTATTTTCGACCATAGCTATTTGCTTTTTTCCGGCAACAAATGTACGGAAAGAAATATGTAATTTTCAAAATAAGGAAAACAAGCTATCTAGACATATGAAACCACATACGGACAGTTTCAACGGATTCCGACAGAAATAGTTTACAATGGAATGGATGTGTGAACAGGGTTTGATAGCGGTAGTTGAAATTCTAGAAATATTTTCTTCAGTGGAATAAACAAAGAAACAACAACAACAAAAATATGTAAAGGTATACATTTTAAGAAAATCCATCTTAACAGAAAAATAGTAGAAATTTTCTAAACTCTTTGCAAAAAAAAATTTTTACAAACTGCTGTGTACATTTCAGACACCTGCACAAAAGATGCTTTTAGCATCATGACACAAAACATCTGCTCCCTTTCAAACACTATCATTTTTATCACTAATTTGGCAATTTTGGAATATCCGTTTTAGACATACAATTTTCACGACGGTCAGAATCCTATTTCCATAACACACCCCAAACTTTTTGGCAAACTGGCAATGTCCACAGTGAGATGATTGGTGCCATTTTCTAGGAGGAGAGAACTCTCGGCTTTGGTTCCTACGTTGTACACTAGTTATTGCCCTTCTTCTGTTGCCCTTTTCTTTCTATGGACGTATCTAGGGGCCAAATTGACGTATTCAAGTCAAATAATACGGGGGAAAGAAAAATCGGAAATGGGCAAGGAGATGCTAAGGGTACATACACACTCATGAAATGGGAAGAAAGAGAAGCATTCTTAGTCTTTGAAAGGTTTTCTTTTTTTTGTGAGGTCAGAGGAAGGATGGTGGGGAGGGAAGGAATAAAACAGCTTATTACATAAATGGAAGGAAAGAGGTCTTGGTATATAAGACGATGGTGTGTTTGTGTGTGTGTGTGTGTGTGTGTGTGAGAGAGAGAGAGAGAGAGAGAGAGAGAGAGAGAGAGAGAGAGAGAGAGAGAGAGAGAGAGAGAGAGAGAGAGAGAGAGAGAGAGAGTTAAACAAAAAAAAAAGTGGGATAGCATCCAGTTTAAATTGAGTTTACAGGGTCAGATCATACCTGCTATAAACGTGTCCATAGCGTTTGGTTTCTGTATAACTATAGCTTTAAATATCATTTGTCTATTGATTATGTTTTAGCCTTATGTATTTCTAGATATGATTTGCAGATATTAAAGCTTGGATAAAAAATAAGCAAATTAGTAACTTCTGATAATAAAACAATGACTATCCTAAATCCCCTAAATAAGCAAAAATATCCCACTATCTCGAGCTTGCACAGAACTGACTGAGGCCATCATGAACATGGGAAATAACTTCTTATTGAATTTTTTGTTTGTCCTGAATGGTGGCCCTTGTTGTGGCAGACATGCAATCAGTGGAGACTTGGCATGTGTAGCTCTGACGGGTTTTGGCAATGGAGAAAAAAAATAAGGGACACTGGCCCACAGGGGTTACACATCGAAGACAGACATTGAATGAGAGTGAAGGGAGTTTCACTATTGCTTTCTTTTGGAGTACAGCAGTGCCTGGCATGCTTTCTGTTTAGCTCTCTCTCTGTATTTCTGTGTCTGTCTCTGTCTATGTCTGTCTGTCTGTCTGTCGTCTCTCTT
>CM060330.1:14619259-14629259 GCA_030674155.1 Stramonita haemastoma
ATTCACACGCATGCGCGTGCATACACACACATGACACACACATGACACAAACACGAGTCACCATGATCCAGTGGTCAGCAACGTGATGTACAAGTTGGATGGTCGCAGTTTCGAATCCCACAAGAATCATAGCGATCTGTTTCGGACTAAGGCAAGCTCCTACTGAATGTGGAGTGAGTGTGCTGTGCAGGCTCATTAGGAAGCTTGGACCATTAAGTCAAGCTTCATCCTCTTTAGGGATCCGATTTAGTTTGTGGCTCAAAACCTGACCAACACTTGTATGTATCTCTTGGGCTTGGCTGACTCTGGGAAGTATTATGATAGTAAAGCGTAGAGTACAACCCTGTCGCATAGTCCAAAACCAGCGCTCTTCTATAGCAGCATAACTACATCATCATCATCGTCATTGTGCAACATCATTATGCACTAAAACAAATGAATCGTCTCTGACTCAGTGGCCATAGTTGCTCTGGTCTTTGTAGCCACCTCATCTTTAGTTTGTCTATAGAATTCTGTGCCTGTGGTGAGGTTTTTTTTCGTGAAAGCCATCCATCCGAACGGAAGGGTCACAAGAGAAAGTTTTAAGAGGTATATTGCGCAGTGTGGAAGCAGCCAATCTGGGTGGGTATCTCACTGAGTGTGGCTCTGCAACTGGGCTGTCACTGTCGTTATTGGAGGTTCTAGTATAGTAGGTGGTGTCTGGCACTGCTGGACACCATTAAAGTGACCCTTTTGTGTACATGTGTTTGTGTGTGTGTGTGGAGGGGGATGCTTGAGTGTGTGTTTTTCTTTGTTTATGTGTCTGTATGTGTTTGTTTGTGTTCGCGCGCGCGCGTGTGTGTGTGTGTGTGTGTGTGTGTGTGTGTATGTGTGTGTGTGTGTGTGTGTGTGTGTGTCTGTCTGTCTGTCTGTCTGTCTGTCTGTCTGTGCGTGTGCATGCGTGCGTGTTTGTGTATGTATGTGTGTGCTTGTGTGTGTGTGTGTGTGTGTGCGTGTCGTGTGTGTGTGTGCGTGTGTGTGCGTGGCCGCGCGCGCACACACGCGTGTATGCGTGTGTGTGTGTGTGTTCGTGTGTGTGTGTGTGTGTGTGTGTGTGTGTGTGTGTGTACATCTATGTGTGAGTCTCTGTGTGTCCACGTAAAACGCAAGCGTGTTTACACATGCGCATGACTACGTGCGTGCACGTGTGTGACAAAATGTCTGCAAAATGCAACATACCCAGACTCTAAGGGTCATATCGTGACAGCAAAAGAGAACTGAAAGACAGGAAAGGAGTCCGTTGTTTTCTAAGATGTACACTGGGTAGACACGCAACTCCCCTGCGTTGCACTAAAAGAGTGTCACTAAAATGTGTGTGTTTTGTGTGTGTGTGTGTGTGTGTGGTGTGTGTGTGTGTGTGTGTGTGTGTGTGTGTGTGTGTGTGTGTGTGTGTGTGTGTATGTGTGTGTGTGTGTGTGTTTATTTATGTTTCTATTCTTGTATATCAAGGATCATGGAATAAGCAGCCATGTGCATTTTTTTCATCCGGTCCCCGTGTGTACGCAGTTTTGTAAATTTTGTCATCTCTTCCCACTGGGAACAATGGCCTACACTTTCGAAAAGTGGAACAGGATTTAACGTGTGCGCAAGATGTTATTGCGTGCGTTCGCGCACTGGGCCTCGGTTTATAGTCTCACCCGAAGGACTTAAAATGGAGAGTGGAGTCTGCACTGATGTTTATGTGCATTTGTGTGTGTGTGTGTGTGTGTGTGTGTGTGTGTGTGTGTGTGTGTGTGTGTGTGTGTGTGTGTGTGTGTGTGTGTGTGTGTGTATGTACGTGGACAGGGGGTGCGTGTGTGTATGTATGTGTTGTGTGTGTGCGTGTGTGTGTGTGTGCGTGTGTGTGTGTGCGTGTGTGTGTGTGCATGATTGTGTGCGTATATGTGAGACAGGGGACTCTTTCTGTGTTTGTTTATGTGTGTATGTATGTATGTATGTATGTATGTGTGTGTGTGTGTGTGTGTGTGTGTGTGTGTGTGTGTGTGTGTGTGTGTGTGTGTGTGTTGTTTTGTAATTGTGTGTGCATGTGTTTGTTCGTGTGTGAGGAATAAAACACAGAGAAAAAATGAAGAGGAAACGAGCCAGAGGGGCAAACTGATACTATCTAAAGGATGGGCAGGGAGGAGCTGATTGCACGTGTGTGTGCGAATGCAAAATGCATGTCGTTGCCATTACAACGTGAGGAATCATTGTCTGTTGAATATAATTGTTATTGTGGTTGCATGATTGCTATGCTGGTGATGATGGCAAGAGTCATGAATGTAAAGCCACGATTGTGATGATATTGCATTTCGGGTTCGATGGACGCTGATGTCGAGTGGTTAAAACCGTTGGCTTTAATCTGGTGGGTTCGTGAAGTCGAGGGTTTGAATCTTGGCAGTGTCTGGTGATTTAAAGGTAGGAATTTTTTTTTATGATCTCCCAGTTCATCTTGTAGTAAGGACCTACCAGTACCTTAATTTATAAGCGCGTTAAAAATCCTGTAGTCTGTCAGCGTTAGGAATGGTACGGAAACATAAATGTATTTAGCCAGTATTATGTATTTCGTATACATTTACGCAGGTGACCTCAGTTAATGGAATAATCTGAAGGGCTTATCGGGGCGAGAGGAGTCAGTACCAAAGTACACCCCAGGAGCAAAACACAAAGTCTGGCAAGCAGCCAAAATCTCCTGTACAATTTTGAAATAAAATAAAAAATGAACAGCAACACACAGTAGGTCTTTTTAGCTGTCAAAATTCCCTTCACAATGGATAAAGCAAAACCCGAATAGCAAAACAAAATGATTCTATTAAGTAGCCAAAATCTCGTTCACAATTCTAAAAGCAAAACATCAAACATCAAAACATAATAAGCCTGTTCAGTAGCCAAAATCTCGTTCCCAATTCTGAAAGCAAAAAATCGAACAGCAATACATAAAATGCCTGTTAGGTTGCCAAAATCTCCTTTGCAATTCTGAAAGCAAAAACCGAACAGCAAAACATAATCAGCCTATTAAGTAGCCAAAATCTCCTTTTCAATTCTGAAAGCAAAAAATTGAACAACAAATAAACAAACAACACAGCAGTGGCAACAAAGAACACAGGGAACGTACAGCAGTAACTAAACAATATACAGGAATTGCACTCAACTATACCAGCATGTACTTTCACCAAGCGTGCGTTTCCCAAAAGCTGTAATCCAGTTTAAAACTTTTTGTGTCTGCGAGCCTGGAGGTCTGGCTGGAAAAGGCGGAAACTAAACGACAGAAAGTTTCCTGTCACAAAGCTTAATCCTGTCATTCGGTGGGTACTGGATGGCTTTTGCAGTAGAAGGGAGGGGCTGTTTAATGTTTAGAACTTGACTACTAAACTAGTCTTTTTCTTTTTTTCTAGAACGCTCAGACAGAAACTCATTGCTGTCTGTCACAGAAGCGAAAATGTGTTAGTGTTACTGCTAAGCGTCTAACGAATCAGACCAGACCCAGTGCATCCAAAATCCATGTGATGTTGCATCACAGTGGTCGTTATATCTAAGACTTTCTTAGGAAAACGAGGCAGGAAGATAGACCAAAAAGACAGAGAATAGACAAGAAAGACATGACGGTGAGAAAATAAACAAGGCAGAAACAAATAAAGGGATAGAAAAGAGGGAATTTCTAACACAGAAGGTGGGAATACTATTTATATTGACAGGCTCCCGGCACCCCACAGATAGTGAGAGATTGAGGGGAGGGGGTGAATTGGTCTGAAAACATGGCTTTGAATTACCTGCAAGCTGTTGGTTTAAGGGATCTTTTTTTTTTTCCCTCTAGTGTTTGCATTAGTTCTGATTCCTTTCCAAAGTTTATCTTGTTGATAAAGATCATAAACCAAGATTATGTTTGTAAACATGTGCATAACAGGAAAAGGGATAGAAAGAAATGCAGACATAATAGAAAATTGGATAGAAAAAAAACCCACAAAAACAAAGATGATTAAAAGAAAGGGGAAAAGACACACATACCCTTTCAAATAATTAAAAAAGAAACAAACAAATTTTGCAGCAAGCTAGAGGACAAAACAAGACTGCTGCACACATTGTAGCTTTGTTAGTGTTATAGGATCAAGCAAAATACGTCATTTTGTCAAAACAGTCTCACTCACTCACTCACTCAGTCCCATGTCCCAAAGGACGTAGGGGGACATGAGAGAAGATGCAACAAAGATCTTTTTCCATGCTTCACGATCCTGTGTGGCTAGTAGGAGGTGTTGCAGGGGTTGGGCGGTCCAGTCTTTGATGTTGTCAACCCATGATTTCTTTTGGCGGCCTCTTCTTCTCTTGCCCTCGACTGTTCCTTGCAGGATGGTTTTTGCAAGGGTGTTGTGTCTTGTGGTGTGACCAAACCACATCAGCTTTCTCCTCTACTCCGTCTACTGCAACAAAAAAGTGTATATTACTCCGCGAATACTATGTAGGCCATGTTCAAGCTTTTCAGTTTCAAAGACATCTCTCTCCTCTCTCTCTCTCTCTCTCTCTCTCTCTCTCTCTCTCTCTCTCTCTCTCTCTCTCTCTCTCTCTCTCTCTCTCTCTCTCCTCTCTCTCTCTCTCTCTCTCTCTGTAAAAATAAAGATTATTCATTCATTCATTCTCTCTCTCTCTGTGCATAGACACACGCACACGCACACATATATAAATTATATATATATATATATATATATATATATATATATATATATATATATATATATATATATACATATACCCAGCATCAAATCAAAAATTTCCCTAACAATTGATAGAAAGAGCTTGGGCAGTCAACTCCAGCACAAAAAAACACCAATAAATTGGCATATTTACTTCTGTTAGTTGTGATCAAAGTTGTCTAGGGTGCAAAATTTCTTTCCTGCACGACAACTGATTTGCTCACTTCTGCTTTTATCACCACACGCAATCGTACTTGACCTATCAGAACAGCGTTAGGGTATCACGTGAGCTAGCTGACAAGCAGTGTGTGTCGTGTGTGTTTTGCTATCAGCCCCACCGATAGGCCGATTGAAGATAATAAATATTACAAAAATGTATATTGAATTTTGTGTAGCGCTGAATCTTGTAGACCTAACAAATCAAAGCGCTTGGATTCAGAACATTTACACACGCGTGCAATCTTTTACAAAAGGATTAACTGATGTGACGCACGCGCGCGCGCAACCCCCCCCCCCCCCCCCCCCCCCCCCCCCCCCCACACACACACACGCATGACAAAATTTACAAACCTACATGCACACGGGGACTGAGTGTAAAAAAGCATAGGCATTCTTAGGAAAAGCATAAGAATTCTTATTGCATTTTTTCCTCAACACAAAAGAATCAAATGAATAAAGAAATGAATAAAGAAATAAAGAAATGAACAAATAAACATATATATAAATGAATAAAGATAAATAATAAAGATCAATATACAAACACTTCGACATCTCTAATGCTCTAGTTGTTGTAGTAAAAATTAACTCAATGGTGTCATTATTGTTGTAGTTCTAATGAGTATCATTGTGATCACTGTCTGCATTGCTTTAGCTGATTATTTATATCGGGGGACGGGATAGCCTAGTGGTTAGAACATTGCGCTCGTAATTTGACCCGTGTTCGATTCCTGGTCTAGGAGATTTTTTTTCCTGGGTTAACATCAGTGCTGACTCTAGTCTCCCCAAAAGTCCTCCAGATGAGACTATAAACCGAAGCCTCGTGTGCGAACGCACACAAAACATCTTGGGCACACGTTAAATCCTGTTCCACGATTTCGTAAGAGTAGGCCATTGTGTGCCGGTGGGAACAGATGACAAGATTTACAAAAACTGCATGCACACAGGGAATGGATGTAAAAAAGCACCTGAGTGTTTATTCTATTATTCTCGGAATAAAAGTATAGATCAATGAATGAATTAAATAAATAATATTATGAATAAAAGCAACCGAGGAATAAAGACCTTAAAATGGCCTTGAAAAAAATTGCCCTAACATAAGGCATTACATGATCCTAAATTGTAATTGGGAAAAGATCAGCCCGAAGCCTAATTAACCATTTTACGCGTGCTATCTGATGAATTTAAGCATTCCCTCTTTCAAAAGCATTAAGCTTTTTTTTTTTTTTTTTTTTTGGGGGGGGGGGGGGGGGGGGGGCATCTTTTCAAAATCTTCAGAATTAGAAATCAGTTTTGGTGGAGCGAGATAACAAGCGGTTAGATCAATCAGTGTGCTCACTATCTGATGGTCGGGGAGGGGGGACGGATAGCCTAGTGGTCAGAACATTGCGCTGGCAATTTGACGACCCAGGTTCGAGTCCGGTCGAGGAGATTTTTCTCCTGGAGTTAACATCAGTGCTGACTCCACTCTCCCCAAAATTCCTTCGGATGAGACTTTAAACCGAGACCCCGTGTGCGAACGCACGCAAAACATCTTGCGCACACGTTAAATCCTGTTCCGCTTTTCGTAAAAGTAGGCCTTCGTGTGCCGGTGGGAACAGATGACATTTACAAAACTGCATACACACGGGGACTGGATGTAAAAAAAAAGCACAAGAGTGCTTGTTCCATTACCCTCGATATAAAAGAATAAATAAATAAAAAATAAATTAAAAAAATAAACAAATGGTCAGGGATAAAGCCTGACCGCGTTTAAAGGCATCACTGAAATGTTCGTTAAAGAAAAAGAATGCCTCTCTCTAGAGTTGACTTCAGTGTTTGACTCTACTCCCCTGAATGTTTTTTTCAGAGAAAACTATAAACCCCAAATCCTATATACGAACGCACAAACAACATCTTGCAATTTCGTGAAAACACGTTCTGTCTTTCGGACGGAAGAGTACCCCATTCATGTTTGTAAAACCGGATAACAAAAATGATATGGAAGCAAAACGCAAGCACTACTAATGTCGTGTTTAGACATTTACCCCAAAGTCAGAATGTAGCAACTTTAAAGGCCGCATGTGCAAAACCCTCAACTAGTAAACTTCAGATTTCTAGCCTGGTAGGCATCCCTCAGTCTATGGAGTTGCGCTCTAGGCTCTAGGCTCTAGAGCGCAAAGCCTGAGTAAGTACGTATGGAGGGCAAGTTGTTACCCATGCAGTAGACCCCCCCTCTCTCCATGTCGCTGGAATGGTCCATTAGAAAGTCAATCGCCGATACGAATGGTTCAAGCGCCGTCGCAGGAACCACCAGAACGTTACATATATAGCTCTGAGGACTCCGACTTCGAGATTTTTCCTCAGGGATGGTGTCCAAACACGACACCTATGTGTAAGCTGTTTTTTTTATGTTGTTGTCATCCACTCCTACCAGCACACAATAGCCTGCTCTTGCGAAAAATGGAGCGGGTTTTCAAGGTGTGCGCAAGATGTTCTGCATGCTTTCGCGCGCGGGGCCTCGGTTTCTAGTTTCATCCTAGCCTAGGTACAAAAACACGTTACTTCCCATTCATCAGTCTGTAATTCCAGGTAGACTGATCTTGTTAAACTATGACAGGAGGGGGGGGGGGGGGGGACGTGTAATGGGAATTAGTATCAAATGGGAAATCTTTGAATCTGCAGGAAATAGATATCTAAAGGAATGCCACAGGTTGGGATTTGATATTGATGATAGGATAAAAGGTCAACACACACAAAAATTTCATATATATATGTATATAGAGATATATATATATATATATATATACATATATATATATTATATTATGTGGTGTGTGTGTGTGTGTGTGTGTGTGTGTGTGTGTGTGTGTGTGTGTGTGTGTGTGTGTGTGTGTGTGTATGTGTGTGTGTGTGTGTCTTTGATATGGGGGTATAATGCAAAAATTGCAACAATTACATGAAGTACCGAGTCAACAGACAGGCAGAGAGAGACTAGCACCATCAAAAACAAGAAACCAAAAAATTGTGACGCTCTACCACACAATGAGTCGCATTGCACCAGAAGTCACTTTTTAGCTAATGACATGATATTAATCTGCGGTAAAAAACGCTATTCAATACCAAAATCAGACTGAACATCGGACAGCTCTATAAAAAGTTATTACACCTTGAAACGATAGACTTCAGGAAAAGACAAAACTAGAAACTGACAAATTTAGAACCATAGTAGATTGTGGTTAGGTATTTTAAAAACGTGTTTAAAGGCTACAGGAAACAAACTTATGACTGGATATTTCATTACAAGGTAGAATAATTGCTATAATTTTATAATCAATAAAACTCTCAAAATATGACAACCTGATCCCCACCTGCCTTAAATGGTCCCCAGCGGGAATATAGGTCAGGTGTTAAGTGACTCATTTCATGGTGGAGCGTCACAAATGTAGACACACGGCACAACAACTGAACATAGACAGCAAATGGCCCTGTAGACAGAACCCCCACACAAAATAGACTGCAGTCATGAATAGATCCCAGCCCTGCTCACTGACAGGGGATTTTCTAGCACTGACCGATGACTGTCTAGAAGTCTGGCACCAATCCCTTTCTCTGTCTGCCTTTTCTTTTTTTTCTTTTTTTTTTCTTTTTTTTTACAGCAAATCCTGATGTCTGATTCCTCTTTTTTTTTTTTTTGGGGGGGGGGCGAATGGGGGGTGGGGGTGGTAAAAACAATTAGACCTTGAGCAATTTTACATTACTTTTGTATTTTTGTATTTTGTACCACTTGATGTCAAAGCCAATTTCTCTGCGTGAAATTCGGGATGCCCTCCCGTGGGAAAGCGCGTCGCCACATGTGCAGCGCCTACCCATTTTTTTAATTTTTCCTGCATGCAACTGTATTTGTTTTCCTATCAGAGTGGCTTTATTCTACAAAATTTTGTCAGGGTCAACCCCCTTGCTGCCGTGAGTTCTTTTACGTGCGCTAAATAGTGATGTGTAACACACGGGACCTCGTTTTATCGTCTCATCCGAAAGACTAGCGCCCAGACCACCACTCAGAGTCTAATAGATGGGAACTACAGGAACGAGAACGAGAAAGCCTTGTGGTGGTTAGAGCGTTGTAAGTTGCGTGTTGCGTTCGCGATCAGGGTTTGAGCCCAGGTTTGAGCTATCTCTGAAACGCCCATTCAAGAGGAATTCTTTGTTTTACCTTGAAATTGACATTGGAACTCGGTGCTGACTGATATACCCCGAGAGTCTTTTGGATAAAACAGTAAACTTAGGTGCTGTACCTATGCTAACGCACGCAGGACATCTTGTGTACATTTTGGACTTGTTCCACATTTTTGGGAAGAGTAGGTCATTTGTGCTGGTGGGAGTGGATGACAGAAATTATTTAAAAAATCAAAGGTGTATGGGGATTGGGTGTTTAAAACGTAAAGCACTTAAGTGTTTCTTCTATTATTCTCGACAGAATTCAGGGGGACTGAACCCTGAACCTCCAAATAAATGGTATGCAGCAACTATCACACAGCCCCTGAGGAATGGGCATGGTTGTCTTATGATAAAATCATTTTCGCCCACGATATTGCATTTTGCAGAAATAGAAAGGACATTCCTGTTTCCCCTCACGAACTGGCGTCTAGGGCACAACTGTCAGTTAACCAGTGTGATGCCAAATCTGCCACTGACAGAACCCAGTGTGTGCCTGGAATTGCTGGTGATGTGGACTCTTTTATTAGAGGCTTTAACTTGGAAAGATGCTAGGAATATAAAAAAGAGACTAAGAATTTTGAGAAAAATTTTTTTCTTCATATGGCGATTCTTTTCTTTCCTTTCTCTGTAAAGGTTTGATTGTAAAAGTTATAGAAAGGGTGTCTATCTTTCAGTTGATTCGTATCATTATTCTCTATGTCTCTCTTTGCCTCAGTACATCTCTCTCTCTCTCTCTCTCTCTCTCCTCTCTCTCTCTCTCTCTCTCTCTCTCTCTCTCTCTCTCTCTCTCTCTCTCTCTCTCTCTCTCTCTCTCTCTCTCTCTCTCTCTCTCTCTCTCCATCTCTGTTTCTATCAGCTCTCTGTCTGTCTGTCTATCTGTCTGT
>CM060330.1:14635129-14637629 GCA_030674155.1 Stramonita haemastoma
CCATACAAAAAAAACAGGTACAACAATTTTATCGAATAAATCAAATGCCACAAATTTGTGTTTATTTGCTGGGCCGTCCTTATTAAGCTAAACATGATTTTAAAGCAGTTTTTTATAAGCATTTTTCAAGTTACATTTTCATTTCCCCAAATTTCACTCAATTAAATAAAACACAAAAAAACGTTTTATGTGTACATAGTTTTTTTTGCCATGCAGTCTTATGATTTAAACATGATTAAGTAGTTTTATCATAAGCATTTTTCTTGCTTTTTGCAAAACTACCACCTTACAAAAGTTGATTCCAAAATTTTTAAAAACTGTAAAGAACTTCAAGCGTTTTTTCTGCTTTTTTAATAATTATTAGAGATCTATTATTGCCAAATTCATGTTTTTGGGTTTTTACTAGATTCACAACAAGTATCTAATGAAAAAGTAATTATCCAAAATGTCTAAAGCATCTTGTAACTTTCTTTGTAGTGGAGAATGAAATGGTATCATCCGCATAAAGTAAAAGTTTAACATAACTCGTTAACATTTTGCCATGATATGAAAGTTGAATGTGCTGTGTTAAGCAATTTCTGATAAATAATGTTCCAAATCATTCAGAAAGTGTGTGTGTCCTACTTGATATCAATATTACTTCCCTTTCACAGGCTACATATCCTGTTAAAGAGTTCCATCCCTTTTAATTGCTTGCAGTTGCTTTGTAGTCCAGATCAAATCTTTCATGGGATGGAAATGAAGCAGTAGTTTTTATACAAAATTGTAGACTTACTGCTGACCTGTGTGAAAGAAGTATAAGGTTAAAGTAAATGATTGTAGACGTACATGTTTTTCAATTTGTGAACATATAGTAAAAGATACCTTTGGAATGTAAACTTTGTGGTTTAATAATAAGTTGTAAAAAATGTGAAGGCAACAAGTTAAGCTGTGAGTTAAGAATTGCATATCTACAAGGGGGATCTGCCCCTAACTTCTAATTCTCCCAGCTTTGGAGAAATGTGTTGTCTATCTTCCATGTACGTGCCAGGGAGAAGGAGAAAGGCGAAGGAGGAGAAGGGGAGGGGATGAGATTAGAGCAAAAGGAGGGGGTGGGGGAGAGGGAGGGGAGATGATGTTGAGGGGGTGAGAGAGGGGAGATGATGGGGGAGGGGGGAGGGAGGGATGGAGTACGGTTGTGATGGGGGAGGGGGTTTTAGGAGGGAGGGGGTGGAGGAGGAGGACAGGGTAGGTGGGGGATTGAATCATTCTGGGTTTACAATGATGTGCAATGACTCGTGCGTGCGAGCATGTGTGTATGTGTGTTGTGTCTATCTGTCTGTAAATCTATCTCTTTATCTTCTTTTCTCCAAAAAATATTTGTGATTTCAACGACTTAGCCCAAAAAGAGGGGGGGGGGGGGGGGGGGGGGGGGGGGCGTAACTGGCAGCATTGTGAACACTGCTAATTAAAGCCTATCCAAGTGGTGTTGGGGTTTTCATTTCAACTGGCGGGGGCTTCCTAGGCTGGCAGGGGTTAATTCAATGAACTGGCAGTCAGACGTTTCAGAGGTAGAATAGCCTAGTGGTTAGAGCGTCAAATTCAGGATCTTAGAGCATGGGTTCCAAGCTCTGCACCAAGGAGGTGTCTTTGTCTTAAGTAGTAGTAGTAGTAGTAGTATGCACTCATCAGTCTGGAAGACTATGGAGTTGCGCTCTAGTCTTTAGAGCGCAAAGCCTGGGCAAGTATGTATGGAGGGCAAGCTGTTACCCATGCAGCAGACCCCCCCCCTCTCTCCACGGCACTGGAATAATCCATTGGAAAGGCATTGACCGATACGAATGGTTCCAGTACCGTCGCAGGAGCCACCAGAACGTTGCTATATACCTACAGCCCGAGCCGCTCTGGGACTCCAACTCCTCGATTTTTCCTCAGGGATGGTGTCTAAACACGACACCTGTGTGCATGCTGGTTTGTTATAATTTTGTCATCCGCTCCTACCGGCACACGATGGCCTACTCTTCCGAAAGGTGGAACGGTGTTTTAGCGTGTGCGCAAGATGTTCTGCGTGCATTCGCACACGGGGCCTCGGTTTCGAGTCTCATCGAATGACTTTGACATTCAGTTCGATTTTTTCGTCAAACTGGGAAGAAAGGGCGAGGCTGGGTACGAACCCAGAAACTCACGATTTACATATTGGCAGGCGAACGTCTTAACCATCCTGCCACCGTCCTATAGACGGGGGGGAAAGCGACTGCTCTGACCACTGAGCTATCCGTCTCCCCCCAAAATATTCATTTTAATATATAAAAAAAATTTAAAAAAAATAAAAAGCTGGAAGGTAAAGGTGAGTATGTACTCAGACTGTTCCAGCGTCAGTCAGAAGTAGAAGAATAGATGTTAGATCACGTCTGACAGACTTGTCTGCTGCCATCAGTCAGTGTGCAATAAGAAAGGTGTGAACTGGGAGGACACCAACAGAACTGTCTGGCATCGATCCATCTGTTCACTTTATTGTTGC
>CM060330.1:14642629-14647264 GCA_030674155.1 Stramonita haemastoma
TTGCAGAACCTGAATGAGACACCTACCAAGGGTAGTGACCATTACAACTACCCTCCAGCCACCTCTCCCCCAAACATACAGCCTCATGGACCTTTTATTTATTGGATGATGCTCAGTGGTGATGAGAATGATGCCATGTTCCTGCTGTGGAAGAGCATGTGCTTTAAGATTTCTTGACAGGGCTGAACTCTACACTTTTTATCATGATATATATATATATATATATATATATATATATATATATATATATATATTATATATATATATATATATATATATATATATATATATATATACCGGCGTCAACAAGATCAGTCAGATACAGACACATGCAGCGTTGGTCAGGCAATTTGAGCAAAACTATCAAAGTAGTATCCGTCAAGTGGAGGAAGTTCGATTGTGTGGTCCCAGCCTTCCCAATCAGAGCAACAGTACATTCACTCTGAGTAGGATCCGTCCGGAGTCCAGAAAATCCTCAGGACGCATGACATTCGAACCCGCATCATTCAAGTCCATATCCCAAGGCACTGAGTACAGCGCCAAGGCGGCTGGTTCTTTGTTACTCTTCTGACCTGATATAATTATTGTTGCTGTCTCTTATCTGTTCTCTTTCTGCATACATACTCACCTATCTCTGTCTGTCGGGGTATTTTTGTTTCTGTTTTATTATTTTTTACTTTGACACCACTATAAGTCACGTCAGATTTCTCTGCGTAAAATTCGGGCTGCTCCACCCGGGAAGAGTTCGTCGCCCAAGAACAGCGCTACCCATTATTTTGCTTTTTTTTCTTATCGGCAACTATTTGTTTCCGTATTAGAGAAGCTTTTTCTACAGAATTTTGCTGGGGACACTCTCTTGTTGCTGTGGGTTCTTTAAACGTGCGCTAAATATTTTTTGTGTAACACACGGGACCTCGGTTCATCACCTCATCCGAAGGGCTAGCACCCAGACCACCAATCATGGTCGAATGGATGGGGCAAAACGGGGATTGAACCACCGCACACTTCCGACCCGGACTTTTCTCTTTCTGTCTGTGTCACTTTCACCGGTCTCTGTCTTTCATTCTGTGTGACTCTGATCCTGCTACTATCATTTTGACTATTTGTCTATCTCTGCTTCGAGACCTGTGTTCCTTTATGCTTGACTGTTTATTTGCTTGTCCGTGTGTCTGTGTGCTGTCTGTCTGTCTGTCTGTCTGTCTGTCTTTCTGTTTATCTATCTATCTATCTATCTATCTATCTATCTATCTATCTATCTATCTATCTATCTATCTATCTATCTATCTATCTATCTATCTATCTATCTATCTATCTATTTATCTATCTGTCTGTCTGTCTGTCTATCTGTCTATCTATCTATCTATCTATCTATCTATCTATCTATCTATCTATCTATCTATCTATCTATCTATCTAACTATCTTTCTATCTTTCTATCTATCTATCTATCTATCTATCTATCTATCTATCTATCTATCTATCTATCTATCTACCTATCTATCTATCTATCTATCTATCTATTTATCTATCAATCTATCTACCTATCTATCTATCTATCTATCTATCTATCTATCTATCTATCTATCTATCTATCTATCTATCTATCTATCTATCTATCTATCCCTGTCTCTCATATAACACTTTGATAGATTATTTGGGCAATATCGGATGGTCTAATGATGAGATAGTACGATCGTACATCTTCTTTGTCTAGACATACACTTACGCAGGCATAATTTCACCCCACCCCCACCCCCACCCTTCCAAAGTGACGTGACTTGATTTCTTCCATAACATTTTTAGAAGCCAATGAAGCACTGAACTGAAATTTTAAGACCGTGTATTATGGGGGCGGGATAGCTAAAGTGTTGGGAGCACTCGCTTCCCCTATGTCAAAGTAATGCAGCATCGAGCATGATTAGCAGTTGGGATGGGTGACCGTTTGTGCGCCTGGGCTTCAGTACAGTCCCCACCAGTTCACCCAGCTGTAAATGTTTACATGCCCTCTTCAGGGTCAAGGCAGGTAAAGCAGCGAGGGGAAGGAGATGGGTGGCCGCCCTCAACATGCTGGCTCCTAGAGAAGACGATGTCTCCCCTACGATTACATAGGTTATGGGATACCTTTACTTTTATTATTGAAAAATTGACAAGCTTAAAGTTCTCTGGTAGGACAAGAACATCACCATCAGCTTTAAGATCAGACTGATGTGTTCCATGGTCATGTCCATATTTTTTACTTACGTAAAACGTGGACCAAAAAAACAGAAAATCAAAGAAGGATACAGACAATGGAGGTGAGATTCTTTCGCAAACATCTTGGTATCTCATAAAGAAATGACATAACTAACGACAAAGTGAAACCAAATTCAAAAACGCCAACTTGCCAAATAAAGAGCTCCTGATTTCAGTGAAAAAAACGCAAACTGAAGCCCTATGGGAACGTCACACAAACATCTGGACTGGCCAAAACTGTTTCACAGGGAACAGTACAAGGAGGGAGACGAAGAAGCAGACAGGAAAAACGATGAGAAGATAATATCAGAAAGTTGACTGGAACGATTTGCAACTGAAATCAGAAAAGGAAGGAGGAAGCTGGTTGCAAAGTCTTCAGTCATGCCCCAACATTCTACTACAGGAAGGGGTAGGTGGTGGTGATGATTATTGGCAAGGGACGCCTGTCTCTGGTCAGAGTGAAAATCACACCAACAATTGGATGGACTGGGTCAAATTTGGGATTCAAGGAAGAAAAGGAGTATCCAAAGTCGGATTATTGCTACCTATAAGGCGGTACCTTAAAAACATCCCACTTGTAAATCTATCATCTAGTGTGTACATGTACTTTCGCAGGATGATTTCCAGGCAGGGTGAGTTTAACATAACTGATATCCAGGGTAACCCAACGGGTGTTAACAAGCTGGGGAACGCATAACAACAACAATAACAAATCTGATATTTAACTAAGAACCTTTAGATCTCTAGTCTATCAGTTCTTTTTAAACAGAACCATTTTAGCTGGCAAGAAATAGCCCTGGCAGGATTTGAACCAGCGATCTCTGAATTATAAGTCTTCTATGCTATCCACTGGATTCATCTTCATCCACCTAAAGTCTAGTGGAACGTCAGAACACCACTGTAAATTTTCCAACCAGCTTTCTCCACTCCTCGCTACTTTTTTTTTCTCAGCTTTCTATACATAGCAAGACGTTCCGTCTAAACCTAGTCCACCTCTGATGTTGTCTTTCTATCGTTTTCTCTCTGCCTGCCTCTTCATCTCCCTCCTTGTGCTGAGTTAGGAGACCTCAAATTTGGACATCCCGACGAAAAAAACAAAAACAAAAAAAACTTTTAAAATGTTCTTATCGGGATCTCTAGAACCGTCTGACATTGATAGATGTCTTGGCACCAAACTTGTAATGCACACCAAACTGCTTATTGGATTTTATCTACGCCCTTTCCTACCATTTTCTCATCGTTTCTTCCCGTTATTCCCCTAAATCCCTCTACGCTGTTACCTGGGAGTGCGTATAAATCATCGAAATAGACGTCATAATTATGTCTCGGCTGATGTAGAGTTTGTTTTGTCATTCCGCGTGGACTGGGCAACTGAGGCTATAACAGGATCTAGACAGTGCTATTTTCTGTCTCTGCGTCGAGATCTGGGTGTGTGTGTGGTGTGTGTGTGTGTGTGTGTGTGTGTGTGTGTGTGTGTGTGTGTTGTGTGTTGTGTGTGGTGTGTGTGGTGTGTGTGTGTGTGTGTGTGTGTGCAAGTGTGTGTGTGTGCGAGTGTGTGTGTGTGTGCAAGTTGTGTGTGCAAGTGTGCACGTGTGTATGTCTGTCTCTGTGATTGTCCCTCTGTCTGTCTGTCTGTCCGTCTGTCTGTCTGTCTGTCTGTCTGTCTGTCTGTCTCTGTCTGTCTGTCTGTCTGTCTGTCTGTCTGTCTGTCTGTCTGTCTGTCTGTCTCTCTCTCTCTCTCTCTCTCTCTCTCTCTCTCTCTCTCTCTCTCTCTCTCTCTCTCTCTCTCTCTCTCTCTCCCTCTCTATCTCTCTCTCACTCTCTCTCTGTGCACCACACTCTATTTTTTTTTCTCTTTCTGTCTCTTTCAACCCACCACTCTCTCGGTCTTTCTACGTATCTCAAAATCTGAGCTAAAATCAAACTATGTTTAGAAGTGCATCAATGCAGGGCAAGGTTAGCCTAGTGGTTAGAGTGCTTGGCTCGTGATCTGACGCGTGGGTTCGAGCTACAGCCGACATGTCAGATAAAAATAAATACCCTGAATGTCCTTCGGATGAGACGACAAACCGAAGCAATGTGTGCAAACGTACGCAGAACATCTTGAGCAGACTTTAAAACCTGTTCCGTTTTTCGGAAGAGTAGGCCATTGTGTGACAATGGGAACAGATAAGAATTTTCACAAAATGCATACACACAGGGACTGAAGGTAAAAAAGCGTATGAGTGGCTATTTCATTACACTCGAAATAAAAGAAGAAGAAAAAAGACTTTCTCGTGGATTTAGCATCAGTACCGACTCCATTCTCCCGCAAGTCTATCGGATGAGATTATAAACCAACATCCTTCGTACCTACACATGCAGTATTCCCTACACATTCGTTAAGACACATTTCACATTTCGG
>CM060330.1:14652364-14664864 GCA_030674155.1 Stramonita haemastoma
TGAGTGCCAGTTTTGTTTAAAAGAGCAAATGAGCCTATCTTTAAATTCCGAAAGAAACTGACACTCATTACCAACTTCCTGAGACATCCACACAATCCCAAAGCCATGTTCTGACAAAACTCTTTTAACCTGATAAACCCAATTCTCTTTACCCAATTCCATCTGCATAATCAACATTTCATATGACTGCCTGCATAAACGTGTTTGTGGAAGTTTCAACAGTTTTAACCAATATTTAATACATTTTACAAAAGTTCTTATATATAAAGGATATCTTCCTGTCTCTCCATAAAGCACAGTGTTAGAAGAATGTATTGGTACATTTAAAAAACGTTTCATGGCAAATGTGTGAACTTTTTCCATTTGTGTATTTACATTAAATCCCCATATTTCTGAAGCATATGTAAGCAAAGGTTCTATTTGTGTGTCGAATAATTTCCAGAAAAGGGAACAGTCTATCGTATTAAGCTTTCGTAATGTTTTTAAAATTTCTATAACACCTTTTTTTCCCCTTCCTACAAGATTCTTCCCATGCAAAATTTAGACTTAGCCTTGTTGAAAATATCATCCCTAAATATTTATAACTATTGACTATTTTGACTTCAGCATTTCCATAAAACCATTTTTCACGAACTGATAAATGTCCACCCATTCTAAAAACAATAATATTTGTTTTATCCATATTTACTGATAAATCAAAACGATCTGCCTCCTGTTTTAAGACATTTAACTGATTTTGTAAACCGATAACAGTCTCAGACAAAAGAATAATATCATCAGCAAAAAGTAATAGAAATACCTCGATTGCTCCAGGAATTATTTGAATGCCGTGTTTTCCCTTTTTTGATAGCTCAATAGCTAGTTCATTTATAAAAAATGAAAACATTTGTGGACTTAAAATACAACCCTGCTTCACTCCCTTGGGGCATTCAAAAAAATTGGAATATTTGTTCCCTGCACGCACACACGCTAAAACTGAATCGTAAATAGCTCTAAGGGCAAAATAAAGTTTACCATTTACACCGTTTTTCCGTAGTACATTCACAATATATTTCTGTTTACAGAATCGAAGGCTTTTCTAAAGTCCACAAAAGCCACGTATAATTTTTTACTGGAAAGCAAATGTTTTTGAACGAGAGAATATAAAGTAAATATATGATCCACAGTGCTGTATTTTGCTCTAAAGCCTGCTTGCTCTTCAATTAATTTTTCTTCGTTATCTGCCCATTGAGTTAATCTTTTATTCAAAATGTAAGTGTAAATTTTACTTAATAAACTGGTAAGAGCTACTCCACCGATAATTGTCAGGATTATTAATATCTCCTTTTTTATGAATTGGGATTATTACGGACTTGGCCCACTCTAAAGGGAAAGCACCTCTTTCAAACAAATGATTAAATAGCTGAACAAGAAAATTAATAACTGTAAAGTTAGTGTACTTGAGCATTTCTCCAATTATTTTATCAGGACCAGCACTTTTCCCTGTTTTTAAATGTTTTAATAGCATCTAAAATCTCATTATGAGTTATTGGATTGTTAAATAATGGTTCAAATATTTCATCTTCCTGTAGTACATCTATATGAGAGAGAGAGAGAGAGAGGAGAGAGAGAGAGAGAGAGAGAGAAGAGAGAGAGAGAGAGAGAGAGAGAGAGAGAGAGAGAGAGAGAGAGAGAGAGGAGAGAGAGACAGACAGACAGACAGACAGACAGACAGACAGACAGACAGACAGACAGACAGACAGACAGAACGACAGACAGACAGACAGACAGACAGACAGACAGATAGACAGACAGACAGACAGACAGACAGACAAAGAGAGAGAAACAGAGAGACAGAGAAAGAAACAGAGAGACAGAGACAGACAGAGACAGACAGAGAGAATATATGGATCAACAGAAATATAACACCCTCTCCATAGGTTTTACAATCAAAATTTACAGAGAAAGGAAAGAAAAGAATCGCCATATAAAAAGAAAACTTTTATTAAAAAAATTCTTAGTTTCTTTTTATATTCCTAGCATCGTTCCAAGTTTAAAGCCTCTAGTAAAAGAGGCCACCATCATCAACAATTCCAGACACACACTGGGTTCTGTCAGTGGCAGATTTGGCATCACACTGGTAAACTGACAGTTCTGCCCAAGATGCCAGTTCGTGAGGGGAAACAGGAATGTCCTTTCTTTTTCTGCAAACTGCAATATCGTGGGCGAAAATAATTTTTATCATAAGACAATCATGCCCCATCCCTCAGGAGCTTGTGTAATAAGTGCTGCAAAACCATTTATTTGGAGGTTCAGGGTTCAGTCCTATGAATTCTGTTTAAAACATTTTTTTTCTTTTATTTCGAGAATAATAGAAGAAATACTTAAGTGCTTTTCGTTTTAAACACCCAGTCCCCATAAACATTTGATTTTTTAAATAATTTCTGTCATCCACTCCCACCAGCACAAATGACCTACTCTTCCCAAAAATGTGGAACAAGTCCAAAATGTACACAAGATGTCCTGCGTGCGTTAGCATAGGTACAGCACCTAAGTTTACTGTTTTATCCAAAAGACTCTCGGGGTATATCAGTCAGCACCGAGTTCCAATGTCAATTTCAAGGTAAAACAAAGAATTCCTCTTGAATGGGCGTTTCAGAGATAGCTCAAACCTAGGCTCAAACCCTGATCGCGAACGCAACACGCAACATAACAACGCTCTAACCACCACAAGGCTTTCTCGTTCTCGTTCCTGTAGTTCCCATCTATTAGACTCTGAGTGGTGGTCTGGGCGCTAGTCTTTCGGATGAGACGATAAAACGAGGTCCCGTGTGTTACACATCACTATTTAGCGCACGTAAAAGAACTCACGGCAGCAAGGGGGTTGACCCTGACAAAATTTTGTAGAATAAAGCCACTCTGATAGGGAAACGAATACAGTTGCATGCAGGAAAAATAAAAATGGGTAGGCGCTGCACTTGTGGCGACGCACTCTCCCCGGGGAGAGCAGGCCAAATTTCACGCAGAGAAATCTTCGGTGACATAAAATAGTATAGTGCAAAATACAAAAAATACATGAAATTGCTCAAGGTCAAATTGATTTTACCAAAAACAAAAATGGAGTCAGACATCAGGATTTGCTGTTTAAAAAAAAGAAAAAAAAAAGAAAAAGAAAAGAAAAGGCAGACAGAGAAAAGGATTGGTGCCAGACTTGCAGACAGTCATCGGTCAGTGCTAGAAAATCCCCTGTCAGTGAGCATGGCTGGGATCTATTCATGACGGCAGTCTTCTTTGTGTGGAGTTCTGTCTACAGGGCCATTTGCTGTCTTTGTACAGTTGCTGCGCCGTGTGTCTACATTTGTGACGATCCACCACGAAATGAGTCGCTTAGCACCTGACCCACTTTTCTGCTAGGAGTCATTTTTAAGGCAAGGTAGGGATCAGTTTGTCGATTTTGAGATTTTGATTGATTATAAAACTATAGCAATTATTGTACCTTGTAATGAAATATCAGGTCATATGTTCTGTTTCCTGTAGCCTTTAAACACGTTTTTAAAATACCCAAGCACAATCTATTACGATTCTAAAATTGCCAATTTCTAGTTTTGTCTTTTCCTGAAGTTTATCATTTCAAGTTGTAATAACTTTTCGTAAAACTGTCCGATTTTCAGTCTGATTTTGGTACTGAATAGCGTTTTTACCGCAGATTACTATCATGACAATAACTAAAAATCGACTTCTGCTGTAATGCGACTCATTATGTGGTGGAGCGTCACAATTGTTTGGTTTGTTGTTTTTGATGGTGCTAGTCTCTCTTTGCCTGTCTGTTGATTCGGTACTTCATGTAATTGTGGCTACTTTTGCATTATACCCCATTAAATGCTATCCTACACACACCAAAACACACACACACACACACACACACACACACACACACACACACACACACACACACACACACACACACACACACACACACACACACACACACACACATCCTATCATCAATATTAAATCTCAACCTGTGGCATTCCTTTTGTTGTTTATTTCCTGCAAATTCAAAGATTTCCCATTCGATACCAATTCCCATTACACGTCACCCCCTCCTGTCATAGTTTAACAAGATCAGTCTACCTGGAATTACAGACTGATCAATGGGAAGTATCGTTTTTTGTACCTAGGCTAGGATGAGACTATAAACCGAGGCCCCGCGCGTGATAGCATGCAGAACATCTTGCGCACACCTTGAAAACCCACTCCATTTTTCGCAAGAGCAGGCTATTGTGTGCTGGTAGGAGTGGATGACAACAACATAAAAAAACATCTTACACACAGGTATCGTGTTTGGACACCATCCCTGAGGAAAAATCTCGAAGTCGGAGTCCTCAGGGCTATATATGTAACGTTCTGGTGGCTCCTGCGACGGCGCTTTAACCATTCGTATAAGCGATTACCTTTCTAATGGACCATTCCAGCAACATGGAGAGAGAGGGGGTCTACTGCATGGGTAACAGCTTGCCCTCCATACGTACTTACTCAGGCTTTGCGCTCTAGAGCCTAGAGCGCAAGTCCATAGTCTTCCGAGACTGAGGGATGCCTATCAGGCTAGAAAATCTGAAGTTGACTAGTTGAGGGTTTTGCATATGGGCCTTTAATGTTGCTACATTCTGACTTTGGGGTAAATATCTAAACACGACATTAGTAGTGCTTGTGTTTTGCTTCCATATCATTTTTGTTATCCGGTTTTACAAACATGAATGGGGTACTCTTCCGTCCGAAAGACAGAACGTGTTTTCACGAGTTTGCAAGATGTTGTTTGTGCGTTCATATATAGGACTTGGGGTTTATAGTTTTCTCTGAAAAACATTCAGGGTAGTGGAGTCAAACACTGAAGTCAACTCTAGAGAGAGGCATTCTTTTTCTTGTAACGGACATTTCAGTGATGCCTTTAAACGCGGTCAGGCTTGATCGCAGACCATTTATTTGTTTATTTATTTATTTATTTATTTATTTATTCATTTATTTATTTATTTATTTATTTTTATTTTTATTAATTTATTTTTATTTATTTATTCTTTTATATCGAGGATAATCGAATAAGCACTCTTGTACTTTTTTTACACCCAGTCCTCGTGTGTATGCAGTTTTGTAAATGTCATCTGTTCCCACCGGCACACGATGGCCTAATCTTACGTAAAGCGGAACAGGATTTAACGTGTGCGCAAGGTGTTCTGCGTGCGTTAGCACACAGGGCCTCGGTTTAAAGTCTCCTCCGAAGGACTTTTGGGGAGAGTGGAGTCAGCACTGATGTTAACTCCAGGAGAAAAATCTCCTCGACCGGACTCGAACCTGGGTCGTCAATTTGCCAGCGCAATGTTCTGACCACTAGGCTATCCGTCCCCCCCCCCCCGACCATCAGATAGTGAGCACACTGATTGATCTAACCGCTTGTTATCTCGCTCCACTAAACTGATATCTAATTCTGAAGATTTTGAAAAGATGGCCCCCCAAAATGCGGAATGCTTTTGAAAGAGGGAAAGCTTAAATTCATCAGATAGCGCGCGTGAAATGATTAATTGTGGCGCTCCACCACGAAATGAGTCGCTTAGCACATTACCCAATTTTGCGCTAGGAGCCTTTAAAGGCAGGTGGGGGTCAAGCTGTCGATTTTGAGATTTTGATTGATTATTAAACTAGATCTGTTTATTTATCTTATAATGAAATATCAAGGCATAATTTTTATTCCTTTTGCTTTTAAATGTGTTTTGAAAATACCAAAGCACTCATTCTGACAACCTCTTACTAAAATAAACTTGCCCGTTTCTCATTTTGTCACATCCTGCAGTCTATCATTTCAATTTGTAATAATGTTGCACAGAATTGTCCGATTTTCAATCTATTTTTTGTATTTGATAGCCACTTTATTGCACATTACTAACATGTCAATAACTAAAAATTGACCTCATGTGCACTCCGTCTCATTATGTGGTGGAGCGTCACAATTAGGCTTCGGGCTGATCTTTTGCCAATTACAATTTAGGATCATGTAATGCCTTATGTTAGGGCAATTTTTTTCAAGGCCGTTTTAAGGTCTTTATTCCTCGTTTGCCTTTATACATGATATTATTTATTTAATTTATTCATTGATCTATACTTTTATTCCGAGGATAATGGAAAAAGCACTCTTGCGCTTTTTTCTTTTTTCTTTTTTTACATCTATTCCCCGTTTGTATGCAGTTTTTGTAAATCTTGTCATCTGTTCCCACCGGCACACAATGGCCTACTCTTACAAAAAGCGGAACAGGATTTAACGTGTGCGCAAGATGTTTTGTGTGCGTTCGCACATGAGGCTTCGGTTTATAGTCTCATCCGAAGGACTTGTGGGGAGAATGGATTCAGCACTGATGTTTACCCCAGGAGAAAAATCTCCTCGACCGGGAATCGAACACGGGTCAAATTGCGAGCGCAATGTTCTAACCACTAGGCTATCCCGTCCCCCGACATAAATATTATATAACAGCTAGAGCAATGCAGGCAGTGATCACAATGATACTCATTACAACAACAACAATAATGACACCATTGAGTTAATTTTTACTACAACAACTAGAGCATTAGAGATGTTGAAGTGTTTGTATATTAATCTTTATTATTTCTCTTTATTGGTTTATGTATTTGTTTATTTGTTCAGTCGTTTATTTATTTATTCTTTTCTTTATTTGTTTGATTCTTTTGTGTTGAGGAAAATGCAATAAGAATTCCTATTCTTTTCCTAAGAATTCCTATGCTTTTTTTACACTCAGTCCCCGTGTGCATGCAGGTTTGTAAATTTGTTCATGTGTGTGTGTGTGGGGGGGGGGGGGGGGGTTGTGTGCGCGCACGCGTCACATCAGTTAATCCTTTTGTAAAAGATTGCACTTGTGTAAATGTTCTGAATCCAAACGCTTTGATTTGTTAGATCTACAAGATTCAGCGCTACACAAAGTTCAATATATTTTGTTGTAATAGTTATTATCTTCAATTGTTATATTGGTGGGGCTGATAGCAAAATACACACGACACACACTGCTTGCAAGCTAGCTCACGTGATACCCTACGCTGTTCTGATAGGTCAAGTACGATTGCGTGCGGTGATAAAAGCAGAAGAAGTGAGCAAATCAGGTGTCGTGCAGGCAAGAAATCTTGCACACTAGACAACATTGATCACAACTAACAGAAGCTAATATGCCAATTTATTGGGGGGGGGGGGGGGGGGGGTTCGTTGCTAGAGTTGACTGCCCAAGCTCTTTTTATCAATTGTTTTGGGAAGTTGTGAATTGATGCTGGAGATATAATATATATATATATATATATATATATATATATATATATATATATATATATATATATATATATATATATATATATATATCTGTGTGTGTTTTAAAACATATTTTCTTTCCGTTTATAGTTTTATCTTTTAATGGCAGCAGTAGTAGGCCACAAGAATATTTACATATTCTTAGGGTTGCAATGGACACTTCTCTGTGGTGTGTGTGTGTGTGGTGTGTGTGTGTGTGTGTGTGTGTGTGTGTGTGTGTGTGTGTGTGTGTGTGTGTGTGTGTGTTGTGTGTGTGTGTATTCAGAGAGGAGAGGAGAGAGAGAGAGAGAGAGAGAGAGAGAGAGAGAGAGAGAGAGAGAGAGAGAGAGAGAGAGAGAGAGAGAGAGAGAGAGAGGAGAGAGAGAGAGAGAGAGACAGACAGACAGACAGACACACACACACACACAGACAGACAGACAGACAGACAGACAGACAGACAGACAGACAGACAGACAGACAGACAGATAGATAGACAGACAGACAGACAGATAGACAGATAGACAGAAAGAGAGAGGTTTTTGGAACTGAAAAGTTTGAACATGGCCTACATAGTCTTCGCGGAGCAATATACACTTGTTGCAGTAAAGGGTTTTGACAAAATGACATATTTTGCTTGATCCTATAGCACAACAAAGTTGCAATGTTTGCAGCAGTCTTGTTTTGCCCTCTAGCCTGCTGCGAAATTTGTATTTAAACAATTTGATTTGAAAGGGTATGTGTGTCTTTTTTCCTTTTCTTTTAATCATCTTTTTTTAGTTCTTTCTTTTTATCCAATTTTCTATTATGTCTGTCTTCCTTTCTATTCCTTTTCCTGTTATGTACATATTTACAAACATAATCTTGGTTTACGATCTTTATCAAGATTACTTTAGAAAGGAGTTGGAGCTAATGCAAAAACTCTAGAGGAAAAAGAGATCCCTTAAACCAACAGCTTGCAGGTAATTCAAAACCATAATTTTAGACAAATTCACCCCCCCCCCACTCTCTCACTATCTGTGGGGTGCCGGGAGCCTGTCAATATAAATAGTATTCCCACCTTCTGTGTTAGAAATTCCCTCTTTTCTATCCCTTTATTTGTTTCTGCCTTGTTCATTTTCTCACCGTCATGTCTTTCTTGTCTATTCTCTGTCTTTTTGGTCTATCCTCCTGCCTTGTTTTCCTCAGAAAGTTCTTCTATTTAATTTTTAAAGGGAGAACGACCTCTCTGATGTAAAAATCACGTGGATTTTGGATGTATTGAGTCTGGCCTGACTTGACAGACGCTTAACAGTAACGCAAACACAACGCAAGCAATAACGCAAACACATTTTCGCTTCTGTGAGTTGCTGTCTGAGCGTTCTAGAAAGAAGAAGACTAGTTTGGTAGTCAAGGTCTAAAGATTAAACAGCCCCTCCCTTCTACTGCAAAATCCATCCAGTACCCACCTGAATGACAGGATTAAGCTTTGTGAGAGGAAACTTTCTGTCGTTTAGTTTCCGCCTTTTCCAGCCAGACTTCCGCCTCGCAGACACAAAAAGTTTTAAACTGGATTACAGCTTTTGGGAAACGCACGCTTGGTGGAAGTACATTCTGGTATAGTTGAGTGCAGTTTCTGTATGTTGTTCAGTTACTGCTGTTTTCTGTGTTTTTTTGTTGCCACTCTTGTGTGGTTTGTTTATTTTTCTCGTTCAATTTTTTGCTTTCAGAATTGCAAAGGAGATTTTGGCTACCTAACAAGTTTATTATGCTTTGCTGTTCGATTTTTGCTTTTAGAATTGTGAACGAGATTTTGGCTACTTAACAGGTTTATTATGTTTTGATGTTCGATTTTTGCTTTCAGAATTGCAAAGGTGATTTTAGCTACTTAACAGGATTATTATGTTTTGCTGTTCGATTTTTGCTCTCAGAATTGTGAACGAAATTTTGGCTACTTAATAGAATCATTTTGTTTTGCTATTCGGGTTTTGTTTTATCCATTGTGAAGGGAATTTTGACAGCTAAAAAGACCTACTGTGTGTTGCTGTTCATTTTCTTTTTAATTTCAAAATTGTAAGGAGATTTTGGCTGCTTGCCAGACTTTGTGTTTTGCTCCTGGGGTGTACTTTGGTACTGACTCCTCTCGCCCCGATAAGCCCTTCAGATTATTCCATTAACTGAGGTCACCTGCGTAAATGCATACGAAATACATAATACTGGCTGAATACATTTATGTTTCCGTACCATTCCTAACGCTGACAGACTACAAGATTTTTAACGCGCTTATAAATTAAGGTACTGGTAGGTCCTTACTACAAGATGAACTGGGAGATCATAAAAAAATTCCTACCTTTAAATCACCAGACACTGCCAAGATTCAAACCCTCGACTTCACGAACCACCAGATTAAAGCCAACGGTTTTAACCACTCGACTTCAGCGTCCATCGAACCCGAAATGCAATATCATCACAATCGTGGCTTTACATTCATGACTCTTGCCATCATCAACCAGCATAGCAATCATGCAACCACAATAACAATTATATTCAACAGACAATGATTCCTCACGTTGTAATGGCAACGACATGCATTTTGCATTCGCACACACACGTGCAATCAGCCCCTGCCCATCCTTTAGATAGTATCAGTTTGCCCCTCTGGTCTGGCCCGTTTCCTCTTCACTTTTTCTCTGTGTTTTATTCCTCACACACGAACAAACACATGCACACACAACTACAAACACACACACACACACACACACACACACACACACACACACACACACACACACACACACGTACACATACATACATACATACATACATACACACATAAACAAACACAGAAAGAGTCCCCTGTCTCACATATACGCACACAATCATGCACACACACACGCACACACACACGCACACCACCACACATACATACACACACGCACCCCCTGTCCACGTACACACACAACCACACACACACACACACACACACACACACACACACACACACACACACACACACACACACACACACACACACACACACACAAATGCACATAAACATCAGTGCAGACCTCCATCTCCCCAAAAGTCTTTCGGATGAGACTATAAACCGAGACCTTGTGTGCGAACGCACGCAAAATATCTTATGCACACTTTAAATCCTGTTCCACCTTTTGAAAGAGTAGGTCTTTGAATGACAGTTGGAACAGGTGACAACATTTACTAAACTGCGTACACAAGGGGACTGGATGTAAAATAAAAAGCACATGGCTGCTTGTTCCATTATCGTTGATATACAAGAATAGAAAAAACCAAATAAATAAACAAACACACACACACACTCACGCCTGCACACTCGCGCGCGCACACACACGCATACCCCTCCCACCTCTCCCCATACACATTAGTGACACTCTTTTAGTGCAACGCCGGAGAATTGCGTGTCTACCCAGTGTATGTCTTAGAAAACAACGGACTCCTGTCCTGTCTATCAGTTCTCCTTTTATGTGACGATATGGCCATCTGAGTCAGTGCTTGTTGCATTTTTCAGACATTTTGTCTCACACATATGTAAGCACGCCAGCATGCGCATGTGTAAACACGCTTGCGTTTCATGTGAACACACAGAGACACACACATAGACGCACACACACATTTCCACATCGAGCGCGCGCAGCCACACACACACACACACACACACACACACACACACACACACACACACACACACACGCACACAGACATACAGACACACACACACACACACACACACACACACACACACACACAAACACACACACAAAACACTCACGCATGCACACGCACGGACCCAGACCCAGACCCAGACCCAGACCCACACACAAACACACACACACACGCACACACACACACACACACACACCACACACACACACACACACACACACACACACACACACACGCGCGCGCGCGCGCGCGCGCGCGAACACAAACAAACACATACAGACACATAAACAAAGAAAAACACACACTCAAGCATTCCCCTCCACACACACACACACAAACACATGTACACAAAAGGGTCACTTTAATGGTGTCCAGCAGTGCCAGATACCACCTACTATACTAGAACCTCCAATAACGACAGTGATTGCCCAGTTGCAAAGCCACACTCAGTGAGATACCCACCCAGATTGGCTGCTTCCACACTGCGCAATATACCTCTTAAAACTTTCTCCTGTGAACCTTCCGTTCGGATGGATGGCTTTCACGAAAAAAAAACCCTCACCACAGGCACAGAATTATATAGACAAACTAAAGCTGAGATGTGGCTACAAAGACCAGAGCAACTATGGCCACTGAGTCAGAGACGATTCATTTGTTTTAGTGCATAATGATGTTGCACAATGACGATGAAGATGATGTTGTTATGCTGCTATAGAAGAGCGCTGGTTTTGGACTATGCAACAGGTATGTACTCTACGCTTTACTATCAAAATACTTCCCGGGTCAGCCAAGCCCAAGAGATACAGAAATTACAAGTGATGGTCAGGATTTGAGCCACAAAGAGGATGAAGCTTGACTTTATGGTCCAAGCATTCCTAACGAGCCTGCACAGCACACTCACTCCACATTCAGTAGGAGCTTGCCTTAGTCCGACACAGATCGCTATGATTCTTGTGGGATTCGAAACTGCGACCATCCAACTTGTACATCACGTTGCTGACCACTGGACCATGGTGACTCGTGTTTGTGTCATGTGTGTGTCATGTGTGTGTATGCACGCGCATGCGTGTGAATTTGAATGCTTGTGTGTGTCAATATGCTTGCTTGTAAGTGCGTGCCTGTGTTCACGCGTATGTGTGTTGTTTGTGTGTGTGTGTGTGTGTGTGTGTGTGTGTTGTGCGCACGCTTGTGTATATGTGTGTATGTGTGTGTGTGTGCGTTAGAGACAAACTATCTAAAAATTGGCTGCACTGATAGCCATTTCGTGAGACAAAACAAGATCAGAGGGACCTGACAGGAAATGACGTCAATCGTTGCCCCGAGGCACCCTGGGTAGGCACGCCATTTTCCATTTAGCACTTGTTCATGAGTGTCAGACACGTGCAGAGTGTACCGACACTTGCGCATGAGAATTCGTGTGTGTGTGTGTGTGTGTGTGTGTGTGTGTGTGTGTGTGTGTGTGTGTGTGTGTGTGTGTGTGTGTTGTGATAGTGTGCGTGTGTTT
>CM060330.1:14677364-14684864 GCA_030674155.1 Stramonita haemastoma
TGGTCCATTCTCCTGCCTTCTTGGTCCATTCTCCTGCCTTTCTTGTCCAGAGAAATTGAACAGGATAGCAATTCTCTACCACGCTGAAATCAGATATGCTGGGCCTTACTTGTAAAGCGCTTAACGGCTGCGCAACGCATTTTCGCTCACAAGTCAGACAACAATAGTGGCTCTCTGAGTGTTTGATGATGATGATGAAGAAGAAGAATTGCGAAGAGGAAGAATGCAAAGAAGAAGAAAAATGCAAGGCAGAAGAATGCAAAGAAGAAAAATGCAAAGAAGAAGAAGAAGAATGCAAAGAAGAAGAAGAAGAAGAAGAATGCAAAGAAGAAGAAGAATGCAAAGAAGAAGAAGAAGAAGAAGAAGAATGCAAAGAAGAAGAAGAAGAAGAAGAAGAAGAAGAAGAATGAGAAGAATGAGAAGAAGAAGAAGAAGAAGAAGAAGAAGAAGAAGAAGAAGAAGAAGAAGAAGAAGAAGAAGAAAAATGAGAAAAGAGAAGAAGAAGAAGAAGAAGAAGAAGAAGAAGAAGAAGAATGAGAAGAATGAGAAGAAGAAGAAGAAGAAGAAGAAGAAGAAGAAGAAGAAGAAGAAGAATGCAAAGAAGAATGAGAAGAAGAAGAAGAAGAAGAAGAAAAAATGCTAAATAGAAGAAGAAAAAGAAGACGAAGAAGAAGAAAAAGAAGAAGATAGAAACTTTAAGGTAGCATCCCAGACACAAGGAGATTCAGTGTTATCATGGACACTCGAGGGTCAATTATGACTTTATTAACGATTGCCACAACTTTTTACCACATTTTCTTTGGGGACTTTTACCATCTCCCAGGTCAAAGTGAAGTGCAGACCTGCCTGTGCCTCTACCTCTCCCTCCTCGCCACCCTCTACCCCCCTCCTCCCTACCCCAACCCTTCCTCTCCCCCATCCCCCCATGCCTCCCACCACCTCCCTCCCTCTCCCCCATGCCTCCCCTCCCCCCATGCCTCCCAACCCCTCTCTCCCCCCTCTACCTCCTCACCCCCCTCCCCCTCCGTACACCCTCCTTCCCTCCTCCCCCCACACCCCTTCCCCTCTCCCCCCCTCTCTCCCCCCCCCCACTGTCCTTTCTTCCCTCCCCCTCTCCTTCTTTCCCCTCCCCTTCTCCCTAGCACAAACATGGGAAGATAGACAACACATCTCCTCCAACTGGGAGTATTAGAAGTTAGGGGCAGATCCCCTACAGATCTGCAGTTCCTAACTCAAAGCTTAACTTGTTTTCAAACTTTTAAAACGTATATATTTGACTAACAATTCCACAATTCAAAGGTGTCTTTTTTCTATTACTCTTCAGAATTTCAAAATAAAAGCTTATTTCAAAACATTTTGTCAACCACAACCCTTGTTTCAGATAGCTAAACAGCACAGTCTACAATTTTGCGTAAAAACTGATGTTTCATTTCCATTACATACAGACTTTTCTCTGGAATTCTCAGCAATTTCAAACAATAAAAAAGAATCTCACTCTTTAAGGGGAGGTAATATTGCCTTTAAAATGTACTATCAGGCATTTAGAATGTGTCAAAAACTCTAAATACAGTTAAGCAACGTTCATCTTCAGTACAACTCAACTTTATCTTTTCATTCAAAAATTAAAATGCAATTAGATTCCCAACCAAGCATTAAGATTTTACACCCATTTCTCAGTAATAATCAACAGCTTGTTGAAATTGGGCCTAGGAGATCCACCTTATTACCTGTGAATATGGAAACCACAGGGATCAATACTAGGACCACTTCTTCTCTCTATCTGTAATGATAACAACCTACCTCTGCATATTCATTGTTTAGGTCAAATATTTGTTGATGATGCATCAATTCAGTGTAACAGCGGTGGTCCAAACCAGCTTGTGAGTGATATGCAGGCAGATATCAATAAACTTATTGAATAGACAAAACTCAATCATATATCTTTATTTCAAATAAAACAAAGTGTATGTTTATAACCACTTGGCAAAAAAGACAGAAATTGCATCCTCCAATGGCACCACCACAAAATGAGTTCATCACAAAATGACAAACAAATAATGTTAAAACTTCAAAGCATTTTTTTTTAAACTGGATCAATTTCTTTAAAATACACAATGTATACATGTGAATGACAACAAATAAATTTTCAAAAATGCCTGCACATCCTATGAACTTTAAGATATGGGAGAACTTTTCGAGATTGACATTTCATCAGGCTTCAAAATTTATAACTGGACAAGGGTTGAAGAAAATACTGATGATTGAAATCTTGTTGTAAATTTATTAAGAGACGACAATCCATCATGAAATAGAATTCATCCTCTAAAATAGATATATTGTATTTTGAACACATTCTTTATTCCTGTGGTATGTTATGGAAATTTCCATTCTCAATTGGAAGCTTGTGACAACTACAATGAAATTTTATAAAATGTTAACATATATATCTGGTGGACAAGTTATATATTTTTCCTTACCAAAATCGATCTTCAAATTTCTATGATAAAGGCGTCTTCTATTATCCTACAGTTCACTTCTCCATTCATTAACAAAATTTTCTATTAAGAAGGCTTTGATATGTGAAGTTTTAACTTTGATAACTTGTTATGTGAACCTTAAAATTCTTGAAGAAAATTAATACTTGAACATAACTGTCTCTCCCACAAAACAAAATCCCCTTTGTACTAAGATATTTTTAAAATCGTATTTAGCCATGCTGATTGAATCAAGTATTTGTCAAGTAAATCTTTCATCATCTGGTAAACACTTGATGGCAGCTTTTCATACTGGAAGGCACACAACAGAGATCAAACTAGACTAGACAAAGGATATCTGCCTGTTTCTCCATATACTAACCCTTTTAGTCGGAACCTGGGATTTGCTGGATTGAACAATTGCCACTCCCTCTCTCCCCCCCCCCCCCCCCCCCCGAATCCAGATTTGCTGGGATTTACACACAGTAGATTTCCATTATACTGTGACCATCACTAATTGCTACCACATGTCAAAGCTCTATCAGGCTAGAAGTAGAAGCCCTGCTGAGAATCTGGAAGTAATTGTAGCTGCTGGTATGTACCCAGAAGGAGGAAAAGGCTAGCAAGGAAAAGGCTAGGGGCAGTTTGTGTTCAGAGAATTGTAAGAGGGTTAAAGGAAATCTATATTTTAAAACCTTTAACTGAAACTTATGAAATCATCGCTATATTTTCATATCCCCAAATTTCGTATCCATACAACAAAACAGGTACAATAATTTTATCGAAATAAATCAAATGCCACATAAGTTGGTAGTTCTTTTTGCTGGGCAGTCCTTATTAAGCTAAACATGACTTAAGCAGCTTTTTCATAAGCATTTTTCAAGCATTACATTTTCATTTGCCCATAATTTCACATCAATTCAATAAAACACATACAGCAATTTTATGTGTACATAGTTCTTTTTGCCATGCAGTCCTTATGATTTAAACATGACTTAAGTAGCTTTATCATAAGCATTTTTCTTGCATTCTGCAAGCTACCACCTTACTAAAGTTGATTCCTAAATATTTAAAACTGTTAAGAACTTCAAGCGCTTTTCTGCTATTTTACATAATTATTAAAGATCTATTATTGCCGAATATCATGATTTTGGTTTTCACTAGATTCACAACAAGTATCTAATGAAAACAGTAATTATCCAAAGTGTCTAAAGCATCTTGTAACTCTTCTTTGTAGTGGAGAATGAAATGGTATCATCCGCATAAAGTAAAAGTTTAACATAACTGGTTAACATTTTGCCATGATATGAAAGTTGAATGTGCTGTGTTAGGCAATTTCTGATAAATAATGTTCCAAATCATTCAGAACGTGTGTGTGTGCTACTTGATATCAATATTACTTCCCTTTTACAGGCTACATATCCTGTTAAAGAGTTCCATCCCTTTTAATTGTTTGCAGTTGCTTTGTAGTCCAGATCAAATCTTTCATGGAATGAAAATGAAGCAGTAGTTTTATATAAAATTGTAGACTTACTGCTGACCTGTGTGAAATAAGTATAAGGTTAAAGTAAATGATTGTAGACATACATGTTTTTCAATTTGTGAACATATAGTAAAAGATACCTTTGGAATGTAAACTTCTTGGCTTAATGATAAGTTGTAAAAAATGTGAAGGCAACAAGTTAAGCTGTGAGTTAAGAATTGCAGATCTGTAGGGGAGATCTGCCCCTAACTTCTAATCGTCCCAGCTTTGGAGAAATGTGTTGTCTATCTTCCCATGTATGTGCCAGGGAGAAGGAGAAAGACGGAGGAAGGAGGGGAGGGGATGAGATTAGAGAGAAAGGGGGGAGGAGGAGGATGGGGGGGTGTAGGCAAGGGAGGGGGGATGGGGAGGGTGAGAAGAGGGGGTGGTGGGGGTTGGCGTGGGGGGGAGGGAGGGGGTGGGTGGGAGGGGATGGGGAGGAGGTGTGGGGTGGGAGGGGGAAGGGACGAGGGAGGTGAGGGAGGGATGGGGTGGGGAGGGGGGAGGGGGTGGGGAGGAAGGGGGTGGGCGAGGGAGAAAGGAGGTGACGGGCGGATTCAAGATTCAAGATTCAAAAATATTTTATTGCCATTTAAGTCATGCAGACTTATTTGACACAACAAAACAAACATCAGTTTTAATTATCTTTCTGCCCAAAATGATGTCCACTAAAAACATGTTGCATTCTTCTTCTCTTTTTCTCTTTTCTCAAAACATTCATTCACATATCTAATGATATCTGCCTGATATATATCAACTGCGGTGGGTTTGGGAGGGGGTGGTGAAGTGGGGGTGTGGGGAGGAGGGGGAAGGGAGGGGGGAGTGGGGGTGGGTGAGGGAGGAAGGGGGTGGGTGAGGGAAGGAGGGGGTGGGTGAGGGAGGGAGGGGGTGGGGGGAGTGGGGGGTGGGAGGGGATGGGGTGGGGTTTGGAGGGGATGGGGTGGCGGGTGGGGTAATGATGGGGGAGGGGGTTTTAGGAGGGAGGGGGGGTGGAGAGGACAGGGTAGGTGGGGGATTGAATCATTCTGGGTTTACAATGATGCGCAATGACTCGTGCGTGGGAGCATGTGTGTATGCGTGTGTCTGTCTATCTGTCTGTATATCTATCTTTTTATCTTCTTTTCTCCAAAAATATATTTGTGATTTCAACGACTTAGCCCTAAAAAGAGGGGTGGGGTGTAACCTGGCAGCATTGTGACCACTTCTAATTAAAGCCTATCCAAGTGGTGTTGGGGTTTTCATTTTAACTGGAGGGGGCTTCCTAGGTTGGCAGGGGTTAATAATTCAATGAACTGGCAGTCAGACTCTTCAGGGGCGGAATAGCCTAGTGGTTAGAGCGTCAAATTTAGGATCTTAGAGCTTGGATTCCAAGCTCTCGACCAAGGAGGTGTCTTTGTCTTATAGATGGTAGCATAGCATTGTGGGATGGGCTTTTGCGCATGTTGGATGGACGGATCCCTAAAGACCGACTTTATGGAGAACTTATGCAGGGAACATGTCCCATAGGCAGACCACAGCTGTGATTCAGAGACGTGTGTGTGCAAGAGGGACTTTAAATCCCTGAACATCGACCAGGAAACAACTTCACTCAGAGGGTCAGCCTGGAGACAGACTGTGCAGAAAGGTATTCTCCAAGGTCGAAGAAGAGACACTTGCTCAGCAGCATGAGGCAAAGAGAATGAGAAGAAAGGCTGCAGACCACACAAACATATCAGCAGGGTCAGACTTCATCTATGCCCTCTGCCATAGGGACTGTCCTTCCCACTGTTGGACTGGTCAGCCACAACCAACACTGTACAAGCCTACTTCAATTAAGTGTAAAAATTCCTGACTGGACAGCCAGAACAGCTTGCAAAGCAGCACAAATGGGAAAAACCATTTCAGCTCAGCTGCACTGCACCTACTCTTTTCAAACACGAATTAAATCTTATCCCCCCACTAATTTTTTCTTAAAACCAATTGGAATGGTCACGTACATTCACCAAAACATAAAACAAGTGAAAACATTTTTGAAGCAATTACTTTTTGCCAGAGCCCTTTTTTGGCAAAAATGTTCCTGGACTACTAGGGGCCAGCATGTTGAGGGCGGCTTCTAACTCCTCTCCCTCGCTGCTTTACCTTCCCTGATCCTAAAGAGAGCAGGTACCCATTTACAGCTGGGTGAACTGGGGGAACTGTACTGAAGCCAAGGCGCGCAAACAGTCACCCATCCAGCTGGTAACCACGCTCGACGCTGCTTAACTTGGCTGGGGGTATAGAAAGCGAACGCTCTGACCACTGAGCTATCTTGTCTCCACAAAAAGAATATTCATTAAAAAAAAAAAAAAAAAAAGCTGGAGGGTAAAAATGAATGTGTACTCAGACTGTTCCAGCGTCAGTCAGAAGTAGAAGAATAGATGTTAGATCACGTCTGACAGACTTGTCCGCTGCCATCAGTCAGTGTGCAATAAGAAAGGTGTGAACTGGGAGAGCACCAACAGAAGTGTCTGGCATCGATCCATCTGTTCACTTTATTGATGCTGGTGTGAGACAGAGTTGACAACGCCTTTGATTTATCTGTTCTCACTGTTGCTCCAGTATTTTTTTTAGGCTTTTTTTTTTTTTTTTTACCTTATCTCTTTTTCTTACAGGAAGAATCCACGTGTATAATTGTTGTACGTAATCGTTTACCTTAGCATGCGTAATTTACGTGCAAACTCTTAACTTTGTTATCAAGATTTAGTATTTTCTTTATATTACTAATATTTATTCTGATTTTCATTCATTTATTCATTCACTCATTCCTTCATAAAATACAACATTCCAGCCAATTAACCATTCAGCCAGCCAATCAATCTACCAGGTGACCAGGCAGCAAACCTGCCAACCAGCCAACCAACCAACCAACCAACTCCATTTCCTCGAACATTACGTCTTGTGCACATTTTAAGACCTATTCTGCCTTTTAGAAGAGTAGGCGACTCTTCGTGTGTAATTGTGTGCGCGTGCGTGCGTGTGTGGGTATGTGTGTGTGTGTGTGTAAGAGAGAGAGAGAGAGAGAGAGAGAGAGAGAGAGAGAGAGAGAGAGAGAGAGAGAGAGAGAGAAGAGAGAGAGAGAGAGAGAGAGAAGAGAGAGAGACAGACAGACAGACAGACAGACAGACAGACAGACAGACAGACAGACAGACAGACAGACAGACAGACAGACAGACAGACAGACAGAGAAAAAATCAGGCAGTCAGTCTCTCTGTCTCTCTGTCTGTCTATGTCAGTCTGTCTCTGCCTGCATGGCTGCATGTCTGTCCCCCCCCCCCCAACACCTCTCTGAAAGATATTGTTTACGAAAAAAAAAACCCTGCCCACGCAGTCTCTCTTGAGGAAATTATATTACAATCCTAAGCGATCATTTTCCGTGAGCGTGTATCCACGCAGGCATGATTTCAACCTCATTTCACCCCATCTTGTCCAAATTAACGACATTTCAATGCAAGCATTCTGATTTGGAGCACGCAGTCGCTGTCTAGC
>CM060330.1:14689864-14727364 GCA_030674155.1 Stramonita haemastoma
GATCTCTAGAAGTGTCTGACAGTGATAGATGTCTTGGCAGCAAACTTGTAATCCACACCAAACTGCTTATTGGATTTTATCTATGCCCTTTCCTACCATTTTCTCATCGTTTCTTCCCGTTATTCCCCTAAATCCCTCTACGCTGTTACCTGGGAGTGCGTATAAATCATCGAAATAGACGTCATAATTATGTCTCGGCTGATGTAGATTTTGTTTTGTCATTCCGCGTGGACTGGGCAACTGAGGCTATAACAGGATCGAGACAGTGCTATTTTCTGTCTCTGCGTCGATCTGTGTGTGTGTGTGTGTGTGTGTGTGTGTGTGTGTGTGTGTGTGTGTGTGTGTGTGTGTGTGTGTGTGTGTGTGTGTTGTGTGTGTGTGTGTGTGTGTGTGTGTGTGTGCAAGTGTGTGTGTGTGTGTGTGCAAGTGTGTGTGTGTGCAAGTGTGTGTTTGTGTGCACGTGTGTGTGCAAGTGTGCACGTGTGTATGTCTGTCTCTGTGATTGTCTGTCGTCTGTCTGTCTGTCTGTCTGTCTGTCTGTCTCTCTTCTATTCTCTCTCTCTCTCTCTCTCTCTTCTCTCTCTCTCTCTCTCTCTCTCTCTCTCTCTCTCTCTCTCTCTCTCTCTCTCTCTCTCTCTCTCTCTCTCTCTCTCATCCTCTCTCTCTCTCTTCTCTCTCCTCTCTATTCTCTCTCTCACTCTCTCTCTGTGCACCACACTCTTTTTTTTTTTCTCTTTCTGTCTCTTTCAACCCACACTCTCTCGGTCTTTCTAACGTATCTCAAAATCTGAGCTAAAATCAAACGTTTAGAAGTGCATCAATGCAGGGCAAGGTAGCCTAGTGGTTAGAGCGTTGAGCTCGTGATCTGACGCGTGGGTTCGAGCTACAGCCGACATGTCAGATAAAAATAAATACCCTGAATGTCCTTCGGATGAGACGACAAACCGAAGCAATGTGTGCAAACGTACGCAGAACATCTTGAGCAGACTTTAAAACCTGTTCCGTTTTTCGGAAGAGTAGGCCATTGTGTGACAATGGGAACAGATAAGAATTTTCACAAAAATGCATACACACGGGGACTGAAGGTAAAAAAGCGTATGAGTGGCTATTTCATCACACTCGAAATAAAAGAAGAAAAAAAAAACACTTTCTCATGGATTTAGCATCAGTACCGACTCCATTCTTCCGCAAGTCTATCGGATGAGATTATAAACCAACATCCTTCGTACCTACACATGCAGTATTCCCTACACATTCGTTAAGACACATTTCACATTTCGGAAGTAGTCGAAACGGGTGAAATTAAAATCAAACACAAAACCACTTGCTCGTCGGAGTCATGGTTTAGTCATCATTTCTAGGTCGAAATGCGGCTACTTTAATGATGGGCAAACGATATCAAACGCAAAATATTACCATTGGTGAGCCTCGGATCTCTAAGCTCAGAGGGATAAAATGAGGAGCAAATATGAAGGAGCCTGGATTTCTTTTAGGAATACTTGAAGAAAATTCCAGCTGTCAAATATGAAATGTGTTAAGACATAATTATGCTTGTACCGTGAAATAAGTAGTACTGATATTTATGTAATAATAATAATAATACATGGAATTTGTATAGCGCTATCTCTTGTGAAAACAAATCAAAGCGCTTGCATTTGACCTACAGAGCCACAGATCATGCTGCCACCAGGCGCAAAGATCAACGACGAACAACGATGATCAACTGTTGTTGTCTTGTTGCTGCTGTACACTTTAGAGCGCAAAGCCTGGGCAAGTATGTATGGAGGGCAAGCTGTTACCCATGCAGCAGACCACGGCACTGGAATGATCCATTGGAAGGGCATTGACCGATACGAATGGTTCCAGTACCGTCGCAGGAGCCACCAGAACGTTGCCATATACCTACAGCCCCGAGCCGCTCTGGGACTCCAACTCCCCGATTTTTCCTCAGGGATGGTGTCTAAACACGACACCTGTGTGCATGCTGGTTTGTTATAATTTTGTCATCCGCTCCTACCGGCACACGATGGCCTACTCTTCCGAAAGGTGGAACGGGGTTTTAACGTGTGCGCAAGATGTTCTGCGTGCATTCGCACACGGGGCCTCGGTTTCGAGTCTCATCCGAATGACTTCGGATGAGATGTGTACGCATGCACGCACACACAACACACACACACACACACACACACACACACACACACCACACACACACACACACACACACACCACACACACACACCACACACCCACCACCCACCCCCCCCCCCCCCCCCCCCCCCCCCACACACACACACACAAATACTCAGAAGGGAAAACGAGAACACTAAGGTCAAAACGATGGAAGTAGCAGGAAAAAGCAGAGAAAATGATGTCTATCACATCATTTGAGACTTTATAGCATTGGTTAGAGTACGTGTGACTTGCTAGACAGTTGAACACTTTGATGTCTATCACATCAAAGCTGTGTACCATTTATTATAGGACATAATTATAGTATTACGTCTTCAGACAGTTGAACACTCAGATGTCTATAAGATCATTTCAGGCTGTCTACCATTGAACAAACGACATATGAGTCGTTTGACAGTCTGTCACATCATTTGAGACTGTTTACCGTCGGTTACAGGACGTGAGTCATTAGACAGTTGAACACTAAGATGCCTATCACGTCAAACTGTCTACCATTGAACATACGTAGTGAGAGTGGTTAGACGGTCGTGTGCATGCGTGCGTTCGTGCGTGCATGCATGTGTGTGTGTAATTATTGTGTGTTTGTTACATCTTGATCTAGAGGTAACACAACTGCCTAGAAAGCGAGAAATTGCAGGTTCAATTCCCCTTTAAACCCGACCATCCATCCAACCCTCTGGTCTGTGTGCTAGTGTTTCAGATAAAACGAGAAACTAAAAGACCATCTGCAATGCACAGCTAGTGCAAGTAAAAGAACCCACGAAAACAAAATACTTGCCCCTAGCAACATTGTTTAAAAAAAGCCACTCTGATTAGGAAAGAAATACATTTTACAAATGGGAACATTTAAAATAGAAAAGGACAAACATGCGGAGCTTTTCTTTTGGCAACACACCCTCCCCGGGTAAAAAAGAGGCTGCATTTTTATATAGATTTGCCTGTGTGACTGAAAGTGGTATGCCATGCAATGCAATGCAATGCATGTCACACACATTACTTAAGTTTCTCGTTATATCTGAAAGACCTCTACTCCGACCCCAATTCTTGTTCTGGTAGATGAGGGAGGTAACTGTTCATGGATAGGATCAACCTCACGACATGTCGCTTTTTTATCCTTTTATTTCGAGGATATGTGCCTTTTTACATCTACTCCCTGTGTGTATGCAGTTTTGTCATATTTGTCATCCGTTCCCACCGGCACGGGCTTGCTCTTCCAAAAAGTGGAATGGGTTATAACGTGTGCGCAAGATGTTCTGCGTGCGTTTGCACACGGAACTTCGCTTTATGGTATTATCTAAAGGTATTCTAGGGAAAGTGGAGTCGGCACTGATCTTAACTCCAGAGGAAAAATTCTCCTGAACGAGATTCGAGCCCGGGTCAGCAGATCATGAGTGCAATGCGCATCACTCTAACCACCAGGCTATCCCGTCACCCGTATCGTCAGGCGTGTTAACCACTGGGACACTTGCCCTGCTACCCCTGTTCTTGATTCTGCAAGTTCCACTGAGAAAGACTGATGGCAAATGATCTTCTCAGACAGTTCTGCTGTCAGCACAGAGTAGAATGATGGGCCATCAGTGTCTGGAAGATAGACTGCAGGCTTTAGGGGAAATTGCAGATAAAAATTTAGTTCTTTTGATGACGTCAGCAAGCCCCCTTTCCCCCCTTTCCCCCACCGCTCCACCTTCACCTTCACCTGTCCCGTGGTCCCGTGGACGTGTGGGGGCACAACTGAAGATTTTAAAACCAGCTTCATCCACTCAACTCCCCACTCTCTGATGATGTGTTCCCATCGTTTACCCCACGCTTAGAATAAGATAAATAGAATGTTTCTCCTCTTTTCACTTCTACTTACAAAGCAGCTCAGAAACAAATAGATGTCATTGACATTTTGATTGATTAATTGATTGATTGATTGATTGATTGGTTGATTGATTGATTGATTGATTGATTGATGATTGATTGATTGATTGATTGATTGATCGACTCATTGGGTTATTTGGTTGTTCATTTAACTGTTTGTCTATGTGTTTTATCATTCGTTTGTTACTTTATTGTCCTTTTAAAGCGTCAGTCAACTAACAATCTAACCAGCCAACCTACCAACAGTCACCAGACAATCAGCTGACAAACTGACCAACGAACTGATGCATACGAATGCAATAATAAATACATAGGAGGCTTAATGAATAAATATTGAACGGTTAGAAGAATTGAGCGAACAGTTGGTCAGTCATTCATCTTTTCATCCAGCTTATCAATCAACCAATCTCAGACCATTTAACTTCAATCCCATGAACCCATGAAGTCGTGGGTTTGAATCTCGATGCTATCTAGTAAATTAAGTTTGGGAATTTTTGCTATCCAGGTCAACTTCAAGAGTAGACCTGCTAGTGCCTTAAATCATGTATATATGCACATGCAGAAGATGAAATATGTATATTAAAGATCCAGCATTTCAGGGCACTATTTGGTGAGTTACAGAAACACGAGCACACCCAGCATGCATCCCCAAAGTCGGGCTGCAGATACCTTCACGGTGGGCACAAACAGTTGTATATGCAAAGTCTCACCATTGGTGAACCTCGGAGCTCTAGCTGAGTAACAAAAAGTAAGTAAAAAAAAAAAGTTTTTAGTTTTCATGCTTACTCTTGTTTGCCTGTCCGTTAGCCACTTGCGGACTATATATTATAATATATATATATATATATATATAATATATATATATATATATATATATATGTTGATGTATAATATATATATAATAATATATATATATATATAATATATATATATATATATATATATATATATATATTATTTTCCAAATCAGCGCACCAGAGCCACCAAGTGAGATTTTTTTTATCGTTAATGTCCCCCGGCTAAAGGTACGAGGTTCACTAATAGTGAGATTTATATGTGTTCAACCGTTTTTAACCCTGCAATTTAGGTAGCTGCATTCGGACTTCGGGGAAGCCACCAAGGTTCAAACTCCATCCCAACCCTCAATAATTGGAGAAGATCATAGAATAAGATACCCGTGATATTAATCAGTCTGCTGTCAAATCATACTATCGCTTTGACTCTCCCCCCCCCCCCCCCCCCCCCCCAAAAAAAAAATCCCCAAATCGAAAAAAAAATCTTAGCACTTTTTTTCAACCTAGACAGTCTCATTTAGATTCTCTTACAATCCGTCTGGATGCCAACAAAATGTGTGATTGCTTGCATAGAATTAGTTTTTCACATTGTGGCGTGTCCATTGTAGTCTGTCTGCCAGAGTGCCAGACTATGGCTCTTTCTGTCATCAGCTCTCAGCTCTTGCCATTGTTACCCACGACCATAGAAATCGCAAGCGACAGTCTCTACTTTTCTCTCCTCGTCCAAACTCGTTATCTAGGCTGTTGTCTAGCGTGGGAGACTTGACGATGAAAAATGTGAAAGTATGACCCATACAGTTCCACTATTGTGATGATTTTTTTAAAAAGAGGGCAAAGAGAATGCAATAAAAAGAAAAAAGCCAAGAAAAAAATGTGGAGAAAAATGCTAGGAAGAATTTTGAACTCTGAACTCTGAATGCTAGGCAGAAGATTGTAGAGAAGAAGAATGCAAAGAGGGAGAAGAATTACAAAGGAGAAAAAAAAGAACCGCAAAGAATGCAAACAAGAATGTGAAGAAGAGTGAGACAAAAAATGACAAGAAAAAGAATTGCGAAGAAGAAATAAACCATACAAAAATGCGAAGAAGTCTGCACAGAGTGTGAATTATAATGACAGAATACAAAGAAGAATGCAAAGAAAAGTGCTAAGAAGAATGCAAAGAAGAAGAAGAATGCTAAGGAAAAAAATAAAGAAGAAAAATAATGCAAAGACAAAGAGACACAGGCAGAGAGAGACATATATAGAGATAGAGACAGAGAAGCAGGGAGACAGAAAGATTGAGAGAAAGAATGGATCGGTGGTCTAGGTGGTCACGCGCCTTGCCTAGAAAGCAAAATGTCCGGGTCGGAGTGTGCGGGGTTCGTACCCCGTTTGGACCCAAAACTTTGTCCCCATCCATTAGACCCTGAGTGGTGGTCTGGGCGCTAGTCTTTCGGATGAGACGATAAACCGAGGTCCCGTGTGTTACACATCACTATTTAGCGCACGTAAAAGAACCCACGGCAACAAGGGGGTTGTCCCTGGCAAAATAAAAAAACAATATTCTGTAGAAAAAAGCCACTCTGATAGGGAAACAAATACACTTGCATGCAGGAAAAAGAAAAAAAAAAGGGTAGGCGCTGCACATGTGGCGACGCGCTCTCCCCGGGGAGAGCAGCCCGAATTTCACGCAGAGAAATCTGCCGTGACATAAAGTGGTACAAAATACAAAATACAAAAAAAATACAAAAGTAGACTTTCACAAAATGACAGAGAATAAAAAGATGGCTCTCCCCCCCTTTCATCACCACCTCCCCTACTCTCCCCCCTCCCCCTCTCCCTCACATCAATCGCAGAGACCCAAGACAAGTAGAAGGAGGATTTTTTTAAATTCATTCATTTATTTATTCTTTGATATCGAGTATAATGGAATAAGCACTCATGTACTTTTTCTCATCCAGTCCCCGTGTATATGCAGTTTTGTAAATCTTGTCATCTGTTCCAACAGGCAAACAATGACCTACTCTTACGAAAAGCGGAACAGGATTTAAAGTGTGAGCAAAACATTCTGCGTGCGTTCGCACACGGCGCCTTGGTTTATAGTCTTATCCAAAGGACTTTTTGGGAGAGTGGATTCAGTGCTGATGTTAACATCAGAGGAAAATCCCCTTGATGAAGTATAACAAATGGCGAAAACTCTCTAGTCCAAGTACAGTTCGGTGTGTTATTATCCTCCTAATGTGACAGATAAATAAATCAACTTGCAAACTAAGCTTAGACAAAGAAGACAATCTAAAAGGTAACCCAAACCAAAAAAGCATAGTATAAAGAGAAAAGAAACCAAGAGAAAAAAGCCCTCAACTATCCAGGCAACCCAAAACAGACAAAAGAAACAAAGTTCATTAAACACACACACACACACTTACACACACATACACACACACACACACACACACACACACACACACACACACACACACACACACAACACAACAACACAACACACACACAAACAACACAACACAACACAACACAACACAACACACACACACACACACACACACACACACACACACACACACACACACACACCACCCACACACACACACACACACACTACACACACTTACACCCCACACACTACACACACACTTACACACACTCACACACACACACACACTTACACCCCCCCCCCCACACACACACACACAAACACACACACACACAGACACACTTACCCCCCACCCCCCCCCCCACACACACACACGCACGTACAAAAATGCACAATCAGAGGCCTATTCATCATCACAACAGAGCAAAATAAAGAACATTATCTTATTTCCCCCCCCCCCCACGAGACAAACAAATCCCAACCCCGATGGTCACTCTATGTGACTCCAGCTAGCTTTGCAGCGGTCAATACAGGCAAAGTGGCCACGATGTATGTCCAGTGCTACTGGTGGGAGGCCAGAGGGGGTAAAGGTCTGCAGGGAAAGCCCTAGGCTGACCAGTGCTGAATGGAAAGAGATGAGGGTCTGATTGGCCTGTGCCGTGCGGTGCGGTGCGGTGCGGTGCGGCTTGGTGCATTTCTCCCTGCAGGAGAGAGGGATGGTGGTGGGATGATGATGGGGGGGGGGGGGGGGGGGGGGAGAGTGAACGTACTAGCAGCAGCAGCAGGTAGTTACGGGAACATTACTGTTGTAGATGTTGCTGCTCGCTCTCATATTGCTCTAATGTTTGATGTTGTGCTGCTGCTGCTGCTGCTAATACTACTACTGCTGCTGCTGCTGCTGCTGCTACTGCTGCTGTACTACTACTACTACTGCTACTACTCTACTACTACTACTACTACTACTACTACTACTACTACTACTCTAATCTGCTACTACTACTGACTGACTACTACTATTACTACACTACACTACTGCTGCTGCTGCTGCTCTGACTACTCTGCTGCTACTACTACTACTTTTACTACTTTTACTACTACTACTCTACTACTACCTACTACTCTTTTGTGCTGCTGCTGCTATTACTGCTGCTGCTACTGCTGCTGCTGCTGCTACTACTGCTGCTGCTGCTGCTAACATTGTACGGCTTCCACTCCCTCGGATGTCCTTCGGACAAGACAACTATAAATCAAGGTGTCATTGAGCGAACGCACGCAAAACATCTTGCATACCAATTGCAGCCGGTTCTACCTTATAGAAAAGTAGGCCATCGCGTGTCCAAAACAAAAGTGGTGGCAACCCCAACCCCCATCCCAGTATATACGATGGTGTCGTGTTTAGACATCATCTCCAAAGTCGGGTTGAACTACATCCATGGTGGGCAAAACGTGGTTGTACAAGCAAATCTTCATCATTGGTAAAGCTCAGAGCTCTAATGGGGAAAGATAGGGAAAAAAAGCAAAAGAAAACTAAAAGTGAATGAAAGCTTTGAGATGGAATCAAAAGAAGATTAGAATGCAAGAACCCCAAGTAGAAGTGGATTAGACAACCATTTATTAGAGATAAAGATAAGTGTATAGCATACTTTTGACAATAAGGATTTAAAAAGTATTGAAGAATAACAAAAAATCAAAACTTAAAGAAGAAGTGGAAGATTATGCAAGAAAAAAAACCAAATGGCAAAGAAATATAATACAAAGAAGAATACATAGAAGAATAATATACAGAGAAAATTGTGAAGAAGAAATTTAACAAAAAATTCAAGAGACAGAAATTGAAAAAACTTAAAAAGAGAAGAACGCACGATGGAAAATGCAAAAAAGAAATACGAAGAAGAATAGGAAAAGTAGAAGAAATTATAAAGAAGAGAATGCAAAAATGCGAAGAATATGACGGAGAAAAATACAAAGAATGGAAAAGAAAAAAAAAATGCAAAGAGGCAGAGAAGAATGCAAAGAGAATGCAAAAATCAAGAAATGCAAAGAAACGAAAAATGAAAGAACGCAATAATGCAAAGAAGAATGGAAGGAGAAGAATGTGAAGAAAATACAAAGAACGGAAGAAGACTGCAAAACAAGAGACTGCAAGGAATGCGAAAAGCGAAGAAGAAGAAATGCAAAGAGAATGGAGAAGAAACTGCAAGAATGTGAAGAATGCGAAAAAGAAAATGCGAAAAAGAATGCAAAGAAGAAGACTGCAAGGAATGCGAATATGCGAAGAAGAAGGAAAAATGCGAGAAAATGCAAAGAATGGAGAATGCAAGAATGCGAGGAATGAGAAGAAGAAGAAGAAAAGAAGAAGCAAAGAAGAAGAAAGAAGAAGAAGAGAAGAAAGAAGAAACAGCAACAAACAACAACAACGCAACAACAATATACTATACAAACTACTACAAATACAGAACAATAACAAGAAGAACAACAACATTAAGAAGACAGCCAGGCACATTATTGCTAAGGAATCTTGGATAATGGACCAGAAACAATCAGAATGTTGTGGTGTGAGGTGAAGCGCCCATTCCAAGATGATGACACTAGATATTTGCACTGACTGCACTATATATAGGTTATAAAAAATAGGAAGAAAACAGGTCACTAGACCAAAGCTGTTCATAGCCCTAACAAGCCCCAGTTCATTTCTCATACCTGCGTATTCTGTAGCTTTGATGCGATGAATAAAAATGTACCGAAATAATATGTGTGTAAACAGATGGATAGGGTTCGGATGAGACTGTAAACCGATGCCCCGTGTGCAAACGCACGCAGAACATCTTGCACACAAGTTAAAATCCATTCCTTCTTTTGAAAGATCAGGCCATTGAGTGCCGGTGGGAGCAGATGACAACAACATTTAAAAATCAGCATGCACATGAGGAAATATCAGGGAGTTGGAGTCCCCAGGGCGGTTCGGGGCTGTATATGGCAACATTCTGGCGGCTCTCGCGCGACACTGGAACCATGCATATAGGCGATTGCCTTTCCAATAGACCATTTCAGCAACGTGGATCATGGAGGAGGAAAGGGGGGTGGGGTGCTGCATGGTTACATCTTGCCCTCAATACTTACCCGTGCTTTGCACTCTAGAGCCTATAGCGTAACTCCATAGTCTTCCGAAACTGTCAGATACTAATCTGGATTAGATTTAGAACAAATGATGACAAAGCACTTTTGGGGTGTGCTGTCAGTTTCTGATCCATTTTTGCTTGATGTATGTTTGCTTGGTAAAATTCTCCATGTCTTAGGTTCTGAGACCTGGCCCACTTTTGTTGCACCAATAGCATTGTTCTGTACGTTGAAACGTTTGTAAAACTAAAGCCGCTGTTTTCTCTGTTTTGCTTTATGTCTGTCATTCTGAACTTCTTTCTGTGTGTATTTGTATTTTGTCTGCTTACCTGTCAATGCGTTTATTTGACATACTGGACAATGCGAATTTCGTTTGCATGAACTAACTGCATATATGAAAATTAAAAAGGCAAATCGAAAAGAAATTACCATGAAATCAGGCCTTTGATGGCCACACATTAATATGTTGATAACATTAAGTGAGCTTAAGAACATTGTTACCTTTTTTATTTACAAATGAGTCAACTCTCAGGCAGTGAAAAAGAGAGAAACCCCAAAAGGGAAGCTAGGGTCCCCTTTATCAGTTTTTAATTTTTCATAAAAATGGAACTTTTAGGCATTGTTTCCTAAATATATACTTGAACAGTTAAGATTTAATAAAAATTGGGATTTTAAAGCCGTTTTATTGATTTGTTAAAGTGTAAGTTACCTAGTGTTGTAAACATCTTCAGAACCAATTTTCTCAGAATGTATAATGGCTGTGTCCCCAAAGTTAAACAATCATAATCCTTGTCAATTTTAGAAGTATAATAATGAATGATACATCAAAAGAAAGGAAATATTCTGTAAATTTCAGAAAATGTAACAACTTAAGTGACCAATTAATACCCTAAGATTCCTATGTGTAAAACGGGTCACAATTAAGGTATTAAAACTGAGACTGGTGACATTTTATTTATTTTGTTCGTTGTAAACATATAAAGACAGAGAAAATCAAACAAACCATCATATTTCATAGCCTCAAAATATCCTCAACATACTGTTAAACCAGATACAAGTATAATCAAACACTAAAATCAGCTGCAGATGACAGCACTAGAATAACCTGCACAGCCATCTGTATCAGTCTTCACGACCACATGACGATGGTCATTCTGTGTCTGCCTTCCTCCATCCCCTCCTTCCCCCCAGAGACAGGTGGGGAAGGATTGTTTCTTGTTCTTCTGCTGTCAGTGGTCAGACAAAAGAGGACCAGCCAGCAGTCACTTCAGAGGTCATTTCCTGTACAGACTGCTCCGTTAGCCTGTTAGTCCTTGTAAAGGGGTGGTTGGAATTGTGTGATAGTCACCGTTTTGGGGTCAGACGATGCTTGACCTGTCTTTATGTCACTTTTGTACTTTTATCTTATATTATCAATGCTATTCTCTATTGTTTTTGTTGTTGTCAGTACTGATAAATATAGAATAAAACATTTCTTGTCAGACCTTTTCCTTTCAGTTGAAGCAAGAATAATTGTTTTCCTTTCTTAGCAAAGGCATGTTTGATTGTAAAAAAAAAAAATGCATATGCTAATAACTTGCCATACATTATCTGTTTTTTTCTCTCAATTGAATTTCATGATTGACTCAAGGACTACCCATGGGTGGGCTGGTTTGTTGTGGAAAGCTCTGGACCTCGGGGAGTGGAGGAAGCTGGTAGCAAAATGTTCAGTGGTGCCCCTATGGTTTATAAGACTAGGAATAGATGAAGGAAGGTCAAGGAAGAATAAATTTAAAAAGAAATGTATACGTGCCTTGGTTTTGATAAAGATGCTTGGCTAGGGACTGTGCAGAATATTTCAAGCAGTGTTTTGCAGGCAATCTGAATCTAGCAGAGCTCAACCCGTTGGCTAGGAACATAAAAGTATCATTTTAACGCACCAGTACCTCTAAGTTTTACGCTACTAACCCTCTGTTTTTCAGAGGTATTGGAATAAAATACGCAGTTATTTATCTGATGAGCTGTCTGGCATTACCATTGTGTACAAATAGCCCAGAGAAACTAACAATTTTCAGATGCAGACAGCCTAATCATTTCGAATCTCGTCTGGCATCACCACAGATGTATCATTAATTGCACGAAACTTACCCTGTCACACTGTGGTGTTTCCTTTTTTGTTGTCTGTCAGACAACCAGAATGATTATATCTCTTCCAGAGTATCATCTATCACCTTGATGATGCGCATTGTATCCAAACACCGTCAACAACTTCCAGATGTAATAGTCGTTCCTCTCCTCTGCTATTCCAACTCCTATATTCAGGATGCTGTCTGGGATGGAGGACTGAACATGAAAAAAGGATAGGGTGCCCAGGATTGAGTTTTTAGGCATGCATATAAGCTCGACATGACAGCAATTGATGTAAACTCTTTCACATAATTGCCAAGGCCCACACTAAAACGTTGTTATGACAATTATAAAATTTTGTGTTGAGATTGCCTCCAGCCATGACAAACTCTTAACATAACCACCTGCACTGTTCTTTCAAGGAGAAAATCCTCTGAAGTCAAAGTATGGCTACCTCTATGGTGAGGTACTTGAAAAACAAAACACAGAGAGAGAGAGAGAGAGAGAGAGAGAGAGAGAGAGAGAGAGAGAGAGAGAGAGAGAGAGAGAGAGAGAGAGAGAGAGAGAGAGAGGAGAGAGAGAGAGAGAGAGAGAGAGAGAGAGAGAGAGAGAGAGAGAGAGAAGAGAGAAGACACACAGACAGACAGACAGACAGACAGATAGACAGACAGACAGACAGACAGGCAGGCAGGCAGGCAGGCAGACAGAGAAAAAGAGACATGGACATATGGATAGAAATACAGGGAGAGACAGAGAGAGACAGAGACAGATAGAGGCAGATACAGGGACATATAGACAGAGATACAGAGAGAGGCAGAGAGAGTTTAAGGGAGACAGACAGACAGATGGACAGACAGACAGAGAGACAAAAATTCCATTGGCTACAAAAAAACCAGACGAACAGACAAAAAGAAAATCAGTGATTGGAAATGGAAACGTACGTACAAACAGAAACAGAGATATAGATATACAGAGACCCGAAGATAGAAATACAGAAACACAGACAGAAAGTGACAGGGTACACTATATAAGAATAACACAAAGAAAAAAAAATCATCCACCCCCCACCCCCCAACCACCACCCTCCACTTTTTCCACATCACCAACAATCTCAGAGGGACCCCAGACAAGCAGAAGAAGGAGGATTGAGGTGATCAGCAGCCCATCTGTCACTCTGTCTATCGATCTGTGCCAGCAAATCACACTGTACAGTCAGTGTATATACAGGCTACACCTCCTTACTACTACTGCCTTCTTCTTCAACTTTCTAAACTCATTCTCAACTGCAGTTTCACGTTGACTCCTTGTCTGATTTCCAGACTCCCTTATTTTCTTTTAGGAGTCGTTTGATAGCAGTAAAGGGGGTCAGAGACGTTTTTTTCTTATTGGATCAATTTTTTTTTCAAGAGGAATTAGAAGAGATCAATGACTGAGATTGATTCATTAAGTAGTAGGTTTTATCTTAACCTTACGTGGTGACTGGAAACGTTGTAAGAAAGTCTTGAAGATGGTGCTATCAGGAAAAAAATATGTTTGTTTAGTGCTTTTTCAAGTGCACTAAGTGTTTAACGATAATTACCGTATCCCTAACACATACTTATCCTACAGACACACACTTATGCATGCATGTGCATGCAGGTACACGCATGCATACACACACAGAAACACATACACACACACACACTTTGGCATGCATGCATGCATGCATGCAGGCAGGCAGGCAGACACACACACACACACACACACACACACACACACACAACACACACACACACACACAAGCACACACACACAAGCACACACACATACACACAAACACACACACACAAACACACACACGAACACACACACGAACACACACAAGCACACACGCACATACACACAAACACAAACACAAACACACACACACACACAAGCACATACACACACACACACACACACACACACACACACACACACCACACACACACACACACACACACACACACACACACACAACACTCTCCAACACACACACACATGGAGAGTTGACACAAGTGTCTGTCAGACTTTTTGCTGATATACTAAATACTGACAACCATTCGAACAAAAACAGCAAACATTGACAGCATAACCAGATCACACAAGCAGCTACCCATGCCCCCCAGTTATTACATAGACTAAACTAAAGACGTTTAGTCTGACCACTACAAAACCATTGGTCACTCATTGAGAGTCCAGCTTGCACTTGTCAATACTGCTAAAGTACCTCTGTTGTCCACTACTGATCGGTGCCCAGAGGTCAGAAGTTTGCAGAGAAAGCCTTGGCTGACCAGTGCTGAATGGTATCAGATGAGTGTCTGATTGGTCTAAGCTGTGTGGCTTGGTGCATTTTCCTTGCAGGAGGAAAACAAGAAGAAGAGTGCAGCAAAGAAGAAGAAGAAGATTGCAAAAAAAAAAAAAAAGGAGGAGAAGAAGAAGAAGAAGAAGAAGAAGAAGAAGAAGAAGAAGAAGAAGAAGAGAAGAAGAAGAAGAAGAAGAAGAAGAAGAAGAAGAAGAAGAAGAAGAAAGAAGAAGAAGAAGAAGAAGAAGAAGAAGAAGAAGAAGAAGAAGAACAACAACAACAACAACAACAACAAGAACAAGAAGAACAAGGACAAAAACAAAAACAAGAACAAGAACAAGAAGAACAAGAAGAAGAACAAGAAGAAGAACAAGAAGAAAATGAACAAGAACAAGAACATCAGGAGCAAGAAGAACAAGAAGAACAAGACAAAGATAAAGAGGAAGAACAAGAAGAACTACAGCAACAACAAGACAGCCAGACACAATACCCATAAATAATCCTGGATAATGGACCAGAAACAATCAGAATGTAGTGGTGTGTGGCGAAGCCCAATTCCCAAGATGATCACGCTGAATATCTGCAATGACCGCATGATGTATCACCTCGAACAAAGAAAAAAAAAACATACCAGGTCAGCAGCTTGATACTTGTTCATAACACTAACAAGGTTCCAGATCATTTTCCAATGTCTGTGTATTGTACCTAGACAAACAGAAATATGTATACAGAGGGTTGGAGACATTCAGCACAACCCATAAACATGTTCCACCTTTAGAATAAAAAGTAGGTTCTTGTGTGTTTGTAGGAATGGATAAAAAAAAATTTCAAACACATGCACTTTGGTGTCGTGTTTAGACATCATCCTGAAATCAGAATGTTCGATATAGTTGGCATACAAACTGTCGCTTAAGCAAAATCTCACAATATTGGTCAAACTCAATTTGGAGGACGGGGATAGCGTCGTGGTCAAAACATTGTACTCGCAATTTGATGACCCTAGTTCAATTCCCATTCGAGGGGATTGTTCTTCTGCAGATAACATCAGTACAGGGTCCAATCTCCACCAAAGTCCTTTGGATGAGACTGTAAACCCAGGCTCGTGTGCGAATGCACGCAGAATATATTGTGCACATGTTAAAATCTGTTCTGCTTTTCAAAAGAGTAGGCCATTTTATGCCAGTGGGAACAGATGACAAAATTTACAAAACTGCATGCACACGGGGGCTGGATGTAAAAAAGCACATAAGCGCTTATTCCATTGTTTTTTATATAAAAGAAGAAAGAAAGAAAGAAAGAAAGAAAGAAAGAAAGAAAGAAAGAAAGAAAGAAAGAAAGAAAGAAAATTAATAAACTCAGATCTCTAGCGGAGGAATAATTGAAAAAAAGGACACTAGCATTAACAGTTGCAAAATGAGTTTTTGATGACAACATTGCCATTTCTTTATAGATATCTATATCAACGTTCACAACCAGATTGAACTGTTCATTCTGTGTCTGCCTTCCCCCACCTCCCTCCTTCCCCCAGAGACAGGTGTGGAAGGATTGTTTCTTTTTCTTCAGCTGTCAGTGGTCAGACAAAAGAGGACCAGCCAGCAGTCAGTTCAGAGGTCATTTCCTGCACAGACTGCTCCGTTAGCCTGTTAGTCCCTGTCACGTGATGGTTAAGAGTTCACAAATCTTGAGAGTTTGTGTATGCAACTGATTTTGTACACTGTTCACTCACTCACTCACTCAGTCCCATGTCCCAAAGGACGTAGGGGGGACATGAGAAAAGACGCAACAGCGATCTTTTTCCATGTTTCACGATCCTGTGTGGCTAGTAGGAGGTGTTGCAGGGGTTGGGCGGTCCAGTCTTTGATGTTGTCAACCCATGATTTCTTTTGGCGGCCTCTTCTTCTCTTGCCCTCGACTGTTCCTTGCAGGATGGTTTTTGTACACTGTTATGGAAGCTATATTCTGTCTACTGGGGTAATGTCAAAACACGACGCCAGTGTGCATAAACTACAAAGTTTTGTCATCCTTTCCTACCAGTAGGCATTTTTTTTTTTTTCATCTCTTGTCCACCCCCGCCTTCGACATCTACCTGCCAAAGTGTATAGCCTTCGTGCGCCCGCGCGCGCGCGCGCGCGCGTGCGTGTGTGTGTGTGTGTGTGTGTGTGTGTGTTGTGTGTGTGTTGTGTGTGTGTGTGTGTGTTCACTTGCGTGTGTGAGTACGTTGGGATTCGCTAGGACCATGGATTGCTGTTGATTGCTTGTGTGATGTATAGGTCGAATGCAAGCGCTTTGATTTGTTTTCAAGATATAGCGCTATATAAGTTCCATGTATTATTATTATTATTATTATTATTATTATTATTATTATTATTATTATTATTATTATTATTATTATTATTATTATCATTATTATTATCTAGTAGGTGACCTACTCTTCCAGTAGGTGGGACGGGTTTAAATTTACGTGTGTTAAGATGTTCTGCGTGCGTCTGCACACGAAACCTAATTTTAAAGTTTTATTTGATTAACATACCTTTTTTTTTATAATTTTGCTTTCTTTTTTATGTACTTTGTTATCTTTTCGCTTCTCTTTTGCTCTTTTATTGTAAAAGACTTCTGGATACCAACGAATCTTATCATTTGTGACGCTCCACCACATAATGAGACGGAGTGCACATGAGGTCAATTTTTAGTTATTGACATGTTATTAATGTACAATAAAGTGGCTATAAAATACAAAAAACAGATTGAAAATCGGACAATTCTGTGCAAAGTTATTACAAGTTGAAATGATAGACTACAGGAAGTGGCAAAATGAGAAACGGACAAGTTTATTTTCGTAACACGTTGTCAGAATGAGGGCTTGGGTATTTTCAAAACACATTTAAAAGCAAAAGGGATAAAAATTATGCCTTGATATTTCATTATAAGGTAGATAAACGGATATTGTTTAATAATTAATCAAAATCTCAAAATGGACAACTTGACCCCTACCTGCCTTTAATGGCTCCTAGAGCAAAATTGGGTAATGTGCTAAGCGACTCATTTCGTGGCGGAGCGTCACATTTATCTGGACTCCATGAATTCACATCAGCAGTAGCGGCCACACACGTCACTCAGGTGCCATTGGCAGAGGCAGACACGATATTCCACTAAACATAGAATAGCACTGACCCCATTACTGCCATCTCTCATCATTTGGCCGTTGTTATGGGAACTCTGATGGAACCCTGCCAAGCAAAATGTCATCTTCTGTCCAATACTTAGCACCCACCCCCCTCCACACACACACACCTCTTGCCCTCCTCATCCTCTAAATCCATGCGGAAACATAGTATGTTGTCTTCTCTCAGGCCCAGCACTTTGCATGATTATTGTTTCTTCCGACTCCTCATCTTCGCTATCTTCTGTCATTGTGATAATAACGATAAAAATAATAACAATATACTACTACTATTACTACTGCTGCTGCTGCTGCTGCTGCTGCTGCTGCTGCTGCTGCTGCTGCTGCTTCTGCTGCTACTACTACTACTACTACTACTACTGCTGCTGCTGCTGCTGCTGCTTATGGTGATGGTGATGATGATGGTAGTGGTGGTGGTGATGATGATGATGATGATGATGATGATGATGATGATGATGATGATGATGATGATGAATTTCTATAAAGCTGAATCTTGTAAAACAATAAATGAAAACGTTTTGATGTCGACTTATGTTATGTTTCCTGCTTGAAGGCTACCTACCACTCATGTTTTCAGTGTTTATTAAGTAAATAGTTGGATCAGGACATGGATAGAAAAAAGCAGTACTAACAATGCATTAATTATAAACACATACATCTCTACAAACACGCAGACTAACAGGACAAATCCATAGGTGTGCAGGAGTACAAAAACAACGTACAGCCACGCAAAGATAAAACTACTTTCCATATATGAATATAAGCTTAAATTCTATCATTGTGCACATACTTTATCTCATCTACCACGAAGAACAAATGCAAACATAAAAGCTTCGTTGTTTTACTCCCGTGGGTGCTTTTCCAACTAAACAACTACTTCGATAATTTTTATTGGAGAAGGAGAAGAACAAAAATATTTTCTGTTCGATGGGAGAGTTTTGTATGATAAGTGGTCTTCAATCAGTAAATGACTGTTGCAACATTCGTTTATTTTATTTATTAGTTCCTTGTATACAGCTCAGGGGTCCACCAATGGAGAGATTTATACGTATACGTTTCACCCACATACCATTAAGGTAGCTGCGATTGACATCGGGGATATTCCTTAATTTGATTTCGTTCGTGTCAAGTTAGACCAGAAAGGAGACAATTCGGGAAGGGCGGTTACGCATACATGGGCAGAGTTTTAGACCTTCACATCATATACACCCCCTCCTTCCCCCCCCCCGCCTACCACACACATGCACTTTCACACGTGCACATATACGTGCTCATGTGTGGGCGTGTGCACGTTATGTCACATGTGAGCAGACATCTCACAGACACTGACACAGACACACAGACACACAGACACAGACACAGACACAGACACAGACACACAGACACACAGACACACAGACACAGACACAGACACACACACACACACACACACACACACACACACACACACACACACACACACACACACACACACAACACACACACACAAACACACACACACACACACTTTGTCGCCCACATCCAATTTTTTTTTAATGAAAGAGGAAACAGCTGCTTTTGAGTGTGTTTAATCATTTAATGAAGATTTGAAAAACAGCCCCAAAATACGCCCATCAGAGAGATTTTTTGTATACCAACTTTTTTCGAGAGCATACAACAAGCAAAACATCGGTTAGGGAAAAAAAAGACAGACAAAAATTAACAGAATTGAAATGAGTAAAGAACAAAAAAAGAAGAAAGCAACGAAAAAGTAAGAAAGACCATAATGACCTAGCGCTCAAGGGATGACAGAAAACAGGCAGAAAACTGTCTTTAAAAAAGACAACAGAATACATGACAGAAAACCCCCGGAAAATGCACAGAAACACACACACACACCACACACACACACACACACACACACACACACACACACACACACACACACACACACACACACACAAACACACACACGCGCGCGCGCGCGCGCGCGCGCCACACACACACACACGCACGCACGCATGCACACACGCACGCACACACGCACGCATATGTATATTAGAGAGAGAGAGAGAGAGAGAGAGAGAGAGAGAGAGAGAGAGAGAAGAGAGAGAGAGAGAGAGAGAGAGAGAGAGAGACACACACACACACACACACACACACACACACACACACACACACACACACACACACACACACCACACACACACACACACACACACACACACCGAAAAAGAGAAAACAATAAGAGACAGAGACAGACACTTAGGCAGAGACAGACAGCCTGCGAGAGACAAAGACAAAAAGCTTAACTGAGTAAACGTACAAAACCTCCAATAAAATCAACGTGGGCTGAGTTACGTATTCATTTTTGTTCAATATAAGCAGATTTCGGATGTTGGTTAAATTAGCAGGAAATTAAGTCCAATCTTCTGATGAAGTAAATACAAGACCAATGCACATGCTCCTTTGGGTTTTTTTTAAAAAGCAAAACAAACTTGGACAGGTTTTGAAATTATGAAACTACGATTAGAATAAGTGTTCTTTTAAGATTACCTGTAAGTAAAAAAAAGAAAAAAATGTCAAGATCTGTATGGCTATCGTAAAAATGATACATACGGCGGAAATGGTCCATCAATAAAATGTAATGTGGACAAAATTGCATTTTTGTTGCTAATAGATTTCCGCATGAATACACGACAATTACATTCTTGTTTTCCCCCTTTTCCTTATTTCATTCTATTTCTTTGGAAAGATTTGCAAGCTACGTGAGTTGTTTATCATTTTAAAATTCTTTTTTCTTTTCTTTTTTCAGGCCATGTCAGGTGTCTGCATCCCCACTGTCGACAGTAAGAGCTTCATGCAGCGTCATTAGGGCTCGTCATAATGATAAACAACCTACGTGCCTTGCAAATCTTTTTGAAGTAATAGAATGAAATAAGGAAAGGGAAAACAAGAATGTTATTGTTGTGTGTTCATGTGGAAATCTGTTGGCAACAAAAATGCAGTTTTCTTGACAATCATATATTTTGATGGACTATGTTCGCCTTAGGAATGATTTTGTTTTGCTATTTACATGCACATCTTTACATAGTTTTCTTTTTCCACTTACAAGCAGTCGAAAAGTTTGTTTTTTTTCAATTTCTCTGCCTCTGTTTAATTTTACGATCTCCTGCAGCCCTCGCAGACCACTGATGTCAGGGATGTTGGCAATGTAGGATGTTTTCCTTTTGGTAGGAAGACCCACAGAACTGCATTGCAGTGATCGGATATTGAAATAACGAGCGCAGGAATCATGCACACATAGCCACCACAATGCTGTGTAAGACCTACCTGGCCTTGACTTGGAGCAGTGGAATGTATCTTTTCTAAAATGGTTGTCTGGAAAATGAGAATGCACTTTTGTAAGTACTTTATCAAAGTTTGTTGTTTTATTCTGGAAAATGCAAAGAACCAGGTTGACAAATTTCTAAATGAAATAGCTCCCCCCCCCCCTCCAAAAAAAACCCCAGTAATGGTAAGCATGTGTATCATAAATTGCTAGTTTTTTATCATATAAGGATCATGTTGTCTAAATAAAAATACTTTAAAAAGAGCTGTTTTAATCCCCATTGTCCTCTACAAAATTTGTACGGGTAGGTATGGTCAATAGTTATCATGAATCTGATCTTTCTTTGAAAGCATATTTTATAAACAAAAAAGTTTTGGCTTTGTGTGTGCTTTCCAGAAGAATGTGCACACATTTAAACATTCATAATTTAATAATCAGCAATAAGTACGTGTGTAATCATTTTATTTACAGAGCCATTGTGTTTTGATTCCTCACCTGTGCCTCTGTTTACCTGCGTATAATATACATTCATGGGGTAAGATTATCGTAAAATACATAAAGGCTGAAATCCCCAGAAATGAATAATATCCATAAAGAAGTAAATAAGGTGGAAAATACTGACAAAATCACCAAAAGTGAACAAAAAATATTACCCACATCAACCTTACCCTTATTGCCTACCATATCACCGCACTATTATGCATTTGCTGTATACATAGAATAAAACATCAAATTCGAGAAATTATTTTACAATGATGTTAACCTTGCCTACTCTTTCACCCCAAACCATTTCTAAATATTAGTCTCATAGAGTTCCACTTCGACCCCCCAAAAAAGCTATCTGAAAAGATTTCCCCTGCCCCTACTTACCCTGTTTCGAAATACTCCTAGAATATAAAAAAAATGAATATCTAGGAAGCAGGCAAAGGAGTCAATGAAAAAGTACAGGTTGGGAATGAGTTTAGAAAGTTGAGAAAGGCAGTAGTAATAAGGAAATGTAGACTGTACAGTGTACAGTGTGATTTGCTGGCACAGATCGATAGACAGAGTGACAGATGGGCTGCTGATCACCTCAATCCTCCTTCTGCTTGTCTGGGATCTCTGAGATTGATGGTGGTGGGTGGTTTTGGTGGTGGTGGTATTGGGGTGGTATTGGGGGTGAGAGTGAGGATAGTGAATTCGGTTATTTTTTACCTAGCTGTCATTCTTGATAATATATTCCACCCCCTTTTCTCTTTGTGTTTCTGTCTCTCTTATTTTGTCTGTCTAGTCGATGTGTTTGTTCATTTGTCTGTTTTCTGTTCCTGACTTTATTGTGTTCTGTCTGTCTGTCTGTCTGTCTGTCTGTCTGTCTGTCTGTCTGTCTGTCTGTCTGTCTGTCTGTCTATCTGTCTGTCTGTCTGCCTGTCTGTCTGTATCTGTGTGTGTCTCTCTCTATTTCCATCTCTCTCTTTCTCTCTTTCTGACTCTCTGTCTCTGTCTCTCAACCCCTGTCTCTCTGTCTCTGTCTCTTTCTCTCTCTATATATCCAATATATATATATATATATATATATATATATCTATATATATATATATCTATATATATATATATATATATATAATATACATACATATATATAATAATAATCAGCAATAAGTACGTGTGTAATCATTTTATTTACAGAGCCATTGTGTTTTGATTCCTCACCTGTGCCTCTGTTTACCTGCGTATAATATACATTCATGGGGTAAGATTATCGTAAAATACATAAAGGCTGAAATCCCCGGAAATGAATAATATCCATAAAGAAGTAAATAATGTGGAAAATACTGACAAAATCACCAAAAGTGAACAAAAAATATTACCCACATCAACCTTACCCTTATTGCCTACCATATTACCGCACTATTATGCACTTGCTGTATACATAGAATAAATATATATATATATATATATGTATATGTATATATATATATATAATATATTATATATATATATATATATATATATATATATATATATATATATATATATATATATATATATATCCCTCTGTGTCTCTCCCTCTCTCTCTCGCTAGTTCTCTCTCTTTCTTTCTTTTTCTGCCCCTTTGTCCAATGCTAAACGAACAGTAATCTATAAAATTGCCATTATCCTTGTCTTTCCTTCTCTCAGAAAAAAAGCCACAACAGCCAACAGTTTACTAAAGCATAATATGCTTAGTCGCATACTATAACGACCAGACAGCAACTAAGGAAACACATCTAGACACTATAATGACAATAATCATGAACATTCGGAATTTGGCAAATAGTGTCTTTGTTTTTTTCACAAAACAAAATGGCATAGCTTCTGTACTTCAAATTATGTTGAGTGGCCTCGACACTCCTGTCATGCCTCCGCTTTTCTCATCTCAACTTCTTTTCATGTACTTTCTTTTCTTTCCTCCTCTTCTCTTCTTCATTGTCTTTTTTCCCTTTGCAATTCTTCTTCTTCTTCTTCTTCTTCTTCTTCTTCTTCTTCTTCTTCTTCTTCTTCTTCTTCTTCTTCTTCTTCTTCTTCTTCTTCTTCTCAGTTTTTCGTCTTCAAAATCTTCTTTCTTTTCAAATTTTCCCTCATCAAATTCTACATCTTTTTAAATTCTGTTAATTCTTCTTCTTTGACAAAAGTTGAGGTCCTAGCACAGTAACACACTTCCATTATTTTTTTCACTCTCCATCTAGCTTGCCAGAGAACAGCTTGTATAGGAGTTGAAATAACAGAAAACAGTAACAACATTTTGTAAATGATTTGTTTTTCATGATCGCGGGTTACATTGCGAAAGGAAGACAATGATACTGGCGGTCCGGCCTATAGAACAAAAACATGAACTTCCAGAGAGTGAAAGAGCAAGTAATGCTACATTATTATATGCTGGGATCCCAGGTAGTTTGAAAGAGCATCACGTGAGAGTGCCTCCTAATGATCTGAGATAGCAACAGAACAACAAGATGGTAGCCTGGATGGTTGGTAAGTTGGCTGACAAACCTCCTTCAAATGAATGAATGAACACACAATTAAATCATAAGACAACAAGCCAGCAAGCAAACCAACTAAACAGCCAACCAATTAACCAACCAACCAACCAACCAACCAGCCAACCAACCAACCAACCAGCCAACCAACCAACCAACCAACCACTCAATCAGCCAACCTACGAACCAACTAACTAGCCAGCCACCCAACTATCTAACCAATCCGAACATCCAACCAATCAAATAAACCCAAATGAATAAGGTAAAGACTTGATTCACCAAGACTAATCAATTAAGCAATACATGATAAATACTAGTTCCTAGTGAGTATTAGTTCCTCACTACTTTTTCCTCAATAATACATGATAAATACTGTGTTTTTCTTTGAATGTTTTGGAAAAAAAACTAAAAGTAAAGAAACAATGACTTTCTTTTTCATTCTTGTTTTTTCCTTAAAAGAAGAAGGGAGAATAGGACTTACTGACGTCGCCATACGAACATTTTGTTTTTTGTTTTTTTCTCGCAAGTTCCCCCCCTAAAGCCTGCAGTCTATCTTCCAGACATTGATGGGCCATCATTCTACTTTGTGCTGACAGCAGAACAGTCTGAGAGGGGAGCTCGCGGTCAGTCTTTCTCCATAAAACTTGGAGAGTCAAGACAGAAGTTACAGGGGTGAGGTGAGTCCGTGTTCCAGTGGTCACACACTTGACGAAAGAGAGCGAAATGTTGTGGGTTTGATTCGATCCATAAAACAGATTTTTTTTGCTTTTAGTTCCAGATTGCAGGCTGGTGTGGTAGCCTTTGAAGTGAGACGACAGATATAAGACATGTACGCAAAGTGCATGTAAACCACCTAATTTTTTATTTGAAAAGAAAATCTCAGTAATTTAATATGTAACTTTTCAGCAGTGTAAGGCTCATCAGAGATCAAGAAGAGAAAACGGGGATAGATCGGCCATACGCTCCGCAAGCCTACTTCAAATGTCACCAGGCAGACCCTTGATGGAATCCACAAGGGAAACGGAAAGTGTGTCGACAAAATCAGACCATGCGCAGAAGCATTGAATCAGAGACGAAGGCGGCCGGAATGACGTGGGCCGAGCTGAAGAGGATCTTCAAGAACCGAATTTGTTGGAGGGGCGTTGTTGCGGCACTTTGTTCCCCAGGTAATCCATAGGCATAAGTCAAGTTAAATCAATAAGGCTCATCTATATTTGGCTGCTGGCCCCACAGTAGTCTGAGATTAAACAACCCCCATATGGATTTTTAAATCTGAGGATACAACATACCCAATCAGAGCACATAGCAAGTGCGGAGAAACCGAAATGAGCGTCGTGGGAACACATCAGCACAAGAACATCACACAAAAACATAAAGCAGCACAACTAAAAAAAAGACAAAATAAGACTACTAGTCATCGTCAAGAGAAAGAAAAAAAACATAATAGCGATCGACAAAAAAGATAGCTAGAAGACGATAAGGAGGAGATGGAGAAGGAGGAGGAAGATGCGACGTATTGGCTTCAGATGGCATTTGCCTTGTCGAGAGTCCATTAGCAATGTCATCACATTGGCCAAACCACAGGAGATGGGGGTAACGAGGTCACTGGCATTTTATGATTGCTTGGGATTGCAGTTTGCCGCAGTCATTGTGGAAAGGGAAGGTGGGTGGATGGATGGGGGTTGAGATGTGTTGCTGTCGATGTGAGATGATGGTAGACCATTTGACACATAATTATCCCCCCAAAACGCTGTTACTGAACGGTAAAGAAAACGATAACTACCATATATCATAGTCATGATGATATAAAAGTATAACACACACACACACACATGCACACGCATACAACACACACACACACACACACACACACACACACACACACACACACACACACACACACACACACACACACACACACACACACGCCATCCCCCCCACAAACACACATACACACACGCACATGTATGTGTGTGGATTTGTGATCTGTGTGATCTGTGTGATCTGTGTGATCTCTGTGTGTGTGTGTGTGGTGTGTGTGTGTGTGTGTGTGTGTGTGTGTGTGTGTGTGTGTGTCTGTGTCTGTGTCTGTGTCTGTGTCTGTGTGTGTGTTTGCTTGTGAGTATGTGAGAACGCACGTGTGTGTTTGTGTCTGTGTATGTATGTGTGTTTGTGTGTGTGTATATATATATATATATATATATATATATATATATATATATATATATATATATATATATATATATATATATATATATACATTATGTGTGTCCATGCAATGCGCGCATAATTATGTGTATGTATTAGTTTCTTATACGTGGGCAGACATTTTAATCTCATATGTCAAATTTTATATGTTAATTTTTTGAAGGAAAAAAATGTGTATAACATATTTTACGTACCTCCCTCGTGCCTTGTCTAGACAAATGGCTTATGTATTATTCACCACAACGACTTCTAATCCCGAAAACAACGTGACATTTCAAGCAGGACTATGGAAAGTATGAACATTTTATTCCCAGCCCCCCCCCACCCCCCCCTCCTCTCCCCTCCTCTCCACCCCCACCTATGTCTCATGTGATAATAACTGGTTGTCAGCACACTGCCAAACGCTGATGTCACTATTTAATTTTTACTGTGATCCTGAAAGTTAACATAAATATTGCCACCTCATTATCATCATCCACAATCTTCAGTGGTCCTTTATTGATGTATATTTTATTTTGCTAATTGATATTGCTTCGCCCGGCTAACACACACACACACACACACACACACACCACACACACACACACACACACACACACACACACACACACACACACACACACACACACACACACACACACACACACACACACATACACAACACACACACACACAATATATATATATATATATATATATATATATATATATATATATATATATATATATATATATATATATATATATATATATATATATATATATTATATATATATATATAAAGAGAGAGAGACAGAGACGGAGACGGAGACGGGACAGATGTCATAAATCACAACGCTAGACACAAAGGATAATCGAACATTGTCCCAGTCAGCTGCTGTCGAGTGATCACACCACACAACATCGACCACACAGACAATGAAGAACATAGGAACTGTCTACAGAGGAAATGACCTACGAAATGACTACACGTCCTCTCCTCGTGTCCCCAGTAACTATTGAGAAATCCAGGAGAAAACAATTCTTTGTCAGATGTCTTAGACGAGAAGAAAACAGATTCTAGACAAGGCGAAATAGCCTTGGTGGTCAGAGTGATGTGCTCACGATCTGGCAACCAGGTTTCGAATTTCGTTCAAGAGGATTTTCCCGCTGGGGTTAACATCTGTGCCGACTCCACTCTCCCCAAAAGTCGTTCGGATGAGAGTATAAACCAAAGTCTCGTGTGCGAACGCACGCAGAACATCTCGCGCACATTAAAAAACATGTTCCGGTTTACGGAAGAGTAGGCCATTTCCGTTATCCTCGAAATAAAAGAATAAGTAAATGATAAATACACAAAAACGCACACATACACACATTTATTTATTTGTTTAATTGCTAATTGATTAATTGATTAATTAATTTATTATTTATTCTTATTATTGTAGGCATCAGTTACTGAAGACTATGGAGATGCGCCCTAGGCTCTAGAAACCCAAAGCCTGGGTAAGTATGGAATGGAGGATGGTAATAAGCTCTCTTTCATGTTAATTTTTACATGATATATGTATAGATATATAGGACTGGTAGTCAATTTGTAGATTATAGATAAATATCATGTATATGTATAGGACTGGTAATCCCTTTGTAGATTATAGATAAATATTATGTATATATGTATATTATATATATATATATATATATATATATATATATATATATATATATATAATATATATATATATATATACATACAATAATATGTATATACATATATAAAGTATATATTCATAGTGTAAGATAGTAAGGATGTAACACTATCAGAGTAAAGTGAACATTGTCTGACCCCAGGACAGTGACTGTTAAACACTTTGTACCATCACGTGACAGAGACTAACAGGCTAACGGAGCAGTCTGTGCAGGAAATGACCTCTGAACTGACTGCTGGCTGGTCCTCTTTTGTCTGACCACTGACAGCAGAAGAACAAGAAACAATCCTTCCCCACCTGTCTCTGGGGGGAAGAAGGGGGATGGGGGAAGGCAGACACAGAATGAACATCGTCATGTGGCAGTGAACGTTGGCACATATAGCTCCACAGAAATAACAATCTTGTCATATGTATTTGGTTTTCCCCCCCAAATAGTTCTGCTCCCAGTTTGATACACCCTTCAGTGCAAGGACAGTTACAGATTACAAAAGATCAGTCTCTTTTAGTGCTTTTTATTCAAAATAGTTTCTCAGAAAGATAATATAATTCTTGTTTTTGTGTTTCAGAAGATTGATAACAATCTCAGACTATGCCATTCATCACTCAAAAAAATTACAAAAGCAAAAGGAGGAGAGAAACATTAAAACACACTGTTTTAGTTGAAACTGTATAAAAACAAGCATGTTTTGTAAAGAAAAAAATCAGTGTGCCTTCACTATTGTCTCAAACATGCTATTTTGACCTTTAGGTGTTCAGGCTCACTACAAGATGGTGTTTTTTTAATTTGTTTTAGAAAAAAAATGTGGTTCTTAATGGAAAAACGTACATACATTGACTACGTAAAAGATGAAATACATCTGCATAGCCATTATTTTTTTAACTTTTTTTGGTGTCGCTTATAAAATTGGGAAACAACAGTTGCATTTTAAAATAATCCTAGACCTGGCTAGAGCTATGAACAGTAGAAATCTGACAATCTGATATCTTCGTATTTGTTTCCGCTGATACATGAGGCTGTGTACTGTCACTGCTGATATTCAGTGTGATCATCTTGGGATGCGCGCTTCACCTCACACAATAACATTCTGATTGCTTCTGTTCCAATGTCCGGGACTGCTTAGGAATATTGTGTTTGGCTGTCCTGCTGTTGTTGTTGTTGTTGTTGCTATTGTTGTTGTTGTTGTTCTTACTGTTGTTGTTGTGTTGTTGTTATTGTTGTTCTTTTTTCTTCTTTTTCTTGTTGTTGTTGTTGTTGTTGTTGTTGTTGTTCTTCTTCTTCTTCTTCTTCTTCTTCTTCTTCTTCTTCTTCTTCTTCTTCTTCTTCTTCTTCTGTCTTTCTGTCTTTCTGTCTTTCTGTCTTTCTGTCTTCCTTCCTTCCTTCCTTCCTTCCTTCTTCCTTCCTTCCTTCTTCCTTCCTTCTTCTTCTTCTTCTTCTTCTTCTTCTTCTTCTTCTTCTTCTTCTTCTTCTTTTCTGTCTTTCTGTCTTTCTGTCTTTCTTTCTTCCTTCCTTCCTTCCTTCCTTCCTTCCTTCCTTCCTTCCTTCCATCCTTCCTTCCTTCCTTCCTTCTCTTCTTCTTCTTCTTCTTCTTCTTCTTCTTCTTCTTCTTCTTCTTCTTCTTCTTCTTCTTCTTCTTCTTCTTCTTCTTCCCCATCTCCTTCTCCTCCTCCTCCTCCTCTTCCTCCTCCTCCTCTTCTCCTCCTCCTCTTCCTCCTCCTCCTCTTCCTCCTCCTCCTCTTCCTCTTCCTCCTCTTCCTCTTCCTCCTCTTCCTCCTCCTCGTCTACACCTTTTCTTTCTGGTATTTTTGTATGTCATACACTTTTACTACCTGGAAGACCTCTCTTGTGTCGATATCACTTCTATATCGGTGCTCTGACAGTGGTCTATTCTGGTCCACGATTGATTTCATCCCCAAACTTTTTATTGACCTTAAGAGCCAACGTCTTTCTCTGTACCAGCAGAAAAAAAACGTTAAGTGGTCAGAGCCTCAGATTTGTGAATCTGCTGCTATCTGTAGAGTTTGGTTCAAATCCCCACGGTTGCGAGCATTTCAAAAAAAAAATTGCCGCTTGTGACCTACATTGGTTCTTACTCTATTGCCGTCGCTAGTAGTGTAGTGTAGTGTAGTGTATGTGTAGTGTAGTGTAGTGTAGTGTAGTGTAGTGTAGTGTAGTGTAGTGTAGTGTAGTGTAGTGTGGTGTGGTGTGGTGTGTGGTGTGGTGTGGTGTGTGGTGTGGTGTGGTGTGGTGAGGTGCGGTGAGGTGCGGTGCGGTGCGGCGCGGCGCGGCGCGGTGCGGTGAGTGGTGATGTGAGTGTGGTGTGTGGGAGTGTGGTGTAGGGTGTAGTGTAGTGTAGGAGTGTAGCGTAGCGTAGCGTTAGTGCGTAGCGTAGCGTTTAGTGTAGTGTAGTGTAGTGTTGTGTTGTGTAGTGTAGTGTAGTGTAGTGCATGTAGTGCAGTGCAGTGCAGTGTAGTGTAGTGTGTAGTGTAGTGTATGTATGTAGTGTAGGTAAACATAGCGTAAATAGTGTAGTGTAGTGAGTGTAGCGTAGTGTAATGATGTAATGTAGTGTGATAAATCAGATCAGATCAGAGTCCGTTACCCCTTCGTCCCCCCTCTCCCCCAACCTTATGCTATTAAGCTACTTCAGAACACACCACCCCCACCCGCCCCACCCACCCCCCCCCACCCCTCAAACAAAAGAAAAAGAAAAAAAGAAAAGAACAAGCAAAAGGAAAAAAAGATCTCGTTACTAAGGAATGACGCATCTTGACACAGGGTGTCTGGGTAAATTTTACGATGAAGATGAAGAAGGTAATAAGGAAGAGCGTACCATAACAGTATGGTTTGCTGGAACAGATCAATAAGAGTGACAGGTGAATTGATGATTCACGTACGTAAATCGTTCTTTTGATTGTCTGGGTCTCTTAAGATTGATGGTGGATGGCTTTAAGAGAGAGAGAGAGAAGGGACAATTAATAAAGTAAGAGAGAGAGAAGAGAGAGAGAGAGAGAGAGAGAGAGAGAGAGAGAGAGGAGAGAGAGAGAGAGAGAGAGAGAGAGAGAGAGAGAGAGAGAGAGAGAGAGAGAGAGAGAGAGAGAGAGAGAGAGAGAGAGAGAGAGAGAGAGAGAGAGAGAGAGAGATGGAAGAGAGAGAGAGAGAGAGAGAGAGAGAGAGGAGATTAAAGAAAAGAGAGAAGAGAGAAGACAGACAGACAGACAGACAGACAGACAGACAGGACAGAAGACAGAGACAGAGACACAGAGACACAGAGACGAGAGAGACAGACAGACAGAGGGAGAGACAGACAGACAGAGACAGGACAGAGAGCAGAGACAGAGGTAGAGACGAAGACAGAGATGGCATCAAATCTTGTTTAATCTGTATAAAGTTGCACAGTTCTTATATAAAATTTAAAACATTTACAATGTGAAAGCTCCCACATGACTTCTGTGGATAGCAAAGCTTTGAGCAACATGATTCAATTGGAGTCAGGACAGTGGAGCTGTCTAAGTCCTTACTGTATATTGTCAGTTTTCCATTGTGGATAATTGTGTAGATAAAATCTGAAATAGCAGAGAAACGTGTGTCTATTCTCAAGATTTCATGTTCTTGGATACCAGAGCGGGAATATAGTTTATTACAGTAAAAATACACATATTGTGATACGTCTGTCCACAAAATGATACTGAGATCGCCATAGTAGGACGAGGAACATGTTTTTTAAGTAATCAAACAGTTGTAATTATCCTGCAATATGTAAAGGTATCTCTGATGATATGTGACGCTCCACCACATAATAAGTCGGAGTACACCAGCGGTCAATTTTTAGTTAAAGACATTATCAATGGGCATTAAAGTGGCTATCAAATACAAAAAACAGATTGAAAATCGGACAATTCTATGCAAAGTTATTACAAATTGAAATGATAGACTGCAGGATGTGACAAAATGAGAAACGGGCAAGTTTATTTTCGTAACAGGATGTTAGAATGAGGGCTTGGGCATTTTCAAAACACGTTTAAAAGCAAGAGGAATAAAAATTATGCCTTAATATTTCATTATAAGGTAGATAAACCGATATAGTTTAATAATCAATCAAAATCTCAAAATTGACAACTTGACCCCCACCTGCCTTTAATGGCTCCTAGTGCAAAATTGGGTAATGTGCTAAGCGACTCATTTTGTGGTGGAGCGTCACATATATGAATTTTAATGTTTTTTGTCTGTAGGGGAGTTACTGAACAGAACCTGTATTGACAATTCTGGGTAAACAGTGTAGAAACACAGCAGCACTAAGATCCATACATTTTTTTCTGTATTCAAAACAAATATTTATATTATAAGAAAAAACAAAACTGTAGTTCATGTTAGAATTCAGTGTGCTGTAAAAACATCAAAACATAAATCTTAACCATATTCTTTAAATCAAAGAATGTCATATTTGATATGCCATCTATCTATCTATCTATCTATCTATCTATCTATCTATCTATCTATCTATCTATCTATCTATCTATCTATCTATCTATCTATCTATCTATCTATCTATCTATCTATCTATCTATCTATCTATCTATCTATCTATCTCTCCCTAGTCTGCAAACCGCGAGGGCACGCACCCCTGATGACTTGACAACCAGTTCACTCTATGTCTCTCTCTATTCTGCCTTTCTCAGGGTTTTGTTGAGTTCTAGGCCTGTCCATTTGCTCATGTTGTCTTCCAGCCTCTTCTTTGGTCTGCCTCTTTTTCTTCCTCCTTGGACAGTGCCTTGTAGTATTGTTTTTGAAAGTCCTTCTGATCTTATTTAATGTACATCCTACCATATTTACTGAATGATGTTCTCAGGTAATAAAATATAGTAACACATATGTGGGAGATCCTTCAAACAACAAGACCCCCTAGAGATAGAGAGCCTAACAAACTAACACTTAATCTAAAGGTCACCATGCTATTAAAGTTATATTATTGAGACACACCCGCACACTCATGTCAGGCCATTTTCTTTAACATCCAGAATGACAGGGTAATGACTCTTGACACCAGTAGAGTTCCCTTACGAGACAGCTGTCAAATAATTATTTCCAATTTCTCTGCTGTCACTGGTCATATTGGACAGGACTGGTAGTCATTTCCTGGGCCATTTCTTCCACACACTGTCTCTGTTTCCTGTCATTCTCTGTGGCCAATATTGTGGGATAGTCACTTTGCTGGAGAATTGACAATGTGACAATGCTGTCTTCTTTGTATGTAGAACCTCTCTGTTTTATGACCACATCTCTGTTTGTCTGTCTGTTTGTGTTTGTTTCTGTTTTCTTTCTTTGCTTGTTCTCTCTTTTTTTCTTTCTTTCTTCCTTTTTTCAGTCCTTATTCTGTCTGTCTTTCTTTATCTCTTTCTTTCATCTATTTTATTCCTTCATTTTCAGTCTGTTTCTTCTTACCTCTCTTATTTGAAATTCTTTTTTTCAATTTTTCTTCTTCATCTTTGCAATTCGTCATGTTACAGAGTGCAGATATTTGATCTGCCGTGACTCTGTACGACTTCACTTCTCAGCAACAACAGCAGGGTCAGACAGTGGGAATGTGGCCACACGAAAGAGGCTGCATAAATACTACATTTCACCACTAGGGGCAGAAAAGGTTTGTAACCACCCCCAACAATACAGAACCCGCACAATTTGCAGGTGTGGATCTAAATTTAGATCCAGGTTGGTGGGACTGGCAGACCTCATCCCATGGGAAGTACTCTAATTACCGCCCCATCACATTCATGCCACACCATTGTGTGAATAGGACCCTAAGCAACAAAGGGTATTCACTGATGATGTCTGGATTCTGAATTATCTATTTTCTGAAGAGGTGTTTCACAAAAGAATAGTTATTAATAATTCTGGTAAAGCGGTCTAGAAGCACACTGCAACACTATAAGTCTATAAAAGTTTCTATTGAAAATAGATAGGCTATATACTGTAAAATAAGATAGCTGAGGATAACATTCATTGCATGGTTAACACACCAAAATATCGAGCTGCACACTAATCTTGAGAAACGTATGTCATATCTAAACCACGTTTTACTATATGTACTAAATAAAATCATGGTAAATATTACCAAAAAAAACAATTAAAAGCCTGACAAATATCTAAACTAAAGGCCAGGGCACAGTTGTTAATTTATTTTTGAGACACACCAGCACACTCTTCTTAGGCCATTTTCCATTTTCCTTAACATCCAGAATGACAGGGTAATGGGTCTTTTGACACAGTCAGAGTTTCCTTACAAGACAGCTGTCAAATAATTATTTCTGGTATTTCTGCTGTCACTGGTCATATTAGACAGGACTGGTAGTCATTTCCTGGGCCATTTCTTCCACAGGCTGTCTCTATTTCCTGTCATTCTCCGTGGCCAATATTGTGGGATAGTCCCTTTGCCGAAGATTGGACAATGTGACAATGCTGGCTTCTTTTTTGTGCATAAAACCCCTGTTTTATGACTGCCTCTCTGTCTGTTGTCCATCTCTGTCTCTTAGGCTTTTTTTTTCTAGATTTCTTTCTTTATGTCTGTCTTTCTTCCATTTTTTGTCTTTCTTTCTTTCTTTCATTTATTCATCCCTTCTTCTTCTTCCGCTTCCTCCTCCATGTCTCTTCCTCTTGTCCTTGTTGTTGTTGTTGTTGTTGTTGTTGTTGTTGTTGTTCTTCTTCTTCTTCTTCTTCTTCTTCTTCTTCTTCTTCTTCTTCTTCTTCTTCTTCTTCTTCTTCTTCTTCTTCTTCTTCTTCTCCTCCTCCTCCTCCTCCTCCTCTTTCTTCTTCTTCTTCTTCTTCTCTTGTTCTTCTTCTTCTTCTTCTTCTTCTTCTTCTTCTTCTTCTTCTTCTTCTTCTTCTTCTTCTTCTTCTTCTTCTTCTTCTTCTTCTTTGCAATTCTTCTTCGGAATTTTTGTTTTGTTCTTCTTCTTCTTCGCAATTCTTCTTCTTCACAATGCGTCTCCTCTTTCTTCTTTTTTTCTTCTTCTTTTTTTCTTTTTCTTCTCCTTTTCCCTCTTCTTCTTTGAAATTCTTCTTTGCATTTTTTCTTTGCAATTCGTCATACTACACAACTCTGTGAATAGTACCCTAAACATCAAAGAAAAGTAGTAACTAGATGGAGACCTCTGTTCTCTTGAGTAGCAGTGGAAATAGATAATTGGCGACAGCAAAAAGAGATATGCTTAGGTAGTCTGGCAGACAGAATCAGACCGACACCAACATTGTATTGTAAGCAGGATGGTTTTAAGTAGTGCTACTGCTATTGTGATCCAAAGGGTATTTACTGAGGGTGTCTGGATTTTGAATAATTTATTATTTTTTGGGAGAAGAATTACACTAAATAATCCTGATAGATAATTCTGGAAAAACAGTCTAGAAATACACTGCAACACTATAGGTCTATAAAATTTTGTATTAAAAAAAGATAAGTTATATACTTTAAAATATGGTAGTTGATAATTGCAATAATTGAGTGGTTAACACACCAAAATATCAAGCTCCACCCTAAATTTGAGCAAACATGCCATATCTAAACCATGCTTTACTATATTTAATAAATGATGTCATGGAAAAATTATGTCATAACACATAGGTGGGAGATTCTGCATTCTACGAAATACACATAAACATTGAGATAAAAAAAAAGCCCAAGAAATGTCTAGATTAAAGGCCACCCCACAATTGTAAATTCATTTTTGAGACACACCAGAACACTCATGCTAAGCCATTTTCCTTAACATCCAGAATGACAGGGTAATGGGTCTTTTGACACCTCCAGAGTTCCCTTACAAGACAGCTGTCAAATAATTATTTCTGGTATTTCTGCTGTCACTGGTCATATTGGACAGGACTGGTAGTCATTTTCTGGGCCATGTCTTCCACAGACAGTCTCTGTTTCTTGTCATTCTCTGTGGCCAATATTGTGGGATAGTCATTGTGTACCGGTGGGAACGTGTGACGTGGACTGGATGTGAAGAAAACACACCTGCATATTCCATTATCTTTGAAATAAAAAATAAAATAAAATAGAGTGATGGAAATGAACCAAAAAGGTCCTGACCATCCAGAGAATGGCTGTGTCCCCATGTCTGACAAAGAAGTATTTATCTCACTGTAAAAAACCCACATCTATCCGTGCTCTGCACTACTAGATAACGAGGAAACCTTTCAAACACAAAATCAATCTTGCTTTAATACCTAGCACCTTAGGTTTTAGGCCTTGTCCATTCGCTGCAGAATGTAGACCTCTCTCTGTAGCAACTCTCTCTGTAGCAACCTTCCCTCTGTAGCAACCTTCCCTCTGTAGCAACCCTCACTCCCTCTGTAGCAACCTTCCCTCTGTAGCAACCCTCACTCCCTCTGTAGCAACCTTCCCTCTGTAGCAACCCTCACTCCCTCTGTAGCAACCTTCCCTCTGTAGCAACCCTCACTCCCTCTGTAGCAACCTTCCCTCTGTAGCAACCTTCCCTCTGTAGCAACCCTCACTCCCTCTGTAGCAACCTTCCCTCTGTAGCAACCCTCACTCCTTCTGTAGCAGCCCTCCCTCTCTCTGTAGCAGCCCTCCCTCCCTCTGTAGCAGCCCTCCCTCACCTCCTCTATAGCAGCCCTCCCTCTCTCTATAGCAGCCCTCCCTCTCTCTATAGCAGCCCTCCCTCTCTCTATAGCAGCCTCCCTCTCCTCTATAGCAGCCCTCCCTCTCTCTATAGCAGCCCTCCCTCCCTCTATAGCAGCCCTCCCTCCCTCTATAGCAGCCCTCCCTCTCTCTATAGCAGCCCTCCCTCCCTCTATAGCAGCCCTCCCTCCTCTATAGCAGCCCTCCCTCTCTCTATAGCAGCCCTCCCTCCCTCTGTAGTAACCCTCCCTCTGTAGCAACTTCTTCTCTGTAGCAACCCTCCCTCTGTAGCAGCCCTCCCTCCCTCTGTAGCAGCCCTCCCTCCCTCTGTAGCAGCCCCCCCTCCTCTGTAGCAGCCCCTCCCTCCCTCTGTAGCAGCCCTCCCTCCCTCTGTAGCAGCCCCCCTCCCTCTGTAGCAGCCCCCTCCCTCCCTCTGTAGCAGCCCTCCCTCCCTCTGTAGCAGCCCTCCCTCCCTCTGTAGCAGCCCCCCTCTGTAGCAACCCTCCCTCTGTAGCGGCCCTCCCTCCCTCTGTAGCATCCCTCCCTCTGTAGCAACCCTCCCTCCCTCTGTAGCGGCCCTCCCTCTGTAGCAACCCTCCCTCTGTAGCGGCCCTCCCTCTGTAGCGGCCCTCCCTCCCTCTGTAGCATCCCTCCCTCTGTAGCAACCCTCCCTCTGTAGCAACCCTCCCTCCCTCTGTAGCGGCCCTCCCTCTGTAGCAA
>CM060330.1:14732364-14742364 GCA_030674155.1 Stramonita haemastoma
GACCATCAATGTTTAATGTCGGATACTGTTTTCTTCATATAGACATTGTATATCGGTATGCTTTCTTTGTCAATTTATATGATTACGTATTAATTACGTAATAGCTGTGGAGTGTTTTTTGACAGAAAATAGAAGATATACGAAAAAGATAATACAAGACAGAGGGAGTGTAGAGAAGAAAGAAAAGAAAGAAAGAAAGAAAGAAAGAAAAAGAAGAAGAAAGAAAGAAAGAAGAAGAAAGAAAGAAGAGCGAAAGAAAGAAAGAAAGACAGAAAGAAAGAAAGAAAGAGAGAAGAGAGAAGAAGAAAGAAAGAAGAAGAAGAGAGAAAGAAGAGAGAAGAGAGAGAGAGAGAGAGAGAGGAGAGAGAGGAGGAGAGAGAGAGAGAGAGAGAGAGAGAGAGAGAGAAAGGAGAGAGAGGTGTGTGTTTGTGTTTGTGTGTGTGTGCGTGCGTGTATGTATGTATGTATGTATGTATGTATGTATGTATGTATGTATGTATGTATGTATGTATGTATGTATGTATGTATGTATGTATGTATGTATGTATGTATATGCATGCATGCATGCATGCATGCATGTATGTATGTATGTATGCATGTATGCATGTATGTATGTATGTATGTATGTATGTATGTATGCATGTATGTATGTATGTATGTATGTATGTATGTATGTATGTATGTATGTACGTACGTACGTACGTACGTACGTACGTACGTACGTACGTAGGGAAACGAACTGCCTGGCAGGTGTGTCAAACTTTAAAACAGATGTTTCAAAACCCCTTTCGGCATGTAGCCTTCTATTCCCCCTTGTCGAGAGAAAGAAGCAGTTCATTTATTATTCACAACTCCAACTTCTCTTACAGACAATGTGTGACATTTCCAAGTGAGCTACGGAGTATACAAGCACTTTAATTTCCAGCCTCCCTCTCTATCCTCTCCCTTCTACTTCATTCCAATCTCTTGGGATTCAGAACCACTGTCAGCGAAATTACAAACTTGTATTACATGTACACACAGGGACGGGATAGCTCAGTGGTCAGAGCATTCGCTTTCCCCAAGCTAAGGTTAAGCAGCATCGAGCATGGTTACCAATTGGATGGGTGACCGTTTGCATGTCTTGGCTTCAGTACAGTCCCCCAGTCCATCCAGCTGTAAATGGGTACCTGCCCTCTTTAGGGTCAGATGAAGTAAAGCAGCGAGGGAGAGGAGATGGGCGCCGCCCTCAATATGCTGGCCCCTAGAGAAGTTGAGGTCTTTGATGCCTCTCTCCCCTACGACCACATAGGTTATGGAGCACCTTTACCTTTTTACGTATGTACACACACAATTTGAATGGAAGCAGATATAGTTTTATTCAAATTCGGGGTTTCTCTAATAAGTGCTACTTGAAATAACAGTGCTATTTAAAAAAAGGTAATTAATACCAGGTTTTGAGTGCAAATATTTTCCCTCGAATATTTGAGATTTTGTTCAAAGATGCAACAAGTTGTAAAATATTGCACGTACATGAAGCTACAGCTGCAAAGTTTGGCAAAACAAAAAAGGAGTTAGGAATGATAAGTGAAGAATACATGATTATTATATGAGTTTTGTTGGTTTCTTTTTGCTATACGCGACAAACACATATACACGCACACACAAACACCCATACGCACCCACGCACGATCGCGCGCACACACACACACACACACACACACACACACACACACACACACACACACACACACACACACACACACACACACACACACACACACACACACACCTCTCTCTCTCTCTCTCTCTCTCTCTGTCTGTCTGTCTGTCTGTCTGTCTGTCTGTCTGTCTGTCTGTCTCTGTCTCTGTCTCTGTCTCTGTCTCTGTCTCTCTCTCTCTCTCTCTCTCTCTCTCTCTCTCTCCTCTCTCTCTCTCTCTCTCTCTCTCTCTCTCTTGAAGTAGTCAAGTCACATAAAGTCTTAGGTCTTATTGTAGATAATAATTTATCATGGTCTGATCACATTAGTAAACTATCCAAACGAGTGTCAACAAAGGTTTTTCAGTTATCTAAAATTAAAAATTTCCTTCCTTTTCATGCTCGAAAACAATTTTTCCACGCTCACATAAAATCAGCTATAGATTACGCATCCTCTCTTTGGGACTGTGCTAGTGAAAACACATTAAAACCACTCACTCAAAGTTACAGACGAGCACTAAAAATCCTCCTCCTTAAGTCATCGTCATTAACTCCAGAAGATTATAAATTACTTGATATTCTATCACTGAAAAACAAATTAAAATATAACAAAGGTATTCTAATGCATAGACTTATATCACATATAGTACCTGCTACCATTATTGATTTATTCCCAATTAATAGTAAACGACATACTCACAAACTTGCATTGTCAAAGCCTCGAATAGATTTGTTCAAATCAAGCCTACATTATTCAGGAGGTACCCTATGGAATTCATTACCAGAACCTCTCAAAAATTTAAAAAGCCATTATTCTTTCAAGAAAATGTATCGAGACCATCTATCATCGAACAATATATAACCCTCTCTCTTCTCTCTCTCTCTCTCTCTCTCTCTCTCTCTCTCTCCTCTCTCTCTCCTCTCTCTCTCTCTCTCTCTCTCTCTCTCTCTCTCTCTCTCTCTCTCTCTCTCTCTCTCTCTCTCTCTCTCTCTTCTCTCTCCAGCTATGAAGTATTAAGTTACATAATTGGTTGTTACAAACAGAATTATGCTATGTTTTTTGTGTGTTTTTTCTCCATTTTCTTGTTATTAGTTTGCTTTTACTAGTTTGTATCATTATAGAAGGCTGGATGTAAAAAAGCAATTGTCATGCTTACTCCTTCACCTTCAGAAAATAAAATTCAATCAATCAATCTCTTCTCTCTCTCTCTCTCTCTCTCTCTCTCTCTCTCTCTCTCTCTCTCTCTCTCTCTTCTCTCTCTCTCTTCTCTCTCTCTCTCTCTCTCTCTCTCTCTCTCTCTCTCTCTCTCTCTCTCTCTCTCCCTCCCTCCCTCCCTCTCTCATTACTTCCCTCCCTCAAATCGTCGGTTAGAAAAGCACTACGTAGCCTCTCACTAGATGTACCAAGTACGTAAAGTTCAGTAATGAAAAAGAAAGGTAAAAATGAAAATAGAAAAAAAAGAGCTTTCTTTACCAGACAGTCCTAATATTTTGTATTCCCATCAGATGCAGGGGCAGACATCATTTTAGCAGGAATTGATCTGCTGGCCAAAAACAACAAAAAAATTCCCAGGGAATAGAAGACAGTACCCAGAGTCATCATTATTCAGACACATCCGTCATTTTTGGATGTTGTGTACAAGTTCTCTACCAGTACTGTGTGGTCTTGGGATATTAAAAAAAGAAAACATGTTGATAACTTACAACAACAACATGATGATGATGATATTATGACAAGGAGGAGTAGGAGGAGGAGGAGGAGGAGAGGATGATAATGATGATGATGAGGAGGAGGAGGAGGAGGAAGAGGGGCAGGAAGATAATGATGATAACAACGACTATGGTGTTTATGATACTACTACTACTACTACTACTACTACTACTACTACTACTACTACTACTACTACTACTACTACTACTACTACTACTACTACTACTACTACTACTACTACTACTACTACTACTGATGATGATGATGATGATGATGATGATGATGATGATGATGATGATGATGATGATGATGATGATGATGATGACAATGATTACAGTAATGTTATGATAAATATACATAGCGCTGTACCTTCTGAAAAACGAGTCTTACACATACACACACACGCGCACGCACGCACGCACGCACACACGCACGCACGCACGCACGCACGCACGCACACACACACACACACACACACACACCACACACACACACACACACACACACACACACACACACATAGAGGAAAGCAACATCGTGCAGTGTGTAATGGGATGGGGGTGTCTGTTAAAAGCATAGACATAGTTATGTGGTGTAAATACAGGAAAAGAGAGTTATGATCATTAAGACAAAAATGAATGTGTCTGATGGCTGGATAAAGTAAATTTCTGGCTTTTTTTTTCGAACCTCAGCATAAAATAAATTTAAAATAAATGCGTCTCCAGACTGGATTTAAAAGTTTCTAACGTAGTAGGTATTGACATTTTTTCCGTAACTCTGACATGAAAATAGGTTTAAGATGAATGCGTCTTGTGCCTGGATTTGGAAGTGTCTAGAGAAGGTTTTATGGCTTTTTTTTATCATATTCTGACATGAAATAGGTTGAAAATGAAAGCGTCTTGAGACGTGATTTAAAAATGTCTTAATCATTCTTTTGGCTCCTTGTCTTTTACTTCAAGCAATATGTATGTTGATTGGATGTAGAGTATTTCTGTAAATTGCAAGATTAACTCCTGTGTGTGCTAATGTATTCTATTGCCATTTTTATGTTTTTATCTATTTGTTGTTTATTCAAATATATCGAGGATAATGGAATAAGCGCTCACGTGCTTATTCCCATCCAGTCCCCGTGTGTATGTAGTTTTGTAAGTCTTATCATCTGTTCCCACCGGCACACAAATACCTACTCTTACGAACAGCGTAAGAGGATTTAATGTGTGCGCAAGATGTTCTGCGTGCGTTCACACACACACACACACACACACACACACACACACAACACACACACACACACACAGTTTATAGTCTTTTACAGTATGTGCAATGTATGATATATTGTATGACATCATTTTTGCAGCTACTGCACAATTTTCTGCGTGAAATTAGATTAATTCTTTTTCAGGGTGATTGCGAAAGCACCAGAGCAGTGTGACCAATATATATATATTTTTTTTATTAATGTATTCATTGATATCGAGGATAATGCAATAAGCACAACAAATTCCTGTCTGTTTGAGCTTTCGGTTTCCTTCATAGAATCCCCCCCCCCTCACGGTTTTTCTTCCCTATAAGTTTGCCATGGACAACTATTTTATCGCCGCAGGTTCTTTAACATGTGTTTAATGCATGTTGTGCATGGGATCATGGTTTATCCAGTTACCAAAAATGACTAGCATCTACTTCACCAGTCTCGATCTAGTGAATGAGGTAAAAGTGAGGCACAAACGGAATTCGAACCTACAAGTTACCCTTTTCCAGGCAGGTGTGTTTTTTTCTAGGCCATCGATCTATTTTGACAGTGTACCTGATGCGTTTTTTTTTTTAATCAGTCTTTGGAAATAGAGTGTTATTGTTAAAAAAGGTGAAAAATGCTTCATGATCCGTAATCTTTTTTATTGAGTCTTTTTTATTTCAAGAATAATAAATAAGCGCTTATGTGTTGTTGTTGTTGTTGTTGTTGTTGTTGTTGTTGTTGTTTTACATTGAGTCCGTGTGTGCAAGCGGCTTTGTACAATTTTGTAATCCATTCCCGACTGGCACACATATGGTCTAAATTCTTCAGAAGGCACAACAGTTCTCAAAGCACAAAACACAGTCACACACACAACACACAACACACACACACAACACACACAACACACACACACAACACAACACACACACACACACACAACACACACACACACACACACACACACACACACACACACACACACACAACACACACACAAACACACACACACACACACACACACACAACACACACACACACACACACACACACACACACACACACACACACACACACACACACACAATCACACACTACACACATACACACACAACCAGCACACACACACACACACACACACACGCACACAACACACATCAAAGCAGGCGCAGCGCACGCAACCTGGGTTTATAGTCTCATGAAGGACATGAAAACACTATACTCAGCACGTGACAAATCAACGTAAAAAGTCAGACTGTCAAAAAAGTGTATGATTTATACAAAGCATGGCTGACAGCTGTTAAGAACATAAAACACATTGTTATTGTAATGTTGCGAAACACAAAAGGCATTGCTGAAACTAATCTTTGTGAATTGTTTACCTAGTGGATAAGGGATGAATCACAGAAAATAATTATAACAAAGCAAAACTCTCTGCTTACATCGTCTCTGTCTGACTTCTGTGTTTCTCTGTCTCTGTCTGTCTGTCTGTCTGACTCTCTCTCTATCTCTCTCAATCTATCTCTGTATCTCTGTATGTCTCTGTCTGTCGGTCTCTCTCACGTGTCAACACGCTACACACACACACGCACACAGCAAACACACCACACCACACACCACACACACACACACACACACACACACACACACACACACACACACACAACACTAGCAGAAAGTGAAAAAAATCATTCTATGGAAATTTTCACTTAAAGTGAACATAAAATAAATTGAAGACAACAACAAACACACACATGACACACGATGAAATACTACCATCTTAAAATAAACAAAATAAAGTTTAAAAAAATAATACAAAGAATGTAAACACCAAAAAGGGAAACAAGAAAACAACAGGAACAAAACGGATGAGAGAAACACGAAAACACGAACAACAAGAACAACAAAAAACAACATAAACAAAAAACATAAAAGGACAAGAACTACAAGAACAACTCTACAACCTCACAAAAGAGAAAAAAAAACAACAGCGGTCTGGGAGTGTCTAGACTGCAATCTGCATCATGCTCTAAGAAACATGCTTCGTCCCTTCATTTGCGCTGTCTGCAATAACAATGAATTTCTTTTTTTTTCAGACATAATAAATCAGACATCTTCTTTTAGCCCAGCTTAGGGAATCAAAACAACAGCATCAGCATCAGCTGAAACAAAACAGAGGAGCCAGACTAGAAGGTAAAGAGGAATGATTATCATCAAGGAAAACTCACGTCTGAAGGAGAAACATCGTGTTTTTTTTTCTTTGACATGTGTTGATGAATATATGGATATTAACAGCAACGAGGAAGCAAAGAGGTTGGCAGAATAATAAGTGGGTTTGTTTTTTTCTTGCTTTTATCGTTCAAAGGATGAACGTTATAATGGGTCTTTGTCAGGAGATAACACTTCAGGTTTTTTGGGGGAATTTTGTTGGTTGTTTTTTTTTGCTTTTTACTGTGATGGTGTCGCTAAGTGCAGAACACTCTCTATAACTTTCTTTGATACAGCTGTTTGCCTAAACATACACTAAGTAGAATATTTACTATTTGCATAAGGACAATGTGTTGGTAAAAAATTCTAGTGTATGATGAACAATTCTAACTTTTTTAAAGATCTTCTATCGATTTCAGAGATCGAGCACACTCCTAAGAATATACATCATCCATAATTTAAGAAGTTGAAAACACTTCGAAATAAAAAGTATCTGGGAATGTTTTTGACCACAAGTTCAACTGCGACGCCTAACACTGATGCTATTAAAAAAAAATGGGGCAACAACGTGTGTATCTTCCAAGGAAGCTTAACTCATTTTTTTGTTAACAAAAGATTCTTTCTTTCTTTTACAAGTCTTACTAGAGAGTGTTCTAACTTTTTGTGTTTTTTTTGCCAGTTCAAAAACCTTAGTGTTAAGGACAAGAATGGTCTTTAGAGAATTGTGAGAATCTGCTCAACAATAAATGGAGAACAACAAAGAGATCTTAAGTCGTGTTGTAATCTCATCTCCCTGATTTATTGTACGTGTGGGTAAGAGCATGGGCATACTTTGTGTGCACAGGTGCCTGTGTATTGTTCCTGTGCAGGCGCTGCGCGCGTGTGCGTGTGTGTGTGTGTGTGTGTGTGTGTGTGTGTGTGTGTGTGTGTGTGTGTGTGTGTGTGTGGTGTGTATGTGTGTGTGTGTGTGTGTACGTTTGTGTACTGTGTGTGTACGTGTGTGTGTACGTGTGTGTGTACTGTGTGTTTTTCTGGACTTTTCTCTGGACATCTTTTCAAGTGTTCTTTTTTCTTCCCCCATTATCATCTTTCTTTCATTCCTTTTTATTTATCCTGCTGCGAATATTCATTTGAGACCTGTAAAAAATGACACGGCAGTCTTCATGTTTACTGATCATTACTATATCTGGCTTGGCAAAAGTGGCTTTTGTGTTTCTGTTTCTCTTTGTCAATGATTTAGGGGTCTGTTGTTACTGTGTCTGACTGTCTCGCTGTTTCTCAAATAAAGTAAAAAAACTTGTGCTTTAGCCTATACATTTGTTTCTTTTCTTTTCTTTTCTTCTTTTCTTGTATTCTTATGTTTCGAGGACAATGGAATAAGCACTCATGTGCTTTTGTAATCCTCGTGTGCATGCAGTTTTGTCAATCTTGTCGTCCGTTCCCACCAGCACACAACGGCCTACTTTGCGAAAAGTGGAAAGTTTTTAACGTGAGACAACGTGACTCGCAGTCTTCAAAAAAAGGAAAACATAACAAAACTGACAAAAAATATGGAACGGGGTGGAGGGAGAGGATGGCTGTAACGAGAAAAGACAAAATGTAGATGGCAATAATCAAAAGGAGGGGGAGACATTTAGTTTTGGGTGGAGATTTTTTTGGCGTGTGTTCATCGTGTTGTCATAACATCGGCCAAACGACAGGAGACGGTAGTAACAGGCTTGGGGCCATTTCTTGATTGCCTTGGGTTTCCACATAGCTTAATGGCTGTCAGTGGGTTGAGTTCGACATGGCTGCAGCTAGTTTGAGTGAGATTGCTAGAAGAGAAAAAGAAAGAAAGAGAAAGAAAGAAAGAAAGAAAGAAAGAAAGAAAGAGAGAAAGAAAGACAACAGACAGACAGACAGACAGAAAAGAAAGAAAGAAAGAAAGTGTGATAGGGTGGTAAGTAGATTATCTCCCATGTGATCAGACGCGACTCGCAGCGTCGTGCTTTCTATTTAGAGACACACCTGTGAATTGTCGATGCTCTGTTTCCTTGGGTAGTGGTCGAAAACCCTCCGTTGCATACATTTCCAATCCAATCCAATTATGTTGCTTAAAGCCTCTTCGCTTTAAATTGTAAAATGTAAATTATGTAACCTTATATACAGGTCAATTCTAAGGTAGTTAGCTATTTCGTGTTCCCAAAGTTTGTGCAGAAATGGGACATCAAATACGTCCACTCTATAACGATAGACAGAGAAAGAATGAAAGAACTAAAAAAGACAGCAAATTGACAGACAAACTACCTACCTGATGCTGTAGGTTCTTTCACGTGCGCTAAATTTGAGATATACGTGTCCTCACGTGAAAAACTAGTACCTAAACCATGATTCGGTGGATGAGGAACAAATGAGAGTTCAAACAGGCATTTGACTCGTTATTAGATAAAGCTCTGAGGTTCACCAACGATGAGATTTTTTGCTTATGCATCCGTCTTACACACACCCTCAAAATAGCTGCATTCTAAGTTTGGGGAGAATGTTTAATCACGATACTGCAGATTGCATTATTGGATTAGTGGTTTAGGAGTAAATGCGCCTTGCCTAGAAAGTGAAAAGTCCGGATCAGAGTGTGCAGTGGTTTGAATCCCGTTTGGGCTCAGAACTTTTCTCCCATCCACTAGACCCTGAGTTGTGGTCTGGCCGGGTGCTAGTCTTTCGGATGAGACAATAACCGAGGGTCCCGTGTGTTACACATCATTATCTAGGCACTGTAAAATAACCACGTCAACAAGGGGGTTGTCCCTGGTAAAATTATGTAGAAAAAACACTCTGACAGGGAAACAAATACAGTTGCGACAGGAAAAAAAAATGGTAGGCGCTGCACTTGTGGTGACACACTCTCCCTGGAGAGAGCAATATCCCGATTTCACGCAGAGAAATCTGCTGTGACATAAAGTGTATAAAAACATGAGAGAAAAAACAAAACGGCGCAAATGGCGTACATTTCTGACCACAGAATGGGGTTTTAAGGTAGTGGAGTCCGTATTACTATAAACTTTAGGGGGAGAACACTCCTATCGAGCAAGGCCTTCAGTGGTGGCCTAAACCCTGACCATCAAATCTTGAGCTCAACGCCCAAACCACTAGACTATCTCAACCTGAAAATACACCTGCAAGTGTCTGCTTCAGA
>CM060330.1:14757364-14759864 GCA_030674155.1 Stramonita haemastoma
TTCAGCTCCAGACATTTATAGCTGCACTGGCCTCATCGTTTTTGGTTCAACGGGGATGTGGAACACATTGTGAACAGTGATAGGACCCCCTACGAGATTTAAATTCAGGCGATTTATATTTTCAGATCAGCATGTCTGAAAAAAAAAATCCCAAACCTTTAAGCAGGGAAGAAGGGTTAGCAGACAATATGGAAACGATGAGTGCTCTTTTTATTATCTATCTCTATTAGAAATCCCTTTTTTATTTCGAGCCTCGGCTAGAGATTCAAAGTTTACAAATATTGAAATTTGCATCCGGCCGCAGGCGACTGCTTTGTCCACCATAAAAGTATCTGCATTCCAACTTCGGGGTAAGATAAATGGTAAAGGTGTCCCCATAAACTGTGTGGTCGTAGGAGAGCGAGGCGTCAGAGACCTCACCTTCTCTAGGGGCCAGCATATTGAGGGCGGCGTCCATCTCCTCTCCCTTGCTGCTTTGCCTTCCCTGACCCTAAAGAGGGCAGGTAGCCATTTACAGCTGGGTGAACTGCACTTCTTGTGAAAGAAGAAATCAAAAAGCGTGTGGGCCCCCAAGAGCCTTTGCTCTCCACCATAAAGAGGAGAAAGCTGATGTGGTTTGGTCACACCACAAGACACAACACCCTAGCAAAAACCATCTTGCAAGGAACAGTCGAGGGCAAGAGAAGAAGAGGCCGCCAACAGAAATCATGGGTTGACAACATCAAAGACTGGACTGCCCAACCCCTGCAACGCCTCCTACTAGCCACACAGGATCGTGAAGCATGGAAAAAGATCTCCGTTGCGTCTTCTCTCATGTCCCCCCTACGTCCTTTGGGACATGGGACTGAGTGTGTGTGTGTGTGTGTGTGTGTGTGTGTGTGTGTGTGTGTGTGTGTGTGAACTGGGGGGACTGTACTGAAGCCAAGGCGCAGAATCGGTCACCCATCTCATTGCTAACCACGCTCGACACTGCTTAACGTGGCTGGGGGAAGTCGAACGCTGTAACCACTGAGCTATCCTGTGCCCTCTCTTTGGAGATGTCTAAGTACAAAACAAGCGTGCGTGCATTTTTTGCCGTTTTTTTTTTAAAGTAATTATGTTACACATCTTTACCTTATCCCGTTTGGGTCTTAAACTTTCCCCCATCTATTATACCATGACTGGTGGTCTGGGTGCTAGTCTCTCTGACGATACGATAAACCGAAGTCCCGTGTGTTACACATCATTATTTAGCGCGCATAAAAGAACTCAGGGCAACAAGACGGTTGTCTTTGGCAACGTTCTTTTGAAAAAGAAGCCTCTGTGATAGGGAAACAAAATTTAATACAGTTAAAGACAGGAAATAGGAGAAAAAATGGGTAGCGCTGCACTTGTGGCGACGCAGGAGAGCGGCTCGAATTTCACTCAAAGATATCTGCTCTGACATAAGTGGCATAAACTAGATTTGAAAAAAAAAACACCACCAAAATACCAGTACAAGTGGTGTACTCTTCCAAAAGGCAAGAAAAGCTTTTTAACGTGTGCATAAGACGTTCCGGGTACACTTGCTTAGTGCAACGTTGCATCGATATGGTTTTTGAAGAATCACTGTGTACCAGATATCAGTGATCTACCACGAGACTGTACATTTTCTCGACATTGACAGCACTGCCAGACAGTAGGTATGTAGCCTCATAAAAGAGTCTGCAAAAATACTACATTTTACTGCTCTGGGCAAAGTGCATGCAAAGGACGGTTTTTGACCACCACCTAACGATACAGAACGTTTGCACAATTCGCAGGCGCGGATCTAAATTTAGATCCACGACGCTGCGATTGGCAGCTCCGATCGCATGGGAAGTAATCTGATTACCGCCCCGTCACACCTTCTTCAGTCAGTCAATACTGATGTTAAATCTAGGAGAAACAGTAAAAAAAAAAAAAAAAAAAAAAAAAAAAATCCTTTAACAAGAATCTCAGTTGTGACTCAAACCAAGCAAGACTCGATCACTGCCCATTTTTATTTATTTGTTTGTTTATTTGTTTGTTTATTTATTTATTTATCTATTTATTTTATTTCTATGTTAATCTTTAATATCAAGGATCATGGAATAAGCACGCATGTGCCTTTTTCATCCAATCCCCGTGTGTATGCAGTTTCGTAAATATATCATCTGTTCCCACCGGTACACAATGGCCTACTCTAACGAAAAGCAGAACAGGATTTAACGTGTGCGCAAGATGGTTCAGCTTGCGTTAGCTAACACACGGGGCCTCGGTTTACAGTCACATCCTAAAGACTTTTGGGGAGAGTGGAATCAGCACTGATGTTAACTCCAGGGGGAAAAATCCCCTCGGACGGGAATTCGAACTCGGGTCGTCAAATTGCGAGCATAATGTTCTGACCACGAGGCTATCCCCTCCTCCCTCCATTAAATAGCAAGCGTAAGGCTATAACCACTAGACTATCCCCTTCCCCCTACTTCCCCTTTCGCTTTCATGCTCTCATTGGAGAAAAGAA
>CM060330.1:14764864-14772364 GCA_030674155.1 Stramonita haemastoma
GCCACACTGGCACTGCATACCGTTAGTGCAAGGGAAACAGGGAGCAACTTCTGAAGTTACAATGATGGAACACTCCAAGACATGTAGCTATATAAGGTACCACAGGCGCACAACTGTTTGCTTATTTGTTTTGTTTTGTTGTCTTTCCTTAAAAAAAACAAAAACAGCATGAACACAGGTGTCGTGTTTAGACACCATCCCTGAGAAAAAAATCGAGGAGTTGAGTCCCCAGGGAGGTTCAGGGCTGTATGTCTATGGCAACGTTCTGGCAATTGCTGCGACGGTACTGGAACCATTCATATCGGCGATTGCCTTTCCAATGGATCATTCCAGTGGCGTTGAGAGGGAATGGGGGGGTCTGCTGCATGGGTAACAGCTAACCCTCCATACTTACTTACTCAGGCTTTGCGCTCAAAAGACTAGAGCGCAACTCCCGAGACTGATGGGTGCCTACTACTACTACTACTACTACTACTACTACTACTACTACTACTACTACTACTACTACTACTACTACTACTACTACTACTACTACTAGCTACTACTACTACTTCTTCTTTCCTTGGCTACAGTTCTGAGATTCTCCAATGGCGCGATTTTGCTTAATAAAGCAACCGTCCCCCCCCCCCCCACCATGAAGGTAGCCGTATTTCGACCTCAGGGATGATATCTAAACATGATATCAGTGTGTGCGCGTTTTCGTTTTGTTTTTTCCTTGAATAAGTCATCCATTCCTGCTGGCATGCGGAGGCCAACTCTTCTGAAAGGCTGAACGCGTTTTTGTTTTTCATTCAAGAACTGTATTGGATATTTCTTCATAGTTTCATGTTACATTTGTTTATATCTCTATACGTGGAAGTTTGGCTAGGTCCATCATTCCTTTCCTTCTTTGTTACTTGTATTATAATGCAAACTGTTTTTTTTCCTTTACTGTGATGCATGACTTGATTGTTTAAGCAGCCGCATTCCGATTTCGGGGATGAATACTGAGTATAGTTGTGTTTCTGTAACACAACTACAGCAATGGCGAGGAGAGAGAGAGAGAGAGAGAGAGAGAGAGAGAGAAGAGAGAGAGAGGAGGAGAGAGAGAGAGAGAGAGAGAGAGAGGAGAGAGAGAGAGAGAGAGAGAGAGCAGAGAGACGAGAGAGAGAGACAGGAAGAGACGAGAGACGAAGAAGAGACAGACAGACAGACAGACAGACAGACAGACAGACAGACAGACAGACAGACAGACAGACAGACAGACAGACAGAAAAGACAGACAGACGAGGACTGGAGAGGAGACAGAAGAGCGACAGCAGAGACAGCAAGACAGACAAAGACGAAGAGACAGAAGGACAGAGAGAGACAGACACACAGACACACACACACACACAAACAACACCAAACAACAAAAACAGTGACAAAGATAGAGAGACAGACAGACCAGAAAATCAACATTCCAATATTTTCAAGAGATAGCCCACCCTACCCCCTTCCCTCTTTCAAGCAATATCTTTTATACCTCACTGGAACCCATACATTCAGAATTTTAAGAGAGAAAGGGCCACTGGAATTACTCACAGGCACAAGACATCTCCATCTCCAACTTCCTAGACATTTATGGCTGCGTTGGCAGCAGGGCTGATGTAGAGGAAACTGGAACAGCCACCCAGCTTGCGATGGAACCGTCGCATAGATTTGGTTAAGTACATCATGACTGGTACACAGTTCTAATCAAGTTCATGTTTTTTTGTTGTTGTTTTTTTTCAACGGGCAAACAGCCCACTGTGGGAAGTAAAGTTTATGGTTATGTATGGAGAATTTTAGGGGGGGGGAGTTAGCTCAGTGGTTAGAGCAACTCTTTCTCTAAGCTAAGGTTAAGCAGTGTTGAGTATAGTTACTAAGTGGATGAGGGTGTCTGTTTGCTCGCCTTGGCTTCAGTAGAGACCCCCAGTTCGCCCAGCTGTTAATGGGTACCTGCCTTCTTTAGGGTCAAGGAAGGTACAGCAGCGAAGGAGAGGAACTGGGCGCCGCCCTCAATATGCTGGCTCCTGGAAAATCTGAGGTCTCTGACATCTCGCTTCCCAACGAGGTACAGGTTATAAGAACTTTATCGTTCACCTTGTAAAGGGCTGCATATTTTACTGCTATCTTCCTGATGTGCTAAACATTTTTGCTCTGTTGTATTTTGTATACTTTTTAATATATGTAATATCTTTAGGGGATGTAGACATATTTGGATTTTGTGTTGTTGTTTTTTTATATTATGATACAAGTGTCAATGAACGGTTTCTTTTGTTTAATTAATGTTCCAGATTTAACACACACCATCACCACTAAGAGCAAACACACAACATTCAACATTAAAGAAAATGCATGTCTGTATATGTGTGGTGTGTGTGTGTGTGTGTGTGTGGAGAGAGAGAGAGAGAGAGAAAAGGACAGAGACAGAGACAGAAAAGAGAGAGACAGACGAGAGAGGATCCGTGTGTGTGTGTTAGTATGTGTGCGTGCGTGTGTCTTTAATGTAATATATCTAGGTTTAAAGCACTTACACATGCATACACACATACACACAGACATATATCTCTCTATCTATCTATCTGCGTGTATATATTATATATATATTATATATATATATTATATATATATATATATATATATATATTATATATATATATATATATATATATATATATATATATATATTAACGCACACAACTGCACTGGACAAAAATGGTAAACTCTGCAGACAATACCCAGAACACAAGTCTTAAAAACCACTCAAAAAATTTGCACACACTGGCCAATGAAAATCATATCACCAGAGACAGTAGTGACACTAATTCTAAGTTAGATTTCTTGAGACAGCACTCGCATAAACTCGCCAAAACTTAAGTCCATGTCTTCGTGCAGGATAGCCTAGTGGTTAGCATGTTGCGCTTGTGATCTGCTAGCCATGCTCAAACCGTTATTAGGAACCTGCTCAAAACGATTGTTCTTCTTCTGGAGTTAATTTCAGTGCCAACTCCAATTCTTAAGAAGTCTTTCAGAATAGTTTAAAAAAAATCGGGGTCCCGTGTCCAAACATACAGAAAAAACTTGCACAGATGTTAAAACACGTTCTCCTTTTAAAGTAGTTGGTCATTGTGTGCCAGTAGGAGCAGATGACTATACACACACACGCACATACACACAACAAAAACATACACACAACATACACCACGCACTCACGCACGCGCGCACGCACACACACACTCACGAACCTACAAACACACACACACACACACACACACACACACACACACACACACACACACACACACACACACACACACACACAACTACACACACACACACACACACAACCTCACACACACATCACAACACAAACACACACACACACACACACACACACAACACACACACACACACACACACAACACACACACATAGAATAAAAGAACACATAGTTACTGATGGTTTGGTCATTATACCGAAAGTCTTTCAGCAAATTTTATGTTATTTTATCTTATTTTTTACCACTTTATGTCACAGCAGATGTCTCTACGTGAAATTCGGGATACTCTCCCCGGGGAGAGCGCATCGCCACAAATGCAGCGCCTACCCATTTTTTTTTCTGTCTGCGATGTAGTTGTTTCCCTATCATAGTGGCTTTTCCTACAAAACTTTGCCAGTGCGAATCCCCTGTTGCCGTGGGATCTTTTACATGCGCTAAATAACAATGCGTAACAAACGGGACCTCGGTTTATCGTCCCATCCAAAAGACTAACACCCAGACAACCATTCATGATCTAATGGATGGGGGAAAATTTTGGGCCCAAACGGATTCGAACCACCGCACACTCCGACCCGGACTTTTTGCTCGTCTAATATTACTTTAAGTGTACAGACGTAAAATCAAAGACACACACTTTTCGCTTTCTAGACAGGCACGTTACCTCAAGACCACCGAACTACCTTTCTATACCTTCTCGATTGGTAGAAAAAAAACAACTAGGTCACATACACAAAATCACATTATTTCGTAAACCTTGAAACTCTAACCCAGGAAAAGGCAAAACAAAAAAAACCCTTCATGTCTGCAAGTGCAAAAAGCAAGTGCCAAAGTTTGAAACTCAGTTTCCTTAAGAAATGTGTTACGCACATCATGAATTTTTTTTCTATTTTTAAACCTAAGGCCACGAAAACCAGATCCCTCATAGTGAAGTCTAGACACGGCTTGAGATTAAGACAGCATAGAACAGGGTATAGACCTCACTGGCACTTTGGAATCTACTTTCAGAAGTTGGTGCTAGACTTGCCTTAGTTTGTGACATGATTTGATCAAGAGAATAAAGGAGGTATGTGTGTGTGTACGTGTGTGATGTGTGTGCATGTGTGGTGTGTTTGTGTGTGTGTGTGTGGTGTGTGTGTGTGTGTGTGTGTGTGTGTGTGTGTGTGTGTGGTGTGTGTGGTGTGTGTGTGTGAATGTGTTTGTGTGTGTGTGAGTATGTGTGTGTATGTGTGTGGTGTTGTATGTGTTGTGGTGTGTGTGTGTGTGTGTGTGTGTGTGTGTGTGTGTGTGTGTGTGTGTGTCTGTGTGTGTGTGCGTGCGTGTGTGTGGAGAGAGCGAGAGAGAGTCACACAGAGAGAGAGTGTGTGTGTATGTGTGTGTGTGTGTGGTGTGTGTGGTGTGTGTGTGTGTGTGTGGTGTGTGTGTGTGTGTGAGTGTGTCTAGTTTTGTTTGTATTTGCCACAGGTGTGTTATTAACATTCTGTTGATTATAGGTAAATTTAAGTTTCGCGCACGAAGCAATGATACCAAGACTTTGTGTGCATTGGATTTTATTAAACAGACATTTTCTCATTAAAGCAGTTGAAGGGTTATATGAAGAATAACATATATTTTCCATTCATAAATATTAATATGCACTAATACAATGCAGAACGATTTTGGCAAATAACTTTTGTGAACCTTAGATGTGATACCTATAATACAAAAACCCACAAAAATTCAGTTTTGTACAGCAAAAACTGGTTATCAGGGAATCTTTGTTATATCTAAAGGACAAAGGCACCACAAGACTTGATCTATATTGATAGAATCAGTGTAGACAATGGTTATATGGTCAGCAAATATTCACGGTCATATATATTTTAAATACAGAAAAAAAAAAAAACATTGGCCCTTTTAAAACATTTCATTATCATTCTCTATATGTCTGATCTAACATCATCGAAAACAAAACACTGACCTGATAAGTGTGGATAAATTAAACTAGTTCTTTTCATTATTTAGTCTCGGGTTGTTTTGTTTTTTAATTTTCACACAGCTGTCAGTTTCCCCCTACTTTCAGCTACTCTCAACTGCTATTCATCCCTTGTTCAGTTCAACTGGTGCCAATTATAACAGAAACTGACCGCACTCGGACTTAGTACCAGAAGGGGTGTGCTAATTTTCAGCACTGAGCCTTGGACCCTTTGATTGAATTATGTTGGATTTGGACGCTGTCTGTGTCCTTAGCATACCCGCAACCCCAACCCCCCCCACCCTCCACCCCCACCCACCTACCCCAATTCCTGCTGAAGCGTGCACTTTCCTTTCATAGACCTGGCTCCAAATGGAATTCAGTCAGCCTTACGATGTTGTCACAATCGATTGAGATCTCTCTCCTATAGATGCTGTCACGATTTTTCTGGCAAAGCTGGAGGGATGCGATGTTTGTCTTGTAGACGTTGGCTGGCTGTCTTTCCTTAGGATCTAGGAAGGTTGTTACAACATTCTCTCCTCCCCTTAGCGTCTTCTACTTCTTGTTGGTGGTGGGTTTTTTTTCTTCCATGTCTGGTGTGGGTCATATATGGTGTGTTGTATTGCAAAAAAAGAAAGAAAGTGTGTAGGAGGTTCTCTCTCCGTTGTGTCTGTCTTGTCTATGTGTCTGTTTCTGTCTGTGTTGTTGGTTTCTATCTCTCTCTTTGTGTTTGTGTCTGTCTTCCTGTATGTCTGTCTTCCTGTCTGATTGTCTGTTTGTCTCTGTCTCTGTAGGTCTGTCTGTCTGTTTGTCTGTCTGTCTGTCTGTCTGTCTGTCTGTCTGTCTGTCTCTCTCTCTCTCTCTCTCTCTCTCTCGTCTCTCTCTCTCTCTCTCTCTCTCTCTCTCTCTCTCTCTCTCTCTGTATGTGTGTGTGCTAGTGCTTGTTTGTGTGTGTGTGTGTATGTGTGTGGAAGGGGGGGTGTTCTTTGATTTAACGTCTATTTGCAATAAGTGATACCCCCCAAACACACAAACACCAACAAAAACAAAGAAACACTACCACACATTCATTATACATACCCCCATACACACAAAGGCACTATGTATGTATGTATGTATGTATGTATGTTATGTATGTATGTATGTATGTATGTATGTATTATTTGATTGTAAATGTATGTATGTATGTATGTATGTATGTGTATGTATGTATGTATGTACGTATGTATGTACGTATGTATGTCGTTAGTATGTATTGCATGTATTTTATTGTTAAATGTATGTATGCATGTATGCATGTATGTATGTATGTATGTATGTATGCATGCATGCATGCATTTTATTGTAAAATGTATGTATGCATGTATGTATGTATGCATGTATGCATGCATGTATGTATGTACGTACGTAGGTACGTATGTGTATATATGTATGCATGTATGTGCGTGCGTGCGTGCATCTATCTAACTATCTATCTACTATCTATCTATCTATCTCCTTTTTTCTCTTCTTCTTCCTTTGTCTTCTTGCCTTTCTGTCTCTCTTCATATCTCCCCCAGTTTGCGTGTGTAGGAGAGGTGTCTGTGGGTTGTCCTCCCAAAGGTCATTAGCAAGTCTCTCTGTCTGGGTTGTTTAGACCATAATCATAGAGAATAATTATTGTAGAATATTCTATTGTTTTGACTCGTGTTATATACTTGTGTATAGCACTGTAATGTATTGCACTGCATTGAATAAAACTTTCACTGTTATCATTTACTTGGGTTTTTGTGTTGATATGTGCTGTATTTGTTGCTTACTGTAACATTAGTATAGTATTTTGCCTACTATTGTTCTATGTATGTGTATATATGTAACAGAGTGGACATTGGAGGCCCATGTGATGTCCAATCTCTACACAGCTTCTCGGGTGGGTACAGCTAGCCAGTTAGGACATGACCTCTAAAAAAAAAATGCATAAATTCTACTGTTCACCATGAAGGTAAAAATTATGCAGTGGAGGGCTTTCGACCACCACCCAAGGAAACAGAGCATCGCACAATTCGCAGGTGTGTCCGGATTTAGTAACACAACGCTGAAACAGGGATCTGATCGCATGGGAGGTAATCTACTTACCACCCCATCACATATAAGACAGAGAATCTATCAGATATATGGAGAATGTACATCAAAGAGATAAGAGTGAAGATGTGAAGGCTAGTCACTAAAAAAAATGGTTGGCTTAAGGAATCTAGTTTTTGGTTTTGTTTTGTTTTATTTTATTTCA
>CM060330.1:14777364-14797364 GCA_030674155.1 Stramonita haemastoma
ATTCACGAGCGAACCTGTGGGAATGCAATGTTTCCCTTGTGGATACTGGCTAATTTTCGTGGAATGTTGTCGTCACAATCTCCCCATCACTCTTCCAGCATGCATACATCCTTATCTTTTTCTAGGCAGTTCGTTGCTGTATTGATGAAAGAACTAGGTTTGGGTTTCCCCCTGTGTGTGTGTGTGTGTGTGTGTGTGTGTGTGTGTGTGTGTGTGTGTGTGTGTGTGTGTGTGTGTGTGTGTGTGTGTGTGTGTGTATGTGTGTGTGAATATTTGTGTACATGTATGCACCATCATATGTGCATGAAATTCGGGCTGCTCTCCCCCATGGGAGAGCGCGTCGCAACAAGTGCAGTGCCTACCCATTATTTTCTTTTCATGTCTGCAACTGTATTTGTTTACCTATCAGAGTGACTTTTTCCTACAGAATTTTGCCAGGGACAACCCCTATCGTTGCTGTGGGTTCTTCTACGTGCGCTAGCACCCAGACCACCACTCATGGTCAAATGGATGGGGGAAAAGTTTTGGGCCCAAACGGGAATTGAACCACAAACACACTCCGGCCCGGACTTTTCACTTTCTCAGCAAGGCGCGTTACCTCCTCTAGATCACCGATCCACATAAATTGCTTGCAAGTTTTCTGCAAATAGACTGGGTTATCTGTAAAAGTATTCTGCAGCTGGAGTCTTTTTTTCTAAGACCTTGCTCCAAATGGAATCCAGTCAGCCCAGCTTCTGACGCTGCCCCGATCGATGCAGATCTATCTTTTCATTGATGGGGTCACGCTTCACGAGCGAACCTGTGGGAATGCAATGTTTGCCTTGTGGATACTGGCTAATTTTCGTGGAATGTTGTCGTCACAATCTCCCCATCATCACTCTTCCAGCTTCCATTCCTTATCTTTTTCTAGGCAGTTCGTTGCTGTATTGATGAAAGAACTAGGTTTGGGTTTCCCCCTGTGTGTGTGTGTGTGTGTGTGTGTGTGTGTGTGTGTGTGTGTGTGTGTGTGTGTGTGTGTGTGTGTGTGTGTGTGTGTGTGTGTGTGTGTGTGTGTGTGTGTGTGTGTGTGTGTTTCTGTGTGTTTCTGTGTGTTTCTGTGTATGTGTGTGTATGTGTGTGTGAATATTTGTGTACATGTATGCACCATCATATGTGCATGAAATTCGGGCTGCTCTCCCCCGTGGGAGAGCGCGTCGCAACAAGTTCAGTGCCTACCCATTATAGTCTTTTCATGTCTGCAACTGCACCTGTTTCCCTATCAGAGTGACATTTTCCTACAGAATTTTGCCAAGGACAACCCCCTCGTTGCTATGGGTTCTTTTACGTGCGCTAAATAATGATATGTAACACACGGAACCTCGGTTTATTGTGTCATACGAAAGACTAGCACCCAGACCACCACTCATGGTCTAATTGATGGGGGAAAAGTTTAGGGTCCAAACGGGATTCAAACCACCACACACTCTGGCACGGACTTTTCACTTTCTAGGCAAGGCGCGTTACCTCCTCTAGATCACCGATCCACATAAATTGCTTGCAAGTTTTCTGCAAATACACTGGGTTATCTGTAAAAGTATTCTGCAGCTGGAGTCTTTTTTTCTAAGACCTTGCTCCAAATGGAATCCAGTCAGCCCAGCTTCTGACGCTGCCACGATCGATGCAGATCTATCTTTTCATTGATGGGGTCACCGTTCACTAGCAAACCTGTGGGAATGCAATGTTTGCCTTGTGGATACTGGCTAATTTTCGTGGAATGTTGTCGTCACAATCTCCCCATCATCACTCTTCCAGCTTCCAATCCTTATCTTTTTCTAGGCAGTTCGTTGCTGTATTGCTGAAAGAACTAGGTTTGGGTTGTCTTCTCTGTGTGGGGGGTGGGTGGGTGGGGGTGGGGATGTGTGTGTGTGTGTGTGTGTGTGTGTGTGTGTGTGTGTGTGTGTGTGTGTTGTGTGTGTGTGTGTGTGTGTGTGTTTTGCGTGACTGTGTGTGTGTGTGTGTTTGTGTGTGTGTGTGGATATTTGTGTACATGTATGCACCATCATATGTGCATGAAATTCGGGCTGCTCTCCCCCGTGGGAGAGCGCGTCGCAACAAGTGCAGTGCCTACCCATTATTTTCTTTTCATGTCTGCAACTGCATTTGTTTACCTATCAGAGTCACTTTTTTATACAGAATTTTGCCAGGGACAACCCCCTTGTTGCCGTGGGCTCTTTTACGTGGCTAACACCCAGACCATCACTCATGGTCTAATGTATGGTGGAAAAGTTTTGGGCCCAAACGGGAATTGAACCACAACACACTCCACCCGGACTTTCCGCTTTCTCGGCAAGGCGCGTTACCTCCTCTAGACCGCCGATCCACATAAATTGCTTGCAAGTTTTCTGCAAATAGACTGGGTTATCTGTAAAAGTATTCTGCAGCTCAGATCTTTTTATCTAAGACCTTGCTCCAAATGGAATCCAGTCAGCCCAGCTTCTGACGCTGCCACGATCGATGCAGATCTATCTTTTCATTGATGGGTCACGGTTCACTAGCGAACCTGTGGGAATGCAATGTTTGCCTTGTGGATACTGGCTAAATTACGTGGAATGTTGTCACAATCTCCACCCCCCCCCCCCCCCCCCCTCATCACTCTTCCAGCCTCCATTCCTTATCTTTTTCTAGGCAGTTCGTTGCTGTATATGAAGAATAGGTTATCCTGTTGTTTTGTGTTAGGTTTTTTTTTCCTGTGTGTGTGTGTTGTGTGTGTGTGTGTGTTTTTTTGTGTGTGTGTGTGTGTGTGTGTGTGTGTGTGTGTGTGTGTGTGTGTGTGTTGTGTGTGTGTGTGTGTTGTGTGTGTGTGTGTGTGTGTGTGTGTGTGTGTGTGTGTGTGTGTGTGTGTGTGTGTGTGGTTGTGAATATTAATTTTGTGTACATGTATGCACCATCATATGTGCGCGAAATTTGGGTTGCTCTCCCCCGTGGGAGAGCGCGTGGCAACACGTGCAGTGCCTACAAATTATTTTCTTTTCATGTCTGCAACTGCATTTGTTTACCTATCAGAGTGACTTTTTTATACAGAATTTTGCCAGGGACAACCCCCTTGTTGCCGTGGGTTCTTTTACGTGCGCTTACACCCAGACCACCACTCATGGTCTAATGGATGGGGGAAAAGTTTTGGGCCCAAACGGGATTTGAACCACAACACACTCCGGCCCGGACTTTCCGCGGCAAGGCGCGTTACCTCCTTTAGACCACCGATCCACATAAATTGCTTGCAAGTTTTCTGCAAATAGACTGGGTTATCTGTAAAAGTATTCTGCAGCTGGAGTCTTTTTTTCTAAGACCTTGCTCCAAATGGAATCCAGTCAGCCCAGCTTCTGACGCTGCCACGATCGATGCAGATCTATCTTTTCATTGATGGGGTCACGGTTCACTAGCAAACCTGTGGGAATGCAATGTTTGCCTTGTGGATACTGGCTAATTTTCGTGGAATGTTGTCGTCACAATCTCCCCATCATCACTCTTCCAGCTTCCATTCCTGATCTCTTTCTAGGCAGTTCGTTGTTGTATTGCTGAAAGAACTAGGTTTGGGTTTCCCCCTGTGTGTGTGTGTGTGTGTGTGTGTGTGTGTGTGTGTGTGTGTGTGTGTGTGTGTGTGTGTGTGTGTGTGTGTGTGCGTGTGGTGGTGTGTGTGTCTGCGTGTGTGTGTGTGTGTGTGTGTGTGTGTGTGTTTGTGTGTGTGTGAGCGAATATTTGTGTGCATGTACTCACCCCCATATGTGTGTATGTATGTGCATGCGTACATATGTGCGTTTAGTGTGTGTGTATGTGTATCTGTGTGAGTATGTGTGAATGTGCGTGTGTTTGAGTGTGTGTGTGTGTGTGTGTGTGTGTGTGTGTGTGTGTGTGTGTGTGTGTGTGTGTGTGTGTGTGTGTGTGTGTGTGAATGTGCGTGTGTGAGTGTGTGCGTGCATGTGTATGTGTGTGTGTTTGTGTGTGCGTGCGTGCGTGTGTGGGTGTTAGAAGAAACCAGAACAGCGCAGAAACCAAAAGAAGAGCACATTACAACAACAACAACAACAACAACAACAACAACAACAACAACAACAACAACAACAGCAGCAACAACAACTGAAAAGAAAAAACCAAACGAAAGATGAGAGAAAGCACAGGCACTGTTCGAATACAGCAGTGTTATTCAACACTCAGGAAATCACATTAAAGCACAATATGCTAAAATAAAACAACTTTGCCTCCTTGATCTACTCCTGTACCCAGTTTGTCCAGCTGTAAATGGAGACCTGTTATTCTCAGAGCCAAACAAAGGTAAAGCAGTGAGGGAGAGGAGATTGGCGCCTCTCTCAAAATACTAGGTCCTGGCCGGAGAAGCCATGATCACTGTCATCATAGTCCTGAACGACCCTCTCTATTATGTTTTTTTTCCGAGGTTAATTAGATACGAACTCATGTGCTTTTTTTGACATCCAGTCCCCGTGTGTATGCAGTTGTGTACATTTTATCTTCCATTCTTCTCACCGGCATAATATGGCCTTTTCTTCCGAAAAGCGGAACGGGTTTTAACATGTGCGCAAGATGTTCTGCGTGCGTTTGCAGCCGGTACCTCGGTTTATAGTCTCATTCGAGGGACTTTTGGGGCAGTGGATTCGGCACTGATGTTAACTTCAGAGGAAAAATCTTCTCGAAGGAGATTCGACCCCATAGCTTATGCAAACCTTTATTTTTATGTGTGTGCTGATCTGTCTGGTGAGATGATGTGTGATGGTGTGGGAAAGGGAGAAAAAAGGAGTAAAAAAAGAAAAAAGAGAGAATGAAAGAAAGAAGGAAAAGAAAGTAAAAAGACAGGATACACACAAAATTAAGAAAAGAAAAACAAGAGAGTAAAGAATGAACGCAAGAATGAATAAAAGCAGCAAAGAAAGGAAACACAGAAGAAAGATCGAGAAAAGAATTACAGTTAGAAAAGAGAGGACATAATGACAGAAAGCAGAAATATAAAAAAGAGGGAAACAAACAGAGAACAAACAGATGAAAAAGCGATAGACAAAACCAAACAAGAGGCACAAAGAAAGACAAAATACGAAAAAAAAAATTTTAACAAAAAAAGAAACAGAAAAAAAAACCGGATGAAAGAGCGATAGACAAACATAAGAAATGAAAGAAAAGAAAGAGAAAAAAGACAGACTGAAAAAAGGAATAAAAGAGAAGGACGTGAAAAAAAAGAAACAAAGCAAACAATGATGTAGCCGAAAACACAACATAAAATCCAATGTTCACTCGTACTAGTTTTTAGCACATTCGGTAATCTGAACTTCCACCTCCGAGCACAAAACAAGATAAGATTCATTAGAACACAGCCGGTAAAATTAGAGTGTTGCTACTGATGCTTTTAATCTGAAAACGCAATGCAGCTGCATGAAAGAGCAAAAAAAACACCAAAACGAACATTGATGACCTTTCTCGCACTTAAAAACAGGATATATTCTAGAATTACGGAAAAGAAAAGGAAAGAAAACAAGATACCACCCTTCTCACACACACATATAAACAAAACAACCCCAAAAACTAAACAAATAGAACAGCAATGAATTAACAAAGTGTAGGTGAGAACACGATGTATTCTAGAATTACAAAAAAGAAAAAAAAAAGAAGACAAGATACCACCCTTCCCACACACATATAAACAAAACAACCCCAAAAACTAAACAAATAGAACAGCAATGAATTAACAAAGTGTAGGTGAGAACACGATGTATTCTAGAATTACAAAAAAGAAAAAAAAAAGAAGACAAGATACCACCCTTCCCACACACACATAAACAAAACAGCTCAAAAACTAAACAAATAGAACAGCAATGAATTAACAAAGTGTAGGCGAGAACACGATGTATTCTAGAGTTACAAAAAAGAAAAAAAAAAGAAGAACAAGATACCACCCTTCTCACACACACACATAAACAAAACAAACCCCAAAACTAAACAAATAGAACAGCAATGAATTAACAAAGTGTAGGTGAGAACACGCTTTTTTTTTTGGAAGGAGGGGGGTTGTTATGAATTTGTTTGATTTTTTTTAAGGTGAATGAAAAGTTGGTTCAATTTGTCTTCCTTTTATTCTGCATTTATTTTTGTGTTTGTTTGTTTGATTTTTGTTCTGTTTTTTTCTGCTTTATTGTATGTTCGTTTTCAATTTTGTTTCGATATAATCATTTTTTACTACGGTTATTCGGGTTCTATTTCTTTAGTTTTTTAAAGCATTAAAAATCACTTTTTCTTTAGTTTTTGCTGTGCTTTGTGGGTTTGTTTTGTTCATGTGAAGTTGTGTTTTCTTTCCTTTGAATTTTATTTTTTCCATGTTCTTTTTTTTAACTCCTTTATTCTGCTTTACCTAATGCTTCAATTCCATTTGTATGTTTATGCTTCAGCAGAAAAAAAGCTTAGAGAAAAAACTTTACTAAAGAAAAAAATCCTTCTGTGTGTGTGTGCGTGTGCGTGTGCGTGTGCGTGTGTATGTGCTTGTGCTGTGGTGTGTGTGTGTGTGTGTGTGTGTGTGTGTGTCTGTGTGTGCATGTGTGTGTATGTGTTTGTGTGTTTAGTTTATCTAAATACAGGACAAAAGAAGCACAAAAGAGGAAAAGAATGAAGCAACAGAGGAAAAAAAAGAAAGAAAGGGATAAACAGAACAAAGACAACATCAAGTCATAATGTTCATTCACACCCTTTTCTAGCACACCTGTAATCTGAACTGCCTCCTCTGGGAACAAAACAAGATAACACGTATTAACACACAGCCTCTAAAATCAGATCGTTGCTACTGACGCTTTTAGTCTGCCAACGTAATGCAACTGCCTGATAAAACAAAATAAACCAAACAACATTGTTAAACCTGATGAAAGTTAAAAACATGATAAAAAAAACCTGAATAAAAGAAAAAAAGATTACCTTCTTCTAAAGATACAAGCAAACAAACAAAACAGCAAAGAATTAACAAACAAATTGTTGAGGAGAGAAAAAAATCTAAGTTTATTTCTGTTTGTTTTTCATTTGTGTTATTTCTTTAGGGTGAAAAAGGGTGTATGGGAAGTTGTTTCAATTCTGTTTGCCTTTTATCTTGTGTAAAGATGTGTTTGTTTATTTGTTTGTTTGCATTTTGTTCTTTGTGTTTTGCTCCCTTGTTTGTTTGTTTTTAAAGATTTTTCTATCCAATGATTGTTTGTTTTGTTTTTTTTTGCATTTTCTTTTAAAAGCATTTCATTTATCTTTTATTTTGTTCTTGTTGTTTTTTGTGGGGGGGGTCTGTTTTATTCATGTGAAAGGTTGTGTTTTCTTTCCTTTGAACTCTTTTTTTCATGTTCTTCTTTTTATTATTTTTTTTATTTCTTTGTTCTATTTTTCCTAAGGCTTTAAGCTCTATGTGTTATTAAACTTTACCACAAACGATTCAAATAACAAGAAAACAAATTGAGATAAAAGCCTTGTGTGTGTGTCTGTGTGTCTGTGTGTCTGTGTGTCTGTGTGTGTATGTGTGTGGTGCGGTGTGGTGTGGTGTGTTGTGGTGTGATGTGGTGTGGTGTGTTGTTGTGTGGTGTGGTGGTGGTGGTGTGGTGTGTGTGTGTGTGTGTGTGTGTGTGTGTGTGTGTGTGTGTATGTGTGTGTGTTTGTGTGTGGTGCGATGTGGTGAGGTGTGTGTGTGTGTGTGGTGTGTGTGTGTGTGTGTGTGTGTGTGTGTGTGTGTGTGTGTGTGTGTGTGTGTGTGTGTGTGTGTATGTGTGTTAGTGAAAAGTTGATCGAAATTGCTTTCCTTTCATTTTATGTTGAAAAGTATTTGTTTGTTTGCATTTTCTTTTCTTTTTTTCTCTTTTCTGTTTTCTTGTCGTTTCAATGCTGCTTTTGTGTACAATCGTTGTTTTGTGTTTTTCTTTTATGGATTTGTTTTTATAAGCATCGTATGTTTTAATTTTTTATAGTCCTTTTTTTTTTGTGGGGGGGGGGGGGTTGAAAGGTTGGGTTCTCGTCTCTTTGATTGTATTTTTTTCATTCTCCTCTTTTTGTATGATTTTTATTCCACTTTTCCTAACCCTTGAATTACATTTGTATATATCAGCATTTGGAGAAGGTTTTTTGAACAAGGAAACCTCCAGAACAATCATCAGTGTGTGTGTGTATGTGTGTATGTGTGTTTGTGTGTGTGTGTGTGTGTGTGTGTGTGTGTGTGTGTGTGTGTGTGTGTGTGTGTGTGTGTGTGTGCCGTGTGTTTGTGTGTGTTTGTGTGTGTGTTGTGTCTGTGTCTGTGTCTGTGTGTTGTGTGCGTGCACACGCGCTTGCGTGCGTGCGTGTGTCTATGTTTGTGTTCTATTTAAATTCACACCAAATGAAAACACTAAAAACAAAAGACAACGAACATGAGAAAAAAGGCAAAATAATCAAACAGAGACAACATAAAATCAAGTGTTGACTCGCACTTGTTTTTAGTACATCTGTAATCTGAAATGTTACCTCTCTAGTACGTTTTCTTTTTTTTTGTACCACTTTATGTCACAGCAGATTTCTTGCGTGAAATTCGAGCTGTCTCCCGAGAGAACGTGTCGCCACAAGTGCAGCGCCTACCCATTTTTTTTTTCTTTTTCCTGCATGCAACTGTATTGCAGAGTGGCTTTTTTCTACATAGTTGTGCCAGGGTCAAACCCCTTGTTGCGTGGGTTCTTTTACGTGCGCTAAAATAGTGATGTGTAACACACGGGACCTTCGTTTATCGTTCTCGTCCGAAAGACTTGCGCCCAGACCACCATTCAGGGTCCAATGGATGGGAAAAAAGTTTTGGCCCAACGGGTGCAAACCACCGCACATTCCGACCCGGACTTTTTGCTTTCTAGGAAAGACGCGTGACCACTAGACTATCCGATCCACCAGGATCGTAACAAGATTAGATTCATTAGAACTCAGCCGCTAAAAACAGAGTGTAGCTACTGATGCTTTTAATCTACAAACGTAATGCAGCTGCCTGATAAAACCCTCAAACAACATTGGTAACCCTTACGGCATCTAAAAACAGGATATTATCATCCAAAATTCGAATGAATGAATGGAAAAAGCAAAAAAGCCCTCCCCCAAATCCACAACAACACAAAACTCAGCATTGAATCAACAATCTGTAAAGGAAAAAACACAACTTCATTTAAGTTTGTTTTCCATTAATGAGTTATTTCTTAAGAGAAAGAAGAAAGTTGTGGAAAGTTTTTTTTTAATTATTAATTTGTGTTAAAATAATTTTTGTGTTGTTTGTTTGCTAGCATTTTGCTTTTTTTTTTATGGCTGCTTGGTTTTATTTGGTTTTTCAAAGTTATTTCAATAGAATTGTTGTTTTCAGATGATTTTATTTCTATTTGTTTTGTTTTTATCAGCATTTTTTTGAGTTTTCATTTTGCTCTATTTGTGTGTTAGGGTTCTATTTTGTTCACGTGAAAGGTTGTGTTTTTCTTTTCATTTACTATTTGTTTATCATGTTCTCCTCTTTTTATTTTTTTCATCTTTTTTGTCTAATGCTTCATTTCCATTTGTATGTTTACTGTTAAGCAGACGCATTTAGAAATAGCTAAACAAAGAAACTGAGTTTAAAAGCTTTTATGTGTGGTGCCCTGCGTGCGTGCGTGTGTGTGTGGTGTGTGTGTGTGTGTGTGTGATGTGTGTGTGTAGTGATGATGTGTGTGTGTGTGTGTGTCGTGATGTGTTGTGTGTCTGTGTGTCTGTGTCTGTGTGTCTGTGTCCTCCAGGTCTGTGTTTCTGTGTGTGTTGTGTGTGTGTTGTTGGGGTGTTGTTGTGTGCTCAGCTGCCGGCGTGGTGCGTGCTGCGTGAAACGTGCACAAACATGAGATGTAAGTGTATAAATGGAAAAAAAACCCAAATTTAAAAAACAAAAAGAAAAGAAAGATAGTTAAATACAAACAAAGACAATATAACTACACCGGTTCTTTAGTACATCTGCAATCCAAACTCCCTTCACAAAGGCATGAACAAGAAATACGCATTGAAATGCTTATTAAAATGAATGTGTTTGCATTTGAAGCCATCAATCTGCCATCGTTAATGCAGTCTGCCTATTTGTAAAAAAAACAACACTCAAAGCATTGACAACCCTTTCGGCTCCTTTAAAGACGATAGATTTAAAAAATAATTTTACAAAAGCTTAAAGGAAAATAGAAACAATTTTAAATGTTAACAAATTAAAGGGAACATTTCTACGTATATTTTGGTTTGTAGTCTATTAGTTTTATTTCTTGAAGCAGAATTGGTGTTTGAAAATGAGTCACATTTGTTTTCTTTATTATTTCATGTTTCATATGTTTCTCTTTTTTTGCATTTTGTTCTGGTTGTTTTTTTTTTCTTTTTACTATTTGCTCGTTTTTTTTCACTTTCAAAGCTGTGTTCTATATAATCGTGTGTTTTTTTTTCTGGTTTTCTTTTTAATTTCTTTCTTTTTGTTTTAATCATGTCTAGTTTTATTTAGATCTTATTGTTTTTGGGCAGTACTGTTTTGATCAGTGAAAGGTTGTGTTTCCTCTCTTTTGACACTTTTATATGTATGTCCTTTTTATATATATCGTTTATTCTCTTTTACCTAATGCTTCAATTCCATTTGTTCGTTTATGCTTCAGCATATACGTTTAGAAAAATAGCTTTAAAAAAGTCCATGTTAAATTTTGTGTGTATGAGCAGTGCGGTGGTCGGCGCGTGTGTGTGTGTGTGTGTGTGTGTGTGTGTGTGTGTGTGTGTGTGTGTGTGTGTGGGTTGTGTGTGTGTGTGTTGTGTGTGTGTGTGTGTGTGTGTGTGTTTCTGAGACTGAGAGATGTAGAGTATGAGAGAGTTTGAGTAGGTCATGATAGTAGAAGTATGACTGTAGATGATGAGAGGAAAGAAATGCTTAAGAGAGAGTCAGAAAGATTAAAATGATGTATGAGAAGAGAGAGAGAGGTAGACGACGAGGATGATGATTTAGAGATGTAGTGTTTATGTGGTGTGTAGTGTGTGTGTGTGTGTGTGTTGTGGGTGGTGTGTGTGTGTGTAGTGTGTGTGTGGTGTGTGGTGTGTGTGTGTGTGTGTGTGTGTGTGTGTGTGTGTGTGTGTGAGTGTGTGAGAGAGAGAGTGTGTGTGTGTGTGAGTGTTGTGTGTGTGTGTGTGTGTGTGTGTGTGTGTGTGTGTGTGTGTGTGTGTGTGTGTGTGGGTGTGGTGTGTGAGTGTGTGTGTTGTGTGTGTGTCTGTGAGTGTATGTGTGTGTGAGTGTATGTGTTGTGTGTGTGTGTGTGTCTGTATGTCTGTGCCTGTGCCTTTGTCTGTGTCTGTGCTCTCAGAAAGATGCAAAAGAAGAAACAGGCAAACGAGTTAAGAACAAAGGCAAAAACTAAAAGAAAGAAATAAAAATAACAGAAAATAACACAGAAAAACAGACAAAAAAAGGAACGAAAGACATAACCAAACACAAACAAGATTTAAAATCAAGCGTTTCCTCATACTCATTTTTATTACGTAATATGTAATCTAAACTTCAACCTCTAAGCAGAAAACCAGAAGAAGATGCATCAGAAAACAGCTGCTAAAATGACAGTGCTGCCAATGACGCTTTTACTCTGCCAACGTAATGCAGCTGCCTGATAAAACAAAAGAAAAAACATATTGATAGGACCTTCACTCAATACTCAATCCTTAGGGCATTACAAAGACAAGTTAGATTCCAGAATAAAAGTCAAAAATGATAAGAAGAAAACAGCATCCCCCTCCCCCCCCCCCCCTAAAAAAAACACCCCCCAACAACAAACAAACACACAACAAACAAATAAACACAAACACAAACAGCATCAGATTAACAAAGCAACTCTACAGTAGAGAAAAATAAAAACAACTTTTATTTGTGTGTGTTTTCCATTTGTGTTATTTCTTGAGGGAGAAAAGTGTTGTGTGTGTGGAAAGTAGGTCAAATTCTTTTCCTTTTATCTCGTGTTAAACTGTGTTTGTTTGTTTGTTTCTGTGTTTGTTTGTTTTGTTAGTGTTTTGTTGTGTGTTTATTGTTCGTTTTTTTTTAAGCTGTTTCTTATATAACCGTTGTTTTCTGTCTTTTTCTATTTCTTTTTGTTTACACACACACACACACACACACGCACTCACCACAACACACATAACACACACACAACAACACACACAATACATACACACAACACCCACACGACTCACACACAACACAACACGACACGCACACACACACACAATACTACATCTACTCAACTACCATCAAATACACACAACACACACACACACACACACACAACAACACAACACACACAACACAACACACAACACAACACAAAACAACACACACAACACAACACAACACAACACAACACAACAACACAACACAACACAACACAACACACACACACACTCCACAACACACACACACACACACACACACACACACCACACACACACACACCACACACACACACACACACACACACACACACACCACACACACACACACACACACACACACACACACCACTTCACTGATGACTCATACTTGCCTGCTACCCACCCTTTTCCCCATATCCCCTCTCATTCTCTTCTCCCAATCTCCATCTCCAATCCTCCTCCCTGCCCCCCTCCCACCCCCCCCCCCCCCCCCCCTTTTCCCATCTCCTACCCATCGCAATGTCTCTGGCACAATCTGATGGCAAGAAATGAGTTGGAACTGGTGATGATATTTGCCTCTCTGTCATAGCGATGATCCAAGCACATTGCCTTACCAGCATTCGTGGTATGGTTTTTGCTGTGTCGTTTTTTTAACATGTTTACAATGACTTCAGATCAGTTGTGATGTGAATTTTGCATTGGATCTGGCTATCTGTTTTTTTATTTTATTTCTGTCGTGTCTGTTCATGTCTGGTAATAAATCAATTCTCTGTTTCTATGTGTGTGTGTGTGTGGGTGTGTGGTGTGTGTGTGTGTGTGTGTGTGTGTGTGTGTGTGTGTGTGTGTGTGTGTGTGTGTGTGTGTGTGTAGGGATGTGTGTGTGTGTGTGTGTGTGTGTGTGTGTGTGTGTGTGTGTGTGTGTGTGTGTGTGTGTGTGGTGTGTGTGTGTGTGATGTGTGTGTAGGGATACGTGTGTGTGTGTGTGTGTGTGTGTGTGTGTGTGTGTGTGTTTGTGTGTGTGTGTGTGTGTGTGTGTGTGTTTGTGTGTGTGTGTGTGTGTGTATGAGTGTGTATTTGTGTGTGTGTTGTGTGTGTGTGTGTGTGTGTGTGTGTGTGTGTGTGTGTGTGTGTGTGTTAGTTTGTACACTAAATGTACTTTTGCTTTCAGGGTCTTTACTTATAGCACTAAATTGTATTGTAATATCTTGCATCGTTTTTTTATTTTAAAAAAATGGGGGGGGGGGGGGGTTGTATTGCGTCGCATTGTTGTCTACACTGTTACAAAAATAAAGCATAAAATTCTGACTCCTCACATCGGAAAGAGCGTGTTCCTACAACTGATTATCATATCATTTTTTTTGTTTTGTTTTATTTCCTTTTGTGGTGAAAATGACCTCTGTTTTGCATTATGACACTTGCTACACTTGCGTTTTGTTTTCAAGCCACAACAGGCATATTTCAGCTTCCCTGGGACCTTTGTATAGCTCACATTACAGGATGTATCAAAGAGGGGTTATCAGAACCCAAACTGTGTAGCAAAACGTATTGGTTTCTGTCAGATGGCTTGTTTGGCCGTCTCCATGTTTGCCAAAGTATAATGCCATTGTTTCAATAATCCTGAGATTCTGGGCCTTGAAGAAAGGTGAAATGAAATAGGAACCTCTTTATTTGATTCTTTTATTTCGAGGATAATAGAAAATAACTCGTATGCTTCTCTTTTTTTTACATTAGTCCCCTTGTGTGTGCAGTTTTGTCAATTTTGTCATCCGTTCCCACCGGCACAAAATAGCCTGCACTTCCAAATAGCTGAACGGGATTTTACGTGTGTGCAAGATGTTCTTCGTGCGTTCGCACAAAGGACCTCGGTTTATAGTCTCATCCAAAGGATGACCTCTCATTCATCATACTAGCCACTTGTTGTACGTTGTTCAGTGTGCATCCAGCCCTTACTATGGCAGGAATGAAGATATCTCACCATTTAAGGGAAACAATTCCTTGTCATTGCTGAAGAAATCGCTTCCTTATGAACATCAATATCGCAGACCCAGTAAGGATGACGTCCGAGGAGCCGGGTTTAGCCAGATACAATCAAAACACCCAGGTACATACAAGGTGCAAATAAATCAAGGACAGAAAAGAGAGAATTCCAAGCACTTAATTTCCAGAAGGTAGGGGGCGGGATAGCTCAGTGGTCAGAGCGCTCGCTTTCCCCTCGTCAAGTTAAGCAGCGTCGAGCATGGTTACCAATTGGGTGGGTGCCTTTTTACGCGCCTTGGCTTCAGTGTAATCCCCCAGTTCACCCAGCTGTAAATGGGTACCTGTCCTCTGTAGAGTCAGGGAAGGTAAAGCAACGAGGGAGAGGAAATGGGCGCCGCTCTCAACATGCTGGCCCCTAGAGAAGCTGAGGTCTCTGATACCTCACTCCCCTACGACCACTTAGGCTATGGGACACCTTTACCCTTACCTTACCTAGGGATGAAATTCATACTGACAGGCCACAGCATCCCCATGGAGGAGGTGGGGGGGGGGGGGGGCAGATGGTATTCAAGTAAAACTGCACATTTATCATGGCCGTACCTGGGTTAACTTTACGTATTAATTTTTAGCTCATTAGCGTCCCATTCACGTTGAAAACTGATGGATTATAGCATTCTGATTGACACAGTTTCATGCTCAAGGAAGGTAAAGGGATAGATGGGAAGAAAAGTTAAATCTTCCAACATTTTTAGCAAACAAAAACTCTAATGCAGAGGAATAGCTTGTACATCATTTATAGTTCACACACACACACACGCACGCACGCACGCACGCACACACGCACACACACACGCACGCACGCACGCACGCACGCACGCACTCACACAGACAGACAGAGAGAGACAGAGACAGACAGAGAGAGACAGAGAAAGACAGAGAGAGACAGAGAGAGACAGAGAGACAAAGAGAGAACCTACCACTTCTTTTTTAAAATTACATTCACAGGTCGAATCATCAAGAGTAACCAACAAACACACTTACAAAACACATTTCCTAAACTTAGTACTGGTGGCACCATCTGCAATCTATACAATGGGACGCATTGAGCTGATAATGAATTAAATGCCTTGTTCGGGGGACACTGACATAATCACTTCATTGCTGATAAACATCACAGAATCGCTTCCCATGGCGTGATGATCAATAGCCTTCCCCCTTGGCAAGCAGCTTGGTGGCATCCCGTTAGTTAAAGTCTGTCCCGAGCCTAAGGCTCATCAGGCCGGTGCTTATCCCGGTTTCTGTGGCGTTAAGCGACTGAGAGTCATAGACTCCCCCCCCCCCCCCTGGATAGGACGCCAGTCTATCGCAGGGTTAACCCCCAACACAAGGTTGGTACCCCTGTTACACCTGGGTGGGGTGAGATGTGGCATCCTGTGTGGCGACAGTAATTTTCCTGTGTGGCTTCATAACGATGGTTTTGCACGACAAAATGTGGGGAGAAAAGACAAACACAGGTTCCGCTAGGATATCCTATTGTAATTTATCTTATTTTTTTTAAAAAAATTATACCACTTCATGTCACAGCAGATTAATTTTCTCTGCGTGAAATTCGGGCTGCTCTCCCCCAGGGAGAGCGCGTCACCACAAGTGCAGCGCCTACCCATTATTTTTTTTTCTCCTCAGGGATGGTGTCTAAACACGACACCTGTGTGCATGCTGTTTTTTTGTTGTTGTTTTTTTAAATAATTTTGACATCCTCTCTTATCGGCACACGATGGCCTGCTCTTCCGAAAGAGCGGAACGGGGTTTTAACGTTGTGCGCAAGATGCTCTGCGTGCGTTCGCACACGGAGCCTCGGTTTACAGTCTCATCCGAAAGACTTTTGGGGAGAGTGGAATCAAGCACTGATGATGTGAACTCCAGGGGAAAAATCCCCTCCAACGGGAATCGAACTCGGGTCGTCAAATTGCGAGCGCAATGTTCTGACTACTCGGAGCGCAACACACGTGTGCTATTGTTGTTGTTGTTGTTGTTGTTGCTGTTGTTGTTGTTGGTGGTGGTGGTGGTGGTGGTGGTGGTGGTGGTGGTGGTGGTGGTGGTGGTGGTGGTGCTGCTGCTGCTGCTGCTGCTGCTGCTGCTGCTGCTGCTGCTGCTGCTGCTGCTGCTGCTGCTGTCGTATATTCCCAAACCTCCACATTGGAGATTAGCATGAAAGGAGCATCACCAAATATGATGTAGAGAGTAATTGCAAATATAAATGTCAAGAGGTAAGCCTATACAATGGTTCAGGATTTGCCACATAACTAGCCGACATAAAAATTGTACTTATCTAATGAAAAAAACTCTTACATAGGGACTACCCTTGAAGGAAAAGGTGAAGAGAAAAAAAAGGAGAAGTAAACTCGTATGTTATAAGGGAGAGGAGGCAGCAAGCTATATAGTGGTATTAATAGATTGGAAAATCGACTTTGCATAAGACTGACACATGCTTACCCCTAAGTATTAATTAAGCATGCATAAAGTAGCCACTGTAAGTACTTGTATTTACAATGCATGCGTATATGTGGGTATTGGCATGGAGAATTGTATATGAGCGTCTTTGTGCACAGTGTTTCTGCGTATAAACACATGTCTGATTTTTACATAATTGGGGGGGGGGGGGTGCGTGCGTGTGTTTATGTCTGCGCGCGCGCACGTATGTGCGTGCATGTGTGTGTTTGAGGTCCAGTAATTATTTTCCTGGATGATTCCTTAATTGTGCACATAACTATCTTCAAGCATTCCACAAAATTGTTATTGACAATACGAAGCTGCATGACTGTCAGACATCGCTATTGATAGGAAAGATTTCTCAGATGACTGATAACACACATCATGGAAGGATGGATCCAGACATCAGCTGCACTGAAGACGAAACTAGGGAAGTAGGCTCTAGACATAACCATTTCGTATCAATGCAACATTTTCAGATATCACTGCCAGTCTGATAACTGAGAATTTTACATTGGTCTGTTCACTAATAGATATTTTATTATATTTTATTTATTTTATTTCATTTCATTCTTTTATATCGAGGATATTGGGATGAGCACTCATGTGCTTTTTGTCATCCAGTCCCCGTATGTATGCGGTTGTGTAAATCTTGTCATCTGTACCCACCGGCACACAATGGCCTACTCTTACGAAAAGCGGAACAGGATTTAACGTGTGCGCAAGACGTTCTGCAAGAACGTGTATGCAAGATGTATCATGCCAACAATGTTTAGGGTAAAGGAAAAATAGGTCTACAGCAAAATAAGGATTAAAGCATCAAGGCTACAGACAAAGCACTCCATAATTATGTCAAAACCAGCCGTGTAGAAATAACGCACCTATCTAGAAAGCGAAAAGTTTGTGTCCAATCTACAAGACGGTGAGTTATGGTCTGGATGTTCTTTTGGATAGGACGGTAAAGCCAAGTCCCTGTATAATTTACTGTATATTTTTTCAGATTAATGGAGTTGGATATTTAAAGGGACTACAGCTGGTTTTAAAATTGCTCTGAACGTTATTGAAGCTGATTAAGGTAAACAAGGTGCCAGTGCTGATAATTATGACCTTTGTGGTCCACGGGGCTCAAAAGAGAACGCAATGAAATGAATGTGAGTTCTGAAAAAGGCACTCTTTGACAGCCTTATTCTGATACTACAGGGGAAAAAAAAACGTAAGTGAGCAGTTCCATGGATGATTAGGATATCTGACATAGTGCAAAGAAAGACAATCAAAAACATCTGAAACATGTTCCCTTATTATCTGCCCCTTTTCCTGACCCGTCTGGTTGAGTGTGTTGATGAGATAATCATATGCACACTACTTGGCATAGAGCCAAACATACAAAAAAAAAAACAAATCTTACTTATTAGACTAGGCAGCAGTTCAGAAAAAAAAATGTTGCTACAACAATCTGGTTGTTGTATCTTTGAGTCTAGTCTCCTGTTTACATTAATTTTGGGGTTTGTTGCATGTCTGAATAAAGAGTTCAAGGATGTAGGTCAGCAGACTTCTAGGCATACATATCTGAAAAAAGTGGTGCAGCGGGTCAAATGTTGCCACAGAGAGGATGGCGCAGCCATAAATATTGGCGTCTTCACAGAGTCAGTCAGAAAAAAGAGAGAAGCTCCCCGAGGTTCTTCACTTCCCCACTGGAAGATCAAGACGATCCTGTGACCATTTCACACCATAAAGGTAAAAGGTAAAGGTGTCCCATAACCTAGGTGGTCGTAGGGGAGCGAGGTGTCAGAGACCTCATCTTCTCTAGGGGGTCAGCATGTTGAGGGTGGCGCCCATCTCCTCTCTCCCTCGCTGCTTTTCACCTTCCCTGACCCTAAAGAGGGCAGGTACCCATTTACAGCTGAGTGAACTAGAGGGAACTGTACTGAAGCCAAGGCGCACAAGCGGTTACCCATCCAACTGGTGACCACAGCTCGACGCTGCTTAACTTGGCTTGGGGAAAGCGAGCGCTCTGACTACTGTGCTATTCCGCCCCCTTCACACCAATACGCAAAGCTAGAACTGGTGCTCAGAGAAGTAAGTAGGTGTTCTGACAGGACAATTTTATGCAATGATTATGTGGTTTGCAACTTGTCACGTTTTTATTTTATTTTATTTATTGATTTAATTCCTTTATAGCGAGGATAATGGGAAAAGCACTCTTGTGCTTTTTAACATCCAGTCCCCGTGTGTATGCAGTTTTGTAAATGTCATCTGTTCCCAACGGCACACAATGGCCTATTCTTACGAAAAGTGGAACAGGATCTTAACGTGTGCGCAAGATGTTCTGCGTGCGTTCGCACACGGGACCTCGGTTTAAAGTCTCATCCAAAGGACTTTGGTGGAGAGTGGAGTCAGCTCCAGGAGAAAAAATCTCCTCGAACGGGAATCGAACCCGGGTCGTCAAATTGCCGAGCGCAATGTTCTGACCACTAGGCTATCCCGTCCCCTATATATTTCGTTAAACGTTCAGTCAAGTTGTTCTATCTGTTAAAACAAAGCATTGTGCTTGGCTCTTTTGTACTCTTTGACTGCTAGGGCGAAAAAAAAATCAATCCATTTCTTCCAAAGCGCTTGAAAAGTCATCACTGGAGACATTACTGTGACACTAGAAATGCATTTAGTCCTGTACAGGCTACTTCTCTGAAGCCATTTTAGTTGACACTGTACTGGACAGTAAGCATTAAAACATTATCTTCCTTTTCGAGTTGTATTCATTTTTTTATGTATACCAGAATTGTATCGTGGGTGCAATTGAGAATTTTTGCGTGCAAAATTCATAACTATCTTTAAACAGTTTCGTATAACTTTAGAAAAGAAAAAAAAGATGATGATGATGATGATGATGATGATGATGATGATGATGATGATGATGATGATGATGATGATGATGATGATGATGATGATGATGTGGATGAGATGGTGGTGGTGGTGGTGGGGGGGGTGGTGGGGGTGGTGGTGGTGGGGTGGTGGTGGTGGTGGTGGTGGTGGTGGTGGTGGTGGTGGTGGTGGTGGTGGTGGTGATGGTGATGGTGATGGTGATGATGATGATAAAGATGATGATGATAAGATGATGATGATGATAAGATGATGATGATGATAAAGATGATGATGATGATGATGATGATGATGATGATGATGATGATGATGATGATGATGATGATGATGATGATGATGATGATGATGATGATGGATGATGATGATGATGATGGATGATGATGATGATGATGATGGATGATGATGATGAAGAAGAAAAGTAGAAGAAAAGAAAGAAGAAGAAGAAGAAGAAGAAGAAGAAGAAGAAGAAGAGAAAG
>CM060330.1:14809864-14814864 GCA_030674155.1 Stramonita haemastoma
TGTGTTAAATACAGATTTGTACAGTTATAGTTTTTTGCCGTTTACTTTATTTCACTTATAGGTTGTTGACTACAGCGCTGTTCAGTGTTACTAGCTGTGTTTCACACTTCTTTCACATGCGATTCACATCCAGCTTTATCCATTCAAATCCTCTTTTCAGCCTGAAAACCTCTTAGAACGTCTAACTTTTCACTGACAATATTTTCAGAATCCATACAGCAGGAAAAAACATTTTAAGTAAGCTATCAAAATATTATGTGTCTTCAGAAATACTTTCGAAACATTTCTTGTCACAGACTCTCATGGGTGTACCACTTCTTCCACGATAACATCCTCTCAGGTGTTCTGATCAGTACAGTCCGATTCAAAGTGATTACGATTTATTCTGGACCTGTTACACATCAACTCCTATGATCAAAACGAGTTCATTTCACAACAGCTAGACCTTCTGGTCCTATCTTTTCCTAGCAGAAAAATTCACCGTTAGCATCCACTGAGGCCCTGATTGAACTCATGAGTGTCAGCAGCAAGGGCTCTGTGTAAAACTTCACTTTCAGTTATTTGACTGATTCTACGGTCAGGTTTCACTATCTATTACTAGTACATAAAGATGGATGATCCATAAAGAAGGTGATAGAACGTCATGACATGTTATGTGGGTTCATTCCACTGGGAAGCTTCCTCTTTCACTGTCTCTTCTCTTTCCTTCTGATTTAATCGAGATACTCACACCTATCATTTCTGGCTCATCCATTATGATAGGAAACTAAAACTACCATTAGATATCAGACCCCAGTTTTACTGAGAGGGGATACATTTTCCAGTGACACCTCTGACACCAGATTTAAAATTTCCTAACAGGCCAAAACTAGTTGCGATCTCCTCTTTCGATACCTGCCTCTCTCTGCGTCATGCAGTTCTTGTTTTTTAATTTTATTAATTTTGTATTTTTGTTTATTTATTATTTATTTATTTATCTAACACTTTATGCACAGCAGATTTCTCTGCGTGAACTTCGGGCTGCTCTCCCGGAGCGGTGAGAGGCGCGCTGTCCAAGTGCAGCGTTTACCCTGTTTCTTTTCTTTTTCTGCTACAGAATTTTCCAGGGACAACCTTGCCGTGGGTTCTTTTACGTGCGCTAAAAATGATGTGTAACACACGCGAACCTCGGTTTATCGTCTCATCCGAAAGACTAGCGCCCAGATAACCACTCATGATCTAATGGATGGAAAAAAGTTTTGGGCCCAAACGGGATTCAAACCACCGCACACTCCGACCGGACTTTCCGCTTTATAGACAGGCGCGTTACCTCTAGACCACCAATCCACCAATTCTGTACCCTTGCTATTGTTCTGTGCCTGGTTAGTGCTAAATTGCTCACACTTAACCTGGATGACCATGATGCGTTGTCATAAACGGTTCAGATGTTTCAAACACCCACACCATGTACAACTGTCCCTTTTATCAACTTTGAAAGAGGACTATATATTTGCCTACCCAAACAAACATGTACTTATGCAACATCCGTTGATGTTCAGTTTATTTTACTGATGTTGTGTTGAATACAAACTTGTGTATTATGGATTGTTGTTGAACATAAACTATTTCACTTTTGTTCGTACACTGTTTATTCTTTTATTGAAGTTCAGTTTATGTTACTTGCATTGTGTTAAATACATAGTTTTATATTTTTATGGCTGGTTTATTTACAGATTAGCATTTTGAAGAATATTTGTTAAATGCTGACGTATGCTCGGTTTACTTTACTGATGTGTTGAATTAAAGAAAAAGACAAAACCTATCGATCAGTCTGTGACGTTTCGCTTCATGTTGAGGGGAAAGCAGCATGGCAACTGTATGGGTGAGATTTGCTGAGCATTTATTTTATTTTATTTATTTATACCACTTTGTGTCACCGCTGATTTATCTGCGTGAAATTCGGGCTGCTCTCCCCGGGGAGAGCGCGTCGCCACAAGTGCAGGGTCACCCTTTTGTTTTTTTTCCTGTCTGCAACTGTATTGTTTCCTATCAGAGTAGCTTTCTCTACAGAATTTTGCCAGGGACAACACTCTTGTTGCTGCGGGTTCTTTAACGTGCCTACTACTGCTAAACAATTATGTGTAGCTACGGATCTCGTCTATCGTCTCATCGAAGACTAGCACTCAGACCACACTCATGGTCTACTGATGGGGAAAGGTTTTGGACCAAGGCGGTACAACCACGCACACTCGACCCGAACTTTCGCATTCTAGGCACTGTTACCACCTAGACACCGATCCATCATCATCGTGCAACACATCAGAAATAAACTACTACTACTACTACTACTACTACTACTACTACTACTACTACTACTACTACTACTCTGCTGCTGCTGCTGCTGCTGCTGCTGCTGCTGCTGCTGCTCTGCTGCTGCTGCTGCTGCTTGCTCTGCTACTGCTGCTGCTGCTGCTGCTGCTGCTGCTGCTCTACTGCTAATGCTACCATTATTATTACTACTACTACCACTACCACCCTACGTGGCATATTTTCTTCAGCATTGTTGGGAAAGTTTTTGTACAAGTATGTAAAAAAAAATATAAAAAAGGGCTCCAGGTACTTGCAGAGCAAGACTTCTATGAATCGCAGTGCAGTTTCCGTGCCAGCAGATCCATTATAGACATGACCCTTTCCAACCATTTCAGGAGAAATGTAGGGAGCAAAGCAGCACTCTTTGTTGCCTTCATAGACCTCACAAGGGCTTTCGATCTAGTCAGTAGGGTGGCCACTTCAACATCATTTCCAAGATTTCATTTCCACCCAAACTTACTAGCATCATCAGATCCTTGCACGAAGACATAAAAGGCACTGTTGTCTTTGACGCCTCCAGCATCAGCTGCCTTCAGCATACGAAGCGGAGTAAAACAGGGTTGCATCCTGGCTCTCATCCTGTTTAGAATCTTGTTGTTGTTGTTGTTTGTTGTTGTTGTTGTTGTTGTAGTTGATTGATTTATTGATTTGATTGATTTATTCTTTCATTTCGAGGATAATGGAATAAGCACTCTTGTGCTTTTTTTCATCCAGTCCCCGTGTGTTTGCAGTTTTGTAAATGTCATCTGTTCCCACTGCACACGATGGCCTCCTCCTACGTAAAACGGAACAGGATTTAACGTGTATGCAAGGTGTTCTGCGTGCGTTCGCACACGGGGCCTCGGTTTAAAGTCTCATCCGAAGGATTTTGGGTAGAGTGGAGTCAACACTGATGTTAACTCCAGGAGAAAAATGTCCTCGACCGGACTCAAACCCGGGTCGTCAAATTGCCAGCGCAATGTTCTGACCACTAGGCTATCTGTCTCCTGATGCTGAGACACGCATATTTTGGTCCTGTAGCTGAAGGTATCTACCTCCAAACCAGATCAGACGGAAAACTCTTCAACCTCTCCAGACCAAGAGCTAAGGCTTAAGTCCAGCTGAGGTGCGAACATGACTTCCTCTTTGCAGACGATGCAGCAGAAACCACCCACTCAGCTGAAGATCCACAGCAATCCAATCCAAGGATGTTGCTTATAGCCCCACCGACCACACAGGCCATATCGGGGCTGTCACCTCGTCCCAATTTTAAACTCACATTAAAACTTTGCAACAATATCCAGATTAAAACGGGGTATAAAGCCAACTTCACTGTCCTTGCTTGTATCAACGCTCTGGGCAACCATAAGGGTCAGCCCAGGACGGCCACCACGTTGTGGCAAAACCCACATCGATCACACATAAAATGAGATAAAACCAAAGCCAGATTCCTTAAAACAACCTTGTTCTTAGAGACCAACTATACCACTTTCACTTATATCAGACTGAAAAAAAAGCCTGATTCTCTCAAGAAGTATAAAAAAAATGGCGTCTACAGCAACTGATGACACGCTTCAGTGATGCCTGCGAAGACTTCAGGCTTACAATTAGCTTGAAGAAAGCGCAAACCACGGGGCAGGTTGTTATTTATTCCATTCTTCCCAAGTCTTCAGCATGAATGACCATGAGCCGGATATCATCTATGACTTCGTGTATCTGGGCCCAACTATTTCAGAGACCTTTTTACTTGACTCAGTAGTCAACTAGTGCATCGGCAAAGCAGCTACCACCATGACCAGACTGACAAAGAAAACAAACATGGAACAACAGCAAGCTGACTGAGCACACAGAAGATCCAGATCTACAAGCATGGGTCATGAGCATCCTCCTGTATGGCAGAGAGCCCTGGACTTTGCGTGCGTGACAAGAGTGAAAGCTCAATGCTTTTCATATGTGTTGCCTCCGACGTATCCTGAACATCACATTGAAGGACAAGGTCCCAGAACAACACTGCCCTGGAAAGAGATGGATGCACCAGCATGAACACACTTCTGAAACAGATAAATTAGCGCTAGATTGCCATTTTGTGGACATGGACGATGGATGGATCCCTAGAGACCTCTTCTATTTATCTATTTATCGTATTTTATTTATTTATTCATTCATTCGTTTATTTATTTATTTATTTATTTATTTATCTTTTTATTTTATTTATTTATTTATTATTCTTCTGTATCGAGGATAATGAAATAAGCACTCATGTGCTTTTCTACGTCCAGTCCCCGTGTGTATGCAGGTATTTTTTTTTATAAATCTTGTCATCCGTCCCACCGGCACACAATCACCTACTCTTACAAAAAGCGGAACAGGATTTAACGTGTGCACAAAATGTTCTGCGTGCAATCGCACACTAGGCCTCAGTTTATAATCTCATTCGAAGACTTTGGGGGAGAGTGGAGTCAGCACTGAAGTTAACTCCAAGGGTAAAATCCCCTCGAACGGAATCAAACCTGAGTCGTCAAATTGCGAGCGCAATGTTCTGACCACGAGGCTATCCTGTCCCCCGTTCTATGGAGAACTTGTGCAGGAAATATTTATCCCATAGGCAGATCACAGCTGCAGTTCAAAAACGTATGTACGGGAGAATTTAAAGCCCTGACCACCGACCACAA
>CM060330.1:14819864-14837364 GCA_030674155.1 Stramonita haemastoma
TGACCTGCTACTTACTACTACTGCTGCTACTGCTGCTCAGTGCTGCTGCTCCTGTTCAATGCTGCTACTGCTCCTGCTCAATGGTGCTGTTGCTTCTGCTGCTGCTGTTCCTGCTGTTGCTGTTGTTGCTGTTGCTGCTGCTGTTCCTGCTACTTCGAGCGCAGTTCCCGAGCGGCTCGTTGGGTCGGCAAAGTCCGCCAGAAGCAGCGGAAACCTTTTTAACGATGCGTAGACGTGTCGCTGGTCCATTCTACGCTAGCGGTCGATGTATAGCGTTCCTGCTTGCTTGCCCAGCATAGCTCCTTCTGCTGCTGCTGCTGCTGCTGCTGGTAGTAGTAGTGGTTGTGTGGCGCGGGCAGTGGCTGCAATATTGATACATTTCTCTTGGTTCTGTCTATACACGGCTGAATTGCTCTCTGTCTCCCTCTCTCCCTCTCTCTGTGGAAGAGCTTAGAAGCTTGGTCATGTGCGAGTGAGTCAGATGTTCTGTTTTAAAAAATTCTTTTTATTCAAAGTTGTACTTCCGGGGAGGGCTTTGATCTGTGAATCGTTTGTGACTGTGTGGACGTGTTGGTTGTTGTTTTGGGTTGGTGTGGAGTGTGATTTTTTTGTTTTACTATCCTGCCTAAACTTGCTAGACTTTGTCTTCGGACCGGTTCCTGTTTGTGTTATTGCGTCAGTCAGAACGGAAGAAGAGGGGGCAACAGGCGACTGAAAACATTCCTTGGGAACCAGCCGGCTAGTGAAAACATCAGGCGGTGATCATCGTTTGGGATATGTTTATAGTGACTGCCTGATAGTGATGTGATCGATTACTAAGCATCACTGAGATGGTATAGACTTGGCTATCAGTCAAGTGTGTGTGTGTGTGTCTCTCTCTCTGCATGCAGGTAGGAAGGTGTGTGTTGTGTTGTGTTGTTGTTGTGTTGTGTTGTGTTGTGTGTGGGGAGGTATGTGTGTGTGTGTGTTGTTGTGTGTGTGTGTGTGTGTGTGTGTGTTGTTGTTGTTGTTGTGTGGTGTGTGGTGTGGTGTGGTGTGTGTGGTGTGTTGTGTGTGTGTAAGTGGGTTGTGTGTGTGTAAGTGGGTTGTGGTGTGTGTGTGTGTGTGTTGTGTCTGTGCTTGTGTGTGTGTGATGTGTTTGTGTGAGTGTGTGTTGTGTGTGTTGTGTTGTGTTGTGTTATGTGTGTGTCTGTCTGTCTCTGTGTGTGTCTGTGTCTGTATCTGTTGCTTGTGTAGTGTGTATAGTGCACATCGCTGTGGGGTTGGCAAGCAAGCACGCGCTAGAGTGTGTGACAGATTATTGATCGGAGCAGGATCAGCTGATGTTCCGTGACACATTTCTAAAACATCGTGCCGTCTGCATTGTGCATGTGTCTGTGGGGCTTTTGTTTTTTAGCGTTGGTGTCCGTGTAAAAGACTTCTGGTAGTCAACATTCTCTAAGAAGTCAAGAATGTGTTGGTGTGTATGTGTGTGTTGATTGATTGATTGATTGATTTGTTTATTATTTTATACCGAGGGTAACGGAATGATGTGTTGTGTTTTGTGTGTCTGTGCGCGCGCGCGGCGCGCGCGGTGTGTGTGTGTGTGTGTGTGTGGTGTGTGTCTGGTCTGTGTCTGTGTCTGTGTCTGTGTGTCTGTCTGTGTCTGTGTGTCTTTGTTGTGTCTGTCTGTGTGTGTTTTCCTTTTTCTCAAATATGCGTTTGATAATTCTTTGATATTGAGGGTAATCAAATGACAATGTGTGTGTTGTGTGTGTGTGTTGTGTGTGTGTGTGTGTGTGTGTGTGTGTGTGTGTGTGTGTGTGTGTGTGTGTGTGGTTGTGTGTCTGTGTCTGTGTTGGTTGTCTGTGTGTCTGTATGTCTGTGTGTGCTTGTCTGTGTCTGTGTGTCTGTGATGTGCGTGTGTTTATTTTCTCAAATATGCGTTTGATAATTCTCTCCGTTCATCAACCTCTCCTACAGTCTGAATCAGAAAAAATAAAAATAATGTGTTGTAAACGATGGAGCTACCCACAGTAGCCAGTCTATAAATAACACAAACCCTGTTGCTCAGGTGAGGTGGGGTGATCGATTTTTTTTTTCTTTTTGAAGGGACGTTGATTGATTTCAGCACAGAAAACCTGCCCGGAAGAATATAGCCAGATCCAACTTTTCCAACCAAGCTTAACGTAACGCAAAATCGATCAAAGAGAAGAAGACTTCTCGAAAAAATTAAACATTTGAAAAAATCAAAGAATTTTATCGGCTTCTTGCAAGAGATTCTGATTACCTGCATAAAGCAAAAACTCACTGCAGAACTTGGAAATCCACAGGTGGGCAATTAACGTATTTTTGTGTTTATTTGCTTGTTTTTTTTTGAGATTTTGTTTTTCGAAAAGAGGGTTCTTAAATATTTTGGCCGATTGTATTTTCATAAGAAAACATACTCGGAACGGAAAGTGGCAACTCAAAAACACCCAAACAGTTAAACAGTTTTCGGAGTTTAGACTGTGAAAACTTGGAAATCCACAGGTGGGCAAAGTAACGTATGTTTGTGTTTATTTGCTTGTTTGTTTCATTTTAAAATATTGTTTTTTTTTTCAAAAAAGGACTCTTAATTATTTTGACCAATTCTACTTTCATAAAAAAAAAATACTAGCAGCAGAAACTTGCAACACGAAAAATAAAAGTTGAATAGTTATCGGAGTTCAGACTGTGAAACGAAGAGGCTTAGGAGGTACCGAGGTATAAAGTCTGGAACTGTCGGTAAATTTATCTATATTACTTTATTTCTTCTCCTATAGCGAAATGTTCGAGCTCGTACACAGGTGGCAGAGATCAAATGTTACCAGTATGGCTGTGATCTTCATAGTAGAGGCACCTGCGTGTTTTTTAAAGTCAGGTGTGTGATTTACTTTTTTGTGGTTATTTTTTTTTGTTTCGGGTGTGTGTGTGTGTGTGTGTGTGTGTGTGTGTGTGTGTGTGTGTGTGTGTGTGTGTGTGTGTGTGTGTGTGTGTGTGTTGTGTGTGTGTGTGTGTGTGTGTGTGTTGTGTGTGTGTGTGTGTGTGTTGTGTGTGTGTGTGGTGTGTGTGTGTGTGTGTGTGAATCATTTTGTGTGACTTTCAATGTGTGTGTGTGTGTGTGTGATCTTTGTGTGTTTGTGTGTGTGTGTGTGTGTGTGTGTGTGTGTGTGTGTGTGTGTGTGTGTGTGTGTGTGTGTGTGTGTGTGTGTGTGTGTGTGTGTGTGTGTGTGTGTGTGTGTGTGTGAAAGTCATATTCATATTTTTTTTAATTTTCCAAATGGTATGTATGTATGTGTACATATGTGTGCGTCCGTGTGCGCGAACGTGCATGAGTGCGTGCGTGCGTGCGTGAGTGTGTATGTGTGTGTGAAAGCAATTTGTTATAGATTTTAAATGGTGTGTGTGTGTGTGAAGGTGTGTATGTGTATGTTTTTTTTTTGTATGGATGTATATAATTATATGGTGTGTGTGTGTGTGTGGAGAGAGAGAGAGAGAGAGAGAGAGAGAGAGAGAGAGAGAGAGAGAGAGAGAGAGAGAGAAGAGAGAGAGAGAGAGAGAGAGAGAGAGAACATGAACACTGAACACTGAACACTGAACACTGAACACTGAGGAGAGAGAGAGAGATGAGAGAGAGAAGAGAGAGAGGAGAGAGAGAGAGAGAGAGAGAGAGAGAGAGAGAGAGGAGAGAGAGAGAGAGAGAGAGAGAGAGAGAGAGAGAAGGAGAGACAGAGAGAGACAGAGAGAGACAGAGAGAGACAGAGAGAGACAACAGAGAGACAGAGAGACAGAGAGACAGAGAGAGAGAGAGAAGAGAGAGAGAGAGAGAGAGAGAGAGAGAGGAGAGAGAGAGAGAGAGAGAGAAGAGAGAGAGAAGAGAGAGAGAGGAGGAGAGAGAGGAGAGAGAGAGAGAGAGAGAGAGAGAGAGAGAGAGAGAGAGAGAGAGGGTGTATGAGAGAGAGAATGAAAGTCTTTTTTTTTTCTCCTGCTTATTTGTGTCTCTGTTGCTTTCATTTGTCATGGCAGTGCTGTAGCCAATCTACAATGCTGATTTTCTTGCAATCACTGCCATTACTGCTGCTGTTTGTGATCATGGTTGTCGAAGTAAAGACAAAAAATAATGACGATAATGGTGCTCGTTGCACTCAAGAGAAGAATGAATATAGTGCATTCGTGATAAAATGTCAAGCTGGAGCCGTTTTCTTTCAAACCATTGTTCGTGATGATGATAATTATTACCACACACAGCAGCAGCAGCAGCAGCAGCAGTAGCATCATCATCGTCGTCGTCATCGTCGTCATCATCATCATCTCATCATCATCATCATCATCATCATCACCATCATTATCACCACCACCACACCACCAGCACCACCACCACCACCATCTACACCACCATCTACACCATCATCAACATCATGGCCCCATGCCAAATTGCAGGACCTATGCCAAAGTGTTTTTTTGGCTCTGAAGAGTTATCTTGAGGCTGTCTTATCCATTACAACATTTCAGCATTGCTACCTTCTTGCAACATAAAGATAGAAAACAAGTCTGAAGTGGAAGTATAGCTACCTTTACGGCGACCGAGGTACTTGAAGGAAGCCATGCAGGCACACTTCTCATCTAGTAAACCCCAAAGTGCATCTTCTAGGTAAAACACAAAAACCAATTTCAGGGCGAACCCCAAAGTGCATACTCTAGGTTAACCATTCTAGGTTAACCCCAGAGTGTATATTCAGAGTGATCCCCAGAGTGCATATTCTAGATTAACCCCAGAGTGCATATTCTAGATTAACCCCAGAATGCATATTCTAGGTTAACCCCAGAGTGCATATTCTAGATTAACCCCAGAGTGCATATTCTAGGTTAACCCCAGAGTGCATATTCAGGGTGAACCCCAGAGTGCATATTCAGGGTGAACCCCAGAGTATTATTCAGTGTGAACCCCAAATTCTATACTCAGGGTAAAACCCACAGTGCATATTCTGGGTGAGCCCCAGAGTGCATATTCTAGGTTAACCCAGAGTGCATATTCTAGGTTAACCCCAGAGTGCATATTCTAGGTTAACCCCAGAGTGCATATTCTAAGTTAACCCTAGAGTGCATATTCTAAGTTAACCCTAGAGTGCATATTCTAGGTTAACCCCACAGTGCATAACTATCCATGGTAAACCCCAGAGTATATGTTTTGGGTGAAACCCCAGAAGGGCTCGTTGTTGTTCTTCTTCCTCTTCCTGAAATTCTTCTTCTTCTGTAACAGAATGCAGATATTTAATCTTCTGCCACTCTGTACAACTTTTCCACGACGACAGCACGGTCAGACAGTAGGAATGTGGCCTTTTAAAAGAGGCTGCATAAATACTACATTTTACCGCTTTGGGCAAAGTGCCATCAACAATCGGTTTTCGACCACCTCCCAACGATACAGAACATCGCACAATTAACAGGTGTGGATCTAAATTTAGATCCACGACGCTGCGATTGGCAGTTCCGATCGCATGGGAAGTAATCTAATTACCGCCCCGTCACACTTCAAATTCTTCTTCTTCAAATTTTTCTTCTTCAAATTCTTCTTCTTCTTCAAATTCTTCTGTTTCAAATTCTTCTTCAAATTCTTCTCCTTCTTCTTTGTTTTTGTGTTTGTCTTCTTCTTCTTCTTCTTCTTCTTCTTTGCATTCTTTGCATTCTTTGCATTCTTCTTCTTTGCATTCTTCTTCTTCTACTTTGTATTCTTCTTCTTTGCAGTCTTCTTTTTTGCATTCTTCTTCTTTGCATTCTTCTTCTTTGCATTTTTCTTCTTTGTATTCTTATTCTTATTCTTCGCATTCTTGTACTTCGCTTTCTTCTTTTCATTCTTCTTCCCAATTTTCTTCTTTCCTCTTTACATTCTCCTTCTTTGCATTATTTTTTTAAAATATTTTTCTTTGCATTCGGCTCTTTTGCGTTTTTCTCTCTGCAAAACTGCTTTTTTTGTTAGATGTAATTTCTATGTTTTTGTTGTTCATATGATTGTCAATAATGTTGTAGCTTTTTACTCAGCACCTTTCGTCTTTATCCTTTCTATGTTTTAACGAAGGTGAGGATGGCACTAACAATCATGGTGGTGGTGGTGGTTGTGGTGGTGGTGGTGGTGAAAATAATGATAATGACAGCGGTGATCAAGTATGCGTTTGAGGATATAATCAACCATGGAGAAATATATAGAAAAAGGGATGACAATCATGTAAAAAAAAAAAAAAAAACAAGAACAGAGACAATGCAAATTACATGCATTCCTGTATAATCTTTTCAGTACTATTTGTTGGGGTTTTATTATTTTGTCTGTAGACAAGTCTTACACAGACACGCACACAGACACACACAAACAAATGCACGCACACACGCACGCACGCATACACGCACGCACGCGCCCACTCAATCACACACACACACACACACAAAACTGGATGTAAGAAAGCATATGAGTGCTTATTCCACCATCCTTGATATAATAAATGAATGAATGAATGAATGAATGAATGAATGAATGAATGAATGAATGAATGAATGAATGAATGAATAAATAAATAAATAAATAAACACATACACACTCGCACGCACGCACGCACGTACCTTTTCACACACACACACACACACACACACACACACACACACACACACACACACACACACATACACACACACACACACATACACACACACACACACACACACACACACACACACACACACACACACACACACGTGAGCGCGCGCACGCATGCACACACACACACACACACACACACACACACACACACACACACACACACACCACACACACACACACACACACACACACACTTCGTCTAATATCACATAAAGTGAAGAGACGTAAAATCGAAGACACACACGCGCGCGCGCGCACATATACAGACACATAATACAGACAGACAGACAGACAGACAGACAGACAGACAAACACACACACACACACGCGCGCGCGCGCGCGCGCTCAAACGCACACACCACGTACATACAGGTACATACAAAACGAGGAAAGAACATACAAAACACACAAAAAAAACCCCTAAAACATAATGGAGTGAGCCATGAGGTATTGATCTGTAGAAAACCACTGATTTATAATCATGACTTTGCTCTCTTTTGTTTTCTTTCTCTTTCTTCTTTTGTTTTTTTCAAAGTTGACATTCGTCCGCAGTATCTTTAAAATTTACAAACCAAATTTTTGTAGCAGCCTCCCATACATTCATCTCCTCTCTCTCTGTAATCATGTCTGTCTGTATGTATGTCTGGCTGGCTGTCTGGCTGTCTGGCTGGCTGGCTGGCTGGCTGGCTGGCTGTTTTCCCAGTCCCCATTTTTTTCAGTATCTCTGTGAGTATTGTTTCGTCGATCTGTCCTTCAAATAAATACTATTAATTGAAAAACGTTGATTTAGATATGATTTATACACTTTACTAAAGTTTCTCAACATGGTGATCCAGCTACATGAAGACCAGCGTGGCCAGGTCAGAAACAGCAACGACCTCTCAGAGCCTTTCCCAATCACAAACGGGGTGAAGCAGGGCTGCGTTCTTGCACCAACCCTCTTCACTATCTTCTTCAGCATGATGCTTCAGCGGGCCACAGAAGATCTTGATGACGAAGACGGAGTTTTCATACGCTACCGCACAGATGGCAGCCTATTCAACCTGCGGCGTCTTCAGGCCCACACTAAAACCCTGGAGCAACAAATTCGAGAGCTACTTTTTGCTGATGATGCTGCCCTTGTAGCCCACACAGAAACCGCCCTGCAGCATGTAACATCCTGTTTTGCAGAGGCAGCCCAGCTCTTCGGACTCGAAGTCAGCCTGAAGAAGACAGAGGTTCTCTACCAGCCCGCACCTCAGGTAGCGTACCACCCACCTCACATTACAATTGGTGAGACAGAACTGAAGACAGTCCAGCAGTTTACCTACCTGGGATGCACAATCTCCTCTGACGCAAAGATTGATAAAGATGTAGACAACAGACTGGCAAAGGCAAACAATGCTTTTGGCAGACTCTACCACCGTGTCTGGAAAAAACAAACACCTGAAGAAAGACACCAAGATCAGTGTCTACAGAGCCGTGGTACTGACCACCCTCCTGTACGGCTCTGAGTCATGGGTCACATACAGACACCACCTGCGAATTCTGGAACGCTTCCACCAACGCTGTCTCCGCTCCATCCTCGACATCCACTGGAGCGACTTCACCACGAATGCTGAGGTGCTGGAGCAAGCAGGGATCACCAGCATTGAGGCCATGTTGCTGAAAACGCAGCTACGCTGGGCAGGGCATGTCTCTAGAATGGAGGACCATCGCCTACCCAAGATGGTTCTCTACGGTGAACTTTCCACCGGACACCGCTACAGAGGCGCACCAAAGAAGAGATTTAAAGACTCTCTGAAGAAATCTCTGTCAGCCTGCCTCATAGACCATAACCAGTGGTCAGTCCTTGCTGCTGACCGGCAGGCCTGGCGACACACTGTGCATCAGTCGGTCTCCTCCTTTGAGGACAATCGCAGAGCGGCCCTTGAGGAGAGGCGAATGAGGAGGAAGAACCGCGTCCCCTCTACATCAACCCCAGAATCGACTTTCCCTGCAGCCGCTGCGGCCGGGTTTGTTTGTCACGCATTGGACTGAACAGCCACCAGCGAGCCTGCACCAGACGTGGACAGTGCCCTTAATCTTCGTTCGCGAAGCCAAGCCATGATGATGATGATGATGATACACTTTACTAGGAAATTCTAAAAGTTCTGTATGTCAATGAAAATTAATAATCAAGGGCTGAAACATCTGAAAAAAAGAATGGCTTCAGCTCTGAAGACTTTCTGCTGTCCAGTTTTCCTATCACATTTTGTTTGGTTGACTGGTGGGTTTGTTTGTTTGTTTGTTTGTTTGTTGGTTGGTTGGTTGGTTGGTTGCTGTGTAAAAGTTTTTTTTTTCGATTTCTCCCCTTTCATAACCATAGGACAGTTATACGAAAGATAGATAGATAGATCGATCGATCGATCGATCGATAGATAGAAAGGTAGATCGATCAATCGATCGTCGATCGATCGATAGATAGATAGACAGACAGACAGATAGATAGAGGGAGGGAGGGACGGACGGACAGACAGACAGACAGATCGATCGATAGATAGATAGATAGATAGATGGATGGATGCATAGATACATAGATAGACACAGAGTGAGAGAGACAGAGAGAGACAGAAACAGAGACAGATTTTCTGACGGTGTTCTTGTGCTCTCCACTGGCAATTTTCAAGAAGATTATGCGTTTCTGGAGTATGTGCATTTTCATACAGCTCTACTATTTAGACACAATCGTGTTTTTTTGCTTGTTTGTTTGTTTGTTTTAGTAGAGTCTGCATCCAACAACAATTTGTATGCCTTTTTCACGATTACATGTACATTTTAAAAACTATCAGGGGACGGTCATCCGCTATAGCGGATCAGTATAAAGCAACGGTTTTGGACAGCCGTCCGCTATAGCGGATTTGCCGTTTGCAGATTTTTCACATAGCGGTCGCTTGATACTATGGCTAGTGCAGCTTAACATAGCTTTATGAGCCTATCCAAGGTCGAATACAGAGCGTTGTTGGGTGATTCCATGTGTTCCGAACTATTTGTTCGCGATTGCAGAGTAGCTCGACACCGAGTAGCAACACAGAGTACAAAATTCAAAGTATTTTCTTCATGCTAGTCAAAGCTCATGAATATATTAAAGTGAGAACTACAATCTTTTGGTAAGTACTGACACAGCATGTTATTCATAAGTTCAGAAAATTTCTTTTTTTTTTTTTTTACTATGTGTTTAGTATTTCTTATGATTTTTTTTTCTAATCATTACAAATGGGCCGTCTGTGAGGAAAAGCAAGGGAGATAACTGGCCGTCCCGAGTCTGTGTTTTGGTTCCGTACCAAAATTAGTGTTTGTAGCAGTCAGAATTGGTGACGTCAAATCAGTATTAGTTTTGTCTTTCGTCAAAAGTCATTCGGATGAGACTGAGACTATAAACCGAGGCCCCGTGTGCAAACGCACTCAGAGCATCTTGCGCACAATTTAAATCCTGTTCCGCTTTTCGTAGGAGTAGGCCATCGTGTGCCGGTGGGAACAGATTACACGATTTAAAAAAAACAAACTGCATACACACGGGGACTGGATGTTAAAAAAAAAGCAGCACATGAGTGTTTTTTCCCCATTATCTTCGATATAAAAGTATAAATAAATAAAAGAATAATAAAAAAATAAATAAATAAATTAAAAAATCGTGAAATTTTACAGCTTTACTATTTATTTTAGATACAGTCGTCTTTTTATAGAAGATTCTACATCAAACAACAGTTTATATGCCTTTTTCCCGACTTCATCTATATTCTAATCTGTGTATAGGTTTCGTATCAACAGTAGAGCTCACACAAGTCAGAATTGGTGACGTTAAATCAGTGTTAATCTCGTTAATACTGACATCTTTTAATGTTTAGTACTTACATTATTTTGTAACTTTAAGCTTTGGTAACTCATAACTGAATGTGTCTTTTCGAGTTGGTTTAGTTGGTGGACTTCGTAATTAAGAATTCAATTCTGGAATCTTGAAGAAAGAATGCCTGTGTTAACTTGTTGCCTCTTTGTGCTAGTTTGCAGTTTAGCTGGACAATGTACATCAGACAACACAGCTTCAAAAGATGCAACATAAAAATCACTGACAAAATTAAGAGGAGAATAATTGAGAAAGAGTGCCTGTGTCAACTTTTTGCCTCTTTGTGTAACTTCGCAGTTTAGCAGGACATTGTACACCAGACAACACAGCATCAAAAGATGCAACATAAAAATCACTGACAAAATAAATAAGGAAAATGTCAGTTGCATCAGAAAACTGTAATAGAACAGCAGCCACTGCTGTTACGCTTACCCATCCCCCGCGTTCCTTGCAAAAGTTCCAAAGTCAGTTTAAGTTTGCATTGGTGCTTGTGGGCATGTGTGACTATGCATGCATGTATACATAATACTATGCATTGTATTATGCGCTCTCTGTCTGTCTGTCTGTCTGTCTGTCTGTCTGTCTGTCTGTCTGTCTGTCTGTCTGTCTGTCTGTCTGTCTGTCTGTCTCTCTCTCTCTCTCTCTCTCTCTCTCTCTCTCTCTCTCTCTCTCTCTCTCTCTCTCTCTCTCTCTCTCTCTCTCTCTCTCTGGTCAGAACATTGCGCTCGCAATTTGACGACCCGAGCTCGATTCCCGTTCAAGGGGATTTCTCCCCTGGAGTTCGCATCAGTGCTGACTCCACTCTCCCCAAAAATCCTTCGGATGAGACTATAAACCGAGGGGGCGGGGGGGGGGCGTGTGCAAACGCACGCAAAACATCTTGCGCACGCGTTAAATCCTGTTCCGCTTTTCGTAAGAGTAGGCGATCGTGTGCCGGTGGAAACAGATGAAGGTATTGACAAAACCGCATACACACGGGAACAGGATGTAAAAAAGCACGAGTGCTTATTCTATTATCCTCGATATAAAGAATAAATCAATCTCTCTCTCTCTCTCTCTCTCTCTCTCTCTCTCTCTCTCTCTCTCTCTCTCTCTCTCTCTCTCTCTCTCTCTCTCTCTCTCTCTCTATATATATATATATATATATAATATAAGTGATAGTCTAGTGATAGCCTAGTGGTCATAACATTGCGCTCGCAATCTGACGACCAGAGTTCGATTCCCGTTCGAGGGATTTTTCCCCTGGAGTTAACATCAGTGCTGACTCCACTCTCTCCAAAAATCTTCGGATGATACTGTAAACCGAGGCCCCATGTGGAAACGCACGCAGAACATCTTGCGCACACTTAATATCCTGTTCCGCTTTTCGTAAGAATAGGCCATCGTGTGCAAATGGGAACAGATGACAAGTTTTACAAAACTACATATACACGGGGACTGGATGTAAGAAAAGCCCATGAGTGATTATTCCATTATCCTCGATAGAGAAGAATAAAACAAATAAATAAAAATAATATGTACATATGCATGTGTGTGTGTGTGTGTGTGTGTGTGTGTGTGTGTGTGTGTGTGTGTGTGTGTGTGTGTGTGTGTGTGTGTGTGTGTGTGTGTGTGTGTGTGTGCGTGTGTGTGTGTGTGTGTGTGTGTGTCGTTTTGTTCCCTTTAATCGGGGTTTGATATATCATCTTACGGACTAGCACACAAACCTGAAAAACACGATCTAGTAAATGGACAAAACTACCGTTTCAGATGAGATAGAACACTCAACCTCGCATTTTATACCACGCGCTTCACCACAGAACCACCGAATCACCCTTTGTCGAAAGCGTTCAACCGATTTTACACTTGTTGTGATAATGTATTCGATTCGGTTAACAAGTTACCAGCCTCCCAGAAGGGGGTAAAAAAAAAAAAAAAGGATGGATAGGGGTGCGTGAAGAATTGGAAGGAGGTCTATTTATCATTCTTTTTCTTCTCCCTGACCCGTGTTTTATGGGGGGTCATCGGATGTAGCACCGTTTTACATCGCCAATCTCTCGGTAGGGGAGGCTATTGATTATTGCTCCATGGGACGCAACTCTCGTGTTTTATAGTTATTAAGCGTTGCCTGTCTGACCCGAACTTGCATAATAAAAAAAGAAAGTCATATGTAAGTTAGTAAATTACTTTGTCCAGTAAATATATATATATATATATAATATAATAATAAGAAAAGGGAGGAAGAAAGCAACTGCAGGAGGAAGAAGAAGAGAAAAGACAGAGAGAAAAATAAGAAAGGAAAGTTTAGGAACGAAGAAAGAGAGAAGAAAAGAAAGAAAGAAAAAAAGAATAGAAGAGAAAGAAAGAGGAACGAAGATAAGAGAAAGAAAGAACAAAGAAAAAAGAAAGAAAGAAAGAAAGAGAAGAAGGAAAGAAAGAAACAAGAGAATAAAGAGAAATGATGGAGACGAATGGAATGATAAGAGATAAGAATAAGAGAAGAAAGAAAGAAAGAGAAGAAAGAAAAAAGAAGAAGAAAGAAAGAAAGAGAAAGAAAGAAAGTAAAGAAAGAAAGAAAGAAAGAAAGAAGAAAGAAAGAAAAAGAAAAAAGAGAAAGAAAGAAAAAGAGGAAAGAAGAAAAGAAAGAAAGAAAAAAAAGAAAGAAAGAAGAAAGAAAAGAAAGAAAGAAAGAGAAAGAAAGAAAGAAAGAAAGAAAGAAAGAAAAAAGAAAGAAAGAAAAGAAAGAAAGAAAGAAAAGAAAGAAAGAAAGAAAGAAAAAAGAAAGAAAGAAAAGAAAGAAAAAAGAAAGAAAGAAAGAAAGAAAGAAAAAAGGAACGAAGGAATGAAAGAAAGAAAAAAAAATACAAGGAAGAAAGAAAGGGAGAGGGAAAAGAGATATTTTTTGATACACCGACACAGAGCCAGGTGTGATTAAGAAAGGGAAAGACAGATAAAAAAGGAAGGAGAAAAATATATAAAAAATTGATGAAGCAGGAAGCCAAAATTTTTAATCAGTCGGTATGTACCTTTACACGTCTGCAACAGTTATTAGCAAGTAATTACGAACAAAAATACGAATGCATACAGGCAATGAATGCAAATAGGGAAATATATATCAAAAACTGAAACTAAATATCGAGAATAGGACTAAAATAGTTTTTTTAGAGCAAGCACAATAAAGATCACAAAAGAAAAAAGTTAGAAAAAATGCGAGAAAGTAAGAAGAAAACAGACAAAACAACAGATATTTAAACCAAAAAAAAACATAAGGAGAAAATCAAAAAAGAAAAAGAAAACAAAGTAAGAGAGATAAAAGCTCCTCAAGCAAATATTCAATATCAATATTACTTTAATTTGCATTAGCTCTTTGAAATGGGTGAAATTAATGTCCGTAGTCTCCCTTATACTATATTGTAGATTAAAGATCCAGAGGTAAACTGTCCATCAGATAAAGTAAAACAAAATGGGGGTTCAGTTTCTGTTTGAAATCCGACTTTTCCCATCTACCAAATTCTCAATGGTATTTCAAATAACAAAAGAAAAAATAGTCTTTTAGGCTGAAGAGAAATGGAGGTTTACAAGCACAGCAATCTCGACCTTAAAAGTTATTTAGTTCTTTGAATGGTTTTTATTTGAAACAACTATATGTACTAAAATGAGTGTCTCTGATGGAGCGACCAATGTCGAGCCATTGCTATCTTCCAAAGACACTTCCTTTAAACTGATGTTTAGATGAAATAACACAAAGTGTCTAATACTTTCTGGAAGCTGACAAGAATTAAATTTAGTTCATGTCTGATGTTGTCTTCCCTCTCCTCTTTTTACTTCATTCCTTATTCTGAAACAATATCCCGAAAGATGATGTATTTAATCGTAGTATACTTGATTATTAACTCTCATTTATGCTTTGCTTTTTGCTGTATTAGCATTTTTTTCTCATGTAACTTTTTTTTTAAATTTTGTTTCCTCGCGTATTATTTTATCACCATGACGCTTCTTGCTTATGTTGGTACTGTGTCAGTTTTGTTTTCTGATGTAAGCACCTTTATGGGATAGTTTTGTTACCTTGTTCTGGTTTTGGTGTCTTTTACATACATTATTCTAATTTTGATTCTTTATGTAACTACCAAGAAGGTTTTCTTTCCTTGCACATAAATCACACTGACGTTGTGTCCTTATGTAAATATCGGTAAGTCTGTGTTTTCTTGTAAATCTGTCATCTTAGTTCTGTGTCCTGGTGTAGCTGCCATTAAAGTTTTGTTTCCTTATACATATGTCACACTGGATTTGTGTCCTTCCATAACTTCAATGAAGGTTTTGTTCCTTGTTCATCCATCTTCTTGGTTTTGTGTTCTAATGTATCTACCGTTCAGGCTTTGTTTCTTGATCTACCTACAATCATTTTTTTGTCCTGGTGTCATTGCTATCCATAATTTGTCTGCTTTGTGGGGTACTCTTCCAAAAATGAATTATGAAAATTAATGTGTCAGATTGAAATGGCTTCTTGAGTTTATCTCACATTTTTTTATTTCTTTCCAGATAATTTGCTATCCTGCTTTGTGTCTCCTGGAACTGCGCCGTGTCTTTAAAATGTGAGTGTCACACTTTTTTTTTGCTTTTGAAACGCTTCAGTTTCTGCTTAATATTTTGGCATGAAAAGGGGCACATAACTTTCAGTGTTTGAACACTTCTATACATTCTTGTTTATCACCATGTAGTTGAATGTGCACGGAAACACAAAAATCACCGTGCATGCTTAACTCTTACATTGTAATATTTAAGAGTAAAAATACGATTGAAAATGTCTCTTGTTTATTTTTTTTATCTGTTTTATTCTTTATTATCAAGGATAATGGAAAAAGCACTCATATGCCTTTTTACATCCAGTCCCCGTGTGTATGCATTTTGTAAATGTCATCTGTTCCCATCGGCACACGATGGTTTACTCTTACGAAAAGCGGAACAGGATTTGACGTGTGCACAAGATGTTCTGCGGCGTTCGCACGCGGGGCCTCGGTTTATAGTCTCATCTGAAAGACTTTTGGGGAGAGTTGAGTCAGCACTGATGTTAACTCCAGAGAAAAATCTCCTCGACCTGGATCCGGTGTGTGTGTAGCTGTGTGTTGTACAGGTATAGTGCCGTTTATGAATTGCTTTGTGTGTGTGTGTGCGGCGGGCTGCGATGCGTGTGTGTGTGTTTTGGTATTTAGTTGTTGCTGCATGTTGCCGATCTATTTGTTTGGGTTTTATTGGTTGTGCTTGATAATATTTTTGTTGTTTCGGGGCGATTTGGATTGATTTTTTTTTTTGTTTTTTTGCACTGATCTGTGGATCGCAGTCTAAAAGTATAGCATTTCATAGAGAAGTGACAAGATTAGATTTGTTATTTATTTTTGTCCAGAACGTTTTTCTTTTACTATATAAATAGTAGTCTGGGTATAGCCCTTCGATAAATCAGTAAACCACGTTCCCTTTTTCAACATGGATTCAGCATACATAGAAAAACCCACGGTAACAAGAACATTGTCCCTGGCAAAATTCTGAGAAAAAAAAACCCACTCAAACGGAACTGAATAACACAAATTTGAAAGAGAAACATGCAAAAAGAAAGAAAAAGAGAAAAGGTAGAAAGAAAAGGAATGAAAAAAGAAAAGTTACAAAAAAAGAATAAGTGATTTCAATCATTGATAAAAAGAAAAACAATAAAGTACATGAAAAAAAAGGTTTGAACGTGCAGTTTTAAAAATAAAAAAAAAAAAACTTCTTGCTTTTCCCTAAATTGCACAAAATTCCATTGATAGGGTCGTAAATATGCAATAAAAGCAAGTGCTTAACGGGTATCTTTTTTTTTTTTAGGATGAAAAATTAATCTTCTCTAAAATGTCATAATTATAAGATCTGGCTTAGTTGAAGCTTTCAACCATAAGCTAAAGTCATAATCAAAACTATTTGCTCTTAAGCTAAGCATAAAATCAGTTTAGAGCAATCCTTGGATTAATGTTTCACTTGCTGATGTATTTTTGGCAATGATGTAAGGGTTCACGTTCTAAGTGAGCGAAAGCGAAAAAAGAAAGGTTTTTTTTTTCCCTTAAGTGTGACAAAATATTTCTGTAACGTTTACTAGATTTTGGAATAAGTGTGTGTGTGTGTGTGTGTGTGTGTGTGTGTGTGTGTGTGTGTGTGTGTGTGTGTGTGTGTTGTGTGTTGTGTGTTGTCTGTGTCTGTGTCTGTGTGTTGTCTGTGGTCTGTGTGTCGTAGTCAGTGTGTGTCTATGTGTCTGTGTTCTGTGTTGTGTTCTGTGTTTGTGTTCTGTGTCTGTTGTCTGTGTCGGTGTCAAGTCAAGTGAAGTCAAGTAAATTTCTTACTTTTAGATGTGCATTGAATAAGCATTGATTTGCTTAACTTTTAATCATCAAACCATCTATCTATAAAAAAAAAAACACAACGCATTTCACCGGCATCAATTAACTAACGTGATTTTAAACAGTCTTAAAAATAAAATATGCTATAGATAAACAAGCAACAAAACAAACAAACAAACAGAAAAACACTCAAAAGTTATTACACATGCACATGCACATACACATACACATGCACGCGCGCGCGCGTTCGCCCACATGAGCACGTATGCACGTACACAATTGTGTGGTGTGTGTGTGTGTGTGTGTGTGTGTGTGTGTGTGTGTGTTGTGTGTGTGTCGTGGTGTGGTGTGTGTGATTCGTGCGTGTGTGTGTGTGCTCTTTTGTTCAGTGGATTGGTCTGTGTGTGCCATGTGTGTGGTTTTGTAGTTTGTTGTCCCCCTAGTGTGTGTGTGTGTGTGTGTGTGTGTGTGTGTGTGTGTGTGTGGTGTGTGGTGTGTGGTGTGTGTGTGTGTGTGTGTGTGTGTGTGTGTGTTGTGTGTGTGTGCGTGTGTATGTGTGTGTGTGTTGCCTGTGTGCTGTGTGTTGAATGTGTGTGTGTCCTGTGCGTGCTGGTGGTGCATCGTGCTGTGTTGGTTTTCTTTACAGAG
>CM060330.1:14842364-14844864 GCA_030674155.1 Stramonita haemastoma
TTTGCTTTCTCCAGAAGGGAGGGGGAAATGTTTGAAAGAGAATGACGAGACTTGTTATGAAGATGGTTGACAGTCTCTAGCTTGAAGGAAACAAAAACAAAATGGGGAAACTGTGAAGAGGAGGTATATAATCATACATGCAGCAACTTTGGCCATGAGTTTGTTCATGAAAATGATATGTTGGGGAATATGTAAAACGAGAGAGAGAGAAGAGAGAGAGAGAGAGAGAGAGAGAAGAGAGAGAGAGAGGAGGAGAGAGAGAGAGAGAGAGAGAGAGAGAGAGAGAGAGAGAGAGAGAGAGAGAGAGAGAGAGAGAGAGAGAGAGAGACAAAGCGAGAGAGAGAGAGAGAGAGAGAGAGAGAGAGAGAGAGAGAGAGAGAGAGAGAGAGAGAGAGAGAGAGAGAGAGAGAGACAAAGACAGAGAGACAGAGACAGACAGACAAAACAGACAGAGAGACAGACAGAGACATAGATACAGAGACACAGAGACACAGAGATCTAACTATGATGTAAACCCGAATCTTCTCTTCAAGGATAATAAACACGCCATTACTGTTTCCTGTAACATCCTGACTTAGTGCGGACTGATTTCTCCAAGGATTCACAGCAAATCGATAGCTCTGTTCATCATCGTGTACGTTTTTGGTGATCGGTTTTCTTTTGTTTGTTTCTTTGCTTTCTCAAAAGAGATAGGAAGAGGGTTGAGAGAGAATGATGAGGCTGTTTATGAAGATGAATGGCAGTTTCTGTGCTTTAAAGAGAACAAAGAAAATGAGAAAACTGTGAAGAAGAAGATATTCATACAGCAGCTTATGTCATAAGTCTGTTGAGAAAAATAATGTCAGGAAATACGTAAAATAAGAAAAAGAGGAGAGAGGCAAAGAAAGAAAAGAAAGAGGAAATAAAAAGAAATACAGAATGCTAGAGAATGAAATAATGAAGGAAATAATGAAGGAAAGAAAGAAAGAAAGACAGAAAGACAGAAAGATAGAAAGACAGAAAGAAAAACAGAAAGAAAGGAAGAAAGAAGCAATAGAAAGGCAGAAAGAAAAAGGAAAAAAAAGAAAGGAAGAAAGAAAGAAACAAAGAAAGAAATAAACGAAAGAAAGACAGAAAGAAATAACAAAAAAAGAAAGAAAAAAGAAAGAAAGAAAGAAAGAAGAAACAAAGAAACAAAGAAACAACGAAAGAAACGAAACAAAACAAAAAGAAACGAAACAAAACAAAACGAAAAACAAAATCATTAAATCACAAAAAGAAAACAAAACGAAAACCAAACTAGGAAGCAAAGGACAGAATCAGCAATAAACTAAGTATGCTCTATGACAGCTGAAAATCATAAATCAACGACTTTCCTGCGTTTCTAAAACTCGAAAAAAAATCCCTATCAATACGATCGTAATTCTGAAATAAAATATGTCATTTGGATTCACCCATTTCTGTAAATTAAATAGTTTTCATTTAAATCTCTTTTAGCCAGATGCCTCCTTCATATCTTTTATCTCTTTATTGCTGAATTTTTACATAACATCACCCGTTTTAAAGCAATTAAACGATCTTTGGTTGTTTTGCTGATTATTGAGGGTGATGAGACTTAATGGCTGAATCTTCAATTAAACGATCTTTGGTTGTTTTGCTGATTATTGAGGGTGATGACACTTAATGGCTGAATCTTCAACGACAGTATTTATTTATTTATTTATTTATTTGTTTGTTTATTTATGTATTTATCTATTTACTTACTTATTTATTTATTTATTTATTTATTTATTTATTTGTTTATTTACTTTTTAATGCAGTTTTGTTCATTTTGTCTTCCGTTCCCACAGGCGCACGATTGCCTACTCTTTCAAAAAATGCGGAACGGGATTTAACGTGTCCGCAAGATGTTCTGCGTGCGTTCGCACACGAGGCCTCGGCGCAGTTTATAGTCTCATCTGAAGGATTTTGGGGGATAGTGGAGTCTGCATTGACGTTAACTCCAGGAGAAAAATCCCCTCAAGTAGTTTTTGTCGTCAGTAAGAAGTGTCCCTACATAATTATTATGTTAGTTCAGAACAGGCATCATTAAAAACCAACACAGTCACACAGCAGGAGTGCAGGGCCACCTCTAAGTGGTGGCCTCGCAGCTGCCAGACATTGATGAGCTCCTGATGATTAATGACACTGAAGATGTGACATGGGTGGGGGGACGGGATAGCCTAGTGGTCAGAACATTGCGCTGGCAATTTGACGACCCGAGTTCGATTCCAGTTGGAGGGGATTTTTTCCCCCTGGAGTTAACATCAGTGCTGTCTCCCCCCCCCCCCGAATCTTTCGGATGAGACTATAAACCGAGGCCTTGTGTGCGAATGCACGCAGAACATCTTGCGCACATGTTAAATCCTGTTCCGCTTTTCGTAAAAGTAGGCCATCGTGTGCCGGTGGGAACAGATGACATTTACAAAACTGCATACACACGGGGACTGGTGGTAAAAAAAACACACCATATTATTGCTTA
>CM060330.1:14857364-14867364 GCA_030674155.1 Stramonita haemastoma
GCTTACATGTTTTGTGTAGATTCTTCTCTGCACTAGTTGCTGGCCAGGAAAGTTTTGTTTTCTATTTTAAGAGAACAGTAGAATGTACTCACAGGTAAAGACCTTAAAACTCTTTGAATCTGAACACAAGCCTGAACCAAAACTATTTCCTAAAATAGAAATGATCATCACTTTTTTTTTCTTGGCTGTGCAGTGAAAAAACGTCTTCAAATAATAGCTGCACATAAAAAAGCTATGGATATTTGTACTGATCAGTCACCTTGTTCAGCTATTTTAGGTTATTGATAGATGTCTTGCAGTGGATTGAATTTATTGAAGGCTTAGAAATTATAGCTTTAAGCAGACCTTTCTGTACACTAGTGTATGTGAAGAAAGCAGTGTTCAAGCTTCAAGAAGTAATAACTCGTTTTCCTACCCTGTCAAATAAATAGTTAAAAAAATAACACAACACTATATAAACATAGATTCATTTTGCTCACGGACACAGGAAAACTCGGAGGTCAGAGCACTCACTTTCCCTAAGCTAAGGTTAAGCAGCATTGAGCATGGTTTCTAATTGAATGGGTAACCATTTGCATGCCTTGGCTTCAGCACAGTCCCCAGGTCCACCCAGTTGTAAATGGGTACTACCCTCTTTTTTTAAGATGGGTGCCACCCTCAATATACTGGCACCTACAGAATCTGGACTCTTTACACCTTTACCATAACTGTCACCAGGACCTTTACAAAACTTTTTTTCCTCCCTTTGTAAAAGTTTCCATTATTGACAATCCATGTAGAAGAAGGCCAGAAATCTTACATTCTACCATTCTGTTTTACATGGTTATTTTTCTTCTTCTTTTTAGTTGAAAAAAAGAAAAAGTTTCTTAGAACTGGTTAGAGCACAGAGACTTTCAAATGATGAGTGTGAACACATCGCTTAACACAAAGGTCCACAGTAAAGACGAAACTGTTGTCGCTTCACCGAAGCAGCAGAAATTGGATTGCTGACAAGAAGCACTACAAGACCGTTCATCATTCTCTGTCCTCTACCGGTTACTGGGGCTCCTACGGGCTGGGATTGCTTGAGTAATGTGCGGTGTTGTGTAAAGAGAGAGAGAAAGAAGAAGAGAGAGAGAGAGAGAGAGAGAAGAGAGAGAGAGAGAGAGAGAGAGAGAGAGAGAGAGAGAGAGAGAAGCAGACAGACAGACAGACAGACAGACAGACAGACAGACAGACAGACAGACAGACAGACAGACAGACAGACAGAGACAGAACAGAGACAGAGACAGAAAGACAGACAGACAGACAGACAGAGACAGAGACAGAGACAGAGAGACAGACAGACGAGGACAGAGACAGACGAGAGACAGAGCAGAGACGAGACAGGAAGACAGACAGAAGACAGCAAGACAGAAGAGAACAGAAGAGAGACAGATACCAGGAAACAGAAGAACACAGACAGAAAGAGACAGACATGACAGACACGACAGAGAGCAGGCACGCAGACAGACAGAGAAGAATACAGACAGAGAGAGCCAGACGAAAGAGAGAAGGAAGAGAGAAGAAGAGACGAGAAGACAGAAAAAGGGATTTAATTTGCACATCAGCCTTAGGGAGAGAGAGACGAGAGCAGAGGAGAGACAAAGAAAGAGACAGAGAAGGGGAGAAGAGAGAGAGAAGAGACAGAGACAGAGACAGAGAGAGACCAAAGAGAAGAGAAAGATTTATCCAGGAGCCAAAGGAGACATACTGATTAATAGCCAACAGAAGCAGTAACACAGAGAAATGAACAACATAACAAAAAGAAGCAATAACTAGGTATCATTAGTCCGTGGAAGTGGCTCCTGTCTGCATTTTTCAACTTAATGACGTGTGACCCCCTTTTCTCTTCACACCACCATCGCACTCTTTGAAAATGAGCTATGAAATCCATCTAATATTTATGCATATGTTCTTTCCATGTTTTGTTAATATTCTCGTTGTTGCTTTTGCTGTTATTGCTGCCTTTGCTGCAGCGGCACTTTGGCTGTGGGAGCTCATTTAAATTCAAGGTTTTAAAGTGTTATAGTTGGTGATTTTTTTTGTCTTTTTGCAAATGAGTTTTGGGATGAATTGCTGGCAATGACAAACACACTTTCAGAGTCCTGTGAGAGCAATAGAATTCGTCCAGTTAACTGCATAGCATCAACACTAATCAGATCACCGCCATCCACTTGATTTTATTAGCAGAGAGCGCATACACAGAGAACCAGAACAGATCAATGGCTGCAGTGCTGGATTTGTAATCTCTGATAGAGGTGGGGGCATAGGGGGCAAAGGAACAAGTTGCCTTTAAGCCGACTGATTGAGATGGGGTTTTCCCTGTGGAGCCATCATCTGTTCTGACTTATTGCTGTGGAGGTCATGTGAAGGAAACCGTGAAATAAAGTTAGTAATATGGAAGCTTGCATACTACCTCCATGCATATATCATGCTGTACAGGACTGCATCAAGTATGGTAAATGATGCTGATTACATGAATAAAGATATAATTCTATGCAACACAAGCTTTAGATCTATGCCCTTAATACCCATTAGAAAATCTTGTTCTTTTTAATTAGTAGTAGCATGTACTTTTATGGAATCTTTTTTTTTTTCTATTTCGAAATTCACATCTCTTTCTTTTAATTTGTGTATTACTGTCTTTCTATCTGCCTATGTGTCATGCTTTTGTCTGTTTGTGTGTTTGTCTATCTTTGTGTCTGCTGTCTGTGTTTTTTTCTTTCTCTGTGTTGCACAGCCATATAGCATTTTTCAGTCACAATGATAAACAAAAAAACTTTCTGTGCTTGAATGTAACCATTGAATTTCAGGCTCTGCAGCAAACAACCCCATTACAAATTGATTGTTCATGTAAAAGGTTTTTTTTTATATTGATTTTGTTTAAAACCTTGCATAATTGTTTATTTATCCCTTTTTATTTTGTTCTCAATGTTGAGAGATTTCTTGGAACTACTTTTTAAAGGCTTGCAAATCACTGCTTTTTTCTAAAAAAAATCAATGTAGTTATTCTGGTGATGTAAAAATGTTTCTGCTTTATGAAAGCAATATAAGTTTCAAGTCCTTTTTAGCAAAGAAAGATCTAAACTGAAAACAACAAAAACACAAATATATAAAAACTATTTATTCTAATGAAAATAGTCATTGATTTGTATCCAGTCTCTGCTGTGATAATTTCTTTGCAGAATGGATATGCCAAGATAATCAGAGCTCTTTATATGATCAATCCACGTTGATCTTTCAACTTCTTTTTGTGGTTCTTGCATATAATTGACTTCAACGTAAGGCTGACCAGTCATGGTTCTTCACGTCAATACACTGGTCTGTATTGAAAACAATAATGTCCCTGTTAAAGAGGATGATAGAAGAATAAATCTAATCAAAATAAAAGATTCTAAAAGACCATGAAAAATAGCACAAAACAGTAACACATATTTCGTTTGAATCAAATCAGATATTCCATCCAAGATTAAAGATCCTTAAATGACCTTTAAAAATAACTGTATAAAACAAAGTCAAGGAATATGTCTTTAAATTAATGCAGTCATTAAAATTGATTTTTCGAAGTTTTGGGGTAAAAATACTGGCACACAGTTTCTGTGCATACAAAAAAACTTAAACTCACTTTTTTGTCGATGAGTAATCCTGCAAACTTGTTTTCCTTTTTTTTAGTTTCATGAAAGATTTCTTGAAATTGTCCTTAACAAAGACTGTCATGTTGTAGCTTTGTGTAGACTGTTTTAAAAACTGGCTTCTGATAAAGACAAAAATGCCTTAAAAAAACCCTTATTTTTCTTACCAAGTAAACGACAATTACCAAATAAAATTACAAAAATAAAAACAGAAACAAAACAATAACACCTTTTAAAGTGCAATGACCCATAATTTCATATCCATTTACATGTTGTTTTCTGTAGAACACTTTATGCACTTTTCTCTGGTAAAGACAAACATTTTTGCTTTAAGAGAGTAAACTATTACAATGTCGTGTTTTTTTTTTAATTAGTAGATGAAGATCTAAAACAAAAAAATCTTCCAACCTCAAAACAAGCGTGAATAAAAAGCATGTCCTCCAATTAGAATTAGCATTGCTTTTTGTCTGGTCTCTGTTTTTTTTTTTTTTTCACACAATGGCTGCTCATAAGAAAGATATAAACATTTAAATTGATCAATTATAGGTAAAAGATAAATGTTCCTATATCTTATGTGGTCATATGGAAGCGAGGCATCAGAGAACTCAGCTTCTCAAGGGCCAGCATACTGAGGGCGGCGCCCATCTCCTCTCCCTTGCTGCTTTACCTTCCCTGACCCTAAAGAGGGTAGGTACCCATTTACAGTGGGTTAACTGGTGGACTGTACTGGAGCTAAAGCATGCAAACGGTCACCCATCCAATCGATAACCAAGCTCAATGCTGCTTAACCTTAGCTTGAGGAAAGTGAGTGCTCTGACCACTGAGCTATCCTGTCCCTCTGCAAGTCTGTTTTCTCTGTTTGGATTCTTGAAAGATGCCTTGCAGTGACTTTAGTGAAGGCTTAAAAATCTTGGCTTTCAGCAGACCTTTTTCTACACTAGTCTCTGTGAATACAGCAATGCTCCAGCTTTAAGAGAGCACTAACTCATTTTCCTGCCCAGTAGATTTTAATGGTTGCAATACACAATATCACTGAATAAACATACAATTTTTTGAAATACTTTAGATACTTTCCTTTGTAAAGTCCTCTACTTAATGACAATAATATGTAGAGGAAGGCCATAACTCATATACTTTACCAGTCTGCCTGCATGACTTTTCTTTTAAGTTAGCTTTCAGCAGAGACTTTCAAATAATGACTGTGAACACATCGTTTAACACAGTAGTCAACAGTGAAGACGAAACTGTAGTCGCTCCACTGGAGCAGCAGAAATTGGATGGCTGACAAGAAGCACTACAAGACCGTTCATCATTCTCTGTCCTCTGTCTGTTCTCATGGCTCCCACAGCTGGGGATAGCTTCAGCGATGTGCGTTTAGTGGATAAGGAGAGAGAAAAAGAGGGAGAGAGAAAACAGAGATAGACAAGAGAGGAGGAGGAGAGAGGAGAGGGACAGACAGACAGAAGACAGAAGATAGATAGCAGAAGATGAGAGGGAGGGAGGGGTAGAGAGAGGAGAGAAGAGAAGACGAGAGAGAGAGAGAGAGAGAGGTGAGTGAGAGAGAGAGAGAGAGAGAGAGAGAGAGAGAGAGAGAGAAAGAGAGAAGAGGAGAGACAGAGAGACAGAGAGACAGAGAGACAGAGAGAGGACAGAGAGAGAGAGAGAGAGACAGAGAGAGAAGAGAGAGAGAGAGAGAGAGAGAGAGAGAGAGAGAGAGAAGAGAGAGAGAGAGAGAGAGAGAGAGGAGAGAGAGAGAGAGAGAGAGAGAGAGAGAGAGCAGATGGATCCAGGAGGTAAAGAATACACGCTGATTAATAGCCAACAGAGGCAGTAACACTCAGAAAACTAACAACACAGCGAAGAAGAAGCAATATTTTGCATCTTCATTGCAGCCGAAATGGCTCTATCATGCATTTATCAACTTAATGATCTACGACCCCCTTCCTCTTCACACTACCATGGCACTCTCTGAAAAGGGACAATGAAATCAGTCTAACACTTTGCCTTTCATTGTTTTCATTATTTGTTATTTTTTTACATTTATGTTGTTATTGCTGCTGCATTTTGCAAAAGAGGTCTTGCTTAAAGAGCTCATTTAAATTCAAGCTTTTAAAGTGTAATAGTCAGTGATACATTTTCTTCTTCAAATGAGTTTTGGGATGAATTGCTGGCAATGACAAACACACTTTCAGAGTCCTGTGAGAGCAATAGAATTCGTCCAGTTAACTGCATAGCATCAACACTAATCAGATCACCGCCATCCTCTTGATTTTATTAGCAGAGAGCGCATACACAGAGAACCAGAACAGATCAATGGCTGCAGTGCTGGATTTGTAATCTCTGATAGAGGTGGAGGCATGGGGGCAAAAGGGACAAGTTGCCTTTAAGCCAACTGATTGAGATGGGGTTTTCCCTGTGGAGCCATTATCTGTTCTGACTGTATTGCTGTGGAGGTCATGTAAGGAAACCGTGAAATAGAGTGTCCATATGAAAGCATGCACAATTCCTTCCATGCATCATGTGCATCAAGTATGGTAGCTGGCCGGATTACATGAATAAAGTCAGAATACTATGCACACAAAGCTTTAGATCTGTGCCTCGAAACCCTTTTGAATTTTGTTGTACTTTAAGTTGTAACATAATTATGTGTGGAGTATTTTTATTTCATTTTTACTTTTTTTATTTTATCCTGAATTACTATTTTTCTGCCTGCCTGCCTGTGTATTATGTACTTCTCTGCTGTGTTTTTTATCTTTATGTCTCACCCTCACGAATTGATTGTTCTTAAATAGATAAAAAAGAGTCTCTTTAAATCTCTACATGATATGTGTTTTTTTTCAACTGGTGCTGGTGAATCTTACGTGTCTGCGTGTTTGGCTATCGCTATGTTGCTGTTGCTTTTCTTTCTTGTGTTGCACAGTCAGGTGGTGTCTTCAAGTCACAATGATAAACAAAACAAAAAATGTTCTGTGCTTAAAATTACCATTGATTTTAGGCTGTGCAATGTACACCCACTCACACATTGATTGCTCTTAAAAAAGGATACAAAAAAGATTTCTGTTTAAATCCCTGCATAATAGATTTCTTCGAACTGGTTTTAGTGAAGCTTACAAATCGTTGCTTTTTACCCAAAAATTCAATGTACTTATTCTGGTAATGTAAAAAATGTAATTGCTTTATGAAAGCAATAAAAAGTTTACTGTCCTCTTAACAAACAAATACATAAACTGAAAGACACATAAACACAAATACACACAAACTATTTCTCCTAAAGAAAATATGGTCATTGATTTTTTATCAAGTCTCTGCTTTCATAATTTTCCTAGCACATTGACCATACTTCTTGCAGAACATCATGCGCGCACGTTAAATCCTGTTCCGCTTTTCGTAAGAGTAGGCCATCGTGTGCTGGTGGGAACAAATGACATTTACAAAACTGCATACACACGGGGGAATGGATGTTAAAAAAAAAAGCACAAGAGTGCTTATCCCATTTTCCTCGAAATAAAAGAATAAAAAAAAAAATAAATAAATAAATAAATAAATAAAAACCTAAACTAATGTGAGCTCTTGTATTGATTAATCACACTATGCTCTTTCAATTTCTTTCTGGGTCTTGCATGTAATTGCCTTAATCGAAGGTGACCACTCATAGGTCTTTACAGTTGATACGCTGATCTGTGTTGAAAACAATACTGTCCTTGCTTGCAGAGGATGAAAGAAGAATAAATCTAATTAAAAATTTAAATGATTGTAAAAGACCATGAAAATAACAGCATAAAAGAGTGACAAACATTTTGTTTGAATCAAATCAGATATTCTATCCAAGATTAAAGATCCTAAAATGATCATAAAAGAGCAGTATAAAACAAAGTCAAAGAATATGTCTTTGAATTCAAACAGTCATTAAGATCGAGTTACGTCTTTGTTGGGTAAAAATACTGGCACACAGTTTTTGTGCATACAAAAAAAAAAGATTTAAACTCGTATGCTGATCAAATAACATGCAAAATTGTTTTCCTTTCAATTTTTCTGAAAGATTTATTGCAGTTGTCTTTAGCAGAGACTTTCAAGTCAAGGCTGTGTGTATATTCTTTTTAAACAATGGCTTCTGGTAAAGACAAAAAAGCCTAAACATCGATTTTGCTTGTGAAATTAACAATAATCATCAAACAAAGTTAGAAAAGAACAGGAACAAAGAATACTTTCATTAAACACGCAGCGACCTGTAATTACATATCCAGTTTTGCTTTGTGGATTGGCAAATAAATGAACGCCAATACTGAAAAAAATGTATATAACTATTAAGCAGTTTCCAATATTTCCTGTAAACTCTTTTTTTCCAGAAAATATCCTTAATTAAAGTAGCAAAAACGCAAACCCTTTCTTTAAGCAAACCATCAGATCACGCCTGCCACACTCTTAACCACAAAGATAAAAAAGGTAAAGGTGTTCCATAACCTATGCAGTCGTAGGGAGAGAGGTATCAGAGACCTCAGCTTCTCTAGGGGCCAGAATATTGACGGCGGGGCCCATCTTCTATTCCTCACTGCTTTACCTTCCCTGAACCTAAAGAGGGCAGGTACCCATTTACAGCTGGGTGAATGGGGGGGGGGGGGGGGGGACTGTACTGAAGCCAAGGCGCGCAAAGGTCACCCATCCAGCTTAACTTGACTGGGAGAAAGCGAGCGCTCTGACCACTGAGCAATCCCGCCCCCTCTAACCACAAAAATACTCTAAACTCATACCAAAGTCCAGAGCCAGGAACAATTTTTTAGCATCACCACCCACTACATGCCTTCTAAAACTGTGGCTACTTTTTTTTCCCAGGCAGTACATACATCAGCGCAGAGAGCAGAAACTGGCGATGGAAAAAATCAATGGTGTTCTACTGGGGATGTAGATGATTATCACTGTGTTTACAGAGCTGTAGTCAGGTGAAGGTTTGCAACTCCTTCATGCTATAAGTTAGACGAGAAAGTTTGGGTTGGAAGGAAGCCAGGAGAGAAAAGTTAGGGATGAAAGGCAAATAAAGACAGAAAGAGAGAAAGAAAAAAAAGAGGAGGATGGAGGGAAAGAAGGAAGGATTATAAGAAATATAGAAAGGATAGGGAGATGCGAGCATAGTAAACAGAGATGAGAATGAAGAAAAAGGTTAACAATAGCAACAACAACAGGGGTACAGAGAGTTGGACAAGGAAAAGCAAATAAAGGAGGGATAAATTAGTAACACAATTTTATATAAATATAGAAAAACAGAGAGAGAGAAACAGACAGACAGACAGACAGACAAACAAACAGTCAGAAACAGACACAGAGAGACAGACAAAGAGAGAGAGAGAGAGGGAAAGAGAGACAGACAAAGAGAGAGAGAGAGAGAGAGAGAGAGAGAGAGAGAGAGAGAGAGAGAGAGAGAGAGAGAGAGAAGAGAGAGAGAGAGAGAGAGAGAGAGAGAGAGAGAGAGAGAGAGAGAGAGAGAGAGACGCATACACAAACACACACACACACACACACACAAACACACACACACACACCACACACACACACACACACACACACACACACACACACACACACACACACACACACACAACACACAAACACACACACACAACACAACACACACACACACAACACCACACACACAAACACACACACACACACACACACAACAACACACACACAACAACACACACACACACAACAACACAACACACACACACACACACAAAACACAAACACACACACAACACACACACAACACAACACACACACACAACAACACACACACACAAACACACACACACACACAACACACACACACACACACACACACACACAACACACACACACACACACACACACCACACACACACACACACACACACACACACACACACACAACAAACACCACACACCACAACTTTCCCTTGCTTTCTGGCGAGGCTGCGCAACCCACTAACACACAACACATCACACGTTTTGTTTCTGCAAGTCAAGCATATAGTGCTCATTATGCTCCCTTTAGCTGCACAAGGTAACCCCCAATTCTTCTTCGCACCACCACACTATCTTGTAACTTTCCTCTGCAACCCAACTAACATTAATTTACACAAGTAATTCTTTTTTTAGCAGCAGTAGTAGTATCAGTAGCACTAGCAGCAGCAGAAGCAGTATCAGTATCAGTAGCAGCAGCAGCAGTGGCAGTAGCAGTAGCAGCAGCAGTAGCAATAGCAGCAGCAGAAGCAAAAACAGTAGCAGCAGCAGCAGTGGCAGTAGCAGTAGCACTAGCAGCAGCAGAAGCAGTATCAGTATCAGTAGCAACAGCAGCAGCAGTAGCAGTAGCA
>CM060330.1:14892364-14894864 GCA_030674155.1 Stramonita haemastoma
GGAAGAATGCAAAAGATGAAGAATGCAAAAAAAAGAATAACAAGAAGAAAAATGCAAAGAAAAAGAGGAAAAAAAGACTAGAGGAAGAATGGAAAGACGAAGAATAGAGAACAAAAATTGCAAAGAAGAAAGAAAGAAAGAAGAAAGAAGAAAGAAAGAAAGAAAGAAAGAAAGAAAGAAAAAAAAAAAGAAAGAAAGAAAGAAGAATAAATGAAAGAAAGAAAGAAAGAAAAAGAAAGGAAGAAAAAGGCAAAAGGAAAGAAAGAAAGAAGAAAAAGAAAGAAAGAAAGAAAGAAAGAAAGAAAGACAGAAGAAAAAAAGAAAGAAAGAAAGAAGAAAAAAAAGAAAGAAAGAAAACAAAGAAAAAAGAAAGACAAAAGACAAAAAAAGAAAAGAAAAAAAAGACTGAAAAAAGAAAGAAAAAAAAAAGAAAAGAAGAAAGAAAGAAAAAAGAAAAGAAAAAGAAAAGAAAAACATATAGAAAAACATATAGAAAGAAAAAAATAAAAAAAGAAAGAAACAGAGAAAGACATAAAGAAAGACAAAGAAAGACAAAAAGAAAGAAAGAAAGAAGAGAAAGAAAGAAAAGAAAGAAAAGAAAGAAAGAAGAAAAAAAGAAAGAAGAAAGAAAAAGAAAGAAAGAAAGAAAGAAAACCAACGAAAAACAAAGCAAGAAGAAAAACAAAAAAAACATGCCTGACTAAAGCCATCTCCCCAAAACTTTTTGTCCAGTAAGTTTGTAAAAAAAAAAAAAAAAAAATAAAAAAATAAAAAAAAACTTTGCTAGTACTCTAAGATCAGCTTCCAGATGATTTTCAATAACTTTGTTCGCTAACTTTTCACACCAGATCAACGCCAGAAAGTGAGTTTCGGAAACTTTTTTCGCACTTTTTTCTTCTTCTTTTTTTCTGCCCTTATGACAGGAAACTGACCTGGTAAGTTTTTAGCTGACTTTAGGCAGAAGATCAGAGGACACACGTACTGACATTCACGGAAATGTATTAGTGCACTTGAGCAAGCTTGTGTACACGTGCACGCACACGTGTACACACACACGCACCACAACCACACACACAACACACCACATCACCACGCAACGCACGCACACACCCACGCACACACTCACATCAACGCACCGCACAGCACCACACACACACACACACACACATACGCACACACGCATGTACGCACGCATGCATACACACACATACGACACACGCATGTACGCACTCACGCGCGCGCACGCACGCACGGACGTGCGCGCCACACACAACACACACACACACACACACACACACACACACACACAACACACACACACATAAATACATTTACTCGCAAACACACCCAAGTGCACAAAAAATGAATAAATAATTCTTTTACAGTTTTTGCAAACTTTGCTGCACAATAATAATTAAATATTTATGCACAATGACAACAAAAGTTATCACACGAGAAATCGAAGTGATCAAAAGCTGTCTTTTGCTTCAAGAAAGACACAACACACATGCACATGATTCATATTTCAAAGATCATAACATAGCAGAAAGTCAAAGTGAAATATTGATATACAAATAGAGACAGAGACAGAGACAGAGAGACAAGACAGAGAGACTAATGAGACATGAGAGAGACTGAGACAGAGAGAGAGACATAGAGAGAGGGAGACAGAGAGAGGAGAAGAGAGAGAGAGACGGAGAGAGACACAGAGAGACACAGAGAGAACAGAGAGAGAGACAGAGAGAGAGAGAGAGAGACAAAAGATGTACACTTATCTATAACCATATGCAGATATGTGCATGCAATATCTGAGTCCAATATAGGGACATATCCAGTTTTACACAAAAAAGACCCCAAAACAACAACATGCATTATCTCTCAAAGCACTCCAAAGGTAAAGATTTTAACTACATTGTTCTGTTTATTTCTTAACTAAGTGTATGTATACCTTTCAATCATATTGTTTGTATGTTATTTGTCTGTCTCTCTGCTTTGTAGTTGTTTTTTTTGGCTTTGTTATTTGGCCGTATAATTATTTGTTTTTAAAGTGCTGACTATCGCATGTAATTTACCCCAAGTTCTGTTGCTATTTTTTCTCTTTCTTTTGTTCTCAGACGGCTGCAAGTTTAAAGAAACAATTACCATGTTTATCCAGTTACAATCTTTAAATAAAATTCGTTTTTGCTATTCGTTCATTTTTTGTCTTTTCCCCCCAAAACCTCCCTGATAACACACTGTCTATATATCCTGTCTTTCTCTTTTCATGTTCATTTCTATAGAAGAAGAAGATAATCGAGAAGACAAGTGTGTGGAAGATCTAGAATAATACTGTCTGGAAGACATGAGTGGAAGGGACATAGAGGGTTGTGAGGGCGAAGCATCACGCTAGCCACCACCCACAACACTTTCTGTGATAATAATATAGGCAGGTTTTTTTTTTTCTTTTCTTTTCTTTTCTTTACACATATGAAAGGTTACACTCCTGTGTTAGCTTGCGTGT
>CM060330.1:14899864-14919864 GCA_030674155.1 Stramonita haemastoma
ATGTTGTTTCGTACCCTGAGTGGAATGTTTAGAAAACATTCATGCAAAAAATGCATCATTAGTATCGTTTTGATATTGCTCAATCTACGAATTCAACACATCTCAGAACCATACTAAAGATTTTGCAGTGCCTGTGCATCAAAGATTCTCAACAAACAGAGCTGGGAGCGAGACAGTGAGACAGAGACAGAGAGACAGAAACGCAGGTAGAGACAGAGAAAGAAATAGAGAGCACGAGGCAGAGACGGATAGAGGCAGAGATAGAGATAGAGAAAGAGAAAGAATGAGACAGAGAAACGCTGGTAAGTTGGCATGTGCATGGAAATACCTATGTCCCTATTTATTATAAACCAAAATGGATTTGAAATGAAAAGGCATGTTTAAGCTGGCTGCCATCCTCTTCAGTAAAGAATGTCATTGAACAATTTATTCATTTCTTTTTCTGTCTGTACATCTCTTGCTCCCCCCCCCCCTCCTGCTCCCAACCCATTCTCTGTCTTCACTACTTTCTTTTCATGGTAGACTACTGTCTGTATCGTCTGGGTTTTATTTTCTTAAACCGATTTTCTTCTGCACAAACCATTCTAAACGGAGCAGGCACCTGTCTGAACAGTGTAAAAGAGTACAGACTGGAAAAAAAGAAGAAAAAAAGGGAAAAGAATGTGAGGGGTGTTAGTGGTTAAAACACCACGCCAGAGCCAACATCTATAACGGTTTCCATGCTAAACGTAACAATTTGTTGGAATAATGAATCGTCTGGGATGTCTGCTGTTCTGTTTGTGATTTCTTTTTTAATGTCTGCTCTCTATCTGTCTGTGTGTCTGTCTGTCTGTCCGCCCGTCTTTCTGTCTCTTAGTTTTGTTCCCTTATTTTTGTATGTGTTTTTTCATCTGAATATGTATCTTTCTGTCTATTAGTTTAGCCATCCGTCTCTTGGTCTTTATCACTATCTTTGTTAAATAGTCATGGTTTATTTTAATCTGTCAGTTATTTAGTAAATCAGTCAGTCATTTACCTGTCTTACCAACACAAAAAGATAGAAAGTAATACCGAAGAAGAAAGCAAAACATGTCAAAAGAGAGAGAGAGAGAGAGAGAGAGAGGAGAGAGAGGAGAGGAGAGGAGAGAGAGAGAGAGAGAGAGAGAGAGAGAGGAGAGAGAGAGAGGAGGAGAGAGCAGACAGACAGACAGACAGACAGACAGACAGACAGACAGACAGACAGACAGACAGACAGACAGACAGGACAGACTTCCACCCTTTTGCTTTTCTGAGTTATGGTTCGTGGCCAATGGTGAAAAGGGGAATAACACTTCATTGAAAACAAAGATAACATTAAAGATAACACTTTACTTCTTTTGTACTTTTCAGTAAATAATTGCTAATGCTCACACCACATTATATAGGTCAAATCATTAAAACTTATTAACAAAAAAACTCGTGCGGCATTAAGATTTGATTTCACATGCATCGCATTGCAATATTTTTTTTTTTTATGAACACAACATTTATTCATAACAAGCAAAAGGACATAAACAAACATGATAACGCCCACTGATCCTGATTATTTGCAGTCACCCCAAACCCATACACTCCCTCTCATGATTTTTATCTAGGCCTATACTTTTTTCTTCAAGTAAAAGATAGTAGCTAAAGTAAAATATATTATGATTGTATGGGTGAAACACTTACACTACCAATGCACATCAGTGAGAAAGCGAGTATGGATAAAGTTATAACAGAAAGAGACAGACAGACAGACAGACAGACAGACAGACAGACAGACAGACAGACAGACAAAAAATGTATAGGTACTCAAACTTTTGAGAAAATCAAGTACTGGCAAACTTTAGAATAAAAAAATCAAAAGTAAACTCACATAAATCAAACAAAGAAAAAAAAAAAGCACACAAAGACAAATAGACAAAGTACAAGCAAAACGATCATATTTTTCGTATCTGGTTTAAGAAAAAATGATTGTTTGCCAATTTTAAAACACAGTACACATACGAGTTTCAAAGGCCTCTAATCTCTCTCTTTGGAATTTTGCATACAAATTGACGGAGTCTGAGATGGAAGACTATCGACTTTATGTAGTGCTTTTCACATCACAGACATAACGTCTGGGGATGCTGTCAAAGAATTTTTTTTTTTAATGGAGAGAAAGAAAGCAAAGGGGCAAGGCAAGGCAAGGCAAAATTCTTTTATTCGAGGATAATAGATAAGCACTCGTGTGCTTTTTTACATCCAGTCCCCGCCCTTTTCAGGGATAACATCAAGATAAAAAGATAGCCTCAACTAAACAACAATTATAGTGATACAAATACCAAGAGCAAGAAAACCATACCAAGTATCAAACAACAGGTAAGAAATAAGACAGAGATACAATATTAAGGTAATGTTTATAAAAAGGCACTCATTAAGAAACGAAAATAGAAATAAGAATCAATGATGACTCTGATTTGAATAAAAAAAAAAAAAAAAAAAAAAACAACAACAACAAACAAACAAACAAAACAAAACAAAACAAAAACAAAAAAGGCACAATAATTAAAGATCAAACATGAGAACATGGTGACGTTAAATGACTGAAAACATCAATCCACCACCATCTTTCAGGGGGGGGAGAGAGAGAGAGAGAGAGAGAGAGAGAGAGAGAGAGAGAGAGAGAGAGAGAGAGAGAGAGAGAGAGAGAGAGAGAGAGGAGAGAGAGAAGAGAGAGGAGAGAGAGACACAGAGAGACACAGAGAGACACAGAGAGCACAGAGAGACACAGAGAGAGCAGACAGACAGAGAGAGAGACAGAGACAGAGACAGAGACAGACAGACAGACAGACAGACAGACAGACAAAAATACAGACAGACAGAAACGGACAAACAGACAGGCAAACAGATAAACAGACAGACAGACAGTCAGAGAGACGTCTGCAAAGGTGGTGTGTTATCCTTGTACCACAAAATACAGCTTAATGGCGGAAGCAGGCTATGGTGATATTGGACAATGTTAATGAATTTTCTAACATACAATAATGAAAACACCAAAAGTAGAACATTGTCACCAAAACATTGAAACAAAGATGACTTAGTAGACCAAGACACATTGAGCAAAGAGAGGGAGAGAGACAGAGACAGAGAGACAGAGTCAGATAGAGACAGACAGATAGATACAAAGGCAGAGGGACAGAGACAGACAGACATACAAGACAGACATGTAGACAGACAGACATACAAACAGACAGACACGACCTCATAGACAAACAGGCAGACAAACATAAAGACAGACAATAAAAACATACAACATTTTTTACAATGAACACAAAAAAATTGTAAAAGGAAGTACTTTAGTGATGGACATCAGTTCTTAAAGGTAGATTTACCACAGCATAGCAAGAGCTATGTACATACCAGCCCATTCTTGAGAGCTTTGTGTTCTACAGATGGCTTTTAACTTTACCTTAACCCTCTAGGTCCAGATGAAGCCTAGAAAAATCCCTAAGAAATGTCTGGGGAACTTATGTCAACAATGGGGAGCACGAAGCAAAAATGCCAACTTTGTTGAAAAGGGACTTTAAGGGTTTTAGACTCATTTTTTTCTGCTTTCGGTTTTTTAGGTTTTTTTGTCTTTTCTTTTTTCTTTCACTCCGTCATTTTTTTGTCTTAAACTTTCTTTTGTTGTTTTCATGGTTTTTCTATCCCTTACTTTTTCATTCGGTTTTTTTTCGTATTTTTTTTGTTTATTTTATTAATATCATTGTGTCTTTTTCTTACATGCTTTCTTGTTTTTTTTGTTTCTCGTTTCTGTTTTTTTTCTTTCATTTATTCGTGGTTTTTCTCTTTTGTTTCGTTTTTAAAACTTCAGGTTGTTCTTTTTTTGGCCTTTTAATTTTTGTCTTTTTTTTTCTCCTTTCCTCTTTGTGTCTTCCTTTCAATTTTTATCTTTCTTTCGTTTCTTTACTTATTTATTTATTTCCTTTGTCCTTTTCTTCTGGCTTCCTTTCTTCTTTCCTTCTTTTTTATCTGTCTTCTTTTCTTCAGTTTTTCGGCCTTTCTTTCTGTCTTTTTTCATTCTTCGTTCTTTCTTTCTTCCTTCCTTCCCTCCTCCTTCCTTTCTTTCAGTAAATCTACAGTTACTCTAGGCACAGGCTTTTCATGTTATTGAATACAACAGCAGTATTTGTTTTACAAGTCAAAATTGAAGAAATGTAGTTTTCAAAAAATGGCGTTTAACTCTTTGGAGTCGGAAGAAAATGATAAAAGATAGTTGCAGAATCTAGGTCAACAGTGGTGTCCTTGGATTATATGAGCTAAGTTTATTAAATATAGAATATCAGGTTTCTTTTCTCCTCTTTTCCTCTTGTTTGTCTTTTTTTCTCCTTCCTTCCTTCCTTCCTTCCTTCCTTCCTTCCTTCCTTCGTTCTTCCTTCCTTCCTTGCTTCCTTTCTTTCTTTAGTCCTTTCTTTCGTCCTTTCTTTCTCTCTTTCTTCTTTCTTTCTTTCTTTCTTTCTTTCTTTCTTTCTTTCTTTCTTTTTTACAATGTATAGTTATTTCCGTTTTTCCTTTCTGCTTTTTTTTCTTTCAGTAACAAAACACCATGTATTTAAGGAATGGGAAAGTCTTGCCTTTGTTTTTCTTTTATAAACAGTATACCAATGGACAAGTAAGTACATACTAACGCATTGACAAGCTGGTTGAGAAAGATGATATATGATTCTCTGGAAAAACATTATGCAGTTTCTGTACAACTTATGGCAACAATTGTAAGAACAAAGCAAAAGAGCAATATTTTTGTTTCTAAAATTTTGTTTCTTTTAATTTCAGGGACTAGAACTGCTAAACTTCTTTCTCTTTCTTTATTTTTTCTTCTTAACTCTCAGCCTTTATTTCTTTCTGTCTTTATTTTTCAAGGGTTACAGAATAAGCATGCACATACTTATTTCATCAGTCCCTTGCCAAGATAAGGTACTATCAGCAAAACATAAACAAGCACCAAAAAAATCTTTATAAACCAAAAACCTAACAACCCCCCACCCCTTCAAAAAAAAGCAAACAACATAAAAAGAAACAAAAAGCAACTACAGCAACGACAACAAAATTTCTACCTACGATTTAAAAAAAAAGATATGTGTGATTCAGCATCACATAATCTCCAACTGACCTTACCATTAATGTCAAACAGATACACTGATTACACTTAATTTGAAAAATAGATAGATATGTGTTCAATACACACACTTTCCCCACATGACTCGAACATGACTGACTATCCAAGACCACTCTGCCTGAAAGCGTTAGCACTGTGCCACACTGGCTTCTTCAGGACTTAGGAGATAGGTCGATTCAGGTCACATCTCTCGTGTCCTTAAATGTTCCTTGTCTTTAAGTGGTCTGGCTCAACAAAAATTCTTAAAACGTCTTCCCCGGGTCTGTGAATTTCTTGTAGAAACTAACTTATCCTTTATTTACCTTAGCAGGTGGGCTGCCAATGTACAAGCTGCAAATGGCGAGACAAAATGATTTTTTTTTAAATCTGACAAATGATATTGTGTTTTTGAGCGTGCCTATCGGTCAAAAATAGATTTTGTTTGTTTCTGGGAGTAATTGTTTTATGTTTGGAGCCTTGACGGAACTTATTTCTACATGGTATCTATATATTACCATTCATATTCGGTCTCAATTTTATGTGTGGTTATTATAAACAATGTTTTCAGCAGTTTAGGTTAATGTTGAGTTACGTTTTGAATCGATGTTGCACAGTTTTTACTGTCTTTTTGTTCCTCGGCTACAGCCCTTAAATTCACTAATGGTGAGATTTTTGCGTATGCGACCGAGAGAGAGAGAGAGAGAGAGATGAGATGAGAGAGACGAAGAGGATGACGAGAGAGAAGCAGACCCCCCCCCCCCTCCCCTACCATTTAAGTAGCCAAATTCTGTTTTCCAGAAGCGCAGTTGGACGCCACAATCCAGATAGTGACAAGAAAACCACTTAAAGACACCTCTCCTCACACATCCATTCAGCAAGACTCAACGTCTAAATCGATCTAGAAGAGCCACAGTGTTTGCATGCCAAAAGAACCCAGCGAGAGGCCAGTTGTGGACTGGAGTGGTTTTGAGGATCTCTAGAGAAATGTTCAGGGAAACAAAATCCCTGAAAAGTTTTCAGTTTTCAACAAAAGTGAAAAGATTGCCTGTCAAGGTTTTCTTAGGAGTCTTTCCTTTTGCCAGTGTCCTTTTTCCATTCTTGGTTTTGGTTTTGTTCGGGACTTTGTTTGTTTTGTATTCTCTTTTTGCTTTTACTTTTGTTCTATTCTGTCTATTCTGTTTTTATTTTTGTTACTTACTTATTTTTCCTTTGATTCCTTATCCTCTTTTGCTTTGTTTCTTTTAATGTTTTCTCTCTCTTTTTTTTTCTTCTTATATATTTCTTTATTTTTTCCCGTGTCCTTACTTTTAATTTTCGGTTACATTTCTTTTCTACTTTTTTTCCTCTTGTTTTTATTTTGTGACGTCTTCTTTGTTTGGTTTGCTTTTTAGTTTTTTATTTATTTGTTTGTTTGAGTTGATCTATCTATTATCTTTCATTCTACTAGTTTTTTGCTTTATTTTCTAAATGTTCTTGAAGTTTCTTTCTCCTTTTTTCCTTGTTTTCCTTTCTTGTTTGGTTAGCTTTATAGTTTGTTTATTTATTGCATCGATATATCTATTTTTTCTACCAGTCTCTAGTTTATTTTGTGAATGTTCTTGTGTCTTTCTTTCTTTTCTCTTGTTTTTTTTCTGTGATTCTCCTCTTCCTTTCTTCTATCCTTCTTTATCTTTTTTCTTCTTTCCTTCTTCTTTCTTTCTTTCTTTCTTTCTTTCTTTCTTTCTTTCTGTCTTTCTTTTTCTTTCTTTCTTTCTTCTTTCTTTTCTTTCTTTTCTTCTTTCTTTTCTTTCTTTCTTTCTTTCTTCTTTCTTCTTCTTTCTTTCTTTCTTTCTTCCCTTTTTTCCACCCTCGTCCTTGATCTCTTTAATTCTTTTCTTTTGTTTTTCTGTCTTTCTTTCCTATGTCCAAGGAAATGTTGTTGAAACGAACTCTCCAAATAAGATCAAGCAATCAAGAAAAGTAGATAGAAAAATGGCAAAAGAGTTGTAAGCTGCTTTTCTGATATGTTGCAGGTGCTGCATTATCTCTTTTTTTTTCTTTTGCCTTGTCTTTTTTTATTTGTTCTTTTCTTTTCTTTCGTGCTGTCTTTCCTCTTCTTTATTGAGTTTTCTGTAGGGTTTCTTCTTTATTTGGTTAGTTCTTTTTTGTTCTTCTTTTTTTTTTTGACATTCTCTCCTTCTCTGTGTCCCTTTGTTTTCTGTCTCTCTGTGTCTCTCTGTTTCTGTCTCTCTGTCTCTCTATGTCTCTGTCTCTCTCTCTTGTCTCTCTCTGTCTCTCTCTGCTCTCTGTCTCTCTGTCTCTCTCTGTCTCTTCTCTCTTCTCTCTTCTCTCTTCTCTCTCTCTGTCGTCTCTCTCTCTCTCTCTCTCTCTCTCTCTCTCTCTCTCTCTCTCTCTCTCTCTCTCTCTCTCTCTTTCTTTCTTTCTTTCTTTCTCTCTTTCCATTTATTTTAAAAACAATTCTTTTCTCCTTTTTTCCACTAAGTAATTTTCCTTGACTTTTTTTCGTCTTCTCGTTTTTACTACTTTCTTCTGACTAATCTCTCTCTCTTTGTGTCTTTCTTTTCGTACCTTTACACTTATTTCAAAAGTCTTCATCTGTTTCTTACTTCTCTGTGTTTTATGTTTCTGTGCTTCACGTCTCCTGTCGCGTCCTAATTTATTATTTTTGTTGTTTTGTTGTTTCTATCTGCCGTTCAGTTTCTTGGTCTATTTATTGGTCTGCCCCCTGTGTCTGTGGCAATCTGATTAATTTTGTGTCTGTCTGATTTAATCTCTGTCTCTGTCTCTCTCTGTCACTCTCCGTCTCTCTGTCTCTGTCTCTCTCAGTTTCTCTCTCTGTCTCTTTCTCCCCTCTGTTTCTATCTTTGTCTCTGTCTCTCTCTCTCTCTGTTTGTCTATTTCTCTCAGTCTGTCTGTCTCTATGTATCCGTTTCTTTGACTCTCTGTCACTTTATGTCTGTTCTGTCTGTCTGTCTGTCTGTCTTTCTGTCTGCCTGTCTGTCTGTCTGTCCTGTCTGTCTGCCTGTCTGTCTGTCTGTCTGTCTGTCTGTCTGTCTGTCTTCTCTCTCTCTCTCTCTGGACGATAGCCTAGTGTCAGACATGCGCTGGCAATTGAAGACGGGTTCGATCTGGTCGGGAATTTCTCCTGGAGTTAACTCATGTGACTCACTCTCCCCAAGTCCTTCGATAGACTTAAACGAGCCTCGACCCGCAGAACATCTGCGCACACTTAATCCTGTTCCGCTTTTCTAAGAGTAGGCATCGTGTGCCGTGACAGATGCATTTACAAAACTGCATCACACGGACTGATGTAAAAAGCCAGGAGTGCTTATCCATTATCCTCGATATAAAATAAATCAAATCAAATCAATCAATCTCTCTCTCTCTCCTCTCTCTCTCTCTCTCTCTCTCTCTCTCTCTCTCTCTCTCTCTCATCTTCTCTCTCTTCTCTCTCTCTCTCTCTCTACTTCTCTCCTCTCTTCTCTCTCTCTCATCTCATCCTATTCCCTCTACTTCTCTCTCTCTCTCTCTCCCCATAGGCAAATTGCTATTTGATCCTAGGCTGCATTAGCTAAATGAACACCACCTTATACCACACCTTAGATGATAGGTCAGAATCAAATAATATGTGTGTGGTGTTTGTGTGTGTATGTGTATATGTGTGTACATGTGTGTGGTTGGTGTGTGCATATGTGTGTCTGTGTGTTTGTGCGTGTGTGCAAGCGGTGTGTGTGTGTGTGTGTGTGTGTGTGTGTGTGTGTGTGTGTGTGTGTGTGTGTGTGTGTGTGTGTGTGTGTGTGTGTGTGTGTGTGTGTGTGTGTGTGTGTGTTGTGTGTGCATGCCTGGATATGCACGTGTGCTTACGCGTGCGTGTGTGTGCCTGTGTATGTGTGTGCGTGTTTGTCTGTCTGTCTGTCTCTTTGTCTGTGTTTCTATGAAAGTATCATCTTTGTATATCGTATTTCTAAGCATACAAATAACTACTGGTGTAAGAGACATTATTGTCTGGCATTACCATCCTCAAGGAGGTGGAATTTTCTAATACTTAATAAAATAATAATTGTGACGCTCCACCACATATTGAGACGGAGTGCAATGAGGTCAATTTTTAGTTATTGACATGTTATTAATGTGCAATAAAGTGGCTATCAAATACAAAAAAACAGATTGAAAATCGGACAATTCTGTGCAACATTATTACAAATTGAAATGATAGACTGCAGGATGTGACAAAATGAGAAACGGGCAAGTTTATTTTAGTAACAGGTTGTCAGAATGAGTGCTTTGGTATTTTCAAAACACATTTAAAAGCAAAAGGAATAAAAATTATACCTTGATATTTCATTATAAGCTAAATAAACAGATCTAGTTTAATAATCAATCAAAATCACAAAATTGACAACTTGACCCCCACCTGTCTTTAAAGGCTCCTAGCGCAAAATTGGGTAATGTGCTAAGCGACTCATTTCGTGGTGGAGCGCCACCTTTGGGAATCAGATTCACGATCTGAGAGCAATCTGACGGATGAGTTTCAAGTTGGGTACAGATGTATGTTTATTGGATTTCGTTCTGTTTGAAGTTTTTCATTCATTTCACTTCCATTCCTTACCAATCCTTTTTGGATTAAAACAATAGAAATACATATTCCCTGTGTCAGAAAAACACGTAAAATGTCTTGCACCCATGTGTATTTTATCATTCCTCGTTCTATTCCTTTCAAATCTTTTTTGGATTAAAACATCAGAAATCTATATTTCTTGTGTCAGAAAAACACGTAAGAATGTCTTGCACCTATGCGGGGCTTTTTGTCATTTTCTCAGCTATCAATCTGAGGTACATAGCGTGCCCGACCGGTTTTTTGCCTACTTTTAAGGTACCCGCATTTCTTCTTCGGGAATGATGTCTAAACACCACACTACTTTCCATGTGACTTGGTTTCTCTTAGTTTCTGCCTTGTTCCTTTTCTTCCTATCATGCTCTTCTTGCGTTTTTTGTTTTTTTTTTTGCCTTCTTGGTCATTCCTCCTGCCTGGTTTATCAGAAAGACTTAAAAACCAAAAAACAATTTTTCCCCACGCCGAAATCGGATGCGCTAGGCCTGACTTGTTAGGTGCTTAACGGCAGCGTGAAGCATTAGATTTTTGCTCATAATATATTGTATTATAGCAGACAACAAGTGTTGTTGTCTGTATGTTTGATAAAGAAGAACAAGAACAAGAAGAACAAGAACAAGAACCACAAGAACAAGACCATCCTCACAAAATTCAAATAACAAGCAAAATGACTTGACCTCCCCCCCCAAAAAAAAAAAAAAAAATCTAAACCACACATCACTCTTATAACAAGTCAGGCGCATTAACCCCATTGCTGCCAAATCAATTCTATGCCTTTAGCAAGCTAGCAAGGAAGACATCACCTATTCCATAAAAAGCAGAACTCAATGCTCGCATTGATCATTGATTGATACTGGCTGAGGTATTTTGCATCTGAAAGGATGGGGGATAATGGGGTTCCTGCCCTGGTTGTGGGGGGTGGGGGGGGTGGGGTGGGGGGGGGAAGGAGGAGAATGTTCTGGCATCGGGTTGATCTCTGGAACAGTTAGTTGCTCGGTGATGGGAATTCTCCAGGAATGATGTGATTCTATAGGAGTGAAAACCAGAAGAATGTCGATTAGAAATTGTTGGTTAGTAACCATGTGAGGGAGGTATTTTTTTTATTTTGTACCACTTTATGTCACAGCAGATTTCTCTGCGTGAAATTCGGGCTGCTCTCCTAGGGGAGAGCGCGTCGCCACAAGTGCAGCGCCTACCTTTTTTTTTCCTGTATGCAGCTGTATTTGTTTCCATATCAGAGGTAGTTTTTTAAGTGTTTTGGTATCCTTTCTTTGTTTGTTTGTCTGTTTGTTTGTTTGTCTGCTTGTTCGAGTTATTGTTATTTGCTGTTGTGACTTTAATGTTTTGCTGTGTTTGATTCGTTGGTTTTTAGTCTTCCTTCCTGTGTGTTGAGAAAGAGAGAGCTCAGAGGGATGGAGGGAGTGAGTGAGAGAGAGAAGAGAAGAGACAGAGAGAGAGAGAGAGAGAGAGAGGAGAGAGAGAGACAGAGACAGAGAGAGAGAGTAGAGAGAGAGAGAGAGTAGAGAGAGTAAAGTAAAGTAGAGTAGAGTAGAGTAGAGTAGAGTAGAGTAGAGTAGAGTAGAGTAGAGTAGAGTAGAGTAGAGTAGAGTAGAGTAGAGTAGAGTAGAGTAGAGCAGAGTAGAGTAGAGTAAGAGCAGAGTAGAGTAGAGTAGAGACTGACAGAGAAGGATAGACAGGCAAATGAGAGATAGAATACAGACAGACGGACAGACTAAAGACACTCAGTTTCACAGGCAGCAGACAGACAGACAGACAGACAGACAGACAGACAGACAGACAGAGAATGACAGACAGCTGATAAAAAGACATATGTAAAACATAATTAAATGAAGTCATGGCAAACCATGACTGACATTTTGTCCGATTAACAAGAAAACAATATGCTTTTTTTTATTTTTTATAAGACAAGATCAACAGCCAGTCTCTGTCAGCCTTTCATTCATAAGAAAATGTTTCAATGATTTTTTTTTAAAGTTTAGCATAGAAGTTACACTTTTTAAGGATGCTGGCAGGTTATTCCAGTAAGTGCCACCGCTATATACAAGACTACTTTTAAACAGATCTATTCTTGGTTTTGGCACAGTAAGTTTATGTGAATGACGATATGTATTTATTTGAAAATGTTTTGCCAGAGTGGGCGGTGCATTTCCATACACTATTCTGTGCATCATTAAAGCTTTGTTGTATTCCAACAGCAATTTAAATGGCAAAATACCAACTGATTTATAGTCCACGGAAGTTAATGAGCTTGATTTCAATAGAATAAGTTTAATGGCACGCTTGTATAATCTAATCAAAGGTTTTAATGTATTTGCACTTGCAGAATCCCACAAGGTTGATGCATAGTCTATAACAGAACTTATGTGTGCATGGAAAAACTGTTTTCTAGTGCTAAGATTAAGGAAGAGAGAGAGAGAGAAGAGAGAGAGAGAGAGAGAGAGAGAGAGAGAGAGAGAGAGAGAGAGAGAGAGAGAGAGAGAGAGAGAAGACAGAGAGAAGACAGACAGACAGACAGACAGACAGACAGACAGACAGACAGACAGAAAGAGACAGACAGAGACAGAGAGAGACAGAGAGAGATAGACAGAGAATGAGAGAGACAGAGATACAGAAAGAAAGACAGAGAGACAGAGACAGAGAGAGATACAGGAAGAAAGACAGAGAGACAGAGAGAGACAGAAAGAGAGAGGGAGAGACAGAGACAGAGAGAGCCGGAGCCCCAATTACCCTTTACATTAAGAGAGGCTGGTAATTTTGATGTTCACCTTTTGTTTTATCTCAATAAAAAATAAATGACACCAGCTCTAATTTCATCTAACATCTGGTAGGATTGATTTTATTGGTGCACGAACGTTTCATTATTCGGTTTCAATTAAGATTCTGCACCTGAGAAAAAAGCTAAATGTCATAGTGGTGTTGAAACTCCACACAATAACCCAGTGATATTCAACAAGAAAAAAAAAACAATGTGTTTAAAACAAGATTATGACATTTCAAACAAACAAAACAACAGGCTGTTCTTCCCGTAGAGAGTGCGTCGTTACCAGAGCAGCACAACCTATGATCTTTTTTTTTCGTTGTTTTCTACTGTTCCTGTTTGTGCGTGCATCTGTTTTACTATTACAGTGACTTGTTTCTACACAGCTCTATAGATAGAGATTGATTTGCAACGTTAAGGGTAGACACGGGTCCAGAAGTGCCTCAAATCATGTTGTTGTTTTTTAGAATAAAAAATTACTGGACACATTTATGAAATTCTCCCTGTGTCATTTTAATCAATTCAGGTTGTAAAAAAAATGTCTGTGGAAACAGGTTACTTCATCTTGTAGATAAAAAAGGTTTAAGAGTTTGAAACATCCATTTTTGGCGGCCATGTTGGATTATGTCCATGGCAACAGTGCAGAAAACTGAGTAATTCCTTGATTTTTAATGCTTTACAAGTGATGCCCTATCAATATGTCGCATAACTTTTGACATGGGCTTGTAAACAAAATTTCATCAAAGTAAAAAAAAAGAAAACCATACCGCATTCCGAATTAGGGATGCTGGTATGAATGATAAAAACACGCCTGGTGTGTGTGCAATCTATGACCTGAAGAATTTCAGGATCCATCAGATTTAACGTAACAATCCCCGAATTCAGATTGCAGCTACATCAATGGTGAGCAAAATACATTGGTGAACCTTGGAACACTAGTTGAGGAATGAGAGGGGGGAAAAAATCCTTACATAAGACGATCTTAAAAAAAAAAAAACACTGTTGGTGTGGTGTGGATTGGTGGTTTAGGGGTAATGCACCTGCCAAGGAAACGTGTAGTAAGGGTTCAAAACATGTGGTGGTTTCAATCTTCGCTTATGTCAGACTCTTTTCCCCCGTCCACCAGACCATAAGTAGTGGTCTGGGTGCTAGTCTTTCAGATGAGATGATAAACTGAGGTTCCGTGTGCAACATGAATTTAGCGCACGTAAAAGAGCCCACGGCACGAGAGCTGTCCCTGTTGAAAGAAGGACACTGTGATAGGGAGACAAGTACACATGCAGACAGGAAAAGGAGAAAAAAACAATGAGGTGAGCTTCTCTTTTGGTGGCACGCTTTCCCCTGAGAGAGCAAATCGAATTTCACCCAAAGATTTTTACTATGACTTAAAGTAGTCTATAATACAATACAAAACAATACAATACAACACAATACACTACAATACACAAACAATACATGCAATACAATACAATAATGAATACAAGATAAAAGATACATCAATATACAAAAAAAATACAATACAATACAATACAATACAATACAATACAACACAATACAATACAATACAATACAATACAATACAATCAATACAATACAATACATACACAATACAACACAATACACATGCATACAACAATACATTAAGTGTAATTCAATATCAAAAAATACAAATGCACATACGATACAATCAAACATATAACACAATACAACACACACGGACTACATGCAATACAATCCAAACAACAACATCCAAATCTATTAATTCTTTAAAATGTCAATGAAGACTAAAAGTCAAGTTGCATGCATTCATCAAAGCTCAAAAACTTTTAAATCGATTGAAACAGCCACAGTGTTTGCATTCTAAAGAACCCAGCAAAAGACAGTTTTGGACTGGATTGGCTTCGAAGTATCTCTAGAGAAATGTTCACGGAAACAATATCCCTGAAAAATGTTTTCGAGTTTTCTACAGAAGTGAAAAGATTGCCTGTCAAGTTTTCTAGGTTTCTTTCACTTTTTTTGCTGTAGTTTTTTTTCTTGATGCTGTTTTTTCCTTTTTCTTTTCTTTCTGCTTTGTTTTCATCTTTCTTTGGGTTATTTCTATTTTTTTTAATTTGTTCTTTGAATTTTGCTATTGTTTTCTCTGTTTCTATTTTTTGTGTTTTTTTTCTGTCTTTTAAAAAATTTCTTTCTTTCCTTCTTTTTCTTTTTGTCTGTCTTTTACTATACCAGTCTTTCTTGTTTTTTCTTTGAAAGTTAATGTTCTGGGGTTTTTTTGTCTTTCTTTGTATGTGTTTTTACGTGTCCCTATGTATGCCTTTCTTTCGCTCTTTCTTTCCTTTTTTCTTTCTTTCTTTCTTTCTTTTTCTTTTCAGTCTTCTTTTTTCTGTCTGTCTGTCTGTCTCTCTTCCCGTCTTTGACGGCCTTTTTTATATTCTGTCTTTTGTTTTTTTGTTTTCTTGTTCAGGAGAAATGTGTTACAGGGAAACCCTTAAATTTGATCTTGCAATTAACAACAGTGGCTGAAATAAATCTTCTATTTTCTTCATACGTTCTTTCTTCTAATTTTCTTTCTTCTGTCTTGTTTCATTCTTTACATTTCTTTCTCTCTTCTCTTTTTCTTTCTGTCTTTCTTTCTGTCTTTCTTTTGTCTTTCTTTCTGTCTTTCTTTCTTTCTCTCTTCTCTCTCTTTCTTCTTCTTTCTCTTCTGTCTGTCTTTCTGTCTGTCTGTCGTCTGTCTCTCGTCTGTCTGTCTTCTGTCTTTCTTCTCTCTCTCTCTCTCTCCTCTTCTCTCTCTCTCATCTCTCTCTCTCTCTTCTCATCTCTCTCTCTCTCTTTTCCTTCTCTCTTTCATTCTTTCATTCATTTTCATGTTTTCGTATATTATTTCGATCATTCTTCATTTCCTTCATTCTTTCCTTTATTCTCTTTCTTTAATTCTTTCTTTATCTTTCTTTCTTTCTCTCTGTCTGTCTATCGTTCTTTCTTTTTTCTTTCCTTTTTTTCTTCATTTTTTCTTTCCCTTTCTCCTTTCTTCATTCTTTCTTTCTTTCTTTTATTTTGCTTTTTCCTTTCTTCTTTTCTCTGTTCCTCTCTTTCTTCTTTCTTTCGCTCTTTGTTGTATTTTTCGTGGAGCTTCCTTCTTCCTGTGTTTCATTTATCCCGTTCTTCTTTATTTGACATTTAGTTTGTTGTTTTCCTCTGTTTATCTATCTGCCTGTCTGTCTGCCTGTCTGCCTGTCTGTCTGTTGTCAGTTTGTCTGTCTGTCTGTCTGTCTGTCTGTCTGTCTGTCTGTCTGTCTGTCGGTCTCTCTCTCTCTCTCTCTCTCTCTCTCTCTCTCTCTCTCTCCTCTCTCTCTCTCTCTCTCTCTCTCTCTCTCTCTCTCTGTGCTTCTTGTCTCTTTTTTTTCCATATGTCTATCTGTCTTTCTTTCTCTTTCATCCATTTTGTCTATCTGTCTGTCTATCTTTCTCTCTTAATATATTTAATACTTTTTTCTCCATGTTTTTTCTTCTTCTTGTTGTTTTTTTCCTTTCTTTTTTCTGTACTTTTTTCTTCACTTCCTTATTATTTACTTCTTTTTTTCTGTCTTTCTCTTTGTTTTTCTCTCTCGCTTTCTTTAACTCTTTTTTTCTTACCTTCGCGTTTTCTGTTTTCGATTTATTTTTTAATCTCTTTTATTCCCTTGTTGTCGTTTTCCTTCAGACTATTGTTTTCGTGTGTGCTTGTGTCTCTCTTTTTTTATCTTTCTTTTGAATCGATCTATTTTTTTCTGCTGCTTCTTTCTCAATATTCTAGAAACTCCCATTTCAGAGAAAGACTTCAATTTCATTACCTTGTTCTTTCTGGTCAATATTTTTTTTGCTAGTGTTATGTTTTTGCTGGTATTATGTTTCTTTGTATTTGTCTTGTTTCCTGTTTCTGTATCTGTGTACCTGCCTGCTTGTATGTTTGTCAGTTGGTCTGTCTGTCATTTTATTTTTTATTCTTTTATATCGAGGATAATGGAATAAGCACTCATGTGCCTTTTACATCCAGTCCTCGTGTGTATCCAGTTTTGTAAATCTTGCCATCTGTTCCCCCGGCACACGATGGCCTATTCTTACGAAAAGCGGAACAGGATATAACGTGTGCGCAAGATGTTCTGCGTGCGTTTGCATACGGAGCCTCGGTTTATAGTCTCATCTGAAGGACTTTTGGGGGAGTGGAGTCAGCACTGATTTCAACTCCAGGGTAAAAATCCCCTCGAACGGGAATCGAACCCGGATCGTCAAATTGCTAGCGTAGTGTTCTGACCACTAGGCTATCCAGCTCTTTGGTTGCTGCGGGTTCTTTTACGAGCACTGAATGCGTGCTACACACGGGACCTAGGAAATTACAATAGCACCTCGACCACCACTTATGGTTTAGTGGATTGTGAAAAAGTTTCAGACTGCTTTACCCTCCCTGACCCTAAGAGGGCAGGTACCCATTTACAGCTTGGTGAACTGGGGGACTGTACTGAAGTCAAGGCGTGCAAACAGTCACCATCCACCCATACTGCATGCTCCATTTTTTTAGGCAGTTGCGTAACCTCTGCAATGCCAGTCTATTGAAACTTACACTGCCTGGATATCATGTAAAAGGTAAACATAAGGTATGGTAAAGGTGTCCCATAACCTATGTGGTCGTAGGGGAGCGAAGCATCAGAGACATCAGCTTCTCTAGGGGCCAGCATATTGAGTGTGGCATATATCTCCTCTCCCTCGCTGCTTTACCCTCCTGACCCTAAATAGGGCAGGAATCTATTTACAGCTGGGTGAACTGGGGGACTGTACTGAAGTCAAGGCGCGCAAATCGGTCACCCATCCACTTGGTAACCACGCCGATGCTGCTTAACCGGAAAGCGAGTGCTCAGACCACTGAGCTATCCCGTCCATAGATATACCAAAATCAAAACTCTTACAACTTAGGATTGTAAAGAAAAGTGTCAAGTCAAGTCAAGTCAAATCATTCAGTGGGAACTCTAAATCTAAAGGGAACAAAACAGCCACAATGGGCCTGCCAAAGTCAAAAGTGTTTCTTCTGGGTAGCTTAACGTGAGTGGCTAACGAATTTAAAAGAAGTTTCAAAGGAAATATCCTTAGAAAGGTTTCTTCGAGTTTCGCAAAAGTTCATAGCCCCTGTCAGTTTTGGTTTTTGCTATGAGTTTTGTTTTGTTTGAGGCGTTTTGTCTGGTTTTTCTGATCATTGTTTCTTTATTTCGTGATCCTTTCTATGTTCTTCTGTTGTTTATCTTCTATCCGTTATCCTTTAACTCCTTTCACGTGACTTCTCTCTTTCCCACCGGTTCATGTGCTTACCTTTTCGCTTTTCTTTTTACATTTCTGATTTTCTTCTTTGTTTTCTTTATTCTTTCGTTTCCTTTCTTGTGGCGTAAGTCTATTGAAAGGAAACTTTTGAATCTGATCATTCAATTAACAAAACTCGAAATAAAATATCAAAGAATTTAAGGTTTCTTTCGTGAAGTGATGTTGTGCTGTTTGTTGCAAAGTCTTTCTTTTTTTTTTATTCTTTTCTTTCATTCGTTGTTTCTTCTTTTCTTGCTTTCTGTCCTTATTCACCTATTGTCTTCATTTTTTCTGTTCATTCTTTTTTCTTTCTTTTTCCTCTTCTTTCTTTGAACCGTTCTTTTTCTATGCTTTCCTTATTTTTTTCTTTCTTTCATAATTTTTCTGTCTTATTTTTTTCATTCTTTTTAACGTTTGTTTTTTGTCTCTTTTTGGTCTGTTTAATTCTTGTTCTTTTTTCTCTTTCTTGTCTTTTTTTTCATCCATTATCTTTTTTGTTTTCCTTTATTTCTTACTTTACTTCTCTTTTTCCTGTTGTGATTTGATTGTGTTATAACATCATTTTTTGTTTTGTTTTTTTGCTTTCTTTTCTACTTTTGTACTTATCTTTTCAGGATTTTATTCTTGAACACAACACGAGCGTGTGTTTGTGCGTGTGTGCGTACGTGCTGCGTGCCTTGTCGTGCGTTCGTGTCGTGCGTGCATATGGTGTGTGTATGTGCGTGTCGTGTGTGTGGTGTGGTGTGTGGTGTGGTGTGTGAGTGTATCTGTATCTGTGTGTGTTCATGTTGTATGTCTGTCTGTTGGTTACAAGCACACTAATCCAAATTTTGCGCCTTTCAATTTCAACCTTAACACTGGACCTCATATTCAGAAATAAAGTATCCACTTAACGTAAAGTGCAAGAGCGATAAACAAAATTAAAAACAAAACACCATTGACGGGAACCAAACCACATAATATTATCATAAACGTATCTTAACCTGTCTAGTACGTTCATTCCAGCGGCTACCAAATAAATGGTGTAGTCCAGCAAGGCATCTCATTCTGGATGGAAATCAGAGCTCAACGCCCTCATAAAGGCATAGTGGCTGTTGCATCGATCATATTTTGTATGTGAAAGGATGTGGGGACAGTGGTGTCCTTGTACTGTGGGCAGAATAGTCTGGTATCAGAAGAAATCTCTGGCAGAAAAGTTGTCCGGTGATGTGAAATAATGATAATATAATAATAATAATAATAATAATAATAATAATAATAATAATAATAATAATGATAATGATAATATAAATAATAATAATAATAATAATAATAATAATAATAATAATAATAATAATAATAATAATAATAAAAATAAGCTAATAAAAATGCTAATAAAAATGCTAATAATGATAATAATAATAAATAATCACAATAATAATAATAATAATAATAATAATAATAATAATAATAATAATAATAATAATATAATAATGATAATAATAATGATAATAATAATAATAATAATAATAATAATAATAATAATAATAATGATAATAATAATATAATAATAATAATAATAATAATAATAATAATAATAATAATAATAATAATAATAATAATAATAATGCTACTACTACTACTACATACTACTACTACTACTACTACTACTACTACTACTACTACTACTACTACTATAATAATAATAATAATAATAATAATAATAATAATAATAATAATAATGATGATGATGATAATAGTAAATAATAATTAATAAATAAAATAATAATAATAATAATAATAATAATAATAATAAAATAATATTATAATAACGTATATAATAATATTAATTAATAACAATAATTAATTAACAATATAAAACAATAACAATAAATAATGATAATAATGAATAATAATATAACGATGATGGTAGATGGAGTTTATACAGTGCAAATTATTGTAAAAAAAAAAAAATCAAAGCGCTTCCATTTATTTAAAAATCTATTTTTTTATATTCAATTATTGATTTTTTTATTTTTATTTTTATTTATTTATTTATTTATTATTTATATCTATTTATTTATTCATTTATTTATTATTCATTTACTTATTTATTTGTTTATCTACTTATTTATTTATTCATTATTATTTTGTCATCTATTTAT
>CM060330.1:14924864-14927364 GCA_030674155.1 Stramonita haemastoma
AGCTAAATGAGGGGGGTAAGGAGAATGATGATAGTGGTTACTACAATGATGTGGTGATGGATGATGATGATGGTGATGATGATGATGGTGATGATGATGATGATGATGATGATGATGATGATGATGATGGTGATGGTGATGGTGATGGTGATGGTGGTGATGGTGGTGATGGTGGTGATGGTGGTGATGGTGGTGATGGTGATGGTGATGGTGATGGTGATGATGATGATGATGATGATGATGATGATGATGATGATGATGATGATGATGATGATGATGATGATGGGTGCTGATGATGACGATGAGGAAGAGGAGGAGGAGGATGTTGTCATTAATAGTTTTATGTTTTGCTGCAGCAGTCGTTATATTGCACTAACAGCAATCACAACACTATCCTGCAACAAGAATATCAGCAACAACAATAGAAACAACACACACACACACACACACACACACACACACACACACACACACACACACACCACCTCTCTCTCTCTCTCTCTCTCTCTCTCTCTCTCTCTCTCTCTCTCTCTCTCTCTCTCTCTCTCTCCTCTTTCAAAACTTTTTGTTTTGTGTCTTGTGCGCACTGCTTGGTTTTTGTTGCCTACACTGTAGCAGACTTCCTTGCGACAAACTAGCTTTCTCAGCTCTTGGGGCTGAGACGTCGCCACAAGTCCGGCGCCACACACATGGAAATTGGTAGGAGAGGGTGTATGCATACAGTGCCATGTTGTCTTGGTGCCTTGGGGTCTGTAACCGTTCAAAAGTCGGGGTAGGACGGGCCTGAAAACGGCTCTTTGGGTCCGTCTTTGCCCCAAACCGCACCTTTTTTGCAGGGGGCATGGTATGCGTGCGCGCACGTGCGAGCGCGCTGATGTATGTCAGTGTGTTTGCTTGTGTATGCGCAAGTGGCTAGGACCCTGTACTTTGCTGTGTTGCATCATTTTGCTGTACATTGTCATTGTTATTGTGCGCACTGCTTGGGTTTTGTTGCCTACACTGTAGCAAACTTCCTTGCGACAAACCAGCTTTCTCAGCTCTTGGGGGCTGCGGTGTCGCCACAAGTCCGGCGCCACACACATGGAAGCTGGTAGGAGAGGGTGTATGCATACAGTGCCATGTTGTCTCGGTGCCTTGGGGTCTGTAACTGTGCAAAAGTCGGGGTAGAACGGGCCTGAAAACGGGTCTTTCGGTCCCGTCTTTTCCCCAAACCGCACCTTTTTTGCAGGGGGGTGGGTATGCATGCGCGCACACGCACACGCGCTGGTAGTTGTCAGTGTGTTTGCGTGTGTGCGCGAAAGTGGCGGGGACCCTGCACCTTACTGTGGTGCATCATATTGTTGTATGTTGTCATTATTCTTCCGCACACTGCTTTTTTGGTCGCGTATTCTTACCAGCTTTCCTTTCGACAAACTAGCTTTATTAGCTCTTGGGGGCTGTGGCGTCGCCACAAATCCGGCGCCACGCATATCCAAGGTGGTAAGAGAGAGTGTATGCCTACAGTGCGATATTGTCTTGGTGCCGTGGGATCTTTTACTGTGCAAAAGTGGGGGTTGGACGTGGCTAAAAACGGCTCTTTTGGTCGCATCTTTGCGTAAAACAGCACCTTTTTTTCTGGAGGGGGGATGGGTAGGCATGCGCGCACGCGCGCGCGCTGGTGTTTGTCAGTATATTTGTTTGTGTACGAGCATGTCACGGGGACCCTGCACATTGCTGTGGTGCATCATATTGCTGTATAATAATAGTAATAGAAAATTACACAGAACATATTTTCCAAAGAAGGTGGACATTTTGCTTGAAAGAAAAATCTGATATGATGGAAGTGGCCGATCAGGTCCATTTCAAATATGTTTTCTGTCTCGGTTTTCTCTGTGTTTTAAAACAACAGATCTTATTATCTTTTCAAACAAACACCCCCCCCCCAACACACACACACACACACACACGCTCTCTCGCCCCGCTGTAAAATCTTTACAAACAAATCTGGAGAAAGAAAATAGAGAGGTGTTTGAAGCTTATGTCAATAACATTTTGAAGGAAAAGAAAGGTATTAAAAGATGTAAACAATATTTATTGAACAAAATGGCTCAAGCACTCACGATTATTTTGCTGTATTTCAAAGATGTTAAACTCAGGTGAAAGTAAAAAAAAAACACAGAACAATATCAACGCAAAACACACAAGACAGCCAATCTAATTCTGTGAACAAAAATGTACATCTGTTAAAGAATTATTTTCATAAAAAAAACTTGATCGGCATTATCTTTCTCTGCACACTTGTCGTTCAACTCTTTTAAAACGACGAAAGTTCCAAATTATTCCGCTGACATGTAATGATTTTTGTCTTCTTTTATTTTAAGCTTTGGTGGTTGTTCTTATCTTGTTCCTTGGATAAGCAAAACAAAAATAAAAGGGGTGGGGTGGGGGGAATAGGTGACATTTTTTTATCGTTCATCCTTGGTTAAAACTCCGAGGTTTACTACAATGACATTTTGTGTAA
>CM060330.1:14932364-14934076 GCA_030674155.1 Stramonita haemastoma
ACACACACACACACACACACACACACACACACACACATACACACACACACACACACAACACACACACACACTAACTCAACACTTAACACACACACTTAACACACACACACCAAACACAACACACACACACACACACACACACACCACAACACATACATACCACACACTTACACACACCACGAACAAACACACCACTTAACACACACTACACCACACTACACACACTTAACACACTTACACACATTCACACACACACACACACACACACACACACACACACACACACACACACACACACACACACACACACACACACACATCAGTCAACGTGTCAGACAGACAGTACTTTCCTCATTATCAGTGCCACCAGACACATCATCACCTTTTTTCTCAGATTGTTCCAGACAGTGGGTCATCCATCCATCCTTTGGGCATTATTGCACTGATGAACGAACGCTGATCGTTTCAGGTATTTTTGTACAGTTTGATCGAGGAAAAATCGGGGAGTTGGGAGTCCCAGGGAGGCTCGGGGCTGTATATGGCAATGTTCTGATTGCTTCTGAGACGGTACTGGAACCATTCGTATCGGTCATTAATTTTCCAATGGATCATTCCAGTGGCGTGAAGAGGGGGGGGGGGGGGGTTCTGCTGCATGGGTAACATACTTACTTACCCAGGCTTTGCACTCTAAAGACTAGTAGAGTGCAACTCCATAGTCTTCCGAGACTGATAGATGCCTACTACTACTACTACTACTACTATACTACTACTACTACTACTACTACTACTACTACTACTACTACTACTACTACTACTACTACTGATCAAGATTGTGGCGATAGCTCAGTGGTCAGAGCACTCGTTGTCCCCAAGCAAAGGTTAAATCACTCAGTCAATCATTCGAGCGATAAGGTTTACCAAGTTGGGATGTGATGGTGACCGTTTGCGCGTCTTGGCTTTAATACAGTTCCTCAGTTCACCAAGTTGTCAATGAGTACCTGCCCTCTTTTAGGGTCAGGGAAGGTAAAGGTAAAGGTAAAGCAGAGAGAGAGAGAGAGAGAGAGAGAGAGAGAGAGAGAGAGAGAGAGAGAGATGAGAGAGAGAGAGAGAGAGAGAGAGAGAGAGAGGAGAGAGAGAGAGAGGAGAGAGAGAGAGAGAGAGAGAGGGGAATGGGAGAGAGGAGGAGACAGAGGAGAGATAAGAGGGAAAGTAGAAGAGAGGAGAAGGAGAGAAGAATGAGAGAGAGATGGAGGAATGAGAGGAGAGGAGAGAGAGAGAGAGAGAGAGAGAGGAGAAGAGAATTGCCGCCTCATAGCTGCCCCAAGAGAAGCTGAGGCTCGACATTTCGTTCCCAGGAGGCAATAAGTTATGGGCACCTTACCACTTTTTATCGAGATGTGTCATACTTGTCAGAAGTGAATGGTTATGACACTTTTAGTAAGATGGGGAAATGTACAGTCGATAGCTTTTAGACCTACTTGTCCATTAGTCCATTACTTTACTAGATTTCTTAGTTTCACCGCCCCCCCCCCCCCCCCCCCCCACACCTTAGTGGGGATTCAAGGGTATCTTTCAGTAAAAAAGAACATCCTCTTTTCTATTCCTCCCTTTTGTTAAAATCCATGTTTCTATCCTCTCTAAGTCCTCCTGGCTTTCTCTGTCTCTGTCTGTCTGTCTCTGTCTCTGTCTCTGTATCTGTCTCGTCTGTCTGT
>CM060330.1:14934176-14936676 GCA_030674155.1 Stramonita haemastoma
CCGCTTCTGACAGCTATTTCCAAGGTGTTTACATTGGTACTGACTGACCCCATTCCACTGCAGATCTCTGAAAACACTTGTGTAACAGAGTGGATATATTTGATCCGTCGCGTCTCTGTAAAACATCTCGGTGTCGACAACACGGACAGTGGGGGTTGTGGCCTCTAAAAAGAGGCTGCGTAAAGTCTACATTTTACCGTAATGGACAAAGTATATGTATCGGATGGTTTTCGACTACGCCCCAAACGATACAGAACGTTGCACATATCACAAGTGTGTTCTAAATATAGACACATGACGCTTGCGATTGGCAGTCCCAATCGCATGGGAAGTAATCTAATTGCCGCCCCGTCACACTTGTAAAGCCAATTACAGTGTGTGAACGAACTAAGAACACCTTGTGTCTGTGTGTTTGAGCCTTTTTCTCCTTCTGCAAAGAAAAGACTAGCAGTAGCAAATGATGTGAACGATTTGAAGCACTCTTTGACTTGGGGAAGGGGAGTCTTCGACATGATTCATTTGTCTACCGAAAATATACTGTATGGATATTTATCTGCTGTGTCCAGAGAGAGAGAGAGAGAGAGAGAGAGAGAGAGAGAGAGAGAGAGAGAGAGAGAGAGAGAGAGAGAGAAGAGAGAGACAGAGACAGAGACAGACAGACAGACAGACAGACAGACAGACAGACAGACAGAGACAGAGAGAGACAGAGACAGAGACAGAGACAGGGACAGAGAGAGGCAGAGACAGAGACAGAGAGAGACAGAGACAGAGACAGAGATACAAAACAACATCCAAGACTGTCTCCATAGTATTTTTTTAAGCATACTTATACATTTCCTTGATAAAAGCACTCAGAACTCCAAGCACACTATCTTGCCAAGACATCCACAGCAATCAGAAAGCTCGAAAAAAAACAATATAAAAATGCTGATTGCTTTGACCAGTCCCACAAAAAAAAAACCTGATGACTGCCTAAAGCATTTGGCAAAAGCCACATATATAGGAGAAAGTGGGGCTTATTTCCCACAGAAAGAAAAAAAACCATTGATCTCTGTTCTTTAACTTCTTGAACCAGTTTCCTTCACATGGTGTCAGAGTTGAAAAGTAGGGTTCACCTTGTTTCAAAAAAAAAGGGATGGGAGGTGAGAGGTGTGTCTATTTTTTTTTTTTTTGCTTCTTCTCTTTCTTTGTTTTTTTATTTGTTTTACTCTTTACTCATCTCTCCTCTCTCCATACCTTTATCCTTCTTTGTTCTTCAAACTATCTGCCACAGAAGAAAGGGATGGACATGGCATAGGAAAAAGGCAAAGAAAGAAAGAGCGAAAGAGTGATGAATGTTACATAGAATCAACATCTAAAGGAAATGTAAATAGGACAAAAAAAAGGAAAATATTCTGAAAGCACACAGATTTGGGGAAATGTATTCAAATGAGAACTGAATAGATGACGAAAAAGAAATTACTAGAGAAATAGGGTTTAAAAAGAAATGAGAGGAAAATCCAGAATGTACTTCAAAGGAATGTATTGGAGCTCATGAAAAGGAAGGTAAAAATGAATTATAAAAAAACAGACAGACGACAGATTTAAACAGGAAGGAAGGAAGGGAGGAAAGAAGGACATGAACTGGGAAGGAAAAAAGAAACAAATGAAAGAAGAAAAATGAAAGAAAGAAAAAAAGCAGGAATGAAAGAAAGAAAGAAAGAAAGAAAGAAAGAAAAGAAAGAAAGAAAGAAAGAAAGAAAGAAAGAAAGAAAGAAAAGTAAGAGAGAAAGAAAGAAACAAACAAACAAGAAAAACAAAAAGAAAGAAGCAAAAAGAGAAAAAAAAGATAAATATAGACAGACAGGGAGACAGACAGTAAGACAGTAACAAACAGGCAAACAAAAACAAAGAAAAAAACAACCACACACACAAAAAAACCGCAAGCAACTTATTTCCCATGCAAACCAACCAACAACAAACAAAACAAAACAAAAACCACATCAAACAAAACAATCTTATAAGCAAAAGAAAAACCTAAGACCAACTACCGAAGATTCTGTTATAGCTTTGCAAGAAAAACCAGCACAGTGTGGGGGGGGCAGCGAAATCCATTAATTCTGAAATGGATGTGTAACAGCATCAGCCTCACAATCTGCCTCAGAAAGGATGTGGGGTGAGCTTTCAGAGATTGCTTTCAATTTCCCAACATGCAAAGGAACGTTAAAAAAAAGGGTTTCCAGAGAAGAAGAAAAAATGTAAAAATAAAACAACAGATAGTTCTTGTCACCAAGAGAAGTTGAGAGTTTTCTGGGTAAAATTTCTTCTTCGTCATCGAATACTCAAACAGCATCCACTGTTGTCTGTCACATGAGCGAAAATGTGTTTCTCTGCGGTTCAATATTTTAATCATCCATTCATACTGGCAAGAATAGTCTAGCCTACTCATTCGAAAGTCATGACAGATTTTCACGTGTGGTCTTTGTATATTCGTATGTGGGGCGCCGATTTATAGTTCTAT
>CM060330.1:14941676-14944176 GCA_030674155.1 Stramonita haemastoma
ACATTTATGATTTCAAACATGCAAACGTGTGTGTGTGTGTGTGTGTGTGTGTGTGGTGTGTGTGTGTGTGTGTGTGTGTGTGTGTGTGTGTGTGTGTGTGTGTGTGTGTGTGTCCGCGTGTGTGCCCACACGCAAGCATCTACTAGAGTGAGTGAGAGAGGAATCGAGGAAGACAGACAGACACAGAGAGAGACAGAGAGACAGACAGAGAGAGACAGATAGATAGACATAGAGAGACAGAGTGTGTGTGTGTGTGTGTGTGTGTGTGTGTGTGTGTGTGTGTGTGTGTGTGTGTGTGTGTGTGTGTGTGTGTGTGTGTGTGTGTGTGTGTGTGTGTGTGTGTGTGTGTGTGTGGTGTGTGTGTGAGTTTGTGTGTGTGTGTGAGAGAGACAGAGATAGAGACAGAGAGAGACAGAGAGAAAGAGAGAGAGAGAGAGAGAGAGAGAGTGTGTGTGTGTGTGTGTGTGTGTGTGTGTGTGTGTGTGTGTGTGTGTGTGTGTGTGTGTGTGTGTGTGTGTGTGTGTGTGTGTGTGTGTGTGTGTGTGTGAGTTTGTGTGTGTGAGAGAGAGAGAGAGAGAGTTTTAGAGAGAAAGAGAGTTTTAGAGAGAGAGAGAGAGAGAGAGAGAGAGAGAGAGACAGAGACAGAGACAGAGACTGAGACAGAGACAGAGACAGAAACAGAGACAGAGAGAGAGAGACAGAAATAGGGAGACAGAGACAGATGTTTAAGTGCGGAGAAAATATGTATAAACGGCAACAAACGTAATATATAAGCGTCTGACCCTTTTTAGGAAAATATGGGCCAATATGTCTAAGCATAATGAATGAACGATAGACTTTAAGATATCACCTAAGTCACGCAAAAGAATAAATCAAAGCAATATGAGAGAAAACAATCAGGAAACTGAATTAAACATCAACGCAATGCCTGATGAAGAGAAAATAAAACATACTGAGAGACAGAGACAATGAACAATTGGGGAACAAAGAGTAAGAGTCTAAGACATAGACACGCAAGCAGGTAGACAGACAGACAGACAAACAAGCAGGCAGGCAGAAACACACACACACACACACACACACACACACACACACACACACACACACACACACACACACACACACACACACACACACACACACACACATCTATCTATCTATCTATCTATCTATCTATCTATCTATCTATCTATCTGTCTGTCTGTCTATCTATAATATACATCTATATACACATACAGATATATAAATAGATATATACGTGTATATATATATATATATATATATATATATATATATATATATATATATATATATATATATATATATATATATATATATATATATATGACGCTCCACCACATAATGAGACGGAGTGCACATGAGGTCAATTTTTAGTTATTGACATGTTATTAATGTGCAATAAAGTGGCTATCAAATACAAAAAACAGATTGAAAATCGGACAATTCTGTGCAACATTATTACAAATTGAAATGATAGACTGCAGGATGTGACAAAATGAGAAACGGGCCAGTTTATTTTAGTAACAGGTTGTCAGAATGAGTGCTTTGGTATTTTCAAAACACATTTAAAAGCAAAGGAATAAAAATGATACCTTGATATTTCATTATAAGATAAATAAACAGATGTAGTTTAATAATCAATCTAAATCACAAAATTGACAACTTGACCCCCACCTGCCTTTAAAGGCTCCTAGCGCAAAATTGGGTAATGTGCTAAGCGACTCATTTCGTGGTGGAGCGTCACACACACACATATATATATATATATATATATATATATATATATATATATATATATATATATATATATATATATATATATATATATATATATATATATAATACATACATACATACATTATACACTATACGTGCACATCCTTTCTTCCTTTTGGAGTCAGCATCAGTGCCTGACGCCAATCCTATCAAAGTCGTTCGTATCAGAGGCCATCCGATTGTGAGTATTATGCTCTGAACCACAAGGCTAACCTGTCCTCAAACAACACACAATGGAAACTACTACACACAACCTACACTTAACTGAATAAAGAAAGAAAGAAAAAAAAAACTGAAGATGAACGAGAAATCTTAAATAAGGAGATTAGACAGCCGAACACACAGGAACAAAGCCAACAGAATCTAACCACAGTAATTAAGGGAATAAATAGAATAAATGGATAACAAGAAAACTGGAAACAAAGAGCACGAAAATAAATACTTTAAAGATATATGCGTTTGTGCTGAAGCAGGCCAAAGCAAGAGGTAAATAAAAAATATATATACACTAACAAATAACAAACAACATAGACAAAAGGGGTACAAAGACATGAAACAAGAGAGAAACAGAAAGACAGAGTGAAGTAAAGATAACTATAAACCATATATATATATATATATATATATATATATATATATATATATATATATATATATATATATATATATATATATATATATATCTCAACAAACGACCAACAGT
>CM060330.1:14950983-14953483 GCA_030674155.1 Stramonita haemastoma
GACAGACAGAGACAGAGAGAGAGAGAGACAGACAGAGAGAGACAGAGAGAGACAGAGAGAGAGAGAGAGAGAGAGAGAGAGAGAGAGAGAGAGAGAGAGAGAGAGAGAGAGAGAGAGAGAGAGAGAGAGATACAAAACAACATTAAAGACTGTCTCCATAGTATTTTTTAAGCATACTTATACATTTCCTTGATAAAAGCTCTAAGAACTCCAAACACACTATCTTGCCAAGACATCCACAGCAATCAGAAAGCTCGAACAAAAAAAAACAATATCAAAATGCTGATTGCTTTGACCAGTCCCACAAAAAAAAAACTGATGACTGCCTAAAGCATTTGGCAAAAGCCATATATATTAGGAGAAAGTGGGGCTTATATCCCACAGAAAGACAAAAAATACCCATTGATCTCAGTTCTTTAACTTCTTGAAACAGTTTCCTTCAGATGGTGTCAGAGGGGAAAGTAGGGTACATCTTGTTTCAAAAAGAAAGGGATGGGAGGTAAGAGGTGTGTCTATTTTTGATTTAGCTTTTTCTCTTCCTTTCCTTTTATTTGGTTTTTACTCTTTACCCATCTCTCCATACCTTCATCCTTCTTTGTTCTTCAAACTATCTGCCACAGAAGAAAGGGATGGACATGGCATGGGAAAAAGGCAAAGAAAGAAAAAAACGAGAGAGTGATGAATGTTACATAGAATCAACATCTAAAGGAAATGTAAATAGGACAAAAATAAAACAAAGAAAATATTCTGAAAGCACACAGATTTGGGAAAATGTATTCAAATGAGAACTGAATAGATGACGAAAAAGAAATTACTAGAAAAATAGGTTTTAAAAAGAAATGAGAGGAAAATCCAGAATGGACTTCAAAGAAATGTATTGAAGCTCATGAAAAGGAAGGTAAAAATAAATGATAAAAATATAAAGACAAGCAGACGACAGATTGAAACAGGAAGGAAATAAGGAAGGAAGGAAGGGAGAAAAGAAGGAAAGAAGGACATGAAATGGGAAGGAAAAGAGAAAAAAAAAAAGAAAGAAAAAAATGTAAGAAGAAAAATGAAAGAAAGAAAGAAAGCAGGAATGAAAGAAAGAAAGAAAGAAAGAAAGAAAAGAAAGAGAGAAAGAAAGAAACAAACAAACAAGAAAAACAAAAAGAAAGAAGCAAAAAGAGAAAAAAAAGATAAATATAGACAGACAGGGAGACAGACAGTAAGACAGTAACAAACAGGCAAACAAAAACAAAGAAAAAAACAACCACACACACAAAAACCCGCAACCAACTTATTTCCCATGCAAACCAAACAGCAACAAACAAAACAAAACATAAAAAACAAACACATCAAACAAAACAATCTTATAAGCAAAAGAAAAACCTAAGACCAACTACCGAAGATTCTGTTATAGCTTGACAAGAAAAACCAGCACAGTGTGTGTGTGTGTGTGTGGGGGGGGGGGCAGCGAAATCCATTAATTCTAAAATGGATGTGTAACAGCATCAGCCTCACAATCTTCCTCAGAAAGGATGTGGGGTGAGCTTTCAGAGATTGCTTTCAATTTCCCAACATGCAAAGGAACGTTAAAAAATGGTTTCCAGAGAAGAAAAAAAATGTATGAATAAAACAACAGATAGTTCTTGTCACCATGAGAAGTTGGGAGGTTTCTCGGTAAAATTTCTTCTTCGTCATCGAATACTCTTTCTTCTTCGTCCTCGAATACTCAAACAGCATCCACTGTTGTCTGTCACATGAGCGAAAATGTGTTTCTCTGCGGTTCAATATTTTAACCATCCATTCATACTGGCAAGAATAGTCTAGCCTACTCATTCGAAAGTTATGATAGGTTTTCACGTGTGGTCTTTGTGTATTCGTATGTGGGGCGCCGATTTATAGTTCTATCCGAAGGATTTTCAGGAAATGGAGTCATTACTGATGTAAACTTCATTAGAAAATGGGTCTTAAACGGGTATCTCGATTGTACATAAAACCCTGACTTTAACATGGACCATCAGAGTGCAAAGACAATGTTCTCATCGCGAGGCTAACCCGTCCCTCAAACAATACACAAAGGAAATGACTACACACGACCAAGTCTAAACAGAACAAAAGGAACGAAAGAAAACTGGAAATAAAAGACAAACCTTAAACAAGGAGATTGCAAGGTTAACACACAGGAACAAAACCGAAAGAATCTAACCACATTAATCAAGTGAACAAATAAGAATACATATACATTCAAGAAAAACAGAAACAACAAAGATCATAGAGGAGGCATTCACTTTAGAAAATGTGTGTACACAGGCCAAAGAGAAAGATACATAAATAAGGAAATATACCCCCAAAAAAGAAAAGAACAAACAAAAGAAAATGTAGACAAAAGAGATGGAAAAACATGAAACAAGAAAGAAAGAGCGAGGTAGAACAAAGAAAAGACAAACAGAAAGAAAATCACTGAAGGACGAACTATTGGTATAAAATGTAAACAAAAATTTACGAGCAAAAAAGA
>CM060330.1:14965983-14968483 GCA_030674155.1 Stramonita haemastoma
TGATGAGATAGTGTTGACAATGATGTGAGAGAGAACACTGAACGCCAAAATGATTTATTGTACACTGCCCTTGGGCCACAATATATTGGTTGGGCTTGGGGTGTACCAATGGGTTCTTCCATATCATTGGTCAAGCAAATACACACATAAGAAATGATTTATGACCGATTAAAGAAGAAAAAAAACACACAGTTACACTTTTTCATGATTATTGACCTCAAATCAACCATAATTTAATCAATGAAAAACTATGATGTTTACGAAAAATCATGAATATTGAGTACATATCAAATAGCAATACTTATTCAATAAACTGCTTGAGAGAACGTTGTTTTTCCTTTTGTTAATAGAATGAAAGATATATCTAGACAAAGTATGCATGTACCCATCATTAATTTTGCTACTGTGAAAGAGAGAGAGAGAGAGAGAGAGAGAGAGAGAGAGAGAGAGAGAGAGAGAGAGAGAGAGAGAGAGAGAGACAGAGACAGAGACAGAGACAGAGACAGAGAGAGGGAGGGAGGGAGAGAGAGAGAGAGAGAGAGAGAGAGAGAGAGAGAGAGAGAGAGAGAGAGAGAGAGAGAGAGAGAGAGAGAGAGGAGGAGAGAGAGAGAGAGAGAGAGAGAGAGAGAGAGAGAGAGAGAGAAGAGACAGACAGACAGACAGACAGACAGACAGACAGACAGACAGACAGACAGACAGACAGACAGACAGATATGGACAAACAGACAGACAGACTAGGACAACAGACAGCAACAGACAGAAGATATGGGCACACAAAAACACCTTGAAAAATACAGAAAGGAGGAACACAGTGTAGCGAAGACAAGAAAAGAAAGTACAAGAATCCAAATGAGCTGTTGTTTCTTTGCAAAAACATTCAGATGTGGGGAAAAAAGCTGGTCTTGGTCTGTGTAGAGAAATTGCTTTTATCGACCCAAAGCTGCTTTAGCCAAATGAACATCAAGAGGCACATCTTTAGCTTTACCACTGAAGCCACAGATTACGTAAATAAGACAATAAGATATTTTTCAATCTCACATGTTGCTTCCACGTGAACAAATTACGGCCCCTATGAACAAAGAAAGTAGAACACGTTCGTAAAAAACAAAACAAAACAAAGAGTCTGATAAACATTTTCAACGAGCAGCTTAGCTCAATCTTGTGGGTAGAGAGACTTGCAGGTTAAAAAGCTACATGCGTTATTTTGTTGCTGCTGTTGTTGGTGTTGTTGTTGTTGTCGTTGTTGTTCTTTTATTCTGTCATTCTTGTTTTGTTCGTCTTCTTGTCTTGTTGTTGTTGTTGTTGTTGTTGTTGTTGTTGTTGTTGTTCTTTTCTTCTTCTTCTTCTTCTTCTTCTTCTTTCTTCTTCTTCTTCTTCTTCTTCTTCTTCTTCTTCTTCTTCTTCTTCTTCTTCTTCCCATTTTTCACATTCTTCGCATTCTTCTCTTCGCATTCTTCTTCTTCGCATTTTTCTCATTTTTGCCATTCTTCTACTTCTCAGTTCTTCTTCTTCCTCTCTTCTTCGCATTTTTTTAACATTCTTTTTTCGCATTCTTCGCATTTTTCTTCGCATGTTTCTTCTTCGCAACTTTTCTTCTCTGCAATCCTTTTTTTTCTTCGCAATTCTTCTCCTTCTCCGTATGAATTCTTTACAATTATTCTTTCTAATTTTCCGCAATTCTTCTCTTTCTCGGCAATTTTTCTTCTTTGCAATTCTTTTTCTGTGCAATTCGTCTTCTAAGGTTTTGCACATACCCGTGCTAACTAGATAACGTCTTGATCAGTTCACTTGTCTGCGTGTCCGCTTTTCTTCTTCTTTTTTTTTCTCCCATTTTCTTCAGCTACAGTTGCAAGGCTTACCAAAAAAAAAGATTTTTGTGCATTCGACGGTTGACCCACTAACTCTATCTCGATATAGGGAATGATGTCTACACACGACACCAGCATGCAGGCAGGCTTTTTTTTTAACCTTTGTGATAAATTCCTACCAGCACGCAATGGCCTAGTCTTGCAAAATATGGAGCAAGTTGGTTTTTTTTAACGCACGTGTGTACGAGCTGTTCTGAGTGCCTTGGCAGATGTGAGCTTAAAGTTGCAGTCAGTACTGAGGATAATTAATTTAATTTTTAGGACAAAATCTACTTCTAAAGGGTGTCTTGAAACTGGGCTCTAGCCACTTGGCTATCCCGAGACTTCCCCCCTTCCCCCTTTCCCCTCCCCTACTCCCACGCACTTCTTGTAATGGAACCTTGTTCTTTGATTGCTTAAATGCCAAGTTGCAGTTGCAAATGCCTTATTTTTTAATCTTTTTTTTTTAGTAGGATAATGGAATAAGCACCCAAGTGCTTTTTTTTTACAACCAGTCCCCGTGTGAATGTAGTTTTGTCAATTATCTCATCAGTTCCCACCGGCCCAAAATGGCTTTTTTATGCTTTTTTTTAACCTGTGACTAGAGGTACTGGGAACGGTAATATCATTAATCTGAGTAGAAAAGACAATAG
>CM060330.1:14973483-14978483 GCA_030674155.1 Stramonita haemastoma
GTGTGTGTGTGTGTGTGTGTGTGTGTAGTAGTAGTAGTAGTCTTCAATTTTACGTCCTTCCACATAAAGTGATACCGGACGGGGTGGGGGGGGGGAGCATAAAAAAAGAAGATAAATGGAATCAAAGATGGGAAATATATGCAAATATAGCAATAATATAAAAACAACAACACAATAAACATATAGAATAATAATACTAATAAATATCAAAATGTTGATAAACTAAAGAGAGAAAGGGAGAGAAAGACAAGGATAATGATGGGGGATATATGCATTAAAGTATATACTTAAATATTTACTTTTTATTTTAAAAAGGAAATCGTGTGTGTGTGTGTGGTGTGTGTGTGTGTGTGTGTGTGTGTGTGTGTGTGTGTGTGTGTGTGTGTGTGTGTGTGTGTGTGTGTGTGTGGTGTGTGTGTGTGTGTGTATTTTGTGCAAGTTTGCAATTGTGGTTGAAGTTATTCTCATTACATAAAACGAAACTGTATGCTAAACATTAAATTAACAGGGAAGAGTAAAATTCAAAACAGAACAATGATGTAACTACAACAAATGCCCTATGGGACTTAACAATAAACCCTTAGCAATAGCAAACACTAACTTGACATCATCCAGAACTTGTTCAAGGGAAGTTTCGGTAAAACTAGGTAAATAAGGCTTTAAAGTCTTGCATTCAAGTACAATATGGGTATTTGAAATATTGTTGTTTCCACATAAGCATTTAACATCCTTACTAAATTTTGTGACAAAAGCGTTTAATCGGATTCTAAAAAATAACGCCTGAAGCTGTCTTTCTCTGACCACATTTGTATAAATCTTTGACTGATGTATACTTTTAAAGACACTTTTTATCTGGTTGGAACCCATTTTACAAACTGTTCTTTTTTGTAGTATTTCATTAAACTTGCTTAAGGATGCTTGTTCTAACAAATGATATCCTTCTTTGATAGATAAAGGAATATGTAGCTCACTGTTTCCACTTCTATTGCTCGCACCTCTCTTAGCAGCCCAATCAACCCATTCATTAGAGTACAATCCAATGTGTGAAGGAACCCAAAGAAGAGTAACAAATATGTTTCTTAAACTTAGAAGGTGGACTGTGTGTTTTATATCTAATATAAGTTTTGAATGATTCTTATAATCTGCAGATTTTATGGCATATAAAACTGATTTAGAATCCACACAAAGTAAGACATGGAAAAAACAATATGGGTTATCTAGCACATATGTTAAAGCCATTAAAATTGCAACCAGTTCAGCTGTAAATACTGACAGATTTACACCTATAAAATATGATTTTTCTACTTTGAGTGCTGGTATAACAAAAGCTGAACCAGCTTGGTGATTATTCAGAAGTGAACCATCAGTGTACACTTTAAGATAACTACAGTAGTTGTCATGAATATATGATCTAACAGTGGCTGCCAAAACATTAGGATTTTCATCCTTCTTCATGTCTGTGTAATTGATATCAAAATATGCCTGATTCATTTCCCAAGAGGGGCAAGGTGGAACCATTTTCTGTGAATCTACATTCATTTTATCAAGTTTAGATTGCTCGTAAAGGTCCGCCACGTATGTACCAATAGTTGTTAAAGAACGTATTTGCTGCGCTCGTTTTGGAAAAAGAATATCAGATTTTACTTTAACGTCTTCTGATGCAATGTTTTTGGGTGTGGAACTTCTCAGTACATATTTGGCGCATGCAAGTTTTCGGTATTCATCTAACGGAAGTATTCCAACTTCTTTATATGTTTCAATTGCTGATGCATGAAAAGGTACACCAAGAGTAAGCCTGTATGCTTTACAGTCTATACTTTGGAGCTTCCTCAATAAATATTTAGGAGCATTAAAAAAGACTTCTTGTCCGTATGTCAGTTTTGATCTGATTATTGATGTTGATAAATGTTTAAGGACTGACAGATCTTGCCCCCAATACTGCTTGCTAACAATTTTTAGAAGATTTAGACTTTTTCTTGCTTTAGTTAGAATGTACTCTATATGGGTATTCCATGTTAACTTCGATGTAAGAAATACACCTAAAAATTTTACTAATTGTTTGTAATGAATAGTCTCATTTTCAATCTTAAACACTGGTAATTCTGTTGGATCACTGCCATTATTGAATAACACCATATGTGTCTTTTCTGTAGAAAAGGTGAGTCCGTTTTCTATTATATACTGATTTAGATTATCAAGTTGTTTTTGATATGTTTTTCTACTATAATTTAAAGCCCTTTTTGACGTGTTTCGCTTCATAGTTACGGTCATCCAAATACAAATATCGTCTGCATATTGCGCTAAAACTACATCCTTTGATATATGTTTCGGAAGATCATGTAATAATATGTTAAATAAAACTGGAGCTAATACAGAACCTTGAGGTAAGCCCATTTGAAGGTATTTAGAATTTGAATACATATTTCCCACCCTCACTTGAATTGATCTTTCGCTAAGAAAACTTTTGATGTAATGATAAAAGTTACCACAAAATCCAATGGACTTTAACTTACTCATTACTTTTGCATGCCAGACTTGGTCATAGGCCTTTTTTACATCAAAAAATGTTGCTAGAACATTTTTTCTTCGAGCAAATTGTTGTTTCACACATGTTGTAAGCTTTACTAAATTATCCATTGCAGATCTTCCTCTCTGAAAGCCTGCCTGGTTGATTGGTATAATGTTATTTTTTTCGCAATAATGTAACAATCTCCTCAATACAATTCTTTCCATGAGCTTGCCAATATGAGAGGTTAATGAAATAGGCCTGTAACTTGTTATTTCTGTCTTGGGTTTTCCTTTTTTATGAACAGGTACAATAATGGACTGTTTCCACTGAATTGGTGTAACACCCTCAAGCCAACATTTATGAAAAAGTTCATGTAGTAAAAGAATAAAATTTTCAGGTAAGTGTTTTATCATATTATTTGAAATGGCATCAGCTCCAACAGATGTTTTCTTATTAGGAAGGGAAAGGATTGCATCTTTGACTTCCTGGACTGTTATTGGAGCATTAAAATATAGGGTGTTATCGGGTAAGGGATCTGTGTATTTAGCTTTACTTTCTTCATGTGTTCTATATTCTCTGTGCTTAGCTGATAGACCCTCCAAACGCATTGTTTTTGAAAACATCTCGGCAAATGCCTCAGCCTTTTCTACATCAGAAGGGAACTCTTTGTTTACAAGATTAATAGGACAGGATGGAATATTTACACCTTTCCTCATCTCATTTAGTTTAATCCATACTTTTGAAGCATCTTTATGACAAAAGATTTCATTCTTACAAAAGGAAGACCAGTACTGTCTTTTAGCCTGTGCTATAACCAAGTTACAATAATTTTTGGCCTTCTTCTGTTCATCTGGTTTTTTGCTGATTTATCTTTAAGAAACAATTTATGTGCTAAATGTTTATCATTCACTGCTAATTCACAATCTTTGGTCCACCAAACATTTCCAGAATGTTTATTGGACTTAACTGGATTACATTTGGGGATAGACACATTAGCAGCTCGTAAAATAATGTTGGTTATATTAGAATACATACTATTCACATCATGACTACTTATGTTTTCTGTATTACTACGAGCTAAAGAACTTTTAAATTTTTCCCAATCAGCCTGTTTATAATTATATTTTGGGACTTTATCTTCATAATGTCACATTGACATAATGTTTTGTTAAAAGTTATGACTATAGGTAAATGATCACTACCCAGAGTGTCTTTATGAGTTAACCAATCACACTTCTGGAACAAGTGCAGGTGATACAAAGACAGATCTAAAGCTGACGCTCTATGGCTTGATACATCTGGTATTCTTGTGATGCTGCCATCATTTAGTAAATACAAACATGAATCTACAACGTTTTCTACAAATCTGTTGCTAGAAACAGATAAAAAATTATTATCCCAAAATGGTGCATGAGCATTGAAATCTCCACCAATTAGCCATTTTTCGTTATCTTGTAAAGTACGAATCCACTCTGTGTTAAGCTCATTGGGTCCTTTAGGCAAATAAACAGACACGATATTCAGAATCAGGTCGTCGTTTAACTTGACTCGTGCTGCACATGAATATAGATCTGGAACATTGTCAGGCATTGGTGGAGATCTAATACTATAACTTATTCCTTCTTTAATATAAATGGCCGCACTGATCTTTTTCAGACCTTCTACCTTCTGATGAACAGGAGGGTAATAATAACCTGGAAGTTTAGGCAGTTTGTTTCTGTTAACATTGAGAGATTGTAGAATGAGAGCTTGATAACTATTTTTTGCGAGATGTTGAATCAAGTAATCTAGATTTGTGGAAATAGATCTAGCGTTCCACTGCATTATTTTACCTACCTTGGGATTTCTAGGAGACATGGTGTTGGGAAGGAGAAAGGAATGAGAAAGAGCGATTACAGAAAAGTAGAAGTCACTAAAATACCTTTATAGAGCAAAGAGACAAACAAACTAAACCCCCCTTCACTTCTTTAAAAAAAAATAAAAAATAAATAATAATAAAAAATAATAATAATTTTTTGAATCAACAGCCAAAAATCCACAAAAAACAACAAAAAATAAACTTGACTAAAACAAGCAAGCCCTCCCTTTAAAGTAAACACTATAGTCAAAACGATAAGGTGAAATAAAAAGGAACAAGGGGAAAATTAGTAACAACAAAACTCAATAAATGTGCATACACAGCTGCTGCAGATGTGAGCAAATAATACGGTCTTTTTTCAATATCACTGCAGGTGCATAACAAGATGTGTACAAAATGTCACCAGTCCTTCCACATACTGACATAATCATAATGTCTCTGATGCCTCCACCAGGGGAATTGCAAACCCTGATGTGGAAACTGTTGTCGTCTGTAGCCTGGGTGTTGCTGGCTGTCCTCAGGTGCGTATGTTGGTGCTCGATGAATGGTCCGCTCAGGGTAGAACTGACGTCTGGGTTTTCTTTTTGGTTTTTCCCAGTACAGTGAATGTACGTATCTGCCGATGTTCCTGGC
>CM060330.1:14988483-14993483 GCA_030674155.1 Stramonita haemastoma
TGTGTGTGTGTGTTTGTGTGCTCATTTCCTCCTTTCCGCCTCTATTCTTCTTCTCATCTCTCATTTTCTACCAAGGAGAGTAGCAGGATGGTTAGAACGTTCGCTTTGCTAACAAGTCAACTGATATTCTGGGATCTATTGTAGCTACACGTCACATAAAACAAACTCAGACATGTTAAAGTTCGCTTTCTCTCCAAGTGCTTTCATCTTTCTTTACAGTAATCGTCAAGATAGCTGTCTGCCTTTCCTACTTTTCTGGTACGGTTTTTAACATGAAGGTGAAATGGTTTTTTTGTTTGTTTGTTTTGTTGTTCCACGGCTAATGCTCCAGTTTTGCGTGTGTGACTGTTTGCCCATCATTCAGGTAGCCCTATTCCAGTTTTGGGGATGATGTCTACAGAAAGAAACCAGTGTGCTTCCCTTCCTCTTTTTTTAAAATTGTCATATATCCCTACCATGATGAAAAGGCCATTTCTGTCAAAAGGAGAAACAGGTTCTTAATATGTGCACAAGATGTCATATTCACCATGCGTTTTCACATGGAATCTTTGTATAAAGTCTAATCTGAAAAAACTTTAAGGACGTAGAATTGGTACCAATGTTAACTCCAAGGGAAAAAAATCTTCTCGAACAGGTGCCTCGGTGCTGTTTTGAATCCAGGATGTTGGATCACAAGCTTGTCGATATTGCTCTAAACCACAACACTATCCTGCCCTCAAATCAAGATCTTAATATTCTGGTTTGAAGTTCAAACGGAAGATGTGGCGCCTAACCTGAGCTGTGCTCTGATCAGGAGGAGGCTAATCAACGCAGCTGATGATGCCATCTTAGGGTTATTCCCCCTTGCATCACAGGCTTCATTTGTCATAGAAGATGCGCATCACGATCATAAAAGGCATTTGTTGTGTTCACGACATGTTGCGAATTACAAAATGGTTTTTGTCAACTCAGATTCAGTGCATAATTTTTTGTTTTAAAAAGGCCATGAGATTCTAGAAACAGCAACATTTTTTTTAATATGGGTACACAAAACAAGTAATCAATACATGCATTTTCATTCACCTTCACTTTTTGTGCGGTTAATTTGTCTTAGATTATTTTCAAGCACAACGGAGCATCAAAGACACAGAGGATGATAAACTGATAATAGAAAGTAAACATTCGTTGTTGACACAACTATTTCAGCAGGAAAAAAGCAAGTTATATAAAAAAAAATCCAAGCAATTAAAGAGAGTCGCAAACGAGGAACATGTACATCCTAAAGCATGGGGGCTGTGACTTTTTCTTTGGATGAATGGGCATCTTTTTTTTGTTTTCCTGTGTCCGTATCTGATTTTCATTCTTTTATATTGCTGTGTGTGTCTCTCTCTCTCTCTCTCTCTCTCTCTCTCTCTCTCCTCTCTCTCTCTCTCTCTCTCTCTCTCTCTCTCTCTCTCTCTCTCTCTCTCTCTCATCTCTCTCTCTCTCATCTCTCTCTCTCTCTCTCTCTCTCTCTCTCTCCCTCTCTCTCTCTCTCTCTCTCTCTCTCTCTCTCTCTCTCAACCTGTGTCTGCTTATATATGTAGATATGTAGATAGATAGATAGATAGATACACACACACACACACACACACACATATATATATATATATATATATATATATATATATATATATATATATATATACCATAGTCCTGTTACACGAGAACTATGCCTGTCCTTTTCAAACCTTCCCTTTAGACAGTGTAACGATGCACTAACAGTATCAGCTTACTTCAGAATTCAGACATGTCACTCGGTGCTTCCATCATCAAAGTGGGGACATTACCAAGATAAATATCAAGGAGAAGGAGGGTAGAAATGGCTCCTTTTAAGGGCTTAGGGAAGGTTCTGCTTCGGAGTTCAAAGAACTGACGTCATGCTGATATATATATATATATATATATATATATATATATATATATATATATATATATATATATATATATATATATATATATATATACCATAGTCTATATATATATATATATGTGTGTGTGTGTGTGTGTGTGTGTGTGTGTGTGTGTGTGTGTGTGTGTGTGTGTGTGTGTTGTGTGCGCGCGCGCGCGCTCTTGTTAGAAAAGAGCCATTGCCTATGTATATTTCCTTGTGGCATCCAAGTGCGTATCGGATTTTTTTGGAAAATATTTTATGCTGACTTTGATCCCATATCTCTGCTTCTGCTTTATTTTTTTTTCTCTTCGTCTGTTTGTCTGTCTGTCTGTCTGTCTGTCTGTCTGTCTGTCTGTCTGTCTGTCTGTCTGTCTGTCTGTATGTCTGATTGTCTATCAGTCTGTCTGTCTGTTTATCTGTCTATGTGTATGAATCTATATCTCTACCTCTCTCATTTTGTACCATTAATTTTTATTCATGGTTTTATCCTTTTTTTGTGTCTCCTTGCATTAAACAACACTTCTCTCTCTGTCTCTGTCGGTCTGTCTGTCGGTCGGTCTCTGTCTCTTTCTCTGTCTGTCTGTCTGTCTGTCTGTCTGTCTGTCTGTCTGTCTGTCTGTCTGTCTGTCTGTCTGTCTGTCTGTCTCTCTCTCTCTCTCTCTCCTCTCTCTCTCTCCTCTCTCTCTCTCTCTCTCTGCCTTTCCCGTTACTACCTTTATAGTGTGCTTTGTATGGTCCTTTTTTTCCTTTATCTCACTACATATCCTGGTTTTCAGGGAGATACACGTCCAACATCTGGTTTTGGAGTGTCGAGATGTCCAGGATATCAGGCATAGGCATTTTTGGCTGCAAATTCCCCTAAGATCCTTTTTCGTGATGTTCCACCGGACAGTATTTTTAATTTCCTGAGAAAATCAGGCTTCCCTCTTCTGATATGAATGAAGAAGTTATGGTTAGTCTCTAGGAAGAAGGTTGCTTTAAGGAATCGTGGTGTGTGTGTGGGGGGGGGGGGGTTGTTTGATCTCATTTGAAGTGTGGTTGGTGTGGTTTCTCCCACAGCGTGGTGACCGTCATGGGTTGACCCTTATGGTTGACCAGGGCATTGATACACGGAATGACACTCAGTAGAGTTGATTTTATACCTATTTTTAATCTATAAACTTAAAAAAAGAAAATAGGTTTTAAAAGTGTACATGTATTATTCACTCGTATCAGAGGGGGAAAACCTTGATTTTCTTACGAAGTTAAAAATGTCTGGTTTGAACATCCTGAAAAAGGATGTTTAGGGAGTCTGCAATAAACTGCTTGTGCCTAATATTTTGAACATTTCAATACATTTTAAATTTGAGATTTAAAATGTTACAAGGTGACAGCCCCGATATCACATCCGTGGTCGGTGGGGCTATAAATAGCAAGATTGGATTGGAAGTTCTGCTGTGTTGTGATTTCTGAAGTGGACATCACTTTTTCCCAACTCCATTTTATGGCTGTGTTTGTGTGAGGGAGACCTCTCACTGTGTGTTTTGTAAAAGGGAAAACACTCATGGCGAATTTTGCTTCTTTAGCGATCAAGGAGAAGGCTGCAGCTCTCTGGGTTTAAATGTATACATTGGGAGGGTTGCAATGCTCTTCTACTTCAGAATTTTTCTTCTATAGAATTCTTCTTCTTATTCTTATTCTTCCTCTTTGTAATTCTTCTTTGCAATTCTTCTTTGCAACTCATTTTTGCAATTCTTCTTTGCAATTCTTCTTCAGAATTCTTCCTCTTCTTCAGAAATCTTCTTCTTCTTCAGAATTCTTCTTTTTCAGAATTTTTCAGAATGTTTCTTCTTCCGAAATCTTTTTCTTCGACCTCTTCAAATTCTTCTTCTTTTTCACATTCTTCTTCTACTTCAAATTCTTCTTCTTTACATTCTTCTTCCTCAAATTCCTCTTCTTCAGATTCTTCTTCTTCAAAATCCTCTTCTTCAAGTTTTTCTTCTTCTTCTTCAAATTCTTTTTCTTCAAATTCTTCTTCATATTCTTCTTCAAATTCTTCTTCTTTTGCCACTGCTGCATTTACTGCTGGAACCTGGAGTGTTCGTATTTGTTGTCGGTAATATACAAGTTGCCTTTTCCCCTGTTTTTTCTTCTAGTTTTATGTCCTAGCTTTCTGCACTACTCTTCCTGTTGTGATGTCATTACCCAAGTGGACATCTTTCCTTCCCGGCTCCATGTCATGGCTGTGTGGACAGGGGGCCTCCCTTCTCCTGTGTGGCTGTACAGAGAAAATGTCCTCGTGGATTTTTACTTCTCTGGTGGTTAAAAGGGGAGGAAGCTTTATATAGAGTTTAAAATGTAGATGGAAAGGGGTTTTTTAGTATGTACTCTCTTGAAATAGCTTGGCTGCCTGCTACTGTAAGGGATTAGGACGAGAGTACCCTTGCTGAATTTAAGTGTATATACAATGTTTTTTTGCTTTGCTGAAATTCTGGTTGTGTGGTGGCTGAAGTGTTTTTCTTAGTCAATAAAAACTGAGGTTTGGAAAAAAGAAAACAAAAATATATGTCTTTTATATCGAGGATAATGGGATAAGCATTCGTGTGCTTTTTTACATCCAGCCCCCGTGTGTATGCAGTTTTGTAAATGGCATTTGTTCCCACTGGCACACGATGGCCTACTGTTACGAAAAGCGGAACAGGATTTAACGTGTGCGCAAGATGTACAGCGTGCGTTCACACACGGGACCTTGGTTTATAGTCTCATCCGAAGGACTTTGGGGAAAGAGTGGAGTCAGCACTGATGTTAACTCCAGGAGAAAAATCTCCTCGCATGGGAATCGAAACCAGGTCGTCAAATTGCGAGCGCAATATTCTGACCACTAGGCTATCCGTCCCCCGATACAGTCTTCAGACTCTTCTTTAGATTCTTCTTCTTCAAATTCAGGTGCTGCTGCTGCTTCTTCTGCTTTTATTGCCGAAACCTGGTGTGCTCGTATTTATTGTTGGTAATATACAAGTTGCCTTTTCCCCTGTTTTTTTTTTTTCTTCTTTTATGTCCTGGCTTTCTGCACTGCTCTTACTGTTGTGATGTCATTACCCAAGTGGCC
>CM060330.1:15010443-15012943 GCA_030674155.1 Stramonita haemastoma
TTTTATTATTATTCCTCCTCTTGAAATTCCTCTTCTTCAAAGTCTTTTATTTCAGATTTAACATCTTCTTTAATTTTTTCTTCTTCATCTTATTTTCATTCAGATTCTTCAAATTCTTCCTTGCAATTCTTCTACTCCTTGTTCTTCAGATTCTTCATCTTCAGACTCTTCTTTAGATTGTTCTTCTTCAGATTCTTCAATTTCTTCTTCTTCAGAATTTTTCTTCTTCTTCTTCTTCAGAATTCTTCTTCTTCTTCTTCAGAATTCTTCTTCTTCAGAATTCTTCTCCTTCTTCTTCAAAATTCTTCTTTTTCTTTTCCACATTCTTCTTCTTTTTATAATTCTTCTTTTTCACATTCTTCTTCTACTCCAAATACTTCTTCTTTGAATTCTTCTTCCTCAAATTCTTCTTCTTCAAATTCTTCTTCTTCAAGTTTTTCTTCGTCTTCATTAAATTATTTTTCTTCATATTCTTCAAATTCTTCTTTTTTTGCCACTGCTGCATTTACTGCTGGAATCTGGAGTGTTCCTATTTATTGTGGGTAATATACAAGTTGCCTTTTCCCCTGTTTTTTTTTTTCTAGTTTTATGTCCTAGCTTTCTTGCACTGCTCTTCCTGCTGTGATGTCATTACCCAAGTGGCCATCTTTCTTTCCTTCCCGGCTCCATGTGATGGCTGTGTGGACAGGGGGCCTCCCTCCTCCTGTGTGGCTGTACAGAGAAAATGTCCTCGTGGATTTTTACTTCTGTTGTGGCTATAGGGAGGAAACTTTATATAGAGTTTTAAATGTAGATGTAAAGGTTTTTTTTTAGTGTGTACTCTCTTGAAATAGCTTGGCTGCTTTGCTACTGTAAAGGATTAGGAGAGGGGGTACCTTACTAAATTTAAATGTTCTACATTTGTTTTGTTTTGTAGAAAGTCTGGTTGTGTAGTGGTTGAGGTGTTTTTCTTAGTCAATAAAAAGTGGGGTTTGGAAAACTTTATTTTTATATTGTTTTATTCTTTTATATCGAGGATAATGGGATAAGCACTTTTGTGTTTTTTTTACATCCAGTCCCCGTGTGTATGCAGTTTTGTAAATGGCATCTGTTCCCACCGGCACACAATGGCCTACGCTTACGAAAACCGGAACAGGATTTAACATGTGCACAAGATGTACAGCGTGCGTTCCCACACGGGGCCTCGGTTTATAGTCTCATCCGAAGGACTTTGGGGGAGAGTGGAGTCAGCACTGGTGTTAACTCCAGGAGAAAAATCTCCTTGAACGGGAATCGAACCCGGGTCGTCAAATTGCGATCGCAATGTTCTGACCACTAGGCTATCCTGTCCCCCTGATATAGTCTTCAGACTCTCTCTTCTTCTTCTCTTCCTTCTTCTTCTTCTTCTTCTTCTTCTCTTCTTCTTCTTCTTCTTCTTCTTCTTCTTCAAATTCTTCTTCTTCTTCAAATTCTTCTTCTTCTTCAAATTCTTCTTCTTCTTCTTCTTCTTCTTCTTCTTCTTCTTCTTCTTCTTCTTCTTCTTCTTCTTCTTCTTCTTCTTCTTCTTCTTCTTCTTCTTCTTCTTCTTCTTCTTCTTTTTTGTTGTTGTTGTTTTCTTCTTCTTCTTCTCTTCTTTCTTCTTCTTCTTCTTCTTCTTCTTCTTCTTCTTCTTCTTCTTCTTCTTCTTCCTCTTCTTCTTCTTCTTCTTCTTCTTCTTCTTCTTCTTCTTCTTCTTCTTCTTCTTCTTCTTCTTCTTCTTCCTCTTCTTGTTCTTCTTCTTCTTTCTTCTTCTTCTTCTTCTTCTTCTTCTTCTTCTTCTTCTTCTTCTTCTTCTTCTTCTTCTTCTTCTTTTCTTTAGCCACTGCTGCTTTTACTGCTGGAACCTGGTGTGTTCGTATTTATTGTCGGTAATATACAAGTTGCCTTTTCCCCTGTTTTTTCTTCTAGTTTTATGTTCTGGCTTTCTGCAATGCTCTTCCTGCTGTGATGTCATTACCCAAGTGGCCATCTTTCCTTCCCGGCTCCATGTTATGGCTGTGTGGACAGGGGGCCTCCCTCCTCCTGTGTGGCTGTACAGAGAAAATGTCCTCGTGGATTTTTACTTCTGTTACGGTTAAAGGGAGGAAACTTTATATAGAGTTTAAAATGTAGATGTAGAGGGGGTTTTTTTGTGTGTACTCTCTTGAAATAGCTTGGCTGCCTTGCTACTTTAAAGAATCAGGTAGGGAGGATACCTTACCAAATTTAAGTATATGTATGTTTATTTTTTGGATTGCTGAAAGTCTGGTTGTGTAGTTGTTGAAGTGTTTTACTAAGTTAATAAAACGTGGGGTTCGAAAATTTTATGTATTTTTATTTCATTCTTTTACATCGAGGATAATGGAATAAGCACTTATATGTTTTTTACATCCAGTCCCCGTGTGTTTGCAGTTTGGAAATATCATCCATTCCCACCGGCACATGATGGCCTACTCTTACGAAAAGCGGAATAGGATTTTAACGTGTGTACAAGATGTTCTGC
>CM060330.1:15017943-15020443 GCA_030674155.1 Stramonita haemastoma
TAAAGAATGAAATGTTGTAACTCTACGAAACACAGTGTGTTATAACTGTAAAGAATGAAATGTTGTAACTCTATGAAATGGAGTGTGTTATAACTGTAAAGAATGAAATGTAACTCTACGAAACACAGTGTGTTATAACTGTAAAGAATGAAATGTTGTAACTCTACGAAACACAGTGTGTTATAACTGTAAAGAATGAAATGTTGTAACTCTATGAAATGGAGTGTGTTATAACTCTGAAGTATAGAGTGTTGCAGCTCTATGGAATAGAAAATGTGTGATAACTCAGCGAAATTTAGCGTTGCAGCTCTGTAAAATAGTGCGTTCTAAGATTCTAAAGAACTCAGAGCCATAACTATGGAAAAGGAGTGTGTTTTATAACCGCACGAAGAGTTACACTTGGTCTAGTGGGAAAAGGACGGTGAAGAAAAACGAGGGTTAGTTTTTTTTCAATTTGAAAATGGCCTGGGTAGTGTCCATGTACCCTTAGACAAACATGCAGGCTTTTTGCATCGATTTCTCTGTCTCTGTTTCTCTGCTTCTAGTCCTGTCTCTGCTTTTCTCTGTCTCTCTGTCACTATCTTTCTCTCTGTGTCTGTCTGTCTGTCTGTCTGTCTGTCTCATTCTCTATGTCACTCTCTGCCTTTGCCTTTCCTTTTCTCTTTCTGCACCTGTCTGTCTGTCTCTTTCTGCCTGTCTGTTTATCTGTTTCTGTCCGTCTGTCTATGTGTCTGTCTGTCTGTCTCAATCTCTGGCTTTCTGTCTCTGTCTCCTCTCTCTGTCTCTCAGGCTCTGTCTCTGTCTGTGTCTCTCTGTCTGTGTCTGTGTCTCTCTGTCTCTCTCTCTCTCTCTCTCTCTCACACACACACACACACACACACACACACACACACACACACACACACACACACACACACACACACACACACACTCACACACACACACAAAACACGCCCGCGCGGGGGCGCACACACACACATACACATAGTCGCCTCTATCCACAAAAAACTGCGTTGCGATAGTCATTACACGTATTTTGTGTAAAGTAATAGGCAACTTCAGTCTCAGATATGTCAGCAAGCATTAAGACATATTCCTGTGCTGTGATTATTCAAGTGTCATGGGACATTTTTCAGTTCACTCATTTTATTTTTCTTTCTCATACAGAACCTTACGTTCTGTACAAGAAAAAAAAGGTGTTCTTTTTCGCTATGTGTCACTCTGATTCAGTGCGAGTTTTTGGAAGAGGTGTAAAATACTTTTTCTGTTTTCTGTCTTTACGAAGTGTACCAGTTCTCTCTGTCTCTCTCTCTCTCTATGTCTCTCTGTCTGTGTCTCTCTCTGTGTCTCTCTCTGTCTCTCTGTCTTTGTCTCTCTCTCTCTCTCTCTCTCTCTCTCTCTCTCTCTCTCTCTCTCTCTCTCTCTCTCTCTCTCTCTCTCTCTCTCTCTCTTCTCTCTCTCTCTCTGTCTGTTTCTATCTTTCTATGTCTCTGTCTCTCTCTCTATGTCTTTGTTTCTCTTTGTCTCTGTATCACTGTCTCCTCTCTCCCCCCCTCCCCCTCTCTCTCTATGTCTCTGTTTCTCTGTGTCTGTGTATCTCTCTCTCTGTATCACTATCTCTCTCTTTCTCTCCCTCTCTCTCTCTCCTCTCTCTCTCTCTCTCTCTCTCCTCTCTCTCTCTCTCTCTCTCTCTCTCTCTCCTCTCTCTCTCTCTCTCTCTCTCTCTCTGTCTGTGTCTGTGTCTCTTTCTCTTTCCCACACAGATATATATTTTTATATATAAATTAAATTGAAGTGTCTCTCTGTGCATCTGTCTCTCTCTCTCTCTCTCTCTCTCTCTCTCTCTCTCTCTCTCTCTCTCTCTCTCTCTCTCTCTCTCTCTCTCTCTCTCTCTCTCTCTCTCTCCTCTCTCTCTCTCTCCTCTCTCTCTTCTCCTGCCTCTCTCTGTCTGTCTCTGTCTCTTTCTCTGTCTCTGTCTGTCTGTCTCTCTACTCTCTCTCTCTCTCTCTCTCCTCTCCTCTCTCTCTCTCTCTCTCTCTCTCTCTCTCTCTCTCTCTCTCTCTCTCTCTCTCTCATCTCCTCTCTCATCTCTCCTCTCCTCTCTTCTCTCTCTCTCTGTAACATCAGTGCTGACTCCACTCTCCCCAAAAGTCCTTCTGATGAGACTTTAAACCAAGCCCCGTGTGCGAACGCACGCAGAACATCTTGCACACACGTTAAATCCTGTTCCGCTTTTCGTAAGAGTAGGCCATCGTGTGCCGGTGGGAACAGATGACAATATTTACAAAACTGCATACACACGGGACCGGATGAAAAAAAGCACATAATTGCTTATTCTGTTATCCTCGATATAAAAGAATAAATCTCTCTCTCTCTCTCTCTCTCTCTCTCTCTCTCTCTCTCTCTCTCTCCTCTCTCTCTCTCTCTCTCTCTCTCTCTCCTCTCTCTCTCTCTCTCTCCTCTTCTCTCTCTCTGGTGCTATTATCTCTGACTGGAATGC
>CM060330.1:15050443-15065443 GCA_030674155.1 Stramonita haemastoma
ATCAAGTAAAGTCAAAGTCAAAAACACTTTATTCATCCCCTGAAGGGCAATTACAGTTCTGACAGGCATATTGATACGAATCATAATTTCGACAGACAAGAAAGCTACATTTCATATTGGTTTAAACATTTCAGCATTTAAATATTTTAACAGAGAGAGAGAGAGAGGAGAGAGAGAGAGAGAGGAGAGAGAGAGAGAGAGACAGACAGACAGACAGACAGACAGACAGACAGACAGACAGACAGACAGACAGAAAGACAGAAAGACAGAAAGACAGAAAGAGACAGACAGAGACAGAGTGACAGACAAATTGAGAGAGAGACAGGCTGAAAGATATACACAAAGAAAGAGAGAAAGAAATAAAGAGAGAGAGAGAGAGAGAGAGAGAGAGAGAGAGAGAGAGAGAGAGAGAGAGACAGACAGACAGACAGACAGACAGACAGACAGACAGACAGACAGACAGACAGACAGACAGAGAGAGAGTCAGACAGACAGACACCTAAGAGTTAGAAACAGACAGAAGACAGAGACAGATATAGACAGACACAGAGACAGACACACAGCAACCAAACAACATAGACAGACACAGACAGACTCACAGACAGACAGACAGACATGGACAGAAACAAGAGACAGAGACAGAGAAAGAGTGACCACAGCCAGACCCCACTGGCGCCAGACCAGATTGATGAAAGCATTGAATTGGACAGCTAACTGCTGTGAGGTTTTGAGAGAGAGAGAGGAGAGGGGGAGGGGGGGGGGGCTGTGAAGCAGTAAAGAAAGGGGCATACCGCAAGGATTGGCAAATCTCTTGGCACCAGTGAAGATCGATGTGGGTGCCATGAAAGGTTAAAGGTGATCGGTTCAAAGGTGAAATCTATGTTGCTCTCGCTTTGATTTCCAGAAAGTGTACGGTTATGTCCATGTGTGGTGATTTTTGTGAGTTTAGAATTTACGGATGTGTTGATGTATTTAGGCAGTCTGTTAAACGTGCACAAGAGAGAGAGAGAGAGAGAGAGGAGAGAGAGAGAGAGAGAGAGAGAGAGAGAGAGAGAGAGAGAGAGGAGAGAGAGAGAGAGAGAGAGAGAGGAGAGAGAGAGGAGAGAGAGAGAGAGAGAGAGAGAGAGAGAGCACTGAACACTGAACACTGAACACTGAAATGGTTTAATGGTACTTCGGCCTTAGGCCACAATAGAACCAATTGAGGATGGGTGTGATAATGCATGCACATGTTGATAATTTTCGAAACATACAAAAGTTAAAATTCAGGGATATAAAAAATTGACATGGAACATTGAAACCCATGTCACTCGGAGATCAAGACACACTAAAAAGAAATTAGCGTAATGCAACACAAACATGTACCTGACCCTGGCCGTAAATTCAAAACTTCTCGAGTGCACCATCAAAAGGAAAAAATACCAACCAACCAACTCAGCCAACACAGCGTACCTCAGCACCATAATATCAAATTCAGACATTGAGAGAGAGAGACACACACACACAGACAGACACACAGACAGACACACAGACAGACACACAGACAGACACACAGATAGAACGCCAACGGACAGAAAAGCATCTAAGCAAAACGGTAGTGTTATGTTTCATTGAGCAGAACAAAGCAAATTATTCATCACTAATTATACCGACGAGCATGTTGTGTGAAAACAGAGTCATCAATTTTTTAACTTGCTTTGGCACAACATGTCTGTGTAAAGTGGAGACTGAGAAAAAGATACATAGAAAGAAAGAGAAATAGGAAAGAATAGACAAAAGCAGAAGACAAATAGCGAAGGAAAGAAAACAGTAACAAGAAAGAAAGAAGAAAGAAAGAAAGAAAGAAAGAAAGAAGATAAGGATAAGATAGAAGATAGATAAGATAGATAGATAGATAGATAGATAGATAGATAGATAGATAGATAGATAGGTAGATAGGATAGGTATAGAAGTAGATAGATAGATAGAGTAGTGTAGGTAGGTAGTAGGTAGGATAGGTAGGATAGTAGTAGTAGATAGAGATAGGCATGATAGAGATAGATACATAGATAGATAATAGATAGAAGAAAAGATAGAATAGGATAGAAACAGAGAAGAGAGAGTGAGTGATGATAGAAGAATGAGTGTGTGTGTGTGTGTGTGTGTGTGTGTGTGTGTGTGTGTGTGTGTGTGTGTGTGTGTGTGTGGTGTGTGTGTGTGTGTGTGTGTGGTGTATGTGTGTGAGTGTATATATGTCTGTGTATGTCTGTGTGTGTGTGTGTGTGCATGTATTTGTGTCTGTGTATGTGTGTGTTTGTTTGTGCGTGCGTGCGTGCGTGTATTTGTGCCTGTGTATGTCTGTCTGTGTATGTCTGTCTATGTGTCTGTAAGCAGTCTCTCTCTTTCTCTGCAAGTCTTCAGCCTGGCTAGCCTACTGCCTAAGAAAGAACACGATTTCTATGAAAACCAATTTGAGCCCTCCTCATCACGGGCAACAACCCTGTAGTGCCCTACCACTGGAGTTCTCTTTCCCAGAGATTGCGGTTAGGGAAAAAACGATTGGTCGGCTGCCTCTGTGTCTATCCCTAATTATCTCTGCTATCCCTAATTATCTGTAGCAGCCCTGACGACTTGTCGGAACTAATGAAATACAGCCTTGGGACAGACTCAGACAGCGCTGTCTTGAATACAAGAGGGGCTGTCTCATCTTGTGTCTTCTCAGCGTCTCTGATGTATCTTTACTTGTATTTTCTCTCTGTCTCTGTCTGTCTGTCTGTCTGTCTGTCTGTCTGTCTGTCTGTCTGTCTGTCTGTCTGTCTGTCTCTCTTCTCTCTCTCTCTCTCTCTCTCCTCTCTCTCCTCTTCTCTCTCCTCTCTCTCTCTCTCTTCTCTCTCTTCTACACTCTTATTTTTTTGTTTGTTAGCTTTGTGTACTGGATACAGTTTCTTGTTCCTGGTATCTGGATTCATTAGTGTTGTTTATTGCTTAGTTAAAGGAGTTTTCTTTATCTAGATTTAATCCCTGATAAGGGCGGGGACTGGATGTAAAAAACAAGCACGCGCGTGCTTATTCATTATCTTCGAAATAAAAGAATTTGCCTTGCCTTGCTTGATATTTCTGCAGAAAACCTCGGGAACATGGCACAGCCAGACAGTTTAGAATGTGACCTCTTAAAAGAGGTTGCATGAGGACATTTCAGTGATAGCGAAGAGTCTGCAATCTAATAATCTACTTACCACCCCACCATCACATCCACCACAGGCCAACTTGTACCACGTCCCGTGGTACGCTAACCTGACCAGCATAATCGATGCTGAAAACAAGTAGCCCCTAACATCAACTATCCACAAAAAAATAATTCCACTTAGTTCTTTTACCCCACCCATATGTACGCTACCTGGCCAGTATATCTGATGCTGGAATACCAATAGCCCCTTAAAGCTGCTATCGCTTACTAATAATTCCACTTGGGTCTTTTGCCTTATCCCATAGGTAGACTACCTGACCAGCATATCCCAACAACTGCTACCCACTAAAAATAAATCCCACTTGGGTCTTTTATCCCACCTGTACTGCAACTTGTAACAAAGAGGACATATTATTGATTGTCCTATCTCGTGCACAAATCTCGGGAAACACGGCACAGCCAGACATTTTAAGATGTGACCTTTGAAAAGAGGTTACATAAGTTATATATTCCACCGTGAGGGCAAAGTGTGTGCTATGGAAGGTTTTCGACCACTACCCAAGGAAACAGAGCATCCACAATTCACAGGTGTGTCTTTAAATGGAAACACGACGCTGCGATTATCGCGCTCCGATCACATGGGAGACTACTTACCACCCCATCATCACAATACATTATCTTGTCTTTAGTTGCCTTTATTGGTATTATCCAATTGTTATTATTGCTACCGTAAGTTTTGTTGTTATTGTTGCTGTTCTAATCATCATATTGTTTTTGTTATTGTTAACTGTAGTATTAGTACAAGTGGTAGAAGGAGAGTAGAGAGAGAGAGAGAGAGAGAGAGAGAGAGAGAGAGAGAGAGAGAGAGAGAGAGAGAGAGAGAGAGAGAGAGAGAGAGAGAGAGAGAGAGACAGACAGACAGACAGACAGACAGACAGACAGACAGACAGACAGACGGACACAGACAGAGACAGAAACAGACAGGCAAAGAGAGAGAGACAGAGACAGAGAGGAACAGAGAGAGAGACACACAGAGAGAGACAGACACACAGACACACAGACAGACAGAGACAGAGACAGAGAGATGTTTCATGGCAATTTCGGAAGTGATAACAAATCGCTTGCGCAATCCAATTTTCGCGAAAGGTCATGGGGCCAGCCACCTGCGATTTCCTCCCCTTGCTTGTTTCGGTCAGAGTGGTCTGTTTGTTGTTTCTTTTTTTTTTTTTTTTTTTCTTTTTGGGGCGAGGGTGAGATATAATTTACTCTGGGTAAATTCATTTCCAAGGTGGTTTACTTTCTTCTTTTTTTCCTTTTTTTTTTTTTTTTTTTGGGGGGGGGGGGGTCTTGCTTTCAGTGTGTTTTTCTTTCTATCTGTCCTTTTCTTATTTTGTTTGTTGTTGGGGTTTTTTGGTACCGTTTTTCTCTTTGATTTAGTTTTTTTTTTCTTTTTTATGTTCTTTATGTTAGGTTTTCTTTTTTTTCTTTTTTTTACCATTTCCTTTTTTTTTTGTTCTGGTTGTTTGCTTTGGCTAGTTTCTTTCCAGTTCAGTTCTAATTTCATTTCTAGTTGTATGCTTTTTTCTGTGTTTTTTTTTTCTCTGCTTCTTTTTTGTTGTTCGTTCTTCTGGGTTGTTTTTTTAACTCTTACTTATCTTCTTTATTTGCACTTACATTTTTGTATATGTTGTTTTGTTTTTGGTCAGGTTAGTTTTGTGGGGGTTCATAAATTCATTTATATATTTTTTTGCTTGGTTTTGTTTTGCTTTTTTTTTTTTCATTGGTACGCGCTTGTTTTTTTCTTGTTTTGTTTCCTTTTCATTTTTTTTCTGTGTTACATTTCTCTTCCTTTCTTTATTTTCTGGGTGTCAACATTTGCTTTTAGAACACATTTTGGTGTGTGTGTGTGTGTTTTTTTTTTTGGGGGGCGGGTATTACTTTTTCTTCTAGTCTACATTTCGCTAGATTAATTTTGCACTTTTTCCCATCTGTCTCTTTCTTTCTTTCTCATTTTTTATAGGTTTTTTTTGGAAATAATATTCATTTTGTGTTCTTGTATGTTTGGGTCTTTTTTTTTTTTTTTTTAATCTAGGTCACTTTTGTTACATTTGTTTCGTTTTTCTGTCTTTTTTTTTGTTTTCTTCTTTCCTCCTTTTTTTTCCTTACCTTTTTTTTTTTTTTTTGCTTTATGTGTGTCTTCTTTTTTGTCTGTCTTCATTCTGTAGCACCTGCTTTCCTGTTCTCTTCCTGAGGGTGTAGTTGATTTTTGTTTTGTTTGGTTTTGGTTTTCTACTCCTCTTGCTGTAATTTATTTTCTTCTCCCTTTTTTTGTTGTTGCTTTTGACAACAGAGTATTTTTGTTTAGTTCCTGCTTTTCTTTTTTTCTTTCTGTCTTTCTCTCTATTTTCTTTCTGTTCTTTTCTTTCTTTTTTTCTCCTCTTCTTCTTTTTCTTCTTGTTCTTGTTCTTGTTCTTCTTTCTTCTTCTTCTTCTTCTTCTTTCTTCTTTCTTCTTCTTCTTCTTCTTCTTCTTTCTTCTTCTCTCTTCTTCTTCTTCTCTCGTTCTTTTTTTTTTTCTTGTTCTTCTTCTTCTTTCTTCTTCTTGTTCTTGTTGTTGTTGTTGTTGTTGTTGTTGTTCTTCTTCTTCTTCTTTTTCTTCTTCTTCTTCTTTCTTCTTCTCTTCTTCTTCTTCTTCTTCTTCTTCTTCTTCTTCTTCTTCTTCTTTCTTCTTCTTCTCTTTCTTCTTCTTCTTCTTCTTCTTCTTCTTCTTTCTTCTTTTCTTTTCTTCTTCTTCGTTATTGTTTCTTCTTCTTCTTCTTCTTCTTCTTCTTCTTCTTCTTCTTCTTCTTTTCTTCTTCTTCTCTCTTCTTCTTCTTCTTTTTCTTTTCTTCTTCTTCTTCTGTTCTTTTCTTCTCTTCTTCTCCTTCTTCTTGTTCTTTCTTCTTTCTTCTTCTTCTTCTTTCGTTGTTGTTGTTATTGTTCTTCTTCTTCTTTCTTCTTCTTCTTCTCTTTTTTTTTTTTTTTTTGGTGGATACCTCTTGCTGTTGATACAGGTGGGGTGGTGGTGTTAAGGGGGGAGTGGTGAGAGATCATCCAGAATATTTACTCGTCTCACGCATGTTTTTTTTTTTTAAACTGATGTCCGATTACGTATAACTGTATGGTCATTTTTGCATGTGCAGCTAATTTCAAATATCCTGCGCATTACAGAACATCTTGCGCATACGTTAAATCCTGTTCCGCTTTTCGTAAAAAAACAGGCCGTTGTGTACCAGTGGGAACAGATGACAATTTACAAAACTGCATAAACACGGGGACTGGATGTAAAAATAAAAGCACATGAGTGCTTATTCCACTACCTCGATATAAAAGAAAATAAATAAATACAAAAACTATATATTATAGGCAGCCATGTTCCACAAGCAGTTTCCCTCTCCTTTCGTGTGTGGGATACAGCCTGTTATGTTAAGAGCTTATTACGGATGAAAACAACAATTTCCCCCTCCACCCCTAAGTAACATTCCAAAACATAACAACATTTCAGAATGCAGGCCTTGCCACTTTGCTTGGCTTGAGGCATTGCAGTTTGTTTTGGCAAGTTCTTGTCCACATCCCTTCTACCCAATTCATTCTGTTGTCTGTCTGTTGTCTGTCTGTCTGTCTGTCTGTGTCTGTCTGTGTCTGTCTGTGTGTGTGTCTCTCTCTCTCTCTCTCTCTCTCTCTCTCTCTCTCTCTCTCTCTCTCTCTCTCTCTCTCTCTCTCTCTCTCTCTCTCTCTCTCTCTCTCTCTCTCTCTCTTCTGTCTGTCTGTCGTCTGTCTGTCTGTCTGTCTGTCTGTCTGTCTGTCTGTCTGTCTGTCTCTCTCTCTCTCTCTCTCTCTCTCGTCTCTCTCTCTTCTCTCTCTCTCTCTCCTCTCTCTCTCTCTCTCTCTCTCTCTCTCTCTCTCTCTCTCTCTCTCTCTCTCTCTCTCTCTCTTTCCCCTTCCTCTTTTCTCTCTGATACATGTGTTTTGTGCATGCTATTTGTTTTGCCCAGTCTAAATGTTTGCAGTTCTCTTCTGAAAATCATTTCCTATATTTGTATTTTTCCTTCCTTTTCCAGCCCATTTCTCTTCCTATTTTATTTTGTGCATCTCGCTTATCTCTTTTTATCTATTTTTCCTTTCACACCCGTTTTCCACACACCATTTATTTTGATCAGTATGTTATTATTTTTTTTAACTTCGGCTGAATTTATCTATTTAATGTTTATATTTCTTTTTTTATCCTTCTGCATTTTTTTATTGTTTTCTTCTTTTTTTTTCTTCTGCTTTTACTTTTTTATTCTTTTTTCTTCTTTTTCTTTTTTTCATCTCACCTTTCTTTTTTCTGTTTTTGTGTAAGGCTTTTATGCTTTCATGATTTTGTTCTTTGTTTTCTTAGTTTTTTTTCTGACTTTCTTTTTTGTTTGTTTGTTTTTGTTGTTTTGTTGTTTGCTTTTTGCCTTTACCTTTCTTCTCTTTTTTTCTATCCTTTTTCTTTCTTTTCATCTCACCTTTCTTAGTTCTGTTTTTGTTTTAAAACTTTCCTGCTTTCATTTTCGGTTCTTTGTTTTCTTAGTTTTTTTCTGACTTTCTTTTTTGTTTGTTTCTTTTTTTTCTTTCTGTTTTTATCTTTTTTCTCTTTTTCTCACCATTTTCTTTCTTTTTATCTCTCCTTCTTTTTTCTACTTTTGTTTTAAAACTTTCATTCTTTCATTACTGGTTGCTTGTTTTTTTAGTTTCTTCTGACTTTGTTTTGGTTTCTTTCTCCTTTTTCCCTTTTCTGTCCTTATTCCTTTACTTTTCTCCCCCTTTTATTTTCTACTTCTTTGCTCAGTTTTTTTCCCTGTATTTCTATTTCATTTCTTGTTTTGTGTTTTTCTGCTCTCTGGTTTTGTCTTTTTTGCCCTACTTGTTTTTTTCTGCTAAGTTTGTTTGTTGTCTTTAAAAAAAAGATTTTGCTTTCTTTTACTCTTATTGATTACGTATTTTATCTTCTCGTGTTTAATCTTTGATACTCCGCTTTTGTTTCGTCTTACGAGTATCACCATTACGATTCCCACCTCTCTCCTTACAGAAGCATACATACACAAGCATGCATCAACGCAAAAAAATCTGTTTGTCGGTTTGTTTGTTGTTTATTTCTTGGTCTGTTGTTTAATTTCCTCTCTCTTTATTTTTTTCTTTCTTTGTTTCCTGCTTTTTTCTGTGTTTTCTGTTTATTTATATTTCTTTGTTAAGGCAACCAGCCCCAAACGATAGATAGGGACATGGGCAATATAAAACAACAACAACAACAACAAACGCAATGACAACAAAAAAAAGCAATTATGATCTTGCAATGACTAGCACCACTACTACTACTACTACTACTACTACTACTACTACTACTACTACTACTACTACTACTACTACTACTACTAACTACTACTACTGCTACCACCACTTCTACTACCAAATACTACTACTACTACTACTACTACTACTACTACTACTACTACTAACTACTACTACTACTACTACTACTACTTCAACTACTACTACTACTACCACTACTACTTTTGCAAAAGAAAAGTAGAAAAATAAGAATGAGGGGGATAGAAAAAGATGATGACAATTCTTATGACGATGATGACAAAAACAACAACAACCCACATGATAATAGAGGTGATGGAAATAATAACGACAAGGAGGATGACGACAACGAAACAACACAGCAATAATAATACATGGAATTTCGAGAGCGCTGAACCTTGTAAAGCAAATAAATCCCTGCGCTTGTAATCAAATCTTTCACGTGCATGCAACCATTCAAAAAATAGAATTTTAAAAATATTATCAGAGTTTAAATTTAGACACACACACGCATGTGTGCGCGTGTGCGAACGCACACATACACACACGCGCGCGCGCGTGCACACACACACACACAGACATATTCCTACGCATAATAAGTGACAAAACACAAACTTTTAGTCACACACAACTATCTGCTTTTCTTCTTTTCTCCCTGTCTCCCTTCGTCTAATATCACTAATAGTGAAAAGACGTAAAATCTAAAGAACGAACGAACACACACACACACACACACACAACACACCACACACACACACACACACACACACACACACAACCACACACACACACACACACACACACACAATCAATATGATTTTTGCTGCAGTGTCTAGCTTTAAGACCTGTGTATTTCTTGTTATGGGACACAAAAGTATAACCCCAAAACTATCACAACAAGGACACATCATGCACAAATGATATATGATTACGTTAATGATAAAGAACTTATGTTTATTTCTTTCTTTAACAATATTCAAATAATAAATTTATTCTTTTACATCGAGGATAATGGACTAAGCACTCATGCGCTTTTTTTACATCCCGACCCCATGTGTATAACTTATGTAAATTTTATCATCTGTTCCCACCGCACTCAATGGCATGCTCTTACGAAAAGCGGAACAGGTTTTAACGTGTGCGCGAGATGTTCTGCGTGCGTATGCACACGGGGCCTCAAGTTTAACCGAAGGACCTTTAGGGGGGGGGGGGAGGTTTTAAATGGTGTGTTCAGATTGTCTTACCAGTGACACGCTCCAAGCCTAATTATCCATATCGTCCTTATAGTGACGGCGGAGTGATACATTGAATGCAGGCATCCCCCAATTTCCTGTAGGGTCAACTAAGGGACGCAACTGCGATTTGTGTTTCCATTAATCTCTTCCGCTGCACTAGAGTTGAATTCATTTCTGTCAAATAGATTTCGTTTTTTGTTGTTGTTGTTTAATTTTTCTTTCTATCTTTGCTTTCTCGTTTGTTTGTTTACTTACTTGTTTTTGATTTTTTTTTTTTTTAGGTTTTTTTTCGTTCCTTGTTTGTTTGCTGTCGTTTCTTTTATGTTCTTCATCCGACCCGTTTTCGGGTTTTTTTTTTTCATTTTTCTTTCTTTTTTTCTATCTGTGAGTTTTGTTTTTGTTGGTTTTTATTTACTTTTTGGAATTTTTTCTTTCCTTTTTTCTTTCTTCCTTTTTTTTTTTGGTGTTCGTTGTTGTTTTTTCTCTTTTTTTTTTTTTCTCTTTCTTTCCGTCTGTCTTTCCCTTCCCCGTTGTTTTTCTCCTCTCTCTATTTCATGATGTGTTATTTTTGTGGTCTTTTCCTTCTGTCGTTTCTCTGATTTTTTTTGAATGCATTTGTTTAGTTTTATATTTCCCTTCTTTAAATCATTGTAGGTTTTTGGTTTTTTATTCTCTCCACATGCTGAAGTTGTTCACCAAGATTTTCTTTCTTTTCTTCGTCGAACGCTCAGACGGGAACTATTGCTGTCTGTCATATGACAGAAAACGCGTCACGCTGCCGTTAAGCGCCTGACAAGTCAGCCCAGTGCATCCTACTCCTGCATGAGAGATAACTTTCATTTTTAAGTATTTCGATTTTAGGCGAAAAATGGAGAAGAACCGACTAAAAAGATAGAATTTATTTTTTATTATTCTTTTATTTCGAGGATAATGGAATAAGGATTCGTGTGCTGTTTTTTACATCCAGCCCCCATGTGTATGCAGTTTTGTAAATTTGTCGTCTGTTCCCACTGTCACACAATGGCCTACTGTTTCTGTTAATGAGTGATTGAAAATTTTATATAGTCCAATTTTGTGGGAAGAGACCAAGTCTCTGCATTGTGTATCAGTAACAGGTCAACGACGCTTAAACAAGGACTAAAAATGGACTAAATTTATATATATATATGTATATATATATATACTGCATAACCCTATAACCATTGATGTAAATCGCTTCTGTTTTACACAGTTATACATTTTATCTCGTCATAAGCTGTTTCTATGTAATTAACCTCTGAAGTGTAGCTGTTTCCCTCTCTAGTATGGCCTGACATGAATACACGCATTACTAGAGAGAGAGAGAGAGAGAGAGAGAGAGAGAGAGAGAGAGAGAGAGAGAGAGAGAGAGAGAGAGAGAGAGAGAGAGAGCATCCATTGTTGTTCTTTTGCATGTATACTCTTGAACGATTGTATTATTCTTCATGTTTTACTTTTTGTGTTATTCATACAGCCTGATCCATGATGGTGCTGTATTATCCTGTTATTGACTCATCTATCCTATCATAATTATGTAACCTAACTTATGTTGTTCTCCTCTTTTATCAGTTTGTTGAGTCCTATATACAGGTATGCTGATACGACTAATCAGACTTGCAGTCTACATAGACAGGAGACTACTCAGGCACTGGACTGTGTACAGGCAGCTAACTATCTGATCATGCATTCTGTATCAGACCAGTCGCCTTTCGTTCTACATAAGTAACACATATACCAGTCTCCCCATTCTCTCTGTCAGGAGCAAATTAGTCACACCTGTAGTCTGTATAGATAGCAAGCCATTCAGAGTGTCGCTTTTCATTAGTGGCAAATTACATCAGGCCCTGTACCGTGTATAAGTAGCACCAGTTCAATTAGGCCTTGTAGTCTGTATAAGTAGGGGATCAGTCAGTCTCTATACTTCTCGTTAGCAGCAGAAAGTAATATAAAACATTTGACCCAAATACTACAAGTCAGAGCTTGTATCGAGAGATGCAGCTAGAATGCAAGGGAAAATATACACTGAATACAAAGGTGGGGAGTATTGTGGAAAAAGAAATATAACAATCTGGGAGGAAAAACAGCAAATGCCTATGTTTATATACGGTCAATCAAATGCCTAAAAAAGAGTAAAGGTGTCCCATAACCTATGTGGTCATAGAGAGCAAGGTCATCAGAAACTCAGCTTCTCTAGGGGCCAGCATGTTGAGGGTGGCACCCATCTCCTCTCCCTCGCTGCTTTACCTTCCCTAACCCTAAAGATGGCAGGTACTTATTACAGCTAGGTAAACTAAGGGACTGTACTGATTCCATTTACCAGAAAATAATGTGAAAAAGACAATTTTGATGGAGAACTGGAAGGACAAGAAGAAAACAAACAAACAAACAAACAACACCACCAGACCTGTTTGGACATTATGATTAAAAATAAAAAATTAAAAAATAAAATTATGATTAAGTATAGAGGACGTTAAACTGTGTGAAAGACTGCAATACACTCTTGAGCCATCACAAAACAGACCAACAATCATGCTGTCTATGATGTAAAAAGAAAAAAAAACTATCATCAGCATCCATTAAGAAATCCTCACATTCTATAAACATTTAAGAACAAAGACACTATACCACATTTCACACCAGGGAATTTTTTTTGCTCCCATAGTATGTTAGGTACAAGTAAGAAAAAGCATTTTGGATTGTTGGATTTCTTTAGCTTTTGTTCATTGGGGCTGCTTCTGTTTAGTTGATGGACATTTTTTTTTAAATCTTGCCTGAACATGTTCAATAAAAGCAAGAAAAATCAAGGAAATATTGGCTAATAAAAACACACAAGTGAGGCCATATTAATCAGTAGCAGATTACTTCGGCCCTACACTCTGTATAGGTAGCAGACGAATCAGACCATTCTCTTCATTAACAACCAATCAGGCCCTTTAACTGCATAGGTAGCAGATTAATTAGAACCTGCAGTCTTATAATAAATTACTGACTAATCAATCCCTGTAAACTTTTTAAGTAGCAACCACTCACGCTCTGCACTATATTTAGTAGCAAAAACCATTCAGTGCTGGGAGTCGATAAGTAGACAAACCACAGGCCCTGCAATCAGCATTCAAGCCATTCAGGCCCTGCAGCCTGTATTGGTACCATACTTCCTAGGCCCCGGAACCTGTATTGAAAGCACACCAAGTCAGGATCTACACAGCCTTTATTACTAGCACTCCGAGAGAGGTTTAGTGCTGTAGCAAACACTGGGCCCCGGTGTCTGTATTTGTAATAGTCCCAAAGGACCAGATATTCTGTTGGCAGTGGCAGATATTGAGCTCTGCTCTCCTATCCTGGTACAGTACGTATATCAGGTTCCAGGGAATATTTGCTTATTGCTTCCCTTTCTTTGCCTCTGTCTGGATTTCTCTCCCTTGGTCTGGTGGTTGTCTCTGTCTTCTGAGTTCGTCTGTCTGTCTTCTGTCTGTCTGTCTGTCTCTCTCTGTGTCTCTCTGTGCTCTCTCTTTCTCTCTCTTTGTCTATCTCGTCTGTCTGTCTTCTGTCTGTCTGTCTGTCTCGTCTCTCGTCTGTCTCTCTGTCTCTCTCTCCTCTCTCTCTCTCTCTCTCTCTCTCTCTCTCTCCTCTCTCTCTCTCTCTCTCTCTCTCTCTCTCTCTCTCTCTCTCTCTCTCTCTCTCTCTGAGTGCATCTGCAACTGGGAACTTTCGGCTTATTCTTTACATTTTTCAGGACTTGTAGCAGAATGAAGCTGCAACCAGTATATGAGTCCTGAAGGAAAGTACTCTAGATATAAATGAAGCCCAGCAAAGATCGAAGCCTGTACCCTGAGATTATGATTATCATGTCAGGGGCAGCCTGGTGGTTAAAACATTGTGCTCATGATCTGAATGCCCAGGACTTAGTCAGCACGAAGGTGCTCTCGTTCAATTTTTTTTTTCTCTAGGAATTTACGTCAGCAGCGACCCACTCTCCTGAAAACCCTTCAAATGAGGCTATAAACCAAGGATTTAAATGTGAACGCATACAGAACATTTTGTGCACACTCAGTGCTCTAGCCGAAGATCAAAACAAAACCAAAAAAATCATAAAACGAATCTGATGTTAGAACCACTGACTTACTCCATCCTTCACATAAAGCAATAAGAATTTGTGTAACCGTAAAAAAACAAGAATAAAACTCTTGTAAAAAAAATATATAATCATACAAAAACGCTATTTGGTTTTTAGAAATTTGTTTTTTTCTGATGATTTTCTTTTTGTAACCATAAAAAAGAAAAAAGGGCAATCCAAATCAACAACAAAAAACGCTATTTGGTTTTTAGAAACTAGTTTGGTTTTTCTCTGATGATTTTTTTCTGATATCAGTATTATTTTGTCTTTATCTTAGCCATAAACGGACATATTGCTAAATGCCGCCTACATTACAAAGGGCCAGGAACATGCATTAGCAGTACAGGAAATGCTGCATCTCTCTACCACCCCCCTCCCCCAACCCCTCCTCCCAAGACATTTTCTTCCGCCCGACCTGACACTGACTTGTAGAAGTGTGCTGATTTCCTGACTGCTGCTACTACTGCTCTGCTGCTTTGCTGCTGCTGCTAGCTTGCTGCTGCTGCTGCTGCTGCTGCTTCTGCTGCTACTGCTCTCTCTGCTGCTGCTGCTGTTGCTACTAGCTACTCTACTACTGCTGCTGCTACTGCTACTACTGCTCTGCTACTGCTGCTACTGTTTACTGCTCTGCTGCTGCTACTCTGCTGCTGCTTAGCTGCTTCTACTGCTGCTTCTGCTACTTGCTAGCTAGCTGCTACTACTACTACTACTACTACTACTACTCTACTACTACTACTACTACTACTACTACTACTACTACTACTACTACACTACCACCACTACTACTAATGCTGCTGCTGCTGCTACTCTGCTACTACTACTACTACTACTACTACTACTACTACTACTACTACTACTACTACTACTACTACTACTACTCCTGCTGCTGCTGCTACTATACTCTAGCTGCTGCTGCTGCTGCTTCTGCTGCTACTCTTCTACTACTATGCTCTGCTGCTGCTTAACTGTTGCTACTGCTACTACTGCTAGCTAACTTATTACTACTCCTGCTGCTGCTGCTATCTATCTGCTGCTGCTGTTTACTGCTGCTTCCATCTCTGCTGCTACTGCTATTACTTACTTACTAACTGCTGCT
>CM060330.1:15067943-15070443 GCA_030674155.1 Stramonita haemastoma
CTCTCTCTCTCTCTTCTCTCTCTCTCTCTCTCTTCTTTTCTTTCTTTCTTTCTTTTCTTTCTTTCTCTCTCTAATACCAAGTATGAGACATGGCTACACGGCTAATTTTCTTCGTTAGGAAAATCACTGTCATCGTGGCTGTTGCCTCCCTTTTCTCCAGCTTCAAAGAACGGCTATCCCATAACAAGGCTCTGGGTGATGGATGGTGGAAAAACGAGGTGATGTCATCCTAGCATCAAAAGAACTGCTTTCTGATTATATTCGAGGTAAAGAACGGTTTATGATTATATCCAGATTAGGAACTTCACTTTAATATAATAATAATAATAATAATAATAATAATAATAATAATAATAATAATAATAATAATAATAATATAGTAATACTATAATGATGATAATAATAATAATAATAATAATAATGATGATGATAATAATAATAATAATAATAAAATAATAATAATAATATAATAATAATAATAATAATAATAATAATAATAATAATAATAATAATAATAATAATAATAATAATAAAATTAATAATAATAAAATAATAAATAAATAAAATTTAAAAAAAAACATTTTCAGTGTGTGTTTAAAACTTTTTGAATCTTTAAAACTAGGCTGAAAAGGAAGCAATGGAGGTATGTAATTGGGTTTGTAAAAGGAATAATTATGTATATTGGGGGTATTGGGGGAAACTCAAAGTGTTTTTCAGTGTAGTCTTGTTCAACTTGTTCTAGAGGACTCAAGGGAATACATGATAGTTATTGTGTATGTCGCAAATATGCTTTTGTAACAACAAAATGATTTTTTTAAAGTTAAAAACAATTATTTTTTTATGTCATCCATATACCTCGCCTGCCATTTCCTCACCCTCTTGAAGTAGCAGGGTCAAGCACAGTTTCTCTCTTTTATTTTCTTTTTTTCAAAGTTTTCTTTCCTCCTTTTTTTTTTTCTTCTGTCTGCATTTCCTGCTTCCTAACCACTGTTCCCTGTATGACTAATTTTTTTCTCTGCAAAGGAAGGATGTTGTGTTGTTAACAATCTGCTTTTTATTGTCATTTTCTATCGTTGACAGTCGAACTTCAAGTAGGTCAATGGATGGTCATACCTTGTTAACTTTTGCTATATCCTGGCTAGTTTGCGATATCCTTGTTCGTTTTTGCTATAACCTTGTTAGTTTTGCTAATCCTTTGTTGTGCCATATCCTTGTATTTTGCTAGATCCTTGTTAGTTGTGCCATATCTTGTAGTTGTGCCATACCTGTTAGTTTTCCTACAGTACTAGATCGGGATGTTTAAGAGGTGGAAGAGGGGAAGGACAGGAAGCGTATTCTTTTTTGTTCAGGTCTGCTCTAAAGCTTCGTGACAACGAAGTGAACTTTTTTTTATGATAGTTCAGTGTAGCACACGAAGTGTCATATTATATGCAGATGTACAAGTTTGCTAATATCATTTTGATCTGCTACTGTTAAAGTTAGAGAAGGGCTTTCTACGTCGCTGTTTTTGTGTTGGTGTTGTTTCGTTGGTGTTTTTTTGGTGTGTTTTTTTTTACACTTTGGTTTGTTTGTTGTTTTTGTTTTTGTTGTTTTGTTATTTTGTTTTGTTTAGTTTTGTTTTCAAGGGTGGGGTCATTCTTGGCAAGACCTCTAAGGTTTACTTAAAGTGAAATTTTGCTTATGCAACCATTTCCGCCAACCTTTTAAGGGTAACTATACTCCATAGTTTCGAAAAGATTTTTCAACATGACATCAGTGCAAAATATGTTTTATAACATCTCATCATCTTAACTCTCTGGCATACAAGGGCTCAACTCTTCTACAAGGTGGAGCAGATTTTAACGCGTGAAGAAAATATTCTCCCTACGTTCGCCCTCAGAACTCTTGTTTATGGTCGAACCCAAGGCACTTTCTAGAGAGTGGAGTGGGCATTGCTGTTAACGCCAGAGGAGAAATCCCCTCTAATGGACGCCTTGTAGTGGTTTGATCTCGTGCTATCACATCATAAACACAACTCTTAGATCTAGGCTATCCTGAGTCCACACCACCCCCCACCCCCGCACACCCAACACACACACACACATACACTCGCACGCGCCAACCACACCACGCACCCACACACACACACACTACACACACACACCACACACACATCACACACACACACATCACACACACACATACACACACACACACACACACACACACACACACACACACACACACACACACACACACACACACACACACACACACACAAAGATCTCACATCCCCCACAACCCCGCTACAGTTTGAGTTACAAAATAACCCCCCCCCAAAAAATATATAAGTACTTTTGTTTACTAGATTTCACTAGCATCATCACAACACATACCTTGTTAGTTTGTTTTTTCTTCTAATTTTCACTTATTTCCACAACTAATAGCAAAAAGCGGTAAAGGTGTTCCCACAACCATGTGATCTTTGTGGAGCGAGGTAGGTGTCAAGAGACCTCAGCTT
>CM060330.1:15075443-15087943 GCA_030674155.1 Stramonita haemastoma
GCTCTTACATCATCGGATGTTTTCTCACCGGCGTGATTCTGCAGAGGTTTAAAGCGAAATGTCTTCTCTTGACTTCCCTCCTCTTCCACATCCTCTACTCTGTGGCAACATCATTCCTTCGGCCTTCACCTTGCTCCCGGCTTCCTGTCTGGTGGGGCTGTGTCAGCCAGCGTTTTGGCGCGTGCAGGACACGCTGTTGCTGGGTTACGGTTTGAGGTACTCCGTCACGGCCGCGTTACCGCCTCAGAAAGCGTTACGGATGTTCCAAACCGTAACTATCGTCACGGTCCACTCCGCGCAGATCCTGGGTAACCTTCCCCAGCTCGGGGCTTATTTCAGCCTCGGATTTCCACTGCGAGGATGAGTGGGAAGACGATGTGGGGCAGTACCACCACCACCAACACAACCACCACCACCACCACCACCACCACCACAACCTTCACGACGACCTTCACTCTAATCAAGACCACAACGAGTCTGTTCTGGATCATCATCCTTCAGGCGGGAAGAGTCTGCGTGACCCTAAGTGGACTTACACCTTGCCCTTCGTCCCCATCCAGGCCAGACGTTCCCCTAACGGGTCACCTCCTGTCAACTTCTATCAGTTGCTCACGCTGATCTACCTGTGCATGAGCGTGGTGGCCATGGGCGCCGTCCTCATTTTCTTCCAGTCCCCGGACGTGGCCGTGCAGCGCAAGTTGCCCGGATGGCGGCAAAAGGTCAAGGACATCCGGAAGTGTCTGTTGGACGCGCGCTGGTTGATGATCTGGTGTGCGGCCATCTACATCGGCTGTGCTCAGGGCTCATCATCGGGGACATCTCCATGGTCAGTGAGGATTTGGTTTTTGGGGCTTAGGTTTGAGGGGGGGTTATTGTGATGTGTGTGGTGTGTGGTGTGTGTGTGTGTGTGTGTGTGTGTGTGTTGTTGTGTGTGTGTGTTTGTTGTATGTGATGTTTGTCTGTGAGTCTGTGTGGGTCTGTGTGGGTCTGTGGTGGTTCGTTGCTGTTGGGCATTATCATCGGCGACATCTCCATGGTCAAGTGATTGCTGTTTTGCTTGAGTTGGTGTGTGTGTGTGTGTGTGTGTGTGGTGTTGTGTTTGTGTGGTTGTAGTGTGTGTTGTGTGGTGTGTGCTGTGTCTGTGTCTGTTGTCTGTGTGGCTCGTGTGTCTGTGTTGTTTGTTGTTGTTGTTGTTGTTGTTGTTGTTGTTGTTGTTGCTGTTTGTTAATCGGTGTGTGTCTGTCTGTCGTCTGTGTATCTGTGCTGTGTGTGTTGTGTGTGTGGTTTCCTGTCGGGTTGTGTGTCTGTGTGTCTGTGTGTCTGTCTGTCGTGTATATTGTTGTTCGTCTTTTGTTCGTTGCTGTTGTTAATGTTATGGTGTGTGTCTTCTGTCTGAGTATCTGTGTCTGTCGTATCTCGTCTGGTGTCTGGTGTGTTGTGTGTTGTGTTGTTCCCTTGCTGCCGTTTGTGTTTTGTTTCGTTGTTTGTTGTTGTTTTCTTTTGGGAGTGGGATGTTTTTGTTGTGTCTCGTGTGGTTACTTGTCACATGCTCTCTTCACTTTCTGTAGCATAAGACCGAAAAGGGATTGGGCTAATGGGAGGGGTGAAAAAGGATCAAGCAGGAGAACAGCGGACCGACAGACAGACAGACAGACAGACAGATAGATAGATAATAGATAGATAGATAGATAGATAGATAGATTAGATAGATAGATAGATGATAGCATAATTAATAGTAGTATAGATAATAGATAGATTATGATAGATAGATTAGGTTTGTTGTGTTGGTAGTGGTTGGTAGGTGGTAGGTAGGTTTATGGTATGGTAGGTAGGTGTTAGGTAGGTAGATAGATAGATAGATAGATTGACAGACAGACAGACAGACAGACAGACGCATGAAGACAGGAACAGACAGACAGAAAGAAAGACAGAAAAAAGAAAGAAGAGAAGAATACAGAAGCAGACAGACAAATAGACGGAATAGGCAGGCTGGCAGGCAGGCAGAACACAACAGAACACAGACATAAAAAAGACAGACATACACGCAAACAGATTTAACACACTCACAGACAGACAGACACACAAACAAACAGACAGAAAGAGAGACAGACAGAAGGCAACACGTGTGGCCACAAGTGTCCATTACAATGCAGATATGGTGATCGTTTGTCGGCCACTGCAGCAATCGACCCGACCAAGCTTTCCATTGACCATCTCCCTGCCTTCTCTTACCTTACCTAGCCACCTGCTTGCTCTTTTCTTCTTTCTTTTTTTTCTTTTTTTTTTACTATGTACTCTTCTCTTTGTTTGTCGTCGTGTGTCTCTACATCCCTCTGTCTCGTTCTGTTTGCTGTGTCTCTGTCTGTCTCTGTCTGTCTCTGTCTGTCTCTGTCTCTGTGTCTGTCTCTGTGTCTGTCTGTCTGTCTCTGTCTCTGTCTCTGTCTGTCTGTCTGTCTTCTGTCTCTGTCTGTCTGTCTGTCTGTCTGTCTGTCTGTCTGTCTGTCTGTCTGTCTGTCTGTCGTCTTCTCTCCTCTCTCTCTCTCTCTCTCTCTCTCTCTCTCTCTCTCTCTCTCTCTTCTCTCTCTTCTCTCTCTTCCTCTCTCCTTCTCTCTCTCTCTCTTTCTGATGATGATGATGATGATGATGATGATGATGATGATGATGATGATGATGATGATGATGATGATGATCATGATGATCATGATGATCATGATGATCATGATGATCATGATGATCATGATGATCATGATGATCATGATGACGACGACGACGACGACGACGACGACAACGACGACGACGACAACAGTTAACGATAACGATTAACGATAACGATAACACTAATGCTGTGACTTGCAGGAGTACGGAAGCGAGGTGTTCGGCTGTTTCATCGTGGGCTACATGATGGTCAGTTTCGGCACGGGCAATCTGCTGGCCATTCTCTTGCTGGACAAGATGAGGTCCTGCAATACACACCCGCTGTTTCTGGCCACAGGTGAGTCTCTGGCGTGATAAAAAAATTTTAGTACACACGTGCACGAGTGCATACATGTTTGTATGCAGATATATGCAGCATCATGTATGCATGCTCACAAACACGCGTACGCGCAGGTACAAACGCTTACATAAATAAATATACGAGGATAAGCACGTACATGCACGTGCAATCATGCGCATACATGCATGCACATGCTCGTACGCATACACAACACACACATACACACACACACACAAACGCGCGCGCGTGCACACACATACACACACATACATACACACACACACACACACAAAACTCATACACACACACGATTACACGTACTAGAGCAATCACATAAATACACACACGCGCGCGGACGTGCGCTTACGCACAGATAAAAAACACTTATATACGACCTAGCATATCCGCACGCACGCACGCATGCTACACACTAACACAGCGGACTAGATGTAAAAAAGATGAAAATGCGCACGATTGGTTATTTCAGTATTTTCGAAATTGCTTGTTTTTAAAAATACAATGAAAACGTACATATGTGCCTACACATGCAAATAAAATACAACTGGAATATGTATGAAGACAAACGCAGAAACACCCACAAACATTTTGAACACCTGATCGTGTGTGTTGTGTGTGTGTGGTGTGGTGTGTGTGTGTGTGTGTTGTGTGTGTGTGTGTGTGTGTGTGTGTGTGTGTGTGTGTTGTGTGTGTGTGGTGATGTGTGTGTGTGTGTGTGTGTGTGTGTGTGTGTGTGTGTGTGTGTGTGTGTGTGTGTGTGTGTGTGTGTGTGTGTGTGTGTGTGGTGTGTGTGTGTGTGTGTGTGTGTGTGTGTGAATGTTGTATGTGTGTGTGCACATCCGCATAGGTTGGCTCATTATTTTTACACACACACGCGCGCTCGGGTGCACGCACATCCGCATGCACGTACGCGCGCGCACACACCACACGCACACACACACACACGCACCACAACACCACACACACCAGCATGTCGCTCTGTGCGTCTATCGCTCCGTCTGTCTCTGTCTGTCCTTCTCCTCCTGCTCTGCTCTGCTCTGTCTCTGTCTCTCTTCTCTGTCTCTCGTCTGTCTTCTGTCTCGTCTCTGTCTTCTGTCTGTCTGTCTGTCTTCTGTCTGTCTTCTCGTCTTCTGTCTGTCTCTCTCTCTCTCTCTTCTCGTCTCTCTCTTCTCCTCGTCTCTCTCTCTCTCTCTTCTCTCTCCTCTTCTCTCTTCTCTCTCTCTCTCTCTTCTCTTCTGTCTGTCTGTCTTCTTCTTCTGTCTCTGTCTGTCTGTCTCTGTCTCTGTCTCTCTGTCTCTTCTCCTCTCTCTCTCTCTCTCTCTCTCTTCTCTCTCTCTCTCTCTCTCTCTCCTCTCTCTCCTCTCTCTCTCTCTCTCTCTCCTCTCTCTCTCCTCTCTCTCTCTCTCTCTCCTCTCTCTCTCTCTCTCCTCTCTCTCTCTCTCTATCTTTCTCTTCTCTCTCTTTCCTTTTACACGGCGAGCATTGTTGGGTTTCATATCCGATTAACATGTGAACAGAACAACCTCTGTGTGAAGGATCTTAACATGTTGAGGGCTTTTCGCTGGAATGTTTTCCTACAGAATTCAATTTCTACAGGTTTTTCTTCTTCTTCTTCTTCTTCTTCTTCTTCTTCTTCTTCTTCTTCTCTTCTCTTCTTCTCTTCTTCAAATTCTTCAAATTCTTCACATTCTTCTTCAAATCTTCACATTCTTCAAATTCTTCAAATTCTTCTTCTTCAAATTCTTCAAATTCTTCTTTTTCAAATTCTTCAAATTCTTCTTTTTCAATTCTTCAAATTCTTCTTCTTCAAATTCTTCAAATTCTTCTTCGCAATTCTTCTTCTTCTTCAAATTTTATCAAATTCTTCTTCAAATTCCTCAAATTCTTCTTCAAATTCTTCAAATTCCTCAAATTCTTCTTCAAATTCCTCAAATTCTTCTTCAAATTCTTCAAATTCTTCAATTTCTTCTTCTTTCTTCTCGTCTTCCTCTTCCTCACCGTGGTAGTAGTATTGTTGTTGTTGGTTTTGTTGCTGCTGTTATAGTTATCCTTTTTGCTGTTATCGTTATTCATGCTATCATTTTTATTACCATCAAAATTACTTTTTCTTAATACAACTGTTCTTCAAAATCAATGTCAAGCTTGAGATTAGGCACAACGTTATCAATTCCATATAATCATTGCCATTATTATAAGTATCCTCAGTATACTATAGTACGGAAAAATAGGTTTACATATGGCATATTTGTTTGTTCTGCTTGAGAGAGAGAGAGACAGAGACAGAGACAGAGACAGACAGACAGACAGACAGACAGATTGACAGACAGACAGGCGGACAGACAAAGAAACAGAGACACAGACAGACTGAAACAAACAAACAGAGAAAAAGACAGTGACAGAGACAGAGACACAACTAACACAGACAGAAAAAAAAACAGATACAGAACAGACAGACAAGACAGAAAAAAAACAAACAGAAAAACAGACACACAGAGAGACCAAGACAGACGAATGCACGAGCAGACTGACAGACACAGAACAAAGAACAAGGAGAAAACGGTTACAACATTTTTGTTCTCTAAGCTCCTTCCCCTGGGAATAACGGGCAGAGCAGAACAAATGTCACTATGCACATAACTGCCAACACAACACAGCCCATCACCAGCAAGTGACTTTTTCTTTCATTCCCACAGCGAATCCATCATTGAACTGACATTAGCGGGAGCAGAATAGTCTAGTGGTTAGAGCATAGCTTAGGCTTAGGTTGTATATGGCAACATTCCGGTGGCTCCTGCAACGGTACTGGAACCATTCGTATCGGTCATTGCCTTTCTAATGGATCATTCCAGTGGCGTGGAGAGGGGGGAGGGGCGGGGTCTGCTGTATGGGTAACAGTTTGCCCTCCATACTTACTTACCCAGGCTTTGCGCTCTAAAGACTAGAGCGCAACTCCATAGTCTTGTGAGACTGATGGGTGCCTACTACTACTGATGCCTTAGATAACTGTTGACATGAATTATGAAGAAGTAGCTTCAGATAAATCTGAAGACCACGTTTTTTACTTGAAAAGTCTTACCTAAGAATCCGTGTAACTTTGATTAATTTAGAACAAAGAAAGAGTAACCTTTTCAGTGGTGTGACTTTTCTTTTAATCAACGCGTTAGAATCTTTGCTCGAAAATAACATTATCCAACAAAAGATGCTTGAAAAACAAGTTTTGGTAAAATAATATTTCCTTAAAGAACAAAATTGATCAGGACATTTAATTAACATTTCGAAATTTCTACTTTTCTGTTGTGACCATTGTGATTGTTAATTGCAAGCTGAGACAGAACACCACTTTAAATGTCACACAAACAATGCTTTTCGAAAAGCTTAGGATATAGATGATAACACATGTTATATATAGAGAAAGACAGACAGACCGATACACTGACAGACATTCAGACAGACAGACTAAGATAAGGCTTGACAGACAATCGAACAAGGAAAGGGAAGTGAGAGAGAGAGAGAGAGAAGAGAGAAGAGAGAAGAGAGAGAGAGAGAGAGAGAGAGAGAGAGAGAGAGAGAGAGAGAGAGAGAGAGAGAGAGAGAGAGAGAGACAGACAGACAGACAGACAGACAGACAGACAGACAGACAGACAGACAGACAGACAGACAGACAGACAGACAGACAGACAGACAGACAGACAGACAGACAGACAGACAGACAGACAGAGGTGTGCGTGTGTGAAAAGGAGGGAGAGAGAGAGGGTGGGAGAGAGAAATGTGTGTGCATGTGTGAGTAAGTGTGTACACGCGCGTGCGCGGCGCGCGCGCGCGCGCGCGCGCGCGCGCGCGTGTGTGTGTGTGTGTGTGTGTGTGTGTGTGTGTGTGTGTGTGTGTGGTGTGTGGGGTGTGTGTGTGTGTGTGTGTCGGGGCGGAGGGGGTGTAGTTGTATATTTTAACTTCTTTTCAAGTACAGTTTGGGGTAAAAGAATATATATATATATATATATATATATATATATATATATATATATAATATATATATATATATATATATATATATATATATATATATATATAATTATATGTCCACTTCTGAAAAATTGAACGCCAAATGCAAGGATAAAAAATACTGTAGGTAATCTTATATCTACATGTAGGAAGAAAATACAAAATAGCAACTTTTGTGTCAAATTTTTGACAGACATAAGTTTGGGTTGTTGTTTTTTTATATAAAAACGCTGTCAGAGTACAATTCCACAAACAGAACACCAAAGTATACAAGCAAAGAAATAAAAACATTTCGAGCAAAAGTTAACGCAAAAAAACCCCGAACACACACAAAATCCCATGAATTATGACAAGCAAACAAAATAGTGAAGAAGCAGGCACAGTGAGGCATATAAGAAAATAACAAAAGACATATCCTTCAGAGAATAAATCAAGCAGAATACATGTTTTTAACTTGTCAGTCTAACATAGGCAAACCGTTCCAAAATTCTGTAATTTAAAAAAATGAAGAGATTTAACAGTCATGATGCTGAACATGTAAAAAATCAACTTTAAAAAAAAATCTTTTTCTTCTTTGTAAAATTCTTCTTCTTTTTTTTTTCAAAATCTTCAAATTCTTTTTCTTCCCTTTGTCACTTTCTTCTGTTTTCTTCTTGTTTTCTTGTTGTTCTTGTTGTTCTTGTTCTTGTTCTTGTTCTTCTTTTCTTCTTCTTCTTCTTCCTTTCTTCTTCTTCTTCTTCTTCTTCTTCTTTCTTCTTCTTCTTCTTCTTCTTCTTCTTCTTCTTCTTCTTCATTCTTCTTCTTTGCATTCTTTCTTCTTCTTCTTCTTCTTCTCTTCTTCTTCTTCTTCTTCTTCTTCTTCTTCTTCTTCTTCTTCAAATTCTTCTTCAAATTCTTCTTCTTCTTCTTCAAATTCTTCAAATTCTTCAAATTCTCTCTTCTTCTTCTTCTTCTTCTTCTTCTTCTTCTCTTCTTCTTCTTCAAATTCTTCTTCAAATTCTTCTTCAAATTCTTCTTCAAATTCTTCTTCTTCAAATTCTTTTTCAATTCTTCAAATTCTTCAATTGTTCTTCTTCAAATTCTTCAATTCTTCTTCTTGAAATTCTTCAAATTCTTTTTCAAATTCTTCATATTCTTCTATAAATTCTTCTTCTATTTTAATAAATCTTCCTCTTCAAATAATTTGTCTCTTTCAAATTCTTCTCCTTCTACGTGAGTAGAAAATGTTTTAACTTGTGGGCAAGATGTTATGCGTTTTGGATCTTATCTATGGAACACATCGAAAGGAAATTCATAGGAATAGAACCCGTTTTGATGTTAACTTTGTTGTTATTTTCGAGAAAGGAAAATTCCTTGATTTTTAAACACTGAAAAATGGTCCGGTAAAGTGACAAAACATCCCATTGGGACATCTCAACAATTCATTTTAATTTGTTTGTGTGAAGCTTTATGTAAATGTACATATTTCCCTAAATTACCTACACGTGTGGGTTTAAAGCAGCAAGATGAAAAAGCTACACACAAAATGTAAATAAAAACAAAACACAGAATCACATAGAGGCATATAGGAGTAAAATGCAGATGACAACAATGGTGTCTACACTTTGTCAGAAGCAAGGTTAAAACAAAAAAAAGAAAAAAAAACACGAACAAAAATTAAACAAGAAAACAGAGCAACAATCAAATGATTTAAATATGTCACGGGAAAAGAAAAACAAAAAGCACACACACCTACAAAAGGCATTTAACTGATGTAAAAAAAAAATAAATAAATAAAAAAACACGACAAACTCAAGCCACACAGAAATGAATAAACACACAAATATACATAAGAGTTCCCAAATGTCATAGTTAACGATTACAAGCAAACACACAAATATACAAACAAACGCAAAATAGCAAGAAAAGAAAGCACCCAGAAGGGAAAAAAAACAACCCAAACACACATAGGAAAGAGCAGAACCAGGCAAAAGAGCTAAATCACAGAGTAAACATGTTTCAGGTTGTCAGGCCCACACTGGTAAAAGAAAAAAAAAAACACATTCAAAAACTGTTTTCTGAAAAATGAAGACACTTATGGACATGATGCTAAACACGCAAAACTGCAGCAGTTTCTTCTTCTTCTTCTTCTTCTTCTTCTTCTTCTTCTTCTTCTTCTTCTTCTTCTTCTTCTCTTCTTCTTCTTCTTCAAATTCGTTTCTTCTTCTTCTTCTTCAAATTCTTCCTCTTCTTCTTCAAATTCTTCAAATTCTTCGAATCCTTCAAATTCTTCAAATTCTTTTTCTTCAAATTTTTCAAATTCTTCTTCTTCTTGAAATTCTTCAAATTCTTTTTCTCTCTCTCAAATTCTTCAACTTCGTCTTCAAATTCTTCAATTCTCTTTCCCCTTCTTCAAGTTCTTCCAATTTTTCATATGTTTCTTTTTCAATTTCTTTCCTTTTTTAAATTCCTCTGCAAACTCTTTGCCTTTGTCCTCTCAGCATTTTTTCGCATTCTGCTCCTTCAAATTATTCTCTTCTTCAAATCACCGTTTCGAAATATTCGTCTCTTGCTCTTTCGCATTCTTTCTATTTGCAATCTTGTCCCTCTGTTTCTCGAAAAGTAAAGTGTTTTTTAAAGCTGTGCTCAACTTGTTACGCGTACAAAACAATGTTTATATCCCTATTTGAAGGCCTCCGAAAGGATAAAATAGTGTCAAATTAACCCCTTCAGGACAATAAGCATCTTGTTTATGGAACACTTCAGGTTAGTTTTTAGTCCTAGAATCAGTGTCACACAACTCCAGAATAAAATCTCCTTGCTACTAGTTTTTGAGCTGTTTCATTATTTGGCTGCAGATCCATAAGTTCGACACTACACAGGTAGTCCTTTAGTCTCGGAAGTCTATGAGTTGCGCTATAGGCGTTAATTCTTACAAAGCAGCGTCATTGTGACTGCCAGTCCGAACGGGAATGACAGTCCCTATGGCAGAGAGCACAGATGAAGTCTGACACTGGTCTGTCTGCCTGGTCTGTCGCCTTTCTTCTCATTCGTTCGACACTACCCACTGGGGTATCCCTTACTCGTGTATTGGTTTATACAACTTGCTCTAAACTAGACCACGATTTCATCCTAGAAAATGTGGGTGAGATAGCTTAAAGCTGTGTGAATGATTTGAAAGACACATACAATGACACATTTGTGTAAGAAGAAAGAAAAACAGTTTTATTAGAAAAATAAACAATGGCCTTGGTGACATAAAAAACATGCAAAATGACATCTGTTGACAATGAATGACATATTTGTGTGTAACTATTTTTTTATGCAAAACAACCTGCTCTATTTTGCTATAGGTGTCCCATATATAGGCCAAAGAAAGAGGTCGGCTAAATACAATATGAAATGGAAAAAGGGAAAAAAATAACCACATACAGACATAACGACATTAATACATACACACACACACACATACACACAGACAGACAGACTGACAGACAGACATGCAGCAAAAATGCAAAACAACTGCACTAGTGTCCAAAAAAAACGTCAGCGGAAAAGTTAAAGCAAAAAAGGAACAGTGCAAATGTGGATGAAATTTAGCCAAACACACACACACACACACCACACACACACATAAAACAACATAAAAACAACACATAAAAAACACAATACTATATATATATATATATATATATAAACAAATAGCACAAAAGTAAGAGCACTAGTGAACAACACACACACACTAACACACACACACACCACAGCACGCACCACACACACACACACACACACACACACACACACACACACAACACACAAACACACACACACACACACACACACACACACACACACACGCACACACACACGCACGAACAACACAAACACACACACGAGAGACAAACGCAAAAAAAAGGCAGCCAAAGACGAGAGCGCTACACCGCTAATCACACAGTAAACACGTATTCTCTTCTCAAGTCCAGGCAGACAAAGCATTCAAAAACTGTGTCGCCAAAAAACATACCAGTGAAAATGATGTTAAACACGCAAGTAACACAGTGTCTTCTTTATCTGCTTCTCCTTCTTTTTTCTTTTTCTTCTTCTTCTTCTTCTTCTTCTTCTTCTTCATTCTTCTTCTAATTCTTCTTCTTCGAATTCCTCGAATACTTCAACAAATCGTTCTTAAAATGCATTTTCTTCACATTCTTTTTCAAGCTTTCCTTCAAAGTCTTCTTCAAATTTTCTTTCAAATTCTTCATTTTTTTCATCTTAAAATGTATTTTCTTTGAATTCTTTTTCAAGAAATTCTTCTTCTTCAAACTGTCCAATTTCTTCAAACTCGTCTACAAATTCGTCCTTAAATTCGTCTTCTTAAAATTCTTTTTCAATTTCTTCCTCCTTTAAATTCTTCTTTTTCAAACTCTTCTACTTCAAACTCTTTTTCGTATACTTCAAATTCTTTTTTTTTGTACACCAAATTCTTCTTAGTCTAGTTCAAATTTGTTTTTCTTCTACAAATTCTTTTTATTCCAAATTCTTCTTCTTTTATTCCAAATTCTTCTATTACTTTAAATTCTTCTTTTTCTACTTCAAATTATTTTTTCTCTACATCAAATTGATATGAAAAATACACTTGGGCAGTAGTCCTGTCAAAAAAAAAAGCATAAAAGGAATGTTTACAATGAAGAAAACAGCGAAAAATGTCAGAATGAATTTTAACAAACACGAAATATACTGCAAAAAACCAGTCTCATAACAGTGAACATCAACCGCAAAAGTACACAACAAAAAACCCTAAACATGTAACAACCAATTCAAGCAGACCCAAATAAATAAGCAAATGAATAACGAAAGAGCAAAAACCAAACACAGCAAATGAAAGAGTAGACATGTTTTTACCTTGTCCAGCTCACGAATATAATACCAAGTTTTTAAAAACCGTGGTCCCCTCAATAAATGGAAAAAAAAAATGGACATAAAGTTGAACACGCAAATAGCATACTGTCATCGTCTTCTCCTCCTCCTTGTAATCTTGCTTTTCAGATTCTTTTCCTTCTTCTTCTTCTTCTTCAAATTCTTCAAAATGTTCTTCTTCTTTTTCTTTTTCTCCTTCAAAATCTGCTTCTTCAAAATCTTCTTCTTCGTCAAAATATTCTTCTTCAAAACTTCTTCTTCTCCAAAGTTTTATTCTTCAAAATTTTCAAAATTTTCTACTTCAAATTCTTCTTCTGTTTCAAATGCTTCTTCCAATTCTTCTTCAAATTCGTTCCTACAAATTGAAATGGAAAATACAATTGAACAGCACACCTGTTAAAAAATGTCACATAACGTTTAAATTAGAAAAACCAACAAAAAAAATTCCGAGTGAACTCCAACAAACTGAAAAGAAGCAAAGGACAAGAAAACTCCTGATGAAGATAAACATAAACCACTAAAAGTTCACAACAAGAACAACAAAAAAGACTAAACAAATACCACCCAATTAAGCAGACACAAATAAATAAACAAA
>CM060330.1:15092943-15095443 GCA_030674155.1 Stramonita haemastoma
AAAAAAAAAAAGAAGAAGAAGAAGAAGAAGAAGAAGAAAAGAAGAAGAAAAGAACAAGAACAAGAACAAGAACAAGAAGAGAACAGAAGAAAAAGAACAAGAAGAACAAAACAAGAAGAACAAGAAGAACAACAAGAAGAAGAATACAACTTCTCGTAAACTTTGGTCAGACTTCGTCATAATACCTTGGCGTGTACTCAGCACTGTTCACTCTTGAATACGTGTATTCCAAAATCCTGACTAAATAAACGCTGACACTTTCTAACATACAAAATGCAAACATCAGGCACATCATACATTATGACAATCGAAAGAATTTTCCTCAAAGACTTCCATTTTCAAGACAGTTACAATACTCACAGACTATTGCATTCTCAAAATATTCACCACACCAGAAAAATGTGCCCACCAAGGAAAAAGAGAGAGAGAGAGATGGTGACGGTTAGAGGTGGATAATGAGAGAGAGAGAGAGAGAGAGAGAGAGAGAGAGAGAGAGAGAGAGAGAGAGAGAGAGAGAGAGAGAGAGAGAGAGAGAGAGAGAGAGAGAGAGAGAGAGAGAGAGAGAGAGACGGGGGCAGGGGCAAAAACAAGAAGTTACTGTTTTTTTTCTCGTTTTTTCACCATTCTCTCTCTCTCTCTCTCTCTCTCTCTCTCTCTCTCTCTCTCTCTCTCTCTCTCTCTCTCTCTCCTCTCTCTCTCTCTCTCTCTCTCTCTCTCTCTATCTCTCATCTCTTCTCTCTCTCTCCTCTCTCTTTCTTTCTTCATCAACTTTAAGTTTTTTTCTCCTTTATATCTATTATTCCGATGTTTATTCCTATAGTTTATTTTCTTCCTAAATCATCTTCATGTTTTGTCCTTACTCTAGTTAATATAATCATCTTCCTTTCACATCTTCTTTTCCATACTATTTAATGTCACTCCGAATTCCACATAATAACCCCTGTCTATTCCAACTCACTAAACATATTTCCTTTTAAACATTTGTTTCATACATGTATTTGTTTGGGGGGGGGGGGGGGGTGTGGTTGTGTGTGTGTGTGTGTTGTGTGTGTGTGTGTGTGTGTGTGTGTGTGTGTGTGTGTGTGTGTGTGTGTGTGTGTGTGTGTGTGTGTGTGTGTGTGTGTGTGTGTGTGTGCGCTACATTTTTTTTTTGTAATTAGCAGATAGAAGAAGATGATATGTTGCAGTTTGACACGCTTCCTAGACAGACAGACAGACGACAGACAGACAGACAGAGAGAAGACAGACAGAGAGAGAGAGAGAGGAGAGAGAGAGAGAGAGAGAGAGAGAGAGAGGAGAGAGAGAGAGAGAGAGAGGAGAGAGAGAGAGAGAGAAGAAGACAGGACAGACAGACAGAAGACAGAGAGAAGAGACGAGAGAGAAGAGACAGACAGACGAGGACAGACAGACAGACAGACAGACAGACAGACAGACAGACAGACAGACAGAGAGGTGCTTCAGCTTGATTACACATTGAATCGAGCAAGAAATTTAAAAAAAATGAAAGCCTCCCCATATGCTGCTGACAGGATAAAACAAGATAATGCTTTGAATGCCTTTTCATGTTTATTTCTTCTGCACATTTTGACAGACTGGAAACAAAATAATAAAACATTCGATTGAAATGAAAGTGCAGACAGACATGTAGACAAACAGACGGAGACAGAGATTGATTAAGAGGATAACAGAGAGAGAGAGAGAAGAGAGAGATAGAGAGAGAGATGACAGAGGAGACGAGACAGAGATTGAGAGAAGAGAGAGGAAGAAATGAGATGAGAAGAGATGAGAGAAGTGATACATAATATATGCAATCACACAGACGGGAACAGACACAGACAGAGATGAGAGACAAAAACAGACAGTGGGCAGAAATGGATTCAGACAGATATCAGAGAGACAGAGTCAGGCAATAACGCAGAACAGAGAGAGAATGAAGAGACAGACAGAGAGCAGAGAGAAGAAGTATCAGAGAGAGACAGAGGAGGAGTGTGAGAGAGGATAAGAGAGAGAGAGAAGAATTGATTTATTCATATCGAGGATAATGGGAATTTTCAATCACATCAGTTTTGTGGAAGACTGTTCAGGACACGATGCTACTCTTACAAAGGGAACAGGATTAACAGTTGTCGCAAATGGTTCTGAGAAAGATAGTGAAGATAATGAAGATTAGAGTGAAAGAGAGAGAGAGGAGAGAGAGAGAGAGAGAGAGAGAGAGAGAGAGAGAGAGAGAGGAAGACAGACAGACAGACAGAAGACAGACAGACAGACAGACAGACAGACAGACAGACAGACAGACAGAGAGAGACACGAGAGACAAGCGAGAGAGACAAGAGAGAGAGAGAGGGGGGGGGGGATGAGGGAGAGAGAGAGCAGAAGACAGAAGAAGAGGGAATACAGATAGAGACAGACAGACAGAGACAGACAAGACAGACAACGGGCAAGCTGTCAGACAGAACAGAGAACTCCGAACAGCATTATTATGTACATTGCTCTTAGGCCA
>CM060330.1:15101110-15106110 GCA_030674155.1 Stramonita haemastoma
AGAGTCAGTAGTTACTGCAGCTGATAGTTTTATAGGATTTTTCTGTCAGCTGCCAGCAAGACCAAGACTTTTTGTTGCAGGTGAGTTACAGCGCTGAAATGTTGGGCCCACTGACAGTGGTGTAGGCAAGGTGTGCACTGTGCTCGATAACATTTTAGTGAATTTAAGAGTGTTTGTCTTTAATTTTGTGGGGTTTTCTACCCGTTTGTGTTCCTCGGCTAGAGCTCCAAGGTTTACCAATGGTGAGTTTTTTGGGTGTGTGCGATTGTTTTGTCCACCATAAAGGTAGCTGTATTCCAACTTTGGGGATTATTTTGAGTTTTATTTTATTTTTGTCAGAACTGCTGTTTGCCAGTGATGCTTCGGCGGGTGACATTATTGCACCTCCCCCTCCCCTGATGCTTTTCTGAAATATCTTGTTTTGTTGTTGTTGTTTTTTCTTAGGGTGGAGGGGGTATTGTTGTGTTTCTTTAGCATATTGCATATAGTTCATCAAATTCGTGCAAGTAGATTTTCAATCTAACAACCAAAGAATAATCTCACTTTTGTCACTTTGCAACTTTCTTGCTCTGTTGTGCTTTGGCTTTAGAAAACAACAGGAAAACAACTGCTTCGTTGTTTCTCTAAACTTACTCCCCTGGTTGTAGTAGATAAAGAAATTGAAAGTGTTGTTCACAGCGGAGGCAAACATGAACACTCTGATGGTGATCCAGGTCAGATTATCATAGCGGCCCCCTACTTTCAGGTTGGGCACGATTAAAAATGAACAGCGCATGCCCCAAAAGAAGGTATGATACACACAATAAACAAAATGGAAGTGGCGACAATCACACGAGTTATCGCCACGTCTCGTGAAGTGACGGAACAGAAGCAGACGATACGGATCCCCCATTTTGGAAAAGTTTCTTCAGTTTGACAGCAGTGACGACTGTGCACACAGTGACAGAGGGGAAGAGAGAGGAGGGGGAAAAAAACAAACCATATACTGCACTGTACATATGCCCATCATAAACTGGGTGTCGGAAAAAAAAAGTCTGTGGGGTTTAGTTCATGAGCAAGATGCTACGATCCCTCAAATCAAAACACGCACATCCATTGTAGCGGACACCGCAGTTAAGAAGAAAACAACCAGTCGTCACAAACACCATGCTCCACAATGCAACAACTGTGGCCCGGGGTGGGACAGGAAAGTCTTCACCAGAAGAGGACGAGCAATACACAGGCATCTCTCCACAGCTATGACACTGTACACCAGCTGTGACGCTGTGGAGAAACCTGACAGTCCATCAAGTGATTGCGGATGAAAAACTGGGCAGCGATTCCTAACTCATTTCCTTTCCCCATGAAAAACAAGTAGGCCACGTCACTGTTGTATCCAAACAGTGCGCTGAACCCTAGCAGGTCCACTAGAGACAGGTGAAGGGGACAGGCGTTGATTCTTTCCTTCAGCCCGTGTTTGTGAACACGATCATGTTGTTTGATGTTGGTGACAAAAGGGACACGATGAACAGTAGTGGAAGACATACCCACTACAAGCGAAGGTTGACCGGGTTGTCCACTTCTTTAGGAACGATGTTGTCTTCGTTGTCCCAGGGAATAAACGCAAAGACTTGAAGGGGCACACAGCCTTTAGGGACCCGATGAAACTGTCGTTATCTGAGACATTGGTGTTACCTGGTGAAAACAGGGGAGAGGTCTCTCCCTCAGAACTGTTGTTGTGCACAAATAGTGCTTCTGTTGTTAGCGTCATTTGCAGCCTTCTGATGCTTTTCTGAAGTCACAGTTTCATGTTATGACATAACAATAGAAATGGTCAGAACAACAATAAAAAATGCACCTATATAATGTTTTACTTCTACCTTAGAACATCTGTTAAAAAAACAACTAAGCTGTTCTTTTACTTAATGTGTTTGTTGCTGTTTGGGTTTATGTTGTGTTATGTTATAATTGATTATTTGCTTGGGATTTCTGTTCATATATCCAAAATATACTGCCACAAAAAAGGCGCTACTGAATGCGAGATGATGTTTTTTGTAATGACGAAAAACTACAAAGCAAAGTAAAGCAAGAGGGTTGAACAGCGACATAATAAAAGTGAAGAGAGCTTGAACGAATATATAAAGACAATACAGGTTGTGAACAGTCTCACCAGTCGGAGACAAAGAAGAGTCAATAGCCCTGAGAACAAAGATGACTAGTGTTTCATAAAGCAATTTCCTGTCATGTGGACAGAAAAATTGTGAACAAATTCTACCACCCCGACACAACCAGACCCAGTGCACTGAAAGTTTTTGAGAAAACACAACAGGAAAACCCTTTTCCCCTTCTATGAAGGAGATTAATCAAAACATCCACACATTTCTAAAGATTGGGGGTTACATGTTGTTTTTTATACATTTCAACAGAACATATCGAGAATGAAGATGACTTCGGTTGGCTTATTTCAAAGCAAAAGATAAAGATTAACAGGCAGGGGGGTTGGCCAACGGGTATGGACGTACTTCCCCAAAAAGATAAAAAGTTGGCTTTATCAGAACCACTAAAGAAATTTCTTTATCAGTATGGAGCAAAATGTTGTCTCCACTAACTAAATTCATAGACCAAAAAGTCCATTGCAGCAGAACAGGAATAGATTTCTACAAACTGAAGAAGTACCACACAAAATCTATTTTTCCAAAACCTAAGGGATCATCATTGAACTCAAACAATACATGTGTGTTTTTTAGTGTGTGACCTTTTTTTCCCTGTGGGCAATACTGAAGATATACAATAATTATGAGCTAGAAGCTTTTAAATGATAACCATTTCAACTACTTGACATTTTTAGGGATTCTTCTTTATAATGGAATAGCAAATCATGTCTTCTTTACATCCAGTCCCCATGTGTATGCAGATTTGTAAAATGTTGTCTCTTTCCCCACGTTAGGGTCACCAGCAAAGTTCTACTGTCTTCCCCCCATTCTCATGAGCAATACCTGTGGAAAATTTGAAGGCTCCATCAATACCAGAGAAAGAACCATCACAGGTTTTTGTATGCATTTGACCCAAAGAAGATTTTTGCGGGGAAAAGAAGAGAAATGTGTCCCTCTGTGAAATGGTTAGGAAAGGGAAACAAAAAACCAAAGAAATAAAAAATGGAAGTTACTATTTAAAAAAAGAAAAAAGAATTTGCCATTACAAACTTTTTAAAAATCCGATCACAAACCTAGTGGACAAGAATTGCAGAGATAGAAAGTTTAATTCAAATCCCTAAGCGTGATAAGGATCAAAAACAGAAATGAAACCAATGGTTAGGAACAACGGCAACACCATTTCCTGAGGACAACACTAAAACAACTATACTTCATGAGCTGGTGTTCCCCGTCTTTCCTATATGTATGCTAGACCTGTAGTTATGAAAAAGACCATAGAAAACAGTGTCTTTTTTTCCCTTGCTGTTTGTAATAATGTCAGCGCTGAGGGCTTTGGCACTTTTTAAATCAATTGATTTTCTCTGCACTGATCTGCATGCCAAAATGCATTAAGGCTCATCACGGGGGATTTTATCCCAGTTGACCAGCTTTTTCTCTTTTCTAACTAGGTGTCTAGGGTCGTCTGAAAAACGTAATTTTGTGATTGTCCAAACCTAAAATACAGACTGTTCCTTAATGTTTTTTCAAGTGAAATCAGCCATTAATCTCTCTAAGAGGATGTTGAAAACTGTGGGAGAGAACAAAACATCCTTGGCGTATTTTTTGAGGTATTCTTTAGAGGTATTCTAAGGTTCTGAATTAAGGTTGGAAATTGACTTTTATACAGCACCCATGGTTGCCTGGCAAAGCTGTATGCCAGACTTTGTCAAATGCCTTTTTTTAAGTCTACAAAGACGTGGAAAAAAAATCTTGGCTGGGTTGCAAGTACTTTCTCACAGAATATTCTAAGGTTTAAAAATTGTTTATTGTGCTCTTTTTCCCTCTGAAACCTGCCCTGCTCTTCTGTATGATATCCTCAGCTTAAATTTTAGTCTTTTCTTTTGAGGTTTTCTTTAGCATGACTTTGCTTTGGGTGGCTGTCGGGATATGGTACGGTAGTTGTGACAAAAGTTGTAAGTTGTTTTTTCACCCGGGAGAGTGAAATCAAAGGAGTATGTGGAAGGTTTTGGGCCCCTCGCCGGTCCGCCAGATCTTAATGCACATAGTAATAAAACACATCCATCATTGGCCTTTTCCTCAGCCTGGATCAGTCCTGAGGAATGTGGTCCATTCCCCCTGGGACTTTCTTTCTTAAGTGGTTCTACTGCATTTTCGATTTTTTCCCTTAAGGGATTGACACGAAAAACAAAAACCCTAAACCACGGACTGAATTTTTCTTTTTTTTGCAGCAAGGGTTCACTGAAATTTCGCCTGCCCAATACTATAAATACAGGGATCTCTTGATTTGTAGTGCTGACTATAGTGCATTATTACTGTAAAATTCATATACACTGAAATGTTTGATGATATTGATACAAAGTTTTGATCTGTAAAATATTTAATGTGAACTTGTGCACGGGAATCAATCCGGTTTTAGATTGCGTTGTGTCGTTGCTTTTTATATTAAAGCCTAAAGGCCGCCAAAAATAGACATTCTGTCTTGTTCATCCCAGCTGGGAATCATGAGATCCTGACTACCGCTGGATGATAATTAGGGGTGTAAAACTGTTTAAAGGGGCCCCGTCATATTTGGCAGCCATTCTTGACTTCAGAGAAATTCCTGTTTATAAAGTAGACTGCAGGTTGTTATTGTTTTAAAAGATAGTATTTCACCAAATGGTTTACAACAAAACACTGTTTTGATAAAGGGGTGTGTTTTAAATTTTACAATCACATGCTGATGAAATATTTTGGGGGGGGGGCTAAAATAATGCTGTTATTTTGGAAACAAATATCTCTTAGAGTTTCAAACACTCGTGTTGGCCCTTGATGTTTTTCTGTAATATTTTTCTTTTATTTTTCTTCTTCTTCTTCTTCTTCTTCTTCTTT
>CM060330.1:15111110-15116110 GCA_030674155.1 Stramonita haemastoma
GTAGTGTAGTGTAGTGTAGTGTAGTGTAGTGTAGTGTATTGTGTTGTGTTGTGTTGTGTTGTGTTATGTTGTATTGCATTTTCATTGCATTGTATTGTATTGTATTGTATTGTATTGTATCGTATCGTATCGTATTGTATTGTATTGTATGGTATTGTATTTTATTGCATTGTATTGTAGTGTATACTGGGAGATTAGTGATCGTTTTTTGTTGGTATTTTCTTTTACTACTTGTAGCATTTTGCATTTTTGTGATTTTTCACTTGAACAAGTGCGGGTTTTTTTTTTTTATTATTTATCTTTTTGCTTTTTGCTGTTGTTTTGCTCGCTCTTTTTTTCTAATAATCGCAAAAATATAGCTGTAATTTGAAAATAAATATCATTTGGGAAAACATTTTTTTTTATTTTAAGCTTTTGACAGGATTTCTGTATTATTGTTTGTTTGTTTGTTTGTCCGTCGTGTTCGATGATGACCTCCAAAACAGCAGAGGAGGCAGCTGCTGTTTCGGAAACTGGGCAGAAAATTTGATTATAGAGGAGGTGCCTTGCCCACAGTGCATCCGCACTCTCTCGGCCAAGAGGGCACAAGAGCAGTCAGCATTGGAGATGTTCTCCAAAGGCCAACTATCCCCCCCTGGGCTGCAGCACATAAGGGCTGTGCAAGTCAACCCTCCTGTCAGAGTCAAAGTTGATCACTAAAGACTATTCTGTAAAGTGGAATTCCATGAGTGGGGAAAGAAGCCACTTATCGTACAGCCTCTCACTTTGCTGTTGCCCCCAGCATCAATGGTTTAATCAAGAACTGTGATAAAGCCCAGGCGCTGAAGGCTATATTATCATTAATAAATGAAACTACAAATATAGACCAGGATAAAAACTTTCTCTGTTATTGATGTGGGCTAAGTAACAAGGTCGACATCGACATGTTATCATGTCATAAAAGATTATGTTACGGTCATGATAAGATCTTATCATAACAACTTGCACTCTATATAAAGGTAAAAGGTAAAAGTGTCCCATAACCTATGTGGTCGTAGGGGAGCGAGGCGTCAGAGACCTCAGCTTCTCTAGGGGCCAGCATATTGAGGGTGGCGCCCATCTCCTCTCCCTCGCTGCTTTACCTTCCCTGACCCTAAAGAGGACAGGTACTCATTTACATCTGGGTGGACTGGGGAACTGTGCTGAAACCAAAGCGCGCAAAAGGTCACCCATCCAATTGGTAACCACGCTCGATGCTGCTTAACCTTAGCATGAGAAAAAGCGAGTGCTCTGACCACTGAGCTATCCCGTCCCCGCACTCTTTATAATCTTCCTTAAAGGACCACTCTTATTTAATGAAAAAATCGCCTGAAATCGGAGTATGGATGCCTGTATATGGCGAGGCATTTGAAAATAGTTATACACACAAACTTCTAATCCAGTGTGTACTTAGGGTTTCAAAATGATTCTTAGGTATTCTGACAGTACCCCAAAAAGAAAAAGCCCGATAGGGTCCAAGTTATGCCATAGCCAGTTATATCACAGACAACATAGGCCAAGGACTTAACTTGGCCTCAATCCGAAGTTAACGGGAAAAAGGTGACAGTATAATAGGGGAAGCAACCTGTTAGGTGGCTCAGCCAGTTTTAAAGACGGTTATCCTTCATGGTCTGTGCTATGATATTGTTCTTCATGCTGCCAAGATATTGTTCTTCATGTTGCTATATTGTTCTTCACGTTGCTATGATCTTGTTCTTCATGTTGCTATGATATTGTTCTTCATGTTGCTATGATATTGTTCTTCACGTTGCTATGATCTTGTTCTTCATGTTGCTATGATATTGTTCTTCATGTTGCTATGATATTGTTCTTCATGTTGCTATGGTATTGTTCTTTATATAGCCATGATATTGTTCTTCATGTTGCTATATTGTTCTTCATATTGCTATGGTATTGTTCTTCATGTTGCTTTGATATTGTTCTTCATGTTGCTATGATATTGTTCTTCATGTTGCTATGATGTTGTTCTTCATATTGCTATGATATTGTTCCTCATATTGCTATGATATTATTCTTCAACTTGCTATGATATTGTTCTTCATGTTGCTTTGATAGTGTTCTTCATGTTGCTATGATATTGTTCTTCATGTTGCTATGATGTTGTTCTTCATATTGCTATGATATTGTTCCTCATATTGCTATGATATTATTCTTCAACTTGCTATGATATTGTTCTTCATGTTGCTTTGATAGTGTTCTTCATATAATTATTTTGTTTCCCTTCATTTTGGAATCAATAACACTATATCTAACTACATAATTATTCCTACAGAGAGGACAGACAGGATCAGATAATATTTCGCCCCCATTTTATCAGGTTGATTTTCGAGAGCAAAATGTCCATACACAGATCTCAGAATGATGCTGATTTGATGGGGGAAAGTATGCTGCATGAAATTTCAGCTGAAACTTTGATTTGAAGTCCTTCGGATAAGACACCTAGGTTTCGTGTGCGAATGCACGCAGAACATCTTTCGCACACGTAAAAACCCGTTCCGCTTTTATTTATTTATTTATTTATTTATTTATTTATTTATTTATCCTTTTATATCGAGGATAATGTAATAAGCACTCGTGTGCTTTTTCTTTACATCCTTTTCGGAAGGGTAGACCATTGTGTGCCGGTGGGAACAGATGACTAAATTGACAAAACTCTATAAGCACGGAGACAATGTAAAATACACATGATTGCTTATTCCATCATCCTGGAAATAAAAAAAGAATGTAAAAAATGATAATAAAAGTGCACTTTCGTTTGAAAAGTTTCGTTGGCTCTGCTTTGATTTTCTTCTACACTGATTTGTCATCTTCTTTATCATGTTTATGTTTCTGTGCCTCTGTTTGGTTGGGGGTTTTCTCTTTTTTCTCTCTTTTGCATTCGACCATACTTCAATATTCGTCATTTAAAGACTCTGACGCACTGTGCGCGTGTGTGCGCGCGCGCGCGCGTGTGTGTGTGGTGTGTGTGTGTGTGAGAGTGTGTGTGTACGTGTGTGTGTGGGGTGTGTGTGTGTGTGTGTGTGTGTGTGTGTGTGTGTGTGTGTGTGTGTGTGTGTGTGTGTGTGTGTGTGTGTGTTGTATGTGTGTGTGTCTGTGTGTGTCTGTGTGTGTCTGTGTGTGTTCTGTGTATCATGTGTGTGTGTGTGTCGCGCGCTCGCACGTGTGTGTGCGCGAGCGCGCGCGCGCGCGCGCGCGCGCGCGCGCGCGTGTGTGTGTATGTGTGTTGTGTGTGTGGTGTGTGTGTGTGTTTTGTGTGTGTGTGAGTGTGTGTGTGTGTGTGTGTGTGTGTGTGTGTGTGTGTGTGTGTGTGTGTGTGTGTGTGCTCATATGGCAGACAACAATAGTTGCTGTCTGAGCGTTTCACGCCGAAGAAGAAGAAAACTGATTGTATAAAAACCTCCCACATCAGTGCATAGTGTGTGTTGGTTGTGGAAGAATAATAGAGTTATCACGATCATGCATCGGATCAGAAACGCACTTCGCAGAATACTTGACGATGAGATTCAAGTGGTCTCACTCAGTGCGTATTTTGACTCAAATGATTGTGAAAAAATTCAACCCTCCGCCATCAATGTGTGTGTGTGTGTGTGTGTGTGTGTGTGTGTGTGTGTGTGTGTGTGTGTGTGTGTGTGTGTGTGTGTGTGTGTGTGTGTGTGTGTGTGTGTGTGTGTGTGTGTGTGTGTGTGTGTGTGTGTGTTGTGTGTGTGTGAGTGTCTGTCTGTCTGTCTATTTGTCTGTCTGTCTGTCTTTGTCTTTGTCTTTGTATGTATGTCTGTCTATCTGTCTCTGTATCTCTCTCTGTCTCTGTCTCTGTCTGTCTAATACCATAATCAATTTTTCAATCTTATGATTACAGTCACAAAAAATAGATATATCCATATCATAGTTTTGATGGACATATTCATTCCCTCATCAAAAAAAATCATTAGGTAAAGGGCTAAAAAAAATTGTATTCGACACACATAATGAGATGAAAATTTCAAACACTATGAATAAAACATTTCTCAATACAAATAATAAACACGACTAAACTATAGGCATAACAGTCATAGAGAGAAACAATTGTTTATCGTGATAACTTGAAGCCCATTCACAAGGGGACAGTGGGAAGAGTACTGGGCACAAAACACATACTTAACTGAGTAAAAAGATTAATTAATTACAACCCAAATAGTCATCATGGCATGGCTTCCACATCATGGTGACAACTGCAACAAATGCTAATATTGTAATCTGTGATTAGTGTCTTTTTTAGCAGGTTTTTTATGTTTAATGTCCTTATCCCGCTCTAATCATGGCACATCTCTGCAAGGGGTTCCTTTGGGTTTAGCTGTGGCTCTTTTTGTGTTACGCTGTTTTATTTCTCTTTCCAGTGACTGTTGAGCCTCTATCCTCAGTAAAGCATCCTTTATGTGTTCGATTAATTCTCTGAACCCCATGCCTGTCTTATCAGTTTCACTTTCATCATTAACGTAGTTCATACTCTCTGCATATTCTACCTCAGTCACACTGTCTGCACACTCATCAGCTCTCTCTCACTATCATCCACCCCATCCAATATATCACACACATTTTCCTCCATTTCTCAAACAACAGAGCTACCATCACACACAGAATCTTTCACTTCATCCATGTCATCACTATCACATTCCTTTTCTTTATGTCTCAGCTTCACCCTACAACTGACCACTTTCTTCACTATTGTCAAAGTTGACTGGTGAGGATCTGTTTGTCTCGATCATTTTATGTCAAGTCAATCTGCTGATTGTCATAACAGCCAGTTGAAGATGGAGAGTGAATTAACACAATTATAGGTGAACACACTGGTAGGAGCGTCACTCTCCACACGATTTGCAGCATACACTAGACTGGACGGGGGAGGTAAAAATAAACCAGAGGGAGACGTTGGGGAAATGGAACCTGTTCCTTAACTTTGTCATCACGGTTTGCCCTGTGTGCTT
>CM060330.1:15121110-15123610 GCA_030674155.1 Stramonita haemastoma
TTATTCTGGTGCCTTGTCCTTGTATTTTATGTAAGGAGCGATCTGATCAGTGCATCTTACCCTTCTGATTTTCTTTTTTAAATGAGCAGCTGTAGGACTGGCTATAGTTTGTTGTAACTTAGGCCTATATCAGAAACGTCCGGTGGACGGGATAGCTAAGAGAACAGAGCATTCGCTTTCCCACAAGCTAAGATTAAGCAGCTGATGTGGCAGCACAAAAAGAAGAAAAAACTGATCAGTCAGTTCTTGATCTATTCGGACATAAAGACATACCAGAGAATGAAAGCCTGGTCTATGATAACAGAAGAAACAGACCAAAACAAATACAAAAAAAATAACTAAAAGAAAAACAGAAAACCAGTCAGCGATCTATCTGGCCATCATGTCCATCCTGCGTCATTTCAGACACAGTATAATAATTGTATTGTATATACCAGAAGAAAGGAAGGTGGCAGGATGGTTAAGACGTTCGCCTGCCAATATGTAAACCGTGAGTTTTGGGGTTTGTACCCAGCCTCGTCCTTTCTTCCCAATTTGACGGAAAAATCGAACTGAATGTCAAAGTCATTTGGAATGGACTCTAAACTGAGGCCCGTGTGCAAACGCACGCAGAACATCTTGCGCACACGTTAAAACCCCGTCCCGCCTTTCGGAAGATCAGGCCATCGTGTGCCGGTAGGAGCGGATGACATTTTTTTTTTAAAACCAGCATGCACACAGGTGTCGTGTTTAGACACCATCCCTGAGGAAAAATCGGGGAGTTGGAGTCCCAGAGCGGCTCGGGACTGTATATGGCAACGTTCTGGTGGCTCCTCCGACGGTACTGGAACCATTTGTATCGGTCATTGCCTTTCCAATGGATCATTCCGGTGGCGTGGAAAGGAGGGGGGGGTCTGCTGCATGGGTAACAGTTTGCCCTCCATACTTACCCAAGTTTTGTGTTCTAAAGACTAGAGCGCAACTCCATAGTCTTCCGAGACTGATGGGTGCCTCCTCCTCCTCCTCCTCCTCCTCCTCCTCCTCCTCCTCCTCTACACTACTACTACTACTACTACTACTACTACTACTACTACTACTACTACTACTACTACTACTACTACTTCTACTACTACTTCTACTACTACTACTACTACTACTACTACTACTACTACTACTACTACTACTACTACTACTACTACTACTACTACTACTACTACTACTATATGATATTGTACACATGTACCAGAGAGTGGAAGCCAGGCCTGTGATGACAGAAGGAACAGACTTAAAACAGATCCCCCCCCCCCCCCATAAAAACAGACAGCGATCTATCCATCACTACTATAATTATATTATAACTATAATAATATTGTATACATGTACCCGAGAGTGGAAACTAGGCCTGTGAATGGTAGAAGGAGCAGACTCAAACAGACCCCCCACCCCCTGAAAACAGTATAAGCTGTCTATCCATCATATCTCTGCCTCCATTCAGACATAAGTTAATATAATAATATTGTATACATGTACCAGAGAGTGGAAGCCAGGTCTGTGATGGCAGGAGGAACAGTCCAAATCAGACAACTCCCCCCCCCCCCCATCCCCAAACAGCGGCCTATCTGTCCATCATATCCCCGCCTCCATTCAAACATATCATAAATATTATTATAATTATATAATATTGTATATATGTACCAGAGAGTGGAAAACAGGCCTGTGATGGCAGAAGGAACAGACTTTAACAGACCACCCCCAAAGAAAACACTCAGCGGTCTATCCATCGTTATTATTATTATTATTATTATTATTATTATTATTATTATTATTATTATTATTATTATTATTATTATTATTATTATTATTATTATTATTATTATCATTATCATCATCATCATCATCATCATCATCATCATCATCATCATCATCATCATCATCATCATTATTATATTGTATGGTATTGTGTGTATGTACCAGGGAGTGGAAGCCCGGCCTGTGGTGACAGAAGGAGCAGTTCAAAACAGACAGATGTCTATCCATCATTACTATGATTATGCTACATTATATTGTATTGTGTATACCGGATTATATTATATTATATTGTATATACCAGGGAGTGGAATCCCGGCCTGGTGTGGCAGAAGGCACAGTCCAGCAGCTGGGGTCGGGTCTGACGCCGGTACTGGATGGTCTCTGTCAGCATGCGGGCCGCCTCCTCCACCTTCCACTCCCGCGATTTCAGGTAACGGACCAGGCTATCCGCACAGGAGTAGTAGTAGTAGTAGTAGTAGTAGTAGTAGTAGTAGTAGTAGTAGTAGTAGTAGTAGTAGTAGTAGTAGTAGTAGTAGTAGTAGTAGTAGTAGTAGTAGTAGTTTGATTTAAACACACTTTTTTTTGTAATCGTCCTCTGAATTTAAACTGTGGGGTGATTTTTTAATGGTGTGTGTGTGGAGTGGTGGTGGTGATGGGGGTGAGAAAAAATTCAATAAAATAATACTCAAAACAACACACACACACACACACA
>CM060330.1:15128610-15131110 GCA_030674155.1 Stramonita haemastoma
ACAATGTCAGAAGAACATTATCCGTGAAATTATTCTTATATCATGATGTAGCACAGTGGAACATGAACATTATCCTTGAAATTATCCATAAGTCATATTTTTTAGGGCAATACCGCGCATATATATATATATATATATATATATATATATATATATATATATATATATATATATATATATATATATATATATAATAAATACACACACACACACACACACACACACACACACACACACACACACACACACACACACACACACACACACACACACACATTTATATATATACTTGTTTTTCTCCATTATATTTTCTCAATTATATATAGATATATAGATATATAGATGTAGATATAGATAGATAGATAGATAGATAGATAGATAGATAGATAGATAGATAGATAGATAGATAGATAGATAGATAGATAGATAGATAGATAGATAGATAGATAGATAGATAGATAGATAGACAGATAGATGGATAGATAGATAGATGTGTGTGTGTGTGTGTGTGTGTGTGTGTGTGTGTGTGTGTGTGTGTGTGTGTGTGTGTGTGTGTGTGTGTGTGTGTCTGTCTGTCTGTCTGTCTGTCTGTCTGATATCGTCTCAGTATTATGTTTAAGTGAAGAGATCATAGGTTTCACAATGACGTTTGATTAAAATTGACGTCATTCCATCATTCAGTTACTATATACAACCCCTGAGAAAGGCTAAAGCCGAAATACTGGGGAACACCTATATATGTTGGTTGTTTCAAGTTCGCTATATTTCGGTATGAGGCAAAAAGAATAATGTATCAAAATTAGGTACTCACACATCTCTGATTTAGCCCAAATTTAATTTGATATCGTTTTCGTAACACTTTTCTGAGAAATTCGTCATTGCAACAGTTTATGACGGAGATGAATCATGCATGTGCGTGCGTTCGCTCAAAGAGGAACTGCATCATGCTTAGATGCTGTCTTTCTTATATAAAAAAAAAAACCAACCAAATCAATCAAACACAAAAAACCCTCACACACACACACACACACACACACACACCACACAACACACACACACAACACACACACACACACCACACACACAACACACACTACAAACACACACACACACACACACACACACAACACACACACACACACACACACCACACACACACACACACACACACCACCACCACCACCACACCACCACCACCATCATCATCACCACCACTACCAACAACAACAACAATAACAATACCAACAACTCCAACAACAGCACCAACAACAACACCAATAACAAACAAACAACGTACACACAACAGTAACAATAACAACACTAAGAACAACACCACCAATAAACAAACAAAATTAACAACAACAACAATAACACCATCACCAGCAACTAACAAACAACAACAATAAACAACACGCCATGAACATACGACTGCAAATGGGTAACGTTTATTGTTATTGGTACTGCTTCTCATGCATGTATTTCTTTCTTTCTTTCTTTCTTTCTTTCTTTCTTCTTCTATCTATCTATCTATCTATCTATCTATCTATCTATCTATCTATCTATCTATCTATCTATCTATCTATCTATCTATCTATCTATCTATCTATCTATCTATCTATCTGTCCCTTAGTCTGGCGACCGTGGGGGCATCCCTGAAGACTTGACAACCAGTTCCCTCCATTCCTCTCTCTGTTCTGCCTTTCTCAAAGTTTTGTTGAGTTCTAGACCTGTCCATTTGCTGATGTTGTCCTCCCATCTCTTTCTTGGTCTTCCTCTATTTCTTCCTCCATGGACAGTGCCTTACAGTATTGGTTTTGTAAGTCCTTTCGATCTTGTGACTTGCCCGTACCATTTAAGTTTACGCTTCTTTACGATTGATAGAAGGTTTTCGTAGGGGCCAATGGTTTGCTGGATTCTGTTATGCACTTTTTTGTGGCTTATGTGGTCTCTGTAGGAGATGCCAAGGAGTCTCCAGAAGCATCTCATCTCTACCGCATGTACTAATCTCTACAAATCAGCAGTCAGGGTCCACAAGTCACAGGCATACAGGAATATGGATATGACAAGGGAACGCATTAGTCTCATCTTGGAGTTGAGTGAAATATTTTTATCTTTCCAGATGGTGTTCAGTTTTGACAGTGCTGTTATTGTCTGTGCAATCCCCCATACTACCTCTGGCTTGGACCCCTTGTCTGATACAACAGCTCCCAAGTACTTGAAGCTTTGAACCGTTTACAGCTTCTGGTTGTTGACATTCGACAGGGTGTGGCATGCCGCTTTGTGGGCAACCATGAATTTGTACAGCATCAATGTATGTATTTGTAAGAACAAAATATTTTTTAAGTTATAAAATACCCAACAACAGTACCAAAACAGTACTGGTTTTCTACAACTACAGAGGCAACAGATACTCACCATAAATCAGTTCTAGGGTTGAGAATGTATTCATTGATAAATGTGTTTGCGTGTGTGTGTGTGTGTGTGTGTTGGGGGGGTGACC
>CM060330.1:15145829-15150829 GCA_030674155.1 Stramonita haemastoma
ACAAAATATCCACAGAAGTAACAACAAAAGCAGAAGCAACAGCAGCAGTAGAACTAACAACAGTAAAGTACATAAATATCTGACTGCCTGCCTGCCTGTCTGTCTGTCTGCCTGTCTGTCTGTCTGTCTGTCTGTCTGTACTTTGTGTATCTATCTTTGTCTCTGTCTCCCTCTGTTTTTCTATATCTCTGTCCCTCTGCCATGCCTCTGTTTCTATTACTTTGTTACTCTGTCTCTCAGTGTCTCTCTGTTCAGTGTTCAGTGTTCAGTGTCCCCCTGTCTCTGTCTCCCTCTCTAGTCCTGTCATTACCTCTCTCTTCCTCTCTCCTTGTCTGTACAGGTTCCCTTTCTCTTTCTATGTGTGTGTGTGTGTGTGTGTGTGTGTGTGTGTGTGTGTGTGTGTGTGTGTGTGTGTGTGTGTGTGTGTGTGTGTGTGTGTGTGTGTGTGTGAGTGAGTGTGTGCGTGTGTGTGTGTGTGTGTCTGTGTTGTGTGTGTGTGTGTGTGTGTGTGTGTGTGTGTGTGTGTGTGTGTGTGTGTGTGTGTGTATGTGTGTGTGTCTGTGTCTGTGTCTGTCTGTATGTCTGTGTGTGTGTGTGTGTGTGTGTGTGTGTGTGTGTGTGTGTGTGTGTGTGTGTGTGTGTGTGTGTGCTCTCTCTCTCTCTCTCTCTCTCTCTCTCTCTCTCTCTCTCCTCTCTCTCCTCTCTCTCTCTCTCTCTCTCTCTCTCTCTCTCTCTCTTCTCTTCTCTTCTCTTCTCTTCTCTTCTCTTCTCTTCTCTTTCTCTCTTCTCTTCTCTTCTCTTCTCTTCTCTTCTCTTCTCTTCTCTCTCTCTCTCTCTTCTCGTCTCCTCTCGTCTCCTCTCGTCTCCTCTCGTCTCTTCTCGTCTCTTCTCTTCTCTTCTCGTTCTCTTCTCTTCTCTTCTCTTCTCTTCTCTTCTCTTCTCTTCTCTTCTCTTCTCTTCTCTTCTCTTCTCTTCTCTTTCTCTTCTCTTCTCTTCTCTTCTCTTTCTTTTCTCTTCTCTCTGTTCCTCTCACCCAAAACAATACAGTAATCGCTGTTGAAGGGACCATACTCCAGAGACATTCAGACGTCCTGACAAATGTCACCTAGGAGTCAGCACTGTCTGACCGGTCACTCTTTCCTCATGCCTTCTTTTCTTTGGCTCTGACCTCAGCATACTCTCTTTATGTTTTTTTATATATTTTCTTTCTATCAGCTACGTGACGAGTTGAGGCCCCTAGAGCAGGAATCATTTTAGTGCATGATAAATAACCGATGGTAACGTGAGGTTATTTTTTTTCCAAGCAAAAGTGTAGAGTTGAATGTACTCTGATAGGTCAGCAGGGAAGGTTAAACCATGACAAACTAAACAAGATGTCTTAAGGCGTCAGAAAACACTTTGTTTTTACAAAGTGAGTTTTCGGGAGAAAAATTACTTATACACGTTCATTTCAATGAACAGAGATTTTACAGATTGAGTTTCGGAAAACGTGTAAAATTTTCCGAATTCAGGTTCAAGCCACTGCTGAGATGGTTATCCAAGACAAAGAGTTTTTTTCCTGGCGTTAATATTAGTACCAACTTCACTTCCCTGGAGTGTCCTCTTGGAAGAGACTATAAACTGAGGTCTCTATTGTGAAAACACACAAAAACAATATAAAAAAACCTGCAAAAAATCATCCTGCCTTTCAGAGGAGCAGCCAATTCGTGCCAGTAAATAGGCATGGCAACATTTTGTTTTATTTAAATGCATGCATACTGGGTGTCATTTCTAGAATCATCCCCCCAAAAGCATGTGGCTTCTGCAATCTTATGAGCAAACATAGTCGCATACACAGTATCTCACCAATGGTGAGTCTCAGTTCTCTAAGAATAAGAAGAAAAAAATAGACAGAGGCAGACAAAGAAGAATGGGTGTCATTACAGTATGGCAACTTGCTCTCCCATAGGAAATCAGCCTGAGGTGAACACAGTGCTCTGTAATTGTAGTTGGCATACACTGCAACACACTACCATTAATCACCTTAGTACCATGCAAGCCAAGGCCTCAGAAAAGATCGTATTATATAAAACATGTTAACACATTCTAGCTTGCTTTCAAAACGCTTTTAAAAAAATGAATGCACAGATTAGAGTTTCTGCCATTAATCCTTTAATCTGAATAATGATGAATGCCAGACATTATCTTGTGATTTTAGGAATTACACTAGCTGAGAATATTCCATTTCTGTATTTTTTTTTTTTATAGTTTGCTAAAGCCTTTTTCAGTAATATGTTCCCGATATTAGCGAAGCAGGGTCATATATCATCGTGAAATAAACGGCAATTTCTCGGTTGGGCTAGCGTGTGATGGAGTTCGGGCCAAAATACTTGCCGAAAACCACATAAATCTTCTGTCAGATGATATTGCTTTCGCTCTCGAGAGCACGTGTTTGATTAGCGAACATTCAACCCTTGGTTGTTTTTTTCTTTTTTATGCTCGCACAAGTGCACATACATACATACATGCACTCATTGCGCACACAAAATGCATGCATAAACACGAGCACGCACGTACACACATATCATACACACGCACTCGCGCTCGCACGTGATCTTGCGCAAACATGCAGACTTGCAGGTACGAACACCAACAAGAGCGCACACACATACACAAACATGAACACACACACACACGCGCGCGCGCGCGCGCGCGCACGCACGCACGCACGCACACACACACATACACACACACACACACACATACATACATACATACATACATACATACATACATACATACATACATACATACATACATACATACATACATACATACATACATACATACATACATATATACATATATAATATATATAATATATATATATATATATATATATATATATATATATATATCTACATCTATATATATATATATATATATATATATATATATATATATATATATATATATATATATATATATATATATATATATAAAAATTATATATGTATGCATGTATGTATGTATGTATGTATGTATGTATGTATGTATGTATGTATGTATGTATGTGTGTATGTATGTATGTATGTATGTATGTATGTATGTATGTATGTATGTATGTATTTATGTGTGTATGGAGAAGAGAGAGAGAGAAGAGAGAGAGAGAGAGAGAGAGAGAGAGAGAGAGAGAGAGAGAGAGAGAGAGAGAAGAGAGAGAGAGAGAGAGAGAAGAGAGAGAGAGAGAGAGAGAAGAGAGAGAGAGAGAAACAAACAAACAAACAAACAAGCAAACAAACAAACAAACAAACAAACAAACAAAACAAACAAACAACAAACAAACAGACAGACAAACTAATGAAGAAGGAAAGAAGAAAGAAGAAAGAAAGAAGAAAGAAAGAAGAAAGAAAGAAAGAAAGAAAGAAGAAAAAAGAAAGAAGGAACGATTATTAAAGATGGAAAGAAAAACCGTAAGGGAGAGAGAGAGAGAGAGAGAGAGAGAGAGAGAGAGAGAGAGAGAGAGAGAGAGAGAGAGAGAGAGAGAGAAGAGAGAGAGAGAGAGAGAGAGAGAGAGAGAGAGAGATTTGCAAAAAATAGAAACAAATAAAGAACTTAGTTTGAGAAGTACATATTTAGCAATTTTTCGGTTTCTATTTCTGTCTCCTTTGAGAACAAGTATTGAACGCGCTGTCACATCGAAAGGCAAACTTCTCTTCTTCTTCTTCTTCTTCTTCTTCTTCTTCTTCTTCTTCTTCTTCTTCTTTCTTCTTCTTCTTCTTCTCTCTTCTTCTTCTTCTTTTATCATCATTCCCATGTTCTTCCATTTACTCTCTGTCTGTCTGTCGCTGTCTGTCTGTCTGTCTGTCTGTCTTCTCTCTCTTCTCTCTCTCTTCCTCTCTTCTCTCTCTCTCTCTCTCTCTCTCTCTCTCTCTCTCTCTCTCTCTCTCTCTCTCTACTCCTCTCTCTCTCTCTCTCTGTGGCAACCTGATCAAAGTGATTTACCAATTAATTAACTACATCTTTCTTGTTTCCAGCTAGGCCATCGATATTTTCAGCAAAAAGTAAGTTTATAAATTGTCACGCCTGTATGATGACAGCTGCTTCGCTGTTTTCAAGGAATCAGCCTTCAATCTTTCTTAAAAGATGTTGAAAATGGTTGGTAAAAGCACACATCCTTTGCCTACTCTAAGTGTGGCCCGAAACTATTCTCCTATGTTGTTGTTGCAGTAGACTGCGCTGGTTGCCTTGTCATAGAGGCAGTGTGTGGTTCTGATCAGGTTTGAATTGATGTTATAAAGCCTCATGGTAGTGTACAAAGCTATATACACAACTCAGTCGAATGCCCTCTTCAAGTCCACAAAGACGTGGGCAAGACCTTGCTGGTGTTTGCACGTATTTCTTCACAGAGTGTTGTAAGGTTGAAAACTTGCTTTGTCATGCTTCTTCATGCTCTGACACCTGCCTGTTCTTCTTTAATGATCTCTTCAGTTTGATGCTTTAGTCTGTTCAGGAGGATTCTTAGCATTGTTTTTCTTGGATGACTGATCAGGCTGATGGTACGGTAGTTGTGACAGAGTTGTAAGTTGCCTTTCTTTGGGAGAGTGATAATCAGGGATTGTGTTCAAGGTGTTGGCCACTCCCCTGTCAACCAGATCTTATTGCAGACGATAAGTTACACACCTATCATGGCCTCTCCTTTTGCTTGGACCATCCCTGATTTAAAGTTATCTACCCCTTCTGACTTTCATTTTCTTCCAGGAATTTAACTGTGAGCCACAACAGGTGCTGCCTTGCTGTTATTGATTTTCTGTGGGAAAAGACTGAAGACACGGTGGAAGAAATGGTTTAAATGCTCTGTGCTTAAGTGAAGGAAACGGGACTTTAGCCTGTCAAGCAGGGATTACACAGCCATTCTGGCGTTCTTTGCCTCTGAGAAATAAGCAGTTGTGGCCGTGGAATTGCATGGGCAGACAGAATTACCGGTTGTCTACTTTGAAAGGCTCCTCTTCATTTTGTAC
>CM060330.1:15170829-15180829 GCA_030674155.1 Stramonita haemastoma
ACAACACGGTCAGAAAGAAGGCGTACCCGTAAGAGTAGCTCCGCTCGTGTGTGTCATTGGCTACGTAGTTGATGATGCCGATTAGGATGAAGAAGCCTGAGAAAAAATAAAATAAAACAAAAAAACTAGCCCGACATGCTCGTTTTCTTAATGATGATGATGATGATGATGATGAAGAAGAAGTGATGATGATGACGTTCACAAAGAGAAGTCATGACAACGACTTTAATGATGATGATGATGATGATGATGATGATGATGATGATGATGATGATGATGATGATGATGATAGTGAGGTAAAAAAAGAGCCATATAAACACGTGCCCGCGCGCTCACACACACACACACACACACACACACACACACACACACACACACACACACACACACACACACACACACACACACACACACACACACACACGGTGGAAGGGGAGCGAGGCATCAGAGACCTCAGTTTCTCAAGGGGCCAGTATACACGGTGGGTCGATGGTTTAAGTGGTAACGCGCCTTGCCTAGAAAGCAAAATGTCCGGGTCGGAGTGTCCGGTGGTTTGTACCCTGTTTGGGCCCCAAACATTTTCCCCATCCATTAGACCCTGAGTGGTGGTCTGGGCGCTAGTCTTTCGGATGAGACGATAAACCGAGGTCCCGTGTGTTATAAATCACTATTTAGCGCACGTAAAAGAACGCACGGCAACAAGGGAGTTGACCCTGGCAAACTTCTGTAGAAAAAAGCCACGCTGATAGGGAAACAAGTACAGTTGCATACAGGAAAAAGAAAAAAAATGGGTAGACGCTGCAGTTGTGGCGACACGCTCTCCCCGGGAAGAGCAGCTCGAATTTCACGTAGAGAAATCTGCTGTGACATAAAGTGGTACAAAGTACAAAATACACACACTTACCACCGTACACCCCGAATCCTTCAACCAGCTTTAAACGTGAAGCAGCAATGGAAGATGTTCCACAGTTGAAGAGAAGGACGAAGAAAGAAGAGACGAACAGCGCCACCACGCCCATAGAAATGATCACATGACTCCACATCTCAAACCCTATTAACAGTACACAACACCGCAACATACAAATAAGTGATAGAAACATTTTCAAAAGAAACAATGTGAAGAGAACAGCATCAGAGAATGGACTAGTCTTGAAGTGGAACGATTTGCTGTCTGTTTTATGTATTCTTTTATTTATTTATTTATTTATTTATTATTTATTTATTTATTTATTTATTTATTATTATGGTTTTTTATTATCTATCTATTTCTTTATTCATTGATTGATTTCTTTATTAATTGATTGATTGATGATTGATTGATTTTATTCTTTTACATCGAGGATAATGGAATAAGCACTCATGTGCTTTTTTACATCCAGTCCCCGTGTGTATGTATTTTTTTTGTTGTAAATCTTAACATCTGTTCCCACCGGCACACAATGGCCTACTCTTACGAAAAGCGGAACACGATTAATTAAACGTGTGCTACAGAAAGCCGTGCACCACAAGGAGTGGAGGAAGCTGGTTGCAAAACATTCAGTGGTGTGCCTCTACGATGTACATGACTATGGGATAGATGGAGGTGTGAAGGTGAGCCACAGCTATCAGTTTCTCCCACTTTCAGCTCCTCTCAGCTGCAATCCATCCCATTCCAGCTGATGCTAATTATAGCAGGAACTGACCACACTTGGACATGCTGAAAGGAAGGCACTAATTTTAGCACTGGACCCTGGACCCTTGACTGAGTTATGCTGGATTTAGGCACTGTGGAGCATTATTATCAACATTTTGGGAGTGGGGTGGTCAAGTGGTTAGAGCGCTGTCTTCGTGATCTGACGGTCCGGGTTCGAGCCACCACCGGAGGCACCCGTTCAAAGTGATTTTTTTTCCCCTGGAGTTAAATGAGTAATGACTCCACTGCCCCGAAAGTCCTTCGTATATAAGACTTTTAACTCAGTTTCCGTGTGCGAGCGTACGCAGAACATCTTGCGCCAGCACGCGTTAAAACCCATTACGCCTTTTTGAAGAGTAGGCCATCAAGTACAGCTCAGTGGTCAGAGCGCTCGCTTTCCGTAAGTGAAGTTAAGCAGCGTCGAGCGTGGTTACCAGTTGGATGGGTGACCGTTTGCGTGCCTTGACTTCAGTACAGTCCCCCCACTTCACCCAGCTGTAAATGAGTACCTGCCCTATATAGGGTCATGGAAGGTAAAGCAGCGAGGGAGAGGGGATGGGCGCGCCCTCAATATGCTGGCCCCTAGAGAAGCTGTGGTCTCTGATGCCTCGCTCCCCTACGACCGCCTAGGTTATGGGACACCTTTACCTTTTTTTAGGCCATCAAATGCAGGTAGAGACAGGTGACTATTTTTTATTTAGATGTATGCCCACCGGTGTCCATTTTGAACATCATCCCGGAAGGCATAGTGCGGCTACCTTAATGGTAGGCAAAAACGGTCGCATATGCAAAATCTGACCATTGGTGAACTTTTTCTTTTATTCATTAATTCTTTTATATCGAGGATAATGGAATAAGTACTCGTGTGCTTTTTCACATCCAGTCCCCGTGTGTATGCAGGTTTGTAAATCTTGTCATTTGTTCCCACTGGCACACAATGGCTAACTCTTACGAGAATTTCAGAGTTCTAGCCATGGAACGAAAAAGAAATCAGAATAATCACATCAACATTACCATCATTAAGCCATTGAAGTTTTTCAAAACTCTGAGAAGAGTGCGATCGAAATTAACCTAATTATAGTATTTCATATTGGCAAACATTAAAAAAGCGTCCATTTTTTCATAGAAATGTAGGTCAGCTGGTGCTTGCACGAACATACCCAGCATGCGTTCTGTTACGTAATGAGAGCTGGGTTCCACTTGGTTTTAACGTTTGAACAATACACTAGCTGGAAAAGTCAGTACCTCAGTGTCTCTTTCGGAGTTAAGAGATAAGTCAATTAATCTAAGACACATTCTTGACAAAATAAAACATGTGTAGAAGAAGGAAGACATTGAGAAAGCTTCCAGACTATAAACCTAGCCCCATGTGCGAACACACGGAGACAATCTTGCGCACACGTTAAACCCTGTTCCGCTTTTTTAAGAGTAGGCCATCGTGTGCCGGTGGGAACAGATGACAAGATTTACAAAACTGCATACACTCGGGGACTTGATGTAAAACAGCACATGAGTGCTTATTCCATTATCCTCGATATAAAAAAAGAATAAAAGAAGAAAGACAGAAAGAAAGAAAGAAAGAAAGAAAGAGAAAGAAAGAAAGAGAAAAAAGAAAGAAAGAAAGAAAGAAAGAAAAGAAAGAGAAAGAAAGAAAAAGAAAGAAAGAACGAAAGAAAAAAAGAAGGAAACAAAGAAATAAATTATGAATTTGGAATAAAGTAAATAGCAGCAGCAGCAGCAGCAGCAGCAGCAGCAGCAGAGTAGTAGGCACTCATCAGTCTCGGAAGACTATGGAGTTGCGCTCTAGTCTTTAGAGCGCAAAGCCTGGGTAAGTAAGTATGGAGGGCAAGCTGTTACCCATGCAGCAGACCCCCTCCTCTCCACGGCACTGGAATGATCCATTGGAAGGGCATTGACCGATACGAATGGTTCCAGTACCGTCGCAGGAGCCACCAGAACGTTGCCATATACCTACAGCCCCGAGCCGCTCTGGGACTCCAACTCTACGATTTTTCCTCAGGGATGGTGTCTAAACACGACACCTGTGTGCATGCTGGTTGTTATAATTTTGTCATCCGCTCCTACCGGCACACGATGGCCTACTCTTCCGAAAGGTGGAACGGGATTTTAACGTGTGCGCAAGATGTTCTGCGTGCATTCGCACACGAGGCCTCGGTTTCGAGTCTCATCCGAATAACTTTAATAAATAACAGAAGTAAATAACAGAATCAATAAATAGAAAAATGAATGGATAAATACACAACTGATCAAAGAAACAAACACATCAACTGAGTTATAAACTCACCTTGAACTTCCATTAGGTCAACTCCACGACAATCCGAAGTAGTCTGATAATGAGAGCACTCCAGGAACAAGCCTTCACTGGTGATGTTCTTGAACACAGGCACCTTGAAGTGCATCCACCCTGGGCACAATACCCCTACCAAAGACACGGCAGTGGCAAGAAGAATAACTGCTGAGCCACCCACATACCCTGTGTCTCGTCCTTCGAACATTCTCCTCAGATAACTGTATGCTAGCTTCGGTGTTTGGGTATTTTTGTTTGGTTTGGGGGCTCTGTGTGTGTGTGTGTGTGTGTGTGTGTGTGTGTGCTTTGGTAAAAGTGAACACACTCCAGTTATTGAATTCCTAGTTCAGCTGAGGATGAAACAACGCTCACTTCTCATCTTCACTATAGCGAGCTCAAGTGTATATATAGAGTGCAATATATTATTTTACTACTCTGCGATTCATTGTACAACGCTAGACTACACTACTCTGCACTATTCTCACTATTCTGCACTACACTACACTATATACACTACACTACACTACAATACTGTACATTACAACACACTACACGCATAACACCATACCATATCCAACCACATACACTACATTAAACCACACTACACTACATACACTACACTACACTACACAATACACTACACAACACTACACACACTACACTACACTACACTACACTACACTACACTACACTACACTACACTACACTACAACTACACTAAGCTACACTAAGCTACACTAAGCTACACTACACTACACTACCCTACTAGACTACACTACCTACACTACACTACACTACACTACACTACACTACACTACACTACACTACACTACACTACACTACACTACACTACACTACCACACCAACCACACCAACCGCACCACACCGCACCGCGCCGCACTACACTACACTACATTACATTGCACAACACAAAAACCACAACTACACTACACTACACTACACTACACTACACTACACTACACTACACTACACTACACTACACTACGTTATGCTTCAATATTACAGTTTTGTTCTCCACTACACTACACTACACTACACTACACTACACTACACTACACTACACTACACTACACTACACTACACTACAACACAAAACTACACTACACCACACAAAATCACACCACCTACACTACACACCACACCACACCACACCACACAAAACCACACCACACTACACCACACTACACCACACTACGCTATACTCCACTGCACACCACACAAAACCACACCACACTACACCACACTACGCTATACTACACTGCACAACACTACACTACACTACAGTACAGTACACTATACTACACTACAATACACTATACTACGCTACACCACACCACACCACACCACATCACACCACCACACCACACGCTACACCACACCACACCACACAAAACTACACACTATTACGCTGTGCTTCAGTCTTAACAGTTTTGTTCTTCGTTTCTGTCAAGCCATAAATCCTGCCATTTTATCGATGCATCAAACATCGTCTGAAGATAGATTATGGCTGCCTATAGGGGGACGGGATATCCTGGTGGTCAGAGTGCTGGCTCGTGATCTGCTGACCCGGGTTCGAATCTCGTTCAAGAGGATTTTTTCTACTGGAGTTAACACCAGTGCCGACTCCACTCCCCGCAAAAGTCCTTTGGATGAGACTACAAACCGAGGCCCTGTGTGCAAACGCACACAGAACATCTTGCGCACACGGTAAATCCTGTTCCACTTTTCGTAAAAGCAGCCCATTTGTGCCGGTGGGAATGGATGATTGTTTACAAAACCGCATACACACGGAGACTGGATATAAAAGAGCACATGTGTGCTTGTTTCATTATCCTCGGAATAAAAGAAATTTTTTTTTAAAAAACCTTGAAAAGTCATACACTTTAACTTCTCATCCACTACGCCCAGTGATTCCCTGAGTCGAAGTTAAAGTCAAAATTTTATTTCCAGATGGTACATTGAGTAAGCAATAAATTTAGTATTTTTTTCACCATGCCATCTATCTAGAGAGAAAAAAAAACACGCACAAAAGCAGACAAACAAACACAAATAAAACAGCAAAGCAAGATACAACAACACAACTACAACAACAAAAAACAAAAACACCCAAAAAAATATTTAACTCCAAGTGGGATGAGCAATTCAGAATGCATATTCTGGGTGACTTCCAGGATACTCAGCAACAGTAACAACAACAAACAACACCGAGGGCGATGTCAACAACAACAACAACAACAACAACAACAACAACAACAACAACCAGACCTAAAATTCATTACTAATTACATTGTTTGCAAAGCAAATAGTCGACCAATAAATGACTGGACCAGATTTTTTTTCTCCTCCCGTGTTACCTTTGGCTACACTACTCTACTGCTTTAGCTTGCAGGGTTATGTAGTATCTTCTATAAAAACAATATATAATAATATATATAATTATATATATATATATATATATATATATATATATATATATATATATATAATATATATATATATATATATATATATATATATATATACTATCGACAGAAAAAAAATGTCTACTGATTTTCACAGACTTTTTAAAGTATGAAACTATGCACTGATGTGCACTTGTTTTTGGGATTGTGGACATAGAGCAATACCAGGTAGTCAGCCCTAAGAAAGTTGGAAAGGATCATCAAAAATATAATAAGAATTGCTTGAGCTTTACCTACACAGTTGAAACCGCGCATGCATATTGTGGTTAGAAAAGCTAGCAGGCGACAAGGGATCCAAGGGTACACTATATTGTTTGAGAAAAAAAATATATATATTGCATATTGAAAGCCACAATTTATTTTTTTTATAAATATGCTATTAAGCTCACATGAGCTTTGAGTCAGAGGCTTTTGTTTCACAAGAAGTGGTATTCATTTCTGTGGACGCATTAGCACGTACGGTATAAATGCAAGAGTAATAATTATAGGCAAACCAAAGGAAAAGTGACAAAATTTACAGCAGGAGTGTAGCCTTTAAGGAAACAAAAAAAAAAGCATGACGCAAGGAATTAAAAAAAAACGTCATATTCTTTCGTAGTAACGTAGCCTACTTTGAATCAAGTACTCTTGCTTCTAGAAGAAAGTGTGCTGTGGTTGCAGAGTCTAGCATAGAGTAGGGGGAGTGAAAGGTGCAAGATGGATACACCGTGAGTTGAATATACCTCGAAAAATTATATCATATCACTCCTTTTGTTGCTTTTTATCCTGGTTACAGTGCAATATTTATTATTTCATTGTCAGTATGGTCTACATTTCTCGTTTGTTCAGCAGCTATTGCGTTTATATACTAAGGTCTATATGTATGTTTTGCACTGCATTATTTACGGGCAGAAACGTTTTAGTTACTTCTGAAACAAATGTGTTTAACATCATTGCTTGTTTATAAACACTTGCTAATAGGCATTTCGCACTAATTTATTCACTCAGATCTCAAATAAAGCAGATCTACTTTAGTACTTAACAATCTCATGGTCGAGTACAAGGTTTCTGTCTTTTTGTGGCCATCATTGCTTTATTTTTTTAATTTCAAAATTTGTGTAGAGGACAGTGTCTTAACAATGGATAGTTTATTACCCGTTATTTTTGAGTAGTTACTATTATGTTCTGGTAAGACGTTTTCTGTAGATTCAGGAAGGAAGATGGCAGGATGTTTGCCCGCCAACAAGTAAACCGTGGGGTTCTTGGTTCGTTCCCCAGTCTCGCCCTTTTTTCTGTATTTTTTCTTTATTCTTTTATATCGAGGATAATGGAATAGGCACTCATTTTCTTTTTTCATCTAGTCCCAGTGTGTATGAAGTTTTGTAAATATTGTCTTTTCCTACCGGTACACAATGGGCTACTCTTACGAAGAGGAACAGGATTTCACGTATGCGCAAATGTTCTGCGTACTTCGTTCGCACACGAGGCCTCGGTCAGAGTCTCATTCGAAAGTTTTTGGGGAGAGTGGAGTCAGCACTGATGTTAACTCCAGGAGAAAAATCCCCTCGAACGGGAATCGAACTCGGGTCGTCAAATTTGCGAGCGTAATGTTCTGACCACCAGGCTATCCCGTTCCCTTCTCCTTTGTCAAAAGAATCGACCTGAATGTCAAAACCTTCGGATGAGACATAAACCGTGGTGAACATACGCAGAACATCTTGCACACACTTTAAAAACCCTTTCCCCCTTTCGGAAGAGTAGGCCATTGTGTGCTGGTAGGAACCAATGACAAGAAATGCGGCTACCTAAACTGATGTGGCGGGATGGGGGGGGGGGGGGCGATCCCATACGCAAAAATATCACCATTGGTGAACCTCGTAGTTCTAGCGAGAGAGAAAGGGAGATATATATAAGAGAATAGATTTGTATATATTTTAAAAAAAAAAATATAATATATACTATAATATATATATATATATATAAGCAGGTATGAAACATAGAGACACAGAGAGAGAGACAGACAGAGAAAGAGACAGACAGACAGAACAGACAGACAGACAACACGGGTGTAAGTGAGATGGATGTCTGCTTTTTTTCTTCCTTTTTTTTTCAATAATGATAAAATCGGCATGATAAAGTCCAAAATTCTGTTCAAGGCGAAGTGGTTTCAAATCTACGGATGGAAAACTGAGAGAGGACACCAAAGACGGCAGCAGCGTGACATCCTGCATGAAAAAAGCCTCCTCCAAAACCTGGCCCAAAAGAACCCTTCGGAAAATCCTCCAACATCTCCTCATCATCCTTCAAGTCACAGCTCTCTTACTAGGCATCGGCGTGGGCATCCTCCTCCGTCTTCGCCCAGAGCCTTACTCTGCCAGGGAGCTGATGTACCTGAACTTCCCTGGAGAAATCATGGTGAACATGTTGAACCTCCTCGTCCTGCCTCTGATCATGTCCAGCATCATTTCTGGGCTGTCTCTGGCGGATACCTGGGCGGTGGGGAAGATGGGCATCAAGGCTTTAGCCTACTTCTTATTCACCTACGTGGTGGCTGCGATGCTGGGTATCTTGTTTGCCACGTCTATCTTTCACCGCAGTAAAGTGAAGAGTACCCGCGCGAAGACTGGCGTGTTGCAGTTGACTGTGTGGGATTCCACGCTGGATCTGTTGAGGTGAGTGAGTCATTGAGGGAGAGAGAGCACATCATGATGATTGTGGATGGTTGGTTGTCAACGCAAGATTGTGGTGTATGAGGGGGGGGGGGGGGGGGGGAGGGGGGTCGTGTGTGTGGTGTGGGGGGGGGGGGGGGGGGGTCGTGTGTGTGTGGTGTGTGTGTGTGTGTGTGTGTGTGTGGTGTGTTTGTGTGTGTGTGTTGTGGTGTGTGTGTGTGTGTGTGTGTGTGTGTGTGTGTGTGTGTGTGTTGTGTGTGTGTGTGTTTGTGTGTCTCTGTGTGTATGTGTGTGTGTGTGTTGTGTGTGGTGTGTGTGTGTGTGTGTGTGTGTGTGTGTGTGTGTGTGTGTGTGTGTTGGCTAAAGGATTTACGAGGGAGGGAGGGAGGGGGGACACATTGTATCCTATTGCAGCCAACTTTGCTAATTTGCAGGCTTGGGTAGAAATATACTGGGTTTCAAAGAAACCTTTGATCGTGTGGTACTTGAGTGTGTATAATGATGCTTGCAGGGAAAGGCACAGCGGGCAGAAGTTATGGGAATAGAACATCTTGCGCACACGTTAAATCCTGTTCCGCTTTTCGTAAGAGTGGGCCATCGTGCACCGGTGGGGACAGATGCCAAGATTTACAAAACTGCATACACATGGGGACTGGATGTAAAAAAAAAAAAAAAAAGCACATAAGTGCTTATTCCATTATCCTTGATATAAAACAATAAAATAACAAATAAAATAAAATACTAGGTTAAGTTCTATGCTATTGTTGCATCATGTATTGTGTTGTACACAACATACGGTATCGGCAGATTCTTCCTTCGTCTGTTTATTTTTATTTATTTTATATAGTTATTCTTTTATATCGAGGATAATGGAATAAGCACTCTTGTG
>CM060330.1:15185829-15225829 GCA_030674155.1 Stramonita haemastoma
TGATTCTCTCACTTTTTTCGTGTTTTGTTTTTTTGGCGCTTTCTCTTTTACATTGTATTTTATTTTATACAACCAGAATGCATTGCTCTCACAAGCGTTTTTGTATTAGACTATTTCTCCACTGTTGGGGTCATTGGGGGGTCACCCTCTAAAACTTTCCATTACACTTAAACAAAATATGTTTGAACCATTTATCATCACTCAATACATTTCACATATATCAAGGAAACAGTGCGAGCAGAAACAAGACCCAGAACAGAAAATTATGTTTATGAGAGAGAAATTTCTGGCGAAAATGGCCTAAAAATGGCCACGAAAAACCGGAACGCTTACCCCTACTCGCTTCTAAAGTTCACTACTGCAAAGATCGTAACCCCTAGTCAAAAATTCTTTCATAGAACTAAAGATTAAAGATGCATTAAAATACTCGCGTAAAGAACTGGTGTTTTTAAATAGTTTTCTTGACAAACAAAGATTGTGAATTTCGGGTTTATACGTTACCAGCCACGTCACAGATCATGACCAACTTTTTGCTTTCAGCACCAAGTCAGCAGACGATAATTGCACAAAATTTGGTTACAAATCAATTATTTATCGAGCGAAAATTAATATCAAGCTGCAGTTTCATGCTTGAAATCAAATGAGTAAATGTAGTCTAAAAAAATCCGTTTTGCGTCACAGATCATATACACGTTACTGGCAGAATTAATGTGCTTAGCAAAATTATATTACTCAGGGCAGTCCACTGTTTGCTATTTGCCTCGATGAATTGTGGAATAGAACACGCGTCTGTGACGTTTTTCTGCGAATTTGACGGGAGAAAGTGACGTATTAGGTAAAAATGAGTGCTGTGTCACACCTTCTCTCTGCTGGAAGTGCACTGTTACTTGTGTGTGTGGAACAATAGTATTGAGGACAAATCAGCAAAATAGTTATTTTTGGTAAGTGTACTTCTCTGAATTTGTAATGGATTAGGCAAATAATATGTTTATGCATGTTCTTGTGTCAGTATTCTTTGTTCTGTGAGTCTGTTGTGTTGATGTGGTTGACAAAAATGAGATGTGTGGAAATGTAAAAAGGAGTCATATGAAATGAAGGTTTGCTCTCATTTTCATATTTCTTTACTGGCACCATCTGTTGAACTTTTCTTTACATTATCTTGCATATTTTATCATATTCAGCGGTTGTACATTGGCCAATAAACAAGAAGAGAAACAAAATCAGTTTGAAGATTGTTCGGTAACGTTGCCTCCATTCAGTCTGTGACGTTGTCGGAAAGAGCAGACAGTGACAGGAGCTGTCAACACTGACCTGTTGAACCCTTCCTCTTTCTCTACAGTCTACCATCCACGGCCACACTTCTCTTCCCCCCCCCCCCCCTCCCCCCCCCCCTCCCCCCCAATTATTACCTTGTTTTCGGCAGGTGCCTGTAATGTTGTCATGGTACCAGAGCTGTTAGCTCTTTCCAACCACCACTCCACCATCTCTCTCTTCTCCCTGCCCCCCCCCCCCCCACTATGTCTCCACTCCCTCCCAACACACATACACACAATTCTCTGTCTCCCTCTGTGTGTGTGTGTGTGTGTGTGTGTGTGTGTGTGTGTGTGTGTGTGTGTGTGTGTGTGTGTGTGTGTTTTGTCTGTCTCTCTCTCTGTATCAGTCTGTCTGTCTGTCTCTCTGCTCACACACACACACACACACACACACACACACACACACACACACACACACACACACACACACACACACACACACACAACATAAAAAAGAGTTTCTCTCTCTCTCTCTCTCTCTCTCTCTCTCTCTCTCTCTCTCTCTCTCTCTCTCTCACACACACACACACACACACACACACACACACACACACACACACACACACACACACACACACACACACACACAAATGGGAGATTTTTAAATAGTGGACAAAACTTAAGAAGTACTAACAGGAGTGCTCTTCATCAGCTTACATTGATTTATGCTTCTTGTACTGATGTTTGTGCCTTTCTGCTGTATTGTTTTGATTGAATACAATTTTTTAAAATTTGTGTTGTGACACATGATTTGTACCATTAAGACTTACTTTCCTGTCCTCTCACTGTGGTGTTGTTGTGTGTTCCCCAAGTGTAACCTTCTGGGGGTCACCCAGAGAGTGCACTCTGACTCACTCATCCCACCTGGGAATCGCTGTGAGATTGAAATTGCACACTGAATGAGCAGTTTGCATGTATGACTGTTTCCATGTACCTCACCATATAAGCAGCAATACTGCAACTTCAGAGGAATTTTTCTCCTTTAATTACAGGAGAGTGCATGTTGTTATTACGAGCTTGTCATGGCTGAAGGCAATCTCAAAACAACATTTTACAACATTACAACATTCTAGTGTAGGCCTTGGCAATTAGCTAACATCAATACCCCACACAGCTTTTGGCCTGGGCCAAACTCACTGCCTTACTAAACATAAACAAATTAAATTGTCTTTATCGATTAAAAAAAAATTCCAGTCAGTTAATTATCTTTTTATATCTGAACTACTTGTTGATTTGTCTTGATTTTATTGCTTTTGTATGATTCATGTCAGTTCACCATGTTTTATACATGAAGAAAGGTTTTGTTTTCTTTCTTTATATTTCTTTGTTTTTCTGAACCATGTACACAAACAAATGAAAATTTTTATCATAATTCTTGTTAGTTACTGTTCATGACCATGTAATCATCAATTCTGTAATAAAAGTATTGTTGTACATCAACAGTTTGCTTTGTTTTTTATTCAAATGTCATAATTGGTGTCACGTGTAATGTTACCACACAAACTTTAAAGGCCCATATCAGAGTTGTGTTTTGCACAATCTGTTTTCCATTCCATGGCTTTAATCTACATGCTATAACTAATGATGCTGAGGTATTCATTGAATACTGGTCCAGAATGTCTTGGCTGTGTGATATTGTCATGACCCCCTTGTAACATGCATTACAGTGTCACACTTATTGCCGGTACCTACTCCCATAATTAAAAAATTGTTTTTGGTTTCTTTGTGTCTAGTGGTTGGCACTAAGTAGTAACTTCACTTCTGAATACTGTTTGTTGTAAATACATGTTTTCATTTAAAGTTATAGGCACAACAGTGTCACAGTGAAATGCTGTTACATTTTTTGGAACATGTGACTTCATTTGCATATATCTGAAGATACGAACCACCTGCTGCTGTTTTGATAATGGCTACAAAATCTTTAACCATTTGGCTTTTCAAAATTAACAGAATAAAGCCTTTATCACAATATTTAGAAATTGAGCCATTTTCCTGTTTTTGTTGCCAACAGTGGAGAAATAGTCATTAACTTAGCTAATGAGCATGATAATACAAAACTTTTTGTTGCCGTTGTCATTATTTTCTCAGCGCTATGTGTTGTTGTTGTTGTTATTGCTGCCGTTTTGTTTGTTTTTGTTACCCTTGTTGTTACACAATGTATCACATATACAAAAACAACCAAAACAGCACACCATATTACCAAACAACACATTGCAATACTAAACAACACACCACAATACAACACAACGGAACAGAACACAAATGCAAAACCATTTGGGTCCAAAACTTTTCCCCCATCCATTAGACCATAAGTGGTGGTCTGGAGGATAGTCTTTCGGATGAGACGATAAACCGAGGTCCTGCGTATTACACACCATTATTTAGCGCACGTAAAAGAACCCACGGCAACAAGGGGGTTATCCCTGGCAACATTCTGTAGAAAAAAGCCACTCTGATAGGTAAACCAACATAGTTGCAGCAGGAATTTTTTATACTAATGGGTAGGCGCTTCCCTTGTGGCGACACGCTCTCCCCGGGGAGAGCAGCCCGAATTTCACGCAGCGCAGAGAAATCTACTGTGACATAAAGTGGCATAAAATAAAATTCAATACAAAACTCCCACACTGTCCTTGCATGTTCGCAGGTACACGCCAGTGGGAGTGTTCTTTCTGGTCGTGGTGCATATCGTGGAAATGCAGGCCTCCAAAGATGTGTTGCAGCAAACCTCCTTCTTCATCACGGTGATGGCAGGCATGCTGATACACAGCCTCTTCATCCTGCCTCTCATCTGCTTTGTCGTCTGTCGTCGGAATCCTTATATCTTCATGAAGAAAATAATACAAGTTATGATCACTGCTATCGGAACTTCGTCCAGGTCGGTGTGATTTTTTTTTTCTGATTGGATTGTCTGGGGGGGTAATGGTTTGTTTTTTGGGGGGTGATGCTCTCTCTCTCTCTCTCTCTCTCTCTCTCTCTCTCTCTCTCTCTCTCTCTCTCTCTCTCGCTCTCTCGCTCTCGTTGGTCGGTTGGTTGGTTAAGTGTTTGGTCGGTTGAGTTGAGTTGAGTTCAGTTGAATTGAGTTGAGTTGAGTTGGGTTGGGTTGGGTTGGGTTGGGTTGAGTTGAGTTGACTTTGGGTTGGGTTGAGTTGACGTTGGGTTGGGTTTGGTTGGGTTTGGGTTTGACTTTGATTGGTTTTGTTCATTGTTTGGCTGGTTGGTTGGTTGGCATTTTGACAGGGTTTTGTTGTTGTTGTTGTTGTTTTAATTAACATTCAAATAGGTTAGTTTTTTCTTAACTCTATAGTTTTCTTTCTTGTGTCCTGCTTTGATTTTCTTTCTGGTGTTTTTCATCCACTTGTGTGTGTGTGTGTGTGTGTGTGTGTGTGTGTGTGTGTGTGTGTGTGTGTGTGTGTGTGTGTGTGTGTGTGTGTGTGTGTGTGTGTAGTGTGTGTGTGAGGGAGCGAGGGAGCTGAAGTGTTTGTAAGCACAGATGCGCACCAGTAACCATGATGAAGAATTATGTCTATGCACTCAGAAAAAAATATAGAGAGTTGTGTCTTAATCATCAAGTAGTAAATGAACATTAATAAACAAAACAAACAAATAACAAAAACATGTGTAAATGGATGTCAGTCGCACATAATATTGTGGGCACACAAACTTGTGTTGTCTATAGATGTGTGCATAAAATTTCATGGAAAATAATTATGTGTCTTTAGTAAGCCTGGCGCAACTTTTACATTGTCTTTGTTCTTTCCCTTCTAACTCACACGTCTTTGATGAGTCTGTCTTGTTTTGTTTTTGTTGTTGTTGTTGTTGTTGCTGTTGTATTCGTTGCGAGGCATTCCCCAGTTTAACAGACTGAGGATAACTCATGGTGTGCCATGTATTACTTATCCTCCTTATCCAATCTGAGAAATAGACTGCAAATACTCACTGGATGAATTGAAATGTTCGCGTACATTTACAATAGTGGGTTTGTTTTGGGTTTTGTTTTTTCTCAAGTACCGTACAGGCAGTTGTCCTCGAACTTAAGATATCTATTTAACTCTGTGAAATTGGTATAATACAGATTGGTTTAAAAATTAAAAATTAAAAAATGATAATATAATAATAATAATAATAATAATAATAATAATAATAATGATGATAATAATAACAATAATAATGATAACAATAATAATAACAATAATTATTATTATTTTTATATATTATTATTATTATTATTTATTATTATTATTATTATTATTATTATTATTATACACGGAATTTACATAGCCTTATATAACCTGCCCTCCTTATGGTCAGAGAAGGTAAAGCAGCGAAGGAGAGAGGAGATATGGCGCCACCCTCAATATTTTGGCCCCTAGAGAATCGGAGGTCTCTGATGCCTCACTCCCCTACAACCACACGGGTTATGGGACACCTTTACCTTTTTTTACCTACGAATCGCTGACACAGGTTCCTGGCCTGGGCATTTGTATTTTGTACCACTTTATGTCACAGCAGATTTTCTCTGCGTGAAATTCAGGCTGCTCTCCCCCGGGGAGAGCGCGCGCGTCGCCACAAGTGCAGCGCCTACCCATTTTTTTTTTTTTCCCTTTTCCTGCATGGAACTGTATTGGGCCCTGGACTGTTTCAGTATGGCCACATTGCCCATCACCATCAAGTGCTTGGAGCAGAGCAGGATGAAGCTGGATCCTCGAACAGTGGGCTTCGTGGCTCCCATAGGGGCCTCCATGAACATGGATGGCTCTGCCATGTTCAACACCATCGCCATCATCTTCCTGGGCAATTACGAGGGCTTGGAACTCGGCTTTTGGAAAATCGTCTCTATTGGGTCAGTGTTTGTTACTACTACACCCTATTATATCCCCACTTCTCTCGGTCTGTGTCTGTGTCTGTGTCTGTGTCTGTCTGTCTGTCTGTCTGTCTGTCTCTGTCTGTCTGTCTGTCTGTCTGTCTGTCTGTCTCTCTCTCTCTCTCTCTCTCTCTCTCTCTCTCTCTCTCTCTCTCTCTCTCTCTCTCTCTCTCTCTCTCTCTCTCTTGGACTGGATGAAAAAAAGCAAACTAGTGCTTATTCTGTTATCCTTGATATAAAAGAATAAAATAAAATAAAATCTCTCTTCTCTCTCTCTCTCTCTCTCTCTCTCTCTCTCTCTCTCTCTCTCTCTCTCTCTCTCTCTCTCTCTCTCTCTCTCTCTCTCTCTCTCTCTCTCTCTCTCTCAACTGCATCCTTGACTTCCAAAATAGTTTTACATGTCAACAGTTTCTTTTTTTTTAATTAATGTCAGACTACTCTTTGTTTAGATAAGGTATGCATTGAAACAGTACTACAAAAGATTCAATAAAATGTCCTTATTTTGGCTTTACAGGAGCAACACTCTAATGCTTTCCCTTTGATCTCATTGCTTTTGACATGAACAGTACGCATCCTTTTTATTTGGAGTTCAACTCATTCTCTACAGTATTTCTGGCCCAGTTTAGACTTTTCCAGTCTTATCATTGTGGCTGCAGGCAAATTGTTTTAAAAAAAAAAAAAAAAAACCTCTCCACTGCATTGCCCATGCAATAAAGTGGGTACCTCAAAATGTTAATGCCAGGTCTAGGCCATCTAGCTCGCTGTTCGTTTTCTGCCCATGTTTCATAATATATATATATATATATATATATATATATATATATATATATATATATATATATATATATATATATATTATATATAATAATAATATATATATATACATATGTACATATACATATATGTATGTACATATAGATATATATATAGAGAGATAGATAGATATATATAGATATATATAGATATATATATTATATAATATATATATATATATATTATATATATATATATACATATGTATGTATACATATGATGTATGTATATATAATATATATATATATATATATATATATATATATATATATATTGTGTGTGTGTATGTATATATATATATATATATATATATATATATATATATATATATATATATATATATATATATATATATCGGGATTAGATAGGGTCAGGTATAATTTTGAGTTGTCAGCAAAAACGCTTTATAACAGAATAAACGTAAATGTTGGTGACCATATCACTTCTGTAAGCAAGGAAAAAAAAAAACAGGCAGTCAAAAACAATCCCCAAGGAATCCCAGCATACAGTAACTGCATAACAATCCGACAGTTAACCTTTAATAACAATAGCGTGGAGTCGAGCAGAAAGATTGCCATGAAAGAAACAAAGTAGCCTACCAAGTATACCGATGGCATCTAGTTTTAACAGCAGAGCGGTCCAATCTTGGGTCCAAAGCTTTTGTAATATTAAAGTAAAGTAGGAATGCTATTATCTTGCACACTGGATGTGACTTTGTACTGAATCAGTTTATATGCAGGTGATGATTGCTTATTGAATATTGTCCAAATGAAAATTCAAAGCTATAGAAACTAGTTTTACGTCGTGATTTTATTTCATTAGTATAAATTTACTAGCTCCTTCGGATATCAGATTAAGAATAAAAAAGAAGATGATTAAAATGAGATGTGAAAAATATGATTGAAATAGATATAAACCTAACACAAATACAAGTGAATGGTTTAACAACTTAATAAATAACTGATAAATTGGTTAACTAAAAATGAGAAAATGGGACGTCAGTTGAGGTCAAACAAAATATTTGAGTGTTAAATTCTAAAGTGACATAATTATTAATGTTAGATCCGGAAAGGATCTTTGCTATATCTCTGATCATGTGTATGCCTCCTCTCCTGTGCGTGCGCTCGTGTGTGTGTGTGTGTGTGTGTGTGTGTGTTAAAGGTTTTTGTCAGTGATAGCCGCCATCAGCACTCCAGGTGTGCCCCAAGGCGATTTGATAGTGATGGATACCGTATTGCAAGCAACTGGCATAACCTCTAGCAAAGACCATATTTTAGCTCTCGACTGGATCTTGTAAGTGCACCTGTAAACCAATGCTGTGGTTGGTTGGTTGGCTGGTTGGATAGTTGGTTGGTTGGTTGGTTGGCTGGCTGACTGGTTGGTTGGTCGCATATTTGGGGAATTTTATGATTTGGTACTTTGCTTGTCTACTGTAGGATATAAAAAAACAAAGAAAAGAAGAAAGAGAAACAGAAGTTTGGTTTAGAAAGAAAATGCAGAGGTAGGTTTCATCCTTTGATAAGAGAATACAATCCTAACATTACATTGCTTGGGAATGTTAAGTTCCTTTAGATATTGGTAAAGAACTGTTCACTGACAGAAATGCAAACTGAGGAATATGGTACAATTTTTTTGTCTGCATATTGACTCACTATACAATTGTGATCCATGACGTTTTTTCAGAAAGAAAAAAAAGTATCTTTTGGAAGGACATTTTTTTACCCATACAAACTTTTTCTGCTAAAGACCTCATATAAAAACCAAATCCAGAACCATTATTCGACCCAATTTTGTAAACAAAAGCATTAAGTGTTGACAATGCATCGTTCTATTATAAGAAATAAATACAGAGTAATGTTTTTAAAGTTAAATATTTGTTACACACAAGTAATGATATTTTTCAGTCCAGAAACATGGTTTGAAAAAAGTAGGATTTACAGTGTGTGATCTAAATGTGCTAGTTGTTTTTTTTATTGATAAAGCTGTGCTAAACATATGACAAGTAGAAAAACAACAAAAGAGTGCACACAAAATCATAGATGTTAATGAGGATCACTGTCTGATTACAGTGTAATGGCAGTTTGCATCGATGTTATTTTTAACCAAAGCATTATCAGATTGTACCTTTTTTAAAAAATCAGATTGCATGGAGGGATGTACTGAACAAAGATCTACATAGAATTGAAATGGATTCAGATTTAAGCATATCATAGATTCCTGGCCACTGTTAACAATCTAAAAAAACAGTGTGTTGGTAACAGGTGCAATGTTTGCAACACAAAAAGATTGAAAACATCATCTTTCAGACTGTCAAACAGCTAACTATGCACAAAATTTGTTATAGATCAAAACCATTCCCTAGCCAATGTTCTATTTTCTGCATTTAAAAGTAGCATAGTTTTTTTATGTAGGGCAGGGTTTTCTGTCATTGTTCCTGTGCTAGTGTGTGCTTTGCCATTTGTTGCTAATTGCTGATTATTAGCCTTTTTTATCTTAAAACATGAAACTCTTCTTACACATTCATGGTGGAGTTTTAGCAATACATGTTTTTTTATTTAGTACTTTCTTTCCTTTAAATTTCAATTTTTGTGAACCTTAGTAAAGAAAATGAGGATTTTCATAAGAATTGTCACTATTTGTCATCATATTTGCTCCTAAACACCCTTTGCAGCCTAAATGGAATTGTATGTTTCTGTGAATGAAAAGTATTCAGTGCACAATAATTATCAGCATGCTATAAAGACATCTGCAATAAACACTTTGCGAAAATAATTGTAACCTACAATGCAATAGGTAAAAAAAGAAATTGGAACTGTGCTTTTTGAGAATTATTTTTGATAGCTAGTTTGTAAATGATTTTAAAGGTTTTTTTTTATATCAAATGTATAGAGACTTTTTTTTAGTAGTTTTTTTTATAATTCAGATGGTTTAAAGCATTTTCAAATATTTTTGTTTTCATAAATAACTAAATGCACTGGAGGGGGTTAGCATTCTGTTTATAAGGGACAGTTTGTGATACATTAGTAAGTGTTATCTTATTCAGATAGGTAGATTCACATTTTCTTTAAAGTGTTGTACTTGTTGATATAGATACTGAGTTTGAAAGGAATTTTGAAAACCTACCTATTGCCCGTTTATATTGCTAAGTTGGTGTTCTTTTGAAGTGTTCTCTTTGTTCATTTCGATAGTTAGAAAGAGACTTAAGAAAAGGTTTACTTTGTTGATTTGAAAACAAATAATAATATATGGCTTAATGGGGGATGGGCGGGGCTGTTTCAAGTGGGCTTTGCTTATACCTAGTTCATCAGGAATGTGTCAAGTGAGATTCATCCTCATGAAGATGCCTAGTTTTGAGATATAATCAAACGTCCTGTTTGTTTAGGCAGATAGTGTATCAGATATTTGTCTAGTGTTCCCCTTGTTTATTCATACTAGTTTATCGGAGATTTTTGACATGTCCTTGTTTATTTAGATTACTAGTTTATCACAGCCTTTTTTTAAGCATGGTCTTTGAGATTATTAAGGTAGCTAGTCATTAGGGATTTTTCTAGTGTTTTTATTATTTCAGAAGTTTCTTAGATATGACTCCTCTTCTTTATTTACATAAACAGTTCATCATAGATTTCCAAGTGTTCTATTTGTAATGAATTTTTTTTTAATTGCTTTTGTTTATTTAGCTACTTTACCAGTCTCTAGTACTTTTTTAGTGTTCATTTTGTTTACTCTGATAATGACTTATAAGGGAGTTTTCAAGTGTTGCAGTTTAATTAGATAGCTCGTTTATTAGATTTTTTAAGTGTCCTCTTCTTTATTTAGATCGCTAGTTCACAATCAGGCTTTCGTGTGTTCTCTTTGTATATTTAGGCAGCTGATTTGTAGAGGAATTTCCAAGTATTCTCTTTACTTCTTTAGATACTTGTTTCATTAATTTTTTTTTGGTAATGGCTCCAGTGTTCTATTTGTTCATCTTAATAGCTAGTTGGTAAAGGATTGTGTCAAATGAATAACTGCAGGTCTAAATAACCTTTCAACAAATATTTTTTATTTATTCTTTTTATATCGAGGATAACAGAATAAGCAATCATGTGCTTTTTTTCATCTGGTCCCCGTGTGTATGCAGTTTTGTAAATATTGTCATCTGTTCCCACCAGCACACGACGGCCTACTCTTACGAAAAGCGGAACAGGATTTAACGTGTGCGCAAGATGTTCTGTGTGCGTTCGCACACGGGGCCTTGGTTTAAAGTCTCATCCGAAAGACTTTTGGGGAGAGTGGAGTCAACACTGATGTTAACTCCAGGAGAAAAATCTCCTCAACCAGACTCGAACCCGGGTGGTCAAATTGCCAGCGCAATGTTCTGAACACTAGGCTATCCGCCCCCCAGACGTTGGGTGTGGACACAAAAACAGACAAATAGACAGACAGGCAGACACTACAAAGAGAGACAGATAGACAGACATAAAGAACCTCTCACACATCCATGCGTGTAAGTAAGCACATCCCACAGCTGTCAGTTTCCCCCACTTTCAGCTCCTCTCAGCTGCTAATTGCTCCATCCCATCCCTGTCCAGTTGGGGCCAGCTGGTGCTATTTACAGCAGGAACTGACCACACTTGGGACTAGGTAAAAGGGGCACGCTAAATTTAGCACTCTTGACTAAGAGATGTTGGATTTGTGCGCTGTGATCCCTGTCTGTCACAGAGATCGCTTCCGAACGTCCACCAACGTGCTGTCAGACGCCTTTGGGTGCGCTGTGGTGTATCACCTGACCAGAGACGAAATGCAGCGATTGGACACCACCGAGGAGGAGGACGAGGACGAATCGATGTTGGCGTCCATGGAGACTGGTTCCCGGAGTTGTGCACTCAAAACCGTTTCGGTTTGAGTACAGTCCCTGTGACGGCTTGATGGAGGGCAGTCACAGTCACATGACTGCTATTGTCTTCGAGTTAACAACTGCTGTCAGACAAAACTTGAGTTTGAAAACAATCATGGGAATACAGTTTACCTACCTACAAAGGGAAGGGATGAAATGATGAACGAATAAAAGAATAATAATTTTGTTCAGTACCTAAGAATTGACATTATAGACCAAAAAATATGGAAGGAGAAGGAGGTGAAATGGTTTTTGTTCCTATGCTCTATGTATAAGACTGGCTGATTTTTGTCCACACTCTGTGTGTATGTGGGGGGGGGGGGGGGGGAGGGGGGGGGGTCTTTGCCTACTTTTGCATTTCCAGACTTTAACTTGACAACATCACAGTGTGTTTTGTGTGGTGTGAGTGTGTGTGTGTGTGTACATCCTCCTCAGGTACCCCGTTGTGTTTTGAGTGTACATCCCTCAGCACGTAACATAGTGTTTTGGGTATGTTTTTTGGGGTATACATCCATCTGAAGGTAGCACAGTGTAAAGCTGTAATATCATTTTTCATTACTCTTTCTGTAATGTACCATTAAGGATTCTATTATGCCATTCACGATTTATGTCACATAGAAATATCTTCCTATGACTATTCAGGTTTTTAATATCTTTGTTTTTTGTTCTGCTAAAATTATAAATCCAGTCAAGTTATCTGGACAAAGACCATCATCCAAAACAGGGGTAAATAAGTTTTAAAGTAAAAGCTATGCTAAGTTCCGAAGCCTCTCTAAATTATTTTGGTGGAAAATGTTACATTGAAATTAATTATTAGCCATGACCAGCTCTTAGCATTTAACAAGCTACCCTCTCTTTAATAAGACACAGTATGGTTTCATATGTTGTGATGTATTTGAAAAGAGTCAAAGACTTTGGTTTTTTTAATTTTTCTTTTAATAACGATTTTTGGCCTTTCATAAAAAGTTGCTATTGTTTACTTGAATGTTTTTTCCCTTCATCTGAACAGCTGTGAATAAGTATTGAGTTATCTACAAACTGCTGGGTTGTCAGTATTCATCATCATTGTTACTCTGGTAGTTCACAGCTTTGCTACAACTCTGTGTGTGTATGTGCGCGCGCGCGTGCGTGTGTGTGTGTGTGTGAAATTCATTTTTTTTTAAGTTATTTTTTGTGTGTATGCTGTGTAGTGTGTGGCCTTGTCCTTGTTAAGGTCGGGTAGAGGTCAGCTTCACACTGGAAATAAACTAAAGAACTGACCTTTCGTCGAGTTTGGGGACGGGGTAGCATAATGGTCAGAGCATTGTGCTGGCAATTTGACGACCTGAGTTCGATTCCCGTTGGAGGGGATTTTTCCCCAGGAGTTAACATCAGTGCTGACTCCACTCTCCCCAAACGTCTTTCGGATGAGACTGTAAACCGAGGCCCCGTGTGCAAACGCACGCAGAACATCTTGCGCACACGTTAAATCCTGTTCCGCTTTTCGTAAGAGTAGGCCATTGTGTGCCGGTGGAAACAGATGACACTATTTACACAACTGCATACACACGGGGACTGGATGAAAAAAAAGCACATGAGTGCTTATCCCCGATCCTTGATATAAAAGAATAAATAAGATGAAATAAAATAAATAGATAAATCTTTCGTAGAGTCTGGATGTTTTTATGCTTGATCAGTTCATCCTCAAGGCCATTCCCTGCTCTTCACACCACTTCTCTACTGTGCCGTGTGTGTAACATTGTTTTTTCTTTTAGTGATCAGTTCTTATTCCCTTATGACCAATCAGCCACACAGGCATACAATTTGGCTGATGTTGTGTTTACAGGTAATTTATGCATCAGAGTTACTTTATGTTGATGAAGCAGCCATTATGGTTGAGATACGTGTATACCAGTAACAAAAAGTATATTTTTGCTAGCAATAATGAAAGCTGTATACATGATCAGATATAAGTTTTAGCATAAAGAGAGAAAACAGAAAGATCCACTGTTTGTGGGGGTGTGATTTTTTTGTTAGAATTAGAAAACTCTTTAAGGGCAAGGTCGTGGTGTGAAAATGCCATTGAATGTTAAATTGGTTTTGTTACTTTATGATATATTATATCATTAGCAGCCTTCAGTCTCGTAAGAGTATGGAGTTGCACTATAGGTGTTAATTCTGGCATTTCCCTATCAGAGTGTTTTTTTTTCTTAAGAATTTTGCCAGGGACAACCCTTTTGTTGCCGTGGGTTCTTTTACGTGCGCCAAATAATGATGTGTAACACATAGGACCTAGTGTGTAGTAGTGTGTGAGTAAATGTTGTCTTTTATGTTTGAGTAACTGTTGGAGTTATGTATGACAGATGTTAAAATATGACTTTTGTGTTTATTTCATGGGCACAGCGCACAAACCTGTGTGTTACACATCATTATTTAGCGCACGTAAAAGAACCCACAGCAACTAAATCTGAAATCTACCTAAATCTGAAAGGGGTAATGGGAGGGGAAGGCGGTGCCTGTTTTCCGACTATCTTGTTTTGGGTTGGGTTTCTTTTGACCTACATTTGTGACATGGGCATCATATGCGCCATGTAATAACAAACACTCTTTCAAGTTCAATAAGCAGCAAGGTCTAAAGCTTTAAACATCTGTTACTTGACAACTGAGAGGTTTACATCACACACACACACACACACACACACACACACACACACAACACACACACACACCTATACTGCAAAGTCCATGCAGAACAAGTTTTGTGAAGCTCCAATGTATTTTTGCATCCCTTAAATAGAACATTATTTTCAATCAGACAAAGGGTTATTTGAAAAAAAAAAAAAAAGAAACAAACTTGTCTGAAATTGAACGTTTGGTTTGAACAGTTTCCAAATATTCAGCTGCCAAATGTTGGTTTGGAATTTGTCGTCAGTTTTATTCATCTATGATGCAGTGTCACCCTTGATATAAGTGTTTTATTTCATATAACCCTTGTGGTTGCCCATGTTATTAACAATAGACATGAATGAAAAAAAGAAATGATCTGGTCGTGCAAATATGCATTTTCTCTTCATCATTATGTTTGAATAAAGAGGACAGGCACTTCCAGTCTTGGAACTACAAAATTGTGTCTGAGTAGTAACCAATACTCATACCTCATACTTCCCTACTTCTTTCTTTATCAATAGCCCTTTAAGCTATCTGACACAATGTCAAAGTCTGTCCCGAGCCTAAGGCTCATCAGGCTGGTGCTTATCCCGGTTTCTGCGGCGTTCAGCGACTGAGAGTCATAGACTCCCCCCCTGGATAGGACGCCAGTCTATCGCAGGGTTAACCCCCAACGCAAGGTTGGTACCCCTTTTACACCTGGGTGGGGTGAGAAAATAGCCGTAAAGTGCCTTTTCCAAGGGCACAACGCCATACCCGAAAGCTGGGATCGAACCCGCGCAACCTTTAGATTACGAGTCCAACGCCCTAACCACTAGACTACAGCGGCGGCTATCTGACACAATACAGAGAATTAATTAATTTGCCCATGACTGACACATGGACTGAAAAAAAACCCAGTGCAGCACCAGTAACAATTCCTCAAGGAGTTGAAAGAGAAGTTAAATCAGAGCCGTAAGACCCAAACTATCCCCACTTTTTACATAGAACCTGATGCTGACTTTGTTATCACAAAACACACCGCTGTGTCCAAAGCGTGATACATTTATTAAGTGTTTCCTTTCCAACTGCAAAACTAAACCAATTGCTCTTTTTTCGCGTCTTTTCAGGACGAAAGAAGCACATTTTTATGTGAAAAAAAAAAAAAATCTTATTAAAAAATTAACATTTATTTAAATCGAAAAGATTGCCATTTTTGTGACTGGAAAGCAAGGATAGGTATATCACACACACACACACACACACACACACACACACACACACACACACACACGCACACACACAAAACACACACACACACACACACACACACCAATTGTTGAAAAATCAACTAAAGTAATAAATAAAAATAGATGAATATGATCTCTTCTGGTCTTCCCCCCACCCCCTCACCCCCCTTTTCTATCACGCGGCCTGAAAATGATATTCTCCTTGCTTATCATATCATATCATATCATATCATATCATATCATATCATATCTTTTCTGCCTTCATTCTTTCCCTCCTTTATTCAGTTTCACCTGTGGAACAAGACGTTAAAACCAACACGTCCTAGCTTGCTTTGCCAACCTTTTTTTTTTTTCCCTTTTCTTCTTTTATATCGAGGATAATGGAATAAGCACTCTTGTGCTTTTTTACATCCAGTCCCCGTGTGTATGCAGTTTTGTAAATGTCATCTTTCCCACATGATGGCCTACTCTTACGAAAAGCGGAACAGGATTTAACGTGTGCGCAAGATGTTCTGCGTGCGTTCTCGCACACGGGGCCTCGGTTTAAAGTCTCACCCGAAGGACTTTTGGGGAGAGTGGAGTTAGCACTGATGTTAACTCCAGGATAAAAATTTCCTCGACCGGACTCGAACCCGGGTCTTCAAATCACCAGCGCAATGTTCTGACCACTAGGCTATCCGTCCCTCATTGCAATTGGGAGAATGTGCCTCGATCCAGTGCTCTGAACTCCGTGATTGTTGGTCTCCTCTCTCTGGGTGCTGGTTTCTGAGCTGAACGTGGTATTGGACTCGTCATCAGTGTTGTACTTTCGCCGTTTCTGTTGTTTGGTCAGATGATGCACCACAACACATCCAAAGGCGTCTGACAGTATGTTGGTGGACGTCACAAAGCGATCCCTGTTACAGACAGGCAAAGTGATCCCTGTTACAGACAAGTATGTGTTTTGTGTTTTCCAAGCATGGATGTGAAATCTCTCTCTCTCTCTCTCTCTCTCTCTCTCTCTCTCTCTCTCTCTCTCTCTTTTCTCTCTCTGAAGATCACATCTTAACAAGCTTGAAACATTAAAACATTACTGTAGATCTAAAAACATTTTATCAAATTTAGATATCCCTCTTATGTGTATTAATGATGTTTGCAATTCCCTTACTCATTTGAAACAGACAAATACGAAAGGTCTTGATGGCATTGATGGTAAAATTCTAAAAATAACTGCCCCCGTTATCGCAGAATCTCTTATATACATTTATAATTTATGCATTTCTGCAAGTCAGACAATAAATCTGTTTGGAAAGCAATTAACTATTTGACAAATAAAAATGTAACATCTCAAAGTTCATCGCTCAAAGATATATCCGTTGACGATATTAATGCCCATTTCTGCAATATTTCCTCTTCTACAGTACCAATAGACAGATCACATCTTAACAAGCTTGAAACATTAAAACATTACTGTAGATCTAAAAACATTTTATCAAATTTAGATATCCCTCTTATGTGTATTAATGATGTTTGCAATTCCCTTACTCATTTGAAACAGACAAATACGAAAGGTCTTGATGGCATTGATGGTAAAATTCTAAAAATAACTGCCCCCGTTATCGCAGAATCTCTTACATACATTTATAATTTATGCATTTCTGCTAACACCATTCCTAAAGCTTTTAAAACTGCCAAAGTTATACCTATCTTTAAATCTGGTGACCGTTCAGATCCCTACAATTATAGACCAATCTCTATTCTATCCATATTATCAAAACCTTTAGAGAATCACATCAATAAACATATTCTCCATCACTTAAACCGATATGATTTGTTACATCCCAATCAATCTGGTTTCAGAGCTAACCATTCCTGCCAAACTGCTTTGACAAGCTTAGTTGATCAATGGCTTACTAATATCAATAATAACAAAATCACCGGAGTTATTATAGTAGACTTTGCTAAGGCGTTCGATGTGATTGACCACACTCTGTTACTAAAAAAAACTTAAAATCTATGGTCTGTCAGATAGTACTGTCAAACTCATGTTATCATTTCTTTCTGAAAGAAAACAAGTCGTTTCTGATAAAGGTAAGACATCGGCAGTACTATCCAATAACTATGGCGTCCCCCAGGGATCTGTTCTAGGGCCTATTCTTTTTTCTATATATATAAATGACTTACCCTTATCTCTAAACACACAGTGCGAGTTATTTGCAGATGATACAACTATCCATACCAATCATTCTCAATTGAATGAAGTTACATCTGCTCTGCAAGAAAGTATTTACTGCCTGCTTCGATGGTCAGAGTTAAATCATATGAGTTTTCATCCCCAAAAAATAAGTACTTAATTATAACAACTCGACAAAAGCGACAAAATCTTTCAAACAATTCTACGGCTATCTATATTAATAACAACAAAATTGATGAAGTAGACCATCATAAAATTCTTGGAATTACAATTGACAATAACCTTTCTTGGATGTACCACATCTCTGCATTATGCAAAAAAGTATCAAAATGTGTACACCAGTTATCTAAAATAAAGCATTTCTTAGACCTAAACGCTAGGAAAATGTTTTTCAATGCATATATTATATCCCATATGAGTTATGCTTCAACGATTTGGGATTCGGCTAGCGCAAATGTTCTCAAGCCATTGTTCAGTGTGCATAGACGAGCTCTAAAACTTGTTCTCTTAAAATCTTCATCATTAACCATTTCTGACTATAAAGCACTTGACATTCTTCCATTAAGATCCAAGCTTAAGCATAATAAGGCGGTGTTTATGTATAAAATCATGTCCGGTTTAGCTCCCCCTTGCTTCAAAACAGATTCACAATCAATGTCAATCGTCATGCCAATAAGATAATGGTGCCACTTCCAAGAATTGACTTATTTAAATCCACTCTCACATATTCTGGTGGTACACTATGGAATGAGATATCAACCCTCAACCTTCACAAAGCTTGCAGTGTTTCTGTTTTTAAAAAAGTTTATCATGTACATCGTATGGACAATATATCACTATTTTGATGAAATTGATTTCAATTTGCAACGCCATTAATAACTAGTATCATGTAATTTCAATCATGTGTAAGTATTATGTCAACTCTTAATCACCACCCCCAATACTTTTGTCCCCTCTTTATTCTCCCTCCTTCTCTTTCCTACACCACCCTCCCCTCTCTACACCCCTCTCGCTCCAGGTTGTCTTTGTCTCTCTGTCTTCCTGCCTATCTCTCTGCCTGTTCTACTGTCTCCCTGTCTGTTCTATTTTTTCCTTCTGTCCTTCTGTCTGTCTGTCTGTCTGTCTGTCTGTCTGTCTGTCTGTCTGTCTGTCTGTCTGTCTGTCTGTCTGTCTTTCTCTCTTCTCTCTCTCTCTTCTCTCTCTCTCTCTCTCCTCTCTCTTCTCCTCTCTCTCTCTCTCTCTCTCCTCTCTACCTCACTCCTCCTCTCCCCCCCCTCTCTCCTATTCTTCTTTTCCCCCTTCCCCAACTTTTCTCTCTTGCCCCCACCATTATGTTTGTCTCTTATGTAAAGCGTTTCTACTTCACTGAACTGTCTAGGTGCACATTATATTTCAGATTTATGATGAAACCTTTGTATAATCTTGGGTATGTTATGATTTTGCTCACTTGACTTAAGTAGGTACTAACTTGTATAATTGTAGTTCTTATTGTTTCCCTGATCCTTTTTTTTTTTTTTCTCTCCTCTTCCCCCTCCTCTTACTCCTCCCCTCCCTCTTTCCTTCTATTCTATTTTTCTCTTTTCTTTGTCCATTTCTTCTTACCCTCTTCAGGAGCTGAAAAAGATAATAACAGCCCGCAACTTATTCCTCTCACTCCCTCCCTCTCTCTCTTTTCAAATGTTATAGCTTTTGCTCAAATCATACGATTGGTTGATTTATTCACCAAATTTTGATTTTCATAGCTTTATACTTGAATTATGCATTTGGATTGATTGGTTGATCGATTCACTTGCTGGATGAAAACAAGCCACCATTGTGCTTAATCTTTTCCCTCAATAAAAATGTTCATTCATTAAAATGTTCATTCATTCTGTCTCTGTCTCTCTCTCCCCCTGTTACAGACAAGTGTGTGTTTTTTTCCAAGCATGGATGTGAAATAACCTCTCTCTCTCTCTCTCTCTCTCTCTCTCTCTCTCTCTCTCTCTCTCTCTCTCTCTCTCTCTCTCTCTCTTACAGACAAGTGTGTGTTTTTTTCCAAGCATGGATGTGAAATAACCCTCTCTCTCTCTCTCTCTCTCTCTCTCTCTCTCTCTCTCTCTCTCTCTCTCTTCTCTCTCTCTGTGTCGAGTCCGGTCGAGGAGATTTTTCTTCTGGAGTTAACATCGGTGCTGACTCCACTCTCCCCCAAAGTCCTTCGGATGAGACTTTAAACCGAGGCCCCGTGTGCGTACGCACGCAGAACACCTTGCGCACACGTTAAATCCTGTTCCGCTTTTCGTAAGAGTAGGCCATTGTGTGCCAGTGGAACAGATTACATTTACAAATCTGCATACACACGGGGACTGGATGAAAAAAATCACAAGAGTGCTTATTCCATTATCCTCGATATAAAAGAAAAAACTCTCTCTCTCTCTCTCTCTCTCTCTCTCTCTCTCTCTCTCTCTCTCTCTCTCTCTCTCTCTCTGCTCTCATTCCACTGACAAGACAGGGCAAGACGTGTAGTGTTTGTTCTGCTTATTTGTGCAAAGTTTGAATAGCTACAGCTTTTTTTTAATCTTTACAAAGTTATGGGATCCTTGTCCTTACCATCATGTGAACAGAAAATGTATAACTATTATGTGTATTCCTTCTAGAATCAAGGTCCTGTTTGTAATCAACATTTAAAATATTTACATTTCGGTCAATCAACACTGCCACAGGGGACCGTTGCTGTCTAACCAGGGACTCAGCTTTTCCCTCTCCTTTCGTACATCCTTACATTCCTCATGGAATCAAGGAACCCTGTGCATTCCCGGCGGACTGCTTGTTCTCGGAACAAATTGCGTACGAAGGTAAAAAACAATAATAAAATAGAAAAGGTAAAGGTGTCCCATAACCTGTGTGGTTGTAGGGGAGTGAGGAACCTCAGCTTCTCTAGGGGCCATAATGTTGAGGACGGCACCCATCTCCTCGCCCTTGCTGCTTTACCTTCCCTGACCCTAAAGAGGGCAGGTACCCATTTACAGCTAAAATTGTGTAGAGGACTGTGACATAAATGCTGCCTCTTTTTTCTTCCTCATTGGACAGTGCCTTGCAGTATTGGTTCTGCAAATCTATTTGATCTTGTGACATGTCCGTACCATTTCAGTTTACGCTTCTTCACGATTGATAGGTTTTCGTAAGGATTAATGGTTTACATGACAATAAAAAAGGCTGCGTAAACAAGTTTGTGTCCATGCTTGCGTGTGCCTATTTACTCAAACAAATGATATATACCTCTACATACAATCATGCAGGTATAGAAGCACAAAGGCACAGGCATTATTACATATGTATGGTTTTAAGCACTAAAACATTGTACACATATATCTAAGACATAGCCATATACTAACGTATCCACACACACACACACACACACACACACACACACACACATACACACACACTCATGCAAAGCAAAAGGCAAAATATCCCACTAACAAGAACGAGGGCAACAAAACCTGCTGTAACCACCAAAGGGATTTTTGTGAGTGAAAAAAAAAAAAAACCTTCTTTTTTTGTTTAGAGATCCCAACATTAATAATAGATTGTTTCATTTTTTCCTGACTTTTTTTAAACTTGAGTAAAAAAAAAAAAAAATAAACAAAAAAAAAAATAACAACAAACACAAATCCATCAAAGAGGGTTTACAAGTGTACTTACACAATCCAGTCCAGAGGTATAAGGTACTCTATTTTGGGATTAACCACACCGATAGTGTCTGTCAGCACTCTCACGGATGATAAACCGCTTTGGGGTGTACCAACCCCGTGAATGGCAGATATTATTGACACAAATCTGCACGCACACACACACACACACGACCATGCACACACACACACACACACACACACACACACACACACACACACACACAAGACGCATGCACACACACACACACACACACACACACACACACACACACACACACACACACACACATCACACACACACACACACAAGCACACGTTAAATCTTGTTCCGCTTTTCGTAAGAGTAGGCCATCGTTTGCCGGTGGGAACAGATGACATTTACAAAACTGCATACACACGGGGACTGGGTGTAAAAAAACCACAAGAGTGCTTATTCCATTATCCTCGATATACAAGAATAAATCAAATCAAATCAAACACAACACACACACACACACACACACACACACACACACACACACACACACATGTATCTGCTAGGACACTCACTCTTAAATTTACTTTTTGGGGGGGGTGTGTCTCTAATGAATGATGCAGTTTCATATGCTGTCAACTGATCTATGTCAAAAGCTGTATGTAGCAACTGGTCTAAGCTGAGCACAAGGCCTCGCTTAAACGTTGTGATATGAAATTATACATGGGGGTTCTTATCATTTTATGACTAACTCTTTTATACAACACCCATGTGTGTGTGTTTGTGTGTGTGTGTGGTGCGTGGTGTGTATGCGTGCGTGTGTGTGTGTACGTGGTGTGCGTGCGTGCGTGCGTGCGTGCGTGTGTGTGTGTGCTCAGAGTCACAGATACATGACATGCTCTATTCCTTCAGCTTGGGTTATGGATCACAGCAAGTCTCCATTTGTAAATCCCACGCCATGTTCCCTGATCTCGTCTGACGGTTTGCCCTGCCAGAACATAGTGAAGTCTCTCTCCCTCACAGTGTCCTGTTTCTAGGGGGCCTGATTTTTAGAAGGGCGGACGTTGTCCCTTATGGGGATAGACTTGGATAACCCTTTCGTTTTTTGTGTGTTGTGACACAGTGGCTCTGCCTTGTTTCGAGTTTGCCAGGTCATCACAATCTGGTAAGCTTCTTACTGTTGTTTTTATTGCAGGTATTTCTTGAGGAGCTGAAAGTTGGGGGAAAACTGACAGCTGGGGTGAGAGAGAGAGAGAGAGAGAGAGAGAGAGAGAGAGAGGAGAGAGAGAGAGAGAGAGAGAGAGAGAGAGAGGAGAGAGAGAGAGAGAGAGAGAGAGAGAGAGATGCACATACAGACAGACAGACAGACAAAAAGACAGACAGACAGACAAAAAGACAAAGTCAGACTAACCCAACAGAGAGGGTTTTCCAAAAGCCAAACTCCATGCCCTCCAATTTGCCCAGAAAGATGACAGCAATAATGTTGAATATAGCACTGCCATTCATGTTGAAGGAGGACCCTATGGGAGCCACAAACCAACTGTCCGTATGTCCAGTTTCATCTTGCGATCCTCCAGTCTTCTTACCAAGAAGGGCAATGTGGCCAAACTAAGACATGCCATGGCCCATCCCCCACCAAATGAGTTAGTTGTTGGTGTCAGCAAAGCACTACGGTCTACATTAAAATATTTGTTAAATTTTAAAATTCTATATTATTTCTCATCTCATTTGGATCGTGGTCTAGGTAATAACACGCCTCCCTAGAAAGCAAAAAGTCTGGGTCGGAGGATGTGATTGTTCAATTCCTGTTTGGGCCCAAAACTTTTGCCCCATCCATTACACCATGAGTGGCGGTCTGGGCGCTAGTCTTTCAGATAAGATGATAAGCCAAGGTCCCATGTGTTAAACATCATTATTTAGTGCACGCAAAGGAACCCACTGCAATAAGGGGTTATCCCTGGCATAATTCTGTGGAAAAAAGTCACACTGATAGGGAGACATATACATTTGCAGACAGGAACAAGAAAAAAAATAATGGGTAGGCGCTGCACTTGTGACGGCGCGCTCTCCCTGGTGAGAGCAGCCCGAATTTCATGCAGAGGAATGTTTTGTGTCATAAAAAGGTATAAATAAAGAAATATATATGTATATAATATTATCATTTTATAAATAATGTAATATTGGTTTTTTCACTCAATATGTTTTTTGTTTAAGAAAAAGATATCAAGGTGTTTTTTTTTTCATTTGGCAGGGCTCTACCAACAGTGCCAGATGCCATAGAAACTTGGTTTTCAAATGCCTGCGTAACCCTTACTTGGCAACAAAGGTCAGCTACACTCATAAAAGGAAAGATCTGCCATATCTCAGTATGTTGAAAGGGGTGAAATAAGTAGGTCTAAGTGCCAAAGTCAGATCATTAGCATCAGAATTAGAAAACCTTGATGCCTAATTGGAAGACTGCTTCAAAAACTGATATACAAAGATACACAAGATGACGTCTGAGGTGTCATTTTAAGTTTCCTCAGCCGTTCCAAACACTAAACCAAAACAAAAACCCAAAAATATAAACGTCCATGCTGGGGCACATATCAAAGTGAAACTGTAAACATGACATTTTCGCCAATGATAGATCGGACTCGGATTACAATACGAAAAATGGAACAGGCAATGATAACATTCTTTTCATCAATTTTGACAATGAAAGCAAACTGATAAAAAAAAATTGGACAATGAGCCTGACATTCAGAAAGGTAAATATCAAAAAGTGCTGGCACTGACTGCAAAACTCATTAACAAGAATTTTTCAAACAAACTATCCGACAAAAAATGTTAAGAAATTGCTCATCCAGGACTTTACACAAAGATATGGGTATAAAACAACCAAGAGCAAAACGGGGCATCATATTAAAAAAAAATTGCACTGAACAATATAAAATCCATTTTGTCATTGCATACTACAAAATACTCTTTTGCCTTTTGTGAACAGTGTCTAATTTTGTAATCTTCTCTATGCACTTATTGCAAAACTTTTGGAAAGTTCTAGCATTTGTTCAGCTAGCGATCCCGAGAACTTCCTCAAGAGTAGCTCCATGTCTCAGCATTGCTGAGAATGCAGCAACCCTAAAACTATGGGAAAAGAAGTTGACGATCCCTGCCTTAACAGGGAGTGTTTACAACCATTTAGCAATGAATTATGTCCTAGGTTTCTGGCCTGTATTGTCTAATGTAGCGCAGTATCAGCCAGTCAGATTTATCTGAATTAAAAGGAACTGTCTTCTGGGCATACACTTTTTAACAATTCACCACACACAACATTTTTCTTGCTCAAACTCAGCAAACTCTAACGGACTCTAGAAATGCCTAAGGTAAGTATGTTTGAGCTTATTTGTGATGAACACTGTACAACCCTGATCTAATTACGGAATATCCTTTAATTTTATCATACGAATATCTGCACTCTTTGTACTGAAGATATTAACAACAAAACACACGATTATTTAGTCAAATCTGTTATAGGCAGATTCTCATTGTCTCTTTGTTTAAAAAAGTTAACAGCACATCTACACCCCATGTCATTTCTTGATGTGGAATAGGCGTCCTAGTTTCAAAATCTCCTTTCATAAAATGATCACCCTACGATCTGTATCCACTGTTTTCCTATTCTCTGTTACTGCTGACAAAGCACTGCATGTGGTGTTATGACTGTTGATTGCACTTCAGCTTAGCCCTAATTCATCAAGGTATCTAAGAATTAATTCTAACACCACATCTATAGAAGCACAAAAAGGATTTTTTGTTCCTTTTATCACAAAGAACTTTCTATATTCTGAGGTAAGTGACATACTGGTTCTATGTGGTCCATATTCATGCTGCACTCACGATGTCACAAGTTGTGCTATGAATTTCTGAGTGTTTGGATTGCTTTCCTGATAACTTGACTGCAATTAGCTGTAACTTAACGTGACAAAATATTCCTTCCGGCTAACACTAAATACATCCATTTTGAAGAAACATGTGGCTTTATCTTAAAGTTCAAGCGTAAGGTAAACACACCAATTTATGGCATACTCATGCTGTTTATTACTTCTAGAAATACTTTGGAGTTCACCTTGTCATCAGCGTTGTCATTAAAGTTTCTTGATTTATAGTTTGCCTCCACATTGAATTTGCCAGAAATGCTGGTGTTAATCATATGCTTCTGTTTTTGTGTGTGATCTTCCATGTTTTTCAAGTAGGATACGGCACATATATTACCTGTCAAGACATTAAAATGCTTTCTTATGACTTCCTTTTTAAAGCTTTCCAGGGCAAACTTAACTGCAATCAATTCAAGTGCATTGATATAAAACATTTTTTTCTTCTGTATCCTATTTCCCCCTTGCTTTTTTTGTAAACCACGGACTGTACCCCAACTACCTGCAGTTGAGGCAACTGTACAGTGGTTCTGCTGATGGATCAGGTTGTTCTATGTTGACTGACAGTTGGCTAGTAATCTTAATCTACCAATCTAATTTTATTATTTCATTGCTGACCTTCAGCAATGGGCAAATAGCTTTTAATGAACAGCCATTGCTGTTTTTGACTACAACGGTCATGGCTCTTGCATCATTGTTTAGCATGGTCCAAATTTTATGGTTTACCCAGGGGACTTTGACAGGACCATTCCCTGGCTGCTTATATTATCCTCCTTTTCTTTCATTTTTTCCTTCTGATATTTGGATTTCTGAATTTTTGCAATAATCTGAACCAATTTTTCTACCACGCCAGGCCTTTCATCTTCATCAGATTTGCATTTGTTTTCACATACATCTAAAATGCTAACTTCCCCATCATTACAATATGTTTTTGCTTATCTGGGATCAAATCTTTCATCTCATCCTCCATATCTTAAAGGGAACTGTCCTTTCTTTTTCGCTTGTTTGAAACTTGGGCATCCCCATCAAGCAAGTCTTTTATGCATGCATCTTTTTTACTGCTTGGACCCATAATTCAGGCATTTGTCTGCTTCAGACTGGCTACACTTATCAAATTCTGCACCTTTTTTTTTTACTGCCCTGTCTGTAATATGGATGGAAATCATCTCGTGTCAAGAATTAACAGGTCTCTAATATTCCAAAAGTTCACAAGTTAAGAAGCCAACAACAAGTACATGGATAGCCACAGAGAAGTGAGGAAAAAGATGAGAGAAGCCAAAGAAGCGTGGATAGAAGAACAATGCAACAACATCGAAGATGGAATGGCCAAGGGAAACAGCAAAACAGCTTACAACACTCTGAAAGCACTAACTAAAACCACACAGCCTAAAGCCTCTGTTATTGAAGACAAAGAAGGAAATCTTTTAACGGAAAACAATGCCATCCTCCAACGCTGGACAGAATACTGTGAGGGATTGTATAACTACCCACTACGCCCAGATACCAACATAGTTTCCAACAAACCCCCTGAACACCAAGATAAAGACCCACCAATACTAAGGTGTGAAGTAGACACAGCTATTAAACAATTGAAGAAGGGGAAGTCCCCTGGAATCGATAACATCCCAGCCGAACTCATAAAAAATGGAGGGAATGAAACAGCAAGGCGATTCACAGATCTTTGTCAGAAGATCCACGACACCAAAGAATGGCCAAAAGAATGGACACAGTCTCTTGTAATACCCCTGCCAAAGAAAGGAAACCTCAAGCAATGTCAGAACTACAGAACCATCAGTCTCATAAGCCATTCTAGCAAGATCATGCTGCAGGTAGTTCTCAACAGACTGAAAAACCAAGCAGAAAAGCTCCTGGCAGAAGAACAAGCGGGGTTTATACCAAAATGCAGCACAATGGAACAAATTTTCAACCTGAGAATTCTGATAGAGAAGCATCTCCAACACCAAAAAGACTTGTACCACAATTTTATAGACTTCAAAAAGGCCTTTGACAGGGTATGGCATGACGGCCTCTGGCAAGTACTCAGGCACTTCAACATTGACAACTGCCTAATTGAAGTCATCAAAGCTCTGTACGAGAATGCAAGAAGTGCAGTTTTCATGAACAATCACGTGGGCGAGTTCTTCAAGACCACGGTTGGAGTCCGCCAGGGCTGCCTTCTCTCACCTGTACTCTTCAACCTCTTCCTCGAAAACATCATTACAGAGACACTGCAAAACCACCACACTTCCATCTCCATTGGTGGAAGACCCCTTTGCAACCTCAGATTTGCAGATGACATTGACCTCATGGGCAGCAGCAAACAAGAACTGCAAATCCTCACAGACAGTCTAACAGATCGAGTGAGCGCATACGGCATGGAGGTCAGTACAGAGAAATCGAAGATCATGGTCAACAGCGCGAGTAATGACAGCACGGAAATAAAGATGAATGGAGAAATATTGGAAGAGGTGAGCCAATTCAAATACTTAGGCTCCATCCTAACAAAAGATGGCACATCAAACAATGAGGTGAAAGCTCGCATTGCAACAGCAACATCTGCTCTAGTCAGACTCCAGAGGATCATCAGAAGCAACAACATCAGCTTCTGCACCAAATACCACCTCTACAAATCCCTCGTGATATCTATCCTCCTATATGGCTGTGAATCATGGACTCTGACAGCAGAGTTAGAGAGAAGAATCCAAGCATTCGAGAACAAGTGCCACAGAAGACTCCTCAAAATATCATACAAAGAACACAAGACCAATAACTATGTGAAAGAAGAAATCAAAAAGCGTGTGGGCCCCCAAGAGCCTTTGCTCTCCACCATAAAGAGGAGAAAGCTGATGTGGTTTGGTCACACCACAAAACACAACACCCTAGCAAAAACCATCTTGCAAGGAACAGTCGAGGGCAAGAGAAGAAGAGGCCGCCAAAAGAAATCATGGGTTGACAACATCAAAGACTGAACTGCCCAACCCCTGCAACGCCTCCTACTAGCCACACAGGATCGTGAAGCATGGAAAAAGATCTCCGTTGCGTCTTCTCTCATGTCCCCCCTACGTCCTTTGGGACATGGGACTGAGTGAGTGAGAATATTCCTTGCTTTGAGATTTTGAAGAGCGTACATTCATCACCCAACAAATCTTTAATGTGCTCAATGACCACTTTGGTCTTCATCATAAAATTCAACATTTCATGATAGCACAGCAAGTACAAACAACAAAATTGCAAGATTAAATAAAATCGAATATAATTAACAAACGTGATCGAATTTCAGGACAAAAAAATCCATGATATTAAGGATGGTCCATATTATTAATTTTTATCAGAGGGCATGAAAAACGACTAAAGTATGGCTTCCGGAAACATTCACAATATGGCTTCTTCTGGGTATGCGCATTTCAAATATCATGTAGTTTCATGAATCTATCCAAAATGGAATTAATTCATTTATTGTTTAAGTCATTTGTTCATTCACTTCAACTATTATGCATAAACACAACTTAAGATCCACACACAAGCGGGTATTTCACACAAAAAATGCAATTCAGATTCCTGATTAACCCTGACAAAAACCAAATGCAAAAAAGCGAGAAAAAAAAGTAATGAAAAGAATAATCAAGAAAAATAGAACAGATTTGAAAAGAAGAAAAAATATCTGAATAAAAAAGAAGAGTAAAAACTTGATGAAGAAGAAGAAGAAGAAGAAGAAGAAGAAGAAGAAAACCAAAACTAACAGTAAGAAAAGCACCCCAAAATTGTCCAGTTTTAGTAAAAGCTATTAAAAAAAAAAAAAACACCATTCCAACCTTGTTTCTGAGAAAAACCAAAAGCAAACATCCAGCTAAAAAATCATTTACTGAACTAAAAAGTTTTGAGAAACCAAACCAAATTTTAACCAAACAAAACCAAACGAAACAAAACACAAGTGAAGCTAAAAATGATTTTTGTAAACCATACCTGGACGAAGTGCCGATAGCAGTGACCAAAACATTCAAGATGCTATTCATGAAGACGTAAGGGTTCCGACGACTCATGACAAAGCAGATGAGAGGCAGGAGAAAGATGCTGTGCATCAACATTGCTGCTATCACGGCAATAAAAAAGGAGCCTTGCTTTTGCACCCCCTTGGTAGTATCCATGCTTACTACACTCTCCACCACCAGAAAGAACACTCCTATGGGGGTGTACCTGTTTCAGAACCATGGGTACATTAGTGAATTGTATCATAATTATTCATTTGCACTATTTTGTGGTGCATTGGATTGTGTTGTATTGTTGCTGTTGCTCGTGTCCCACTTTACCAACCTAGGAATTGCCCAAAATACGTACTCTGTCTCACTCATTCTACCTAGAAATCATTGTGAGAGAGCAGACGTACATGATGGATGAGATGTTTGTACGATATAGGCAGCCATACTCTGTCAGAAGATACCTTCTGTAAAAATGTTAGGCTATGAGTTTGTCGCCAGTTGTAGATGATTTCAACATAACAGTTAAAAGCATAACATTTTAATGTAGGCCTTAACATTTAGCTCACACCAATATGTTACAAACCTCATGGTTTGAGTCACAAGTGGTTTGTATTTTATGATTTTACCATGCTTTCTTTTTTTTTTTTTTTTTTTTTTTTTTTTACTGTATTGTATCACATTGTACTTTATTGTACGGTTTTGTACTGCAATTCGTAGTATTCTTTGCTCCCACTTCATAAACCACAGAAGAAATGAAGATTTCTATAAAAGTGTACAACAGTCAATAGATAAGAAACCAAGAAAGGAAATTGGCCTCACCATGGGAGACTTAAACGCTTTAGTTGGAGAAAATTATAATAATTAAAATAAAAAAAAAAAAAACGTGTGGAAGAGGATCATGTGGACTAGCAACGCAAGAGGAATGGAGATATGGGTGGGAGCATGCAAGCAACATTCTTTCGAGCATCTTTGCAAGCAGCAATACCCTCTAGCTCTCCAAAGTACCCATACAGACAACAACAGACATCAGTTCAATGAGGCAACAGATGCACGGACCAAACTAGATTAGATCATGATAGACAAGAGAATGGAAATCATTAGTGCACACACACACACACACACACACACACACACACAGAGTAATACACTTTGGCGGGGTGAGGGAGATGTCAGCTGTTGAAGGCATGAACACATCATGAGATGAAACAGCAGGGAAAAATCCTAGGTTGGAAATAATATGCCTTGAGGATGGATTTAAACATGTCATAAGAAGGCTTTTGACGAAGGGAGAGAGTGGAAGTCTTTCCGAATCAATGAACAAAAAATAGAGAAAGAGCGATGGCCAACGGTAAATTGCTTGAATCTGGGTGATTTTAAGCACAGGGTGTGTGCAGCAGAGCCGAGGGAACGACACGGAATGTACAGAGGTGGAAGGGTGTTGTGTTGTAGAGATTTTGGAGCAGAGTACTGATTTTGTAGCAGTAGCTTGTGAAACAGACCCTGTAATAACAGCAGCAACCCTCCAAATGAAGACACGCTAACTGGAAAGGAGAGGCAGATTATACATGATTAAGACAAACTCAAAGACCCTTAAACCAAAACTGAGTTCCGAATATAAACACACAGCTATTTAGTGGCTGTTCTGAAAAAATTGATCAACACATTAAAATAAAACCAAAATTGATGCAAAATGAACACATTTTAAAATGCATTGACAAAAACTGCAGCGAACAAACTGGAGAGGGAAACAAGCAACCCACTAAAACCCTGAATAAGTGAACAATATGTTTTCCGACTAAATAGAAAAGCCAGGTACGGAAGAGTAACTAGGAAGAAAAGTACAAAAGACCAAACATAGAGCTAAGAAACAAAATCACAAATGTCGGGACCACTTGGTTAGAATTAGAATGTGTAAAGATATCAGAGGCTCAGTTTAGAAAAAGTCAAAACAACTGCTCCAAAAGATAAAGAAAGTTAATCCTACCAGATGCAAAAAAAACTTCGTAAAGTTTCAACAATGAAAGTGGTAAAATTGGAATAGAAATGGAAAAAAGAGGAAGATATAACAGATATGGTAAATTACTGTTGATAACAAATCACACACAACTCCACAGGATATTTCCTGTCTCCATATTTAAAACAGAACCATTGCCCCTTTTGAGTCAGGTTAGAGCTGCTACTTGTTGACTCAAATTAGAAAAACAAAAATTGCCAGATCTAGAAAACATCCTTAAAGAACAATTAAATGATGCTGATGATAAAGGAATACTAAAAGCCACAGGCAAAGTGGAAGGACTAACACTTGAGATGGCCAGATACTAATGGCGCATCCTTAGGCTCTGTGAAGTAAGGTGGACAAACATAGGAGAAACAACGACCCAGGAAGGCCACAAACTATATTTCAGTGGAAAACAGGATAAGCATGAACAGGTGTGTGGGGTTCCTCGTCCATAAGGACATTATGAACACCATCATAAGCTGTCAGCCAGTGTCTAGCAGATTCATTACCATCCACTTGATAGAAACCCCCTTCAGCATCACAGTAGTACAGGCATATGCCCCTACATCAGACAGCATGGATGAAGAAATAAAATAATTCTATGACCAACTACAAGGGATTCTAAATCAAATTCCCTAGAAAGACATCCTTGTTGTACAAGGTGACTGGAATGCCAAGATAGGGGTAGATGCATACAAAGACTTGGAGGGATTTGTGGACCGTACTGCAACAAAAAAACTAATGAAAGAGGTTTGAAAGTACTGGAATTTGCCAGTAACAACAATCTCCATCTAGTGAATACACTTGGCTCACAAAAAAAATCAAGAAGATGGACATGGTATAGCCCAAATAGTAAACACCACAACCAAATATATTACATCATGGTGAAGAGACGACTTAGGTCTGGTGTAAACACTGCACGAACACAAAGCTTTCCAGGAGCAGACATAGGATGTGACCATAATCTTGTGATGATGACATTCTGACTCCGTCTCAAAACAAAATCACAAGCAGAACAATATCAGGATCAAGTTTGACCTTGAGAAGCTGAAGGAACCAGAAATAGTAGACATTTTTTAGGCAAGGATAGGTAGAAAGTTTCAGCACTCACTCTGATAGACTCATACGATAGGGATATAGATACCTTGATGGATGGTTTCAACACAGCAGTGACTGAAACAGCAAGTGAACTTCTTGGCAAACATCGACCAGTCAAAAAACCTTGGGTCACACCTAACACCCTACAACTATATGACAAACGTAGAGAGTTGAAAAAAAGAAAAATGAAATAGAACAAAGAGCAGAACAATATAGGGCAGTCATTAAAAGGATCATGAAGTCCATGACAGAAGCAAAGGAGAAATGGATTGGTGAACAGTGGCAGAGCATTGAAGAAAACATCGAGAAAAACAACAGCCAGAAAGCATATCAACTGGTAAAAGATCTGACTGGCACAAAACAGGGAGGAAGCTCAACAGTCCAAGACAAGAATGGGAAGTGCCTCACTGATGACTAAGATATTCAGAACAGATGGATAGAATACTTCTCTGACCTGTATAACTACAAAACCACAGGAGATCCAGAAGTCCTCAATGTCTCCACAGCACGGATACAGACAGCCACCCTATCCTCCGAGAAGAAGTGGAAGTAACAGTCATATCAATGAAAAAGGGGAAGTCAGCAGGGGCTGACAACATTCCAGCTGAGTTGGTTCAAGCTGGAGGGGAAGACATGATCAACGTCTTACCAAGAATCTGCAACAAGTACTGGCAGACAGGACAATGGCCAACACCGTGTCCTAGTACACTTGGTAGGACCCTACCGTGTACTGAAGTCAGCCAGATGGCAGACTCAATCTGATGATTGCATGCTCACCATGATTGCATACTCTTGGTGATGAGGTCTGGTGACATACAAAACTGTACTTTAATTTCAATTGAGGCTAGTAGTGCTGGCACATAGATCCATACAAAGTTTTTTACACTTCAGTCTGTAGAGAGGTGAAGGGTAGAAATTGTCTCTGTACCACCTGCTGGCGACTCTCATTATGTGCAAATTACATCCCGTATTTTTGGTCTCCTTGTACTTCCCTGGGTAGCTTGCTTTTTTTAAGGATTCACTGTTGCGAAAGCGTGCCTCCCGCAAGGCTGTAATGTTGATATTCAGCCTTTGTGGACCATGATCAATTATTACCGACGTGATAGTGTTATGCTAGTTTAAAGGCTTCTGTAAATTCGGTACGCAGAGTGCATACATTCAAGCACAATTCGAAGACCTGGATTCTTTGTTTTCATTCTTTGATATTTGCCTGGTGCATGGTTGACAATAAGCTTGTAAGCTAGATGCTCCGATCTCCAGGCACCCAATAGAGCTGACAGATTGCAATGAGTCAAAACCTTATTTGGCCAGGCTGCCCAACTTGAGGCAGGTGGTAGTTGACTGGTGAAGTATAAATGTTCCTCTCAATGATGTCGAGGATAACCTGTTGGATTTTAACTTGACACCGAATCAAGTATGGACTTGTCACATAAACTGCTGTCTGCCCTGTTGTATTCTCCTCACCAGATGTTTGGACTGGTCTTGTCTCTCCAGGGCACAGGCCTGGGAAAAGGTATATGAAAGTGAAGTATCGCCCAAGCATTAGGATCCCCCACTTGAACTAACCAACGAAATCACAGAAAATGTTGGGCATTTCATTTGATGCTTGCATGGCTGCAGAATTTATTCAGGAGAAAGTCCAACCACTTTCGGACTTGACTCACAACCTTCAGAGAATTCTATAATTATGGATTAGATGCTTCATAAAACAAGGCAAGGCAAAGACCAAATGCCAAAAAGACAAGACAATGAGGGAGGAAAAGCAATAATAGACAAGGCAAGCCAACACATTACAATACAACACAACACAAAACAGCTTAACATGAAATAGAAAACATAGAATAAAGAAAAACCAAAGGAGCAATACTTGGGTGACACAACCAACCAGTTTATGATGCTGATGAGCAACATGGTGATTTCAAATATAGCATCAAAGAAAACCTTCAGGGGCAGCGCCTTGTCTCCCAGCCGATTGATAACGATGCCTCCCACTAATGACATTGCCATTATACCCAACATATTGGCACCTGGATGGATGTTAAACCTCTTTTACTAGTTCAGTGTCTGAAAAAAAAAATGGTTAGTGGCATCTGACTGATTGCATAAAATTAAGGATTGCGTCACATTACTGACAACAGAACAGTGTCAACATACATTTCTGAAATCTTGCTCTATAGATCAGAGATACAGGTTTTTTTTCTGATGAATCCTATCACCTAGCCATCTAAAAATGTGCAGTCTTTGTTAGAAATACAATAATTATATAGAACTGCTACATAATTGTAGATGACTGGCAAACATGGTAAACTACCGTGCTTCCCCCACAAACAATTTTGCAAAGTATGATGACTATATAATTTTACTTAGCTATCAATTACCCAATATTATAGGTACGGTCATCCTAATAACCTGTTGCAGTAAACAGCAAACATGCGCATTACCAATTGAAATTTTGTCCTATAAACAAAATAAATCTTTACCTCATAAAGAATAGAAACAATTAAACGTCTCTCACTAACCGCTTTACAGATTTTACGATGGCATTCCACAACCCCCACAGAAAACCAACTTGAAAAACCCTAACTGTATACGGTATCCCAACAACAATTCTATTAGCCACCCAGCAGATCTACAGCTTCAGGTACTGTCAGGATCAGTGGTTTACATAGGAAATATTTCAAATATTTTCTTGTGTTAAAGTAAAATGGCTTCAAAAAGGGTAATATCTGACTCCTCTCCTCTCTTCTCTTACCACTGATCTAGGAGGCACTATTGAATAAATGAATAAAGTGTACTATAAGGAATAGGAACTTTATTCAAAGGTTTTACAAGAAAACAGTTGCCTAAGCAAGGAGAACTCCTACTTCTTCTGAATGATACTTGCAAATTAAACACCTTTCTTTGATAGAGATAAATAAGGGCCTTGTCATCACTACAATATACCTAATACTACAAACGAGAAAGCTTAAACACTAACTTCTTCACAGACCGTACTAGAAGTTTATGAGACAAGATTAGCATTAAATTTTTGCTCATTTCCAACCTTGCAAAAATTAACTATGAATAACCTGTTGAACTGAGACAATCAGGAAGAGAATTTTACCTATCAATATAATGTAAAGCTACAAAATATTATTTTCCTAGACTTAGCAAACAGTCATTATTCATGACAAGCTCTCAGCATTATGATAATCCAATTATATAGCTGCATGAATTATGGGGTGCTTGAAAAGTCATACAAGCAAACCTCTAATTCTGGGTAAGCTCTCACAGTAATGTCCCAGTGGGATGAAAAAACACTGAGTGTATACTACAGGTAACCCCACCGTGTCAAGCTGGGAAACACGTAACACCAACATCTATATTTTGTGTCAAAGCCTTCGGGATTGGAGATTCAGTGAGGAAGGTCGGCTGAGAGACGTTAGGGCGGTAGCCAGCCTAAGTTGGCATTTTACTGAAGTCTAGTTCTGCAACTTAGCCACTACTGCCGTCAGTGTGGGGCCTTGAAGATAATGCTCTGCGTGTGTTGGCAAAGAACATGCACAACTGAACACCATTAAGTGACTCAGCCACTGTCCACGGTCCTTCTGACTGGTGGCCTCATGGTGGCTTGAATGTGATAGGCTTACTGTGGACTTTGGGCACTGTGGATACGACATAACAAATCTGGGTATGGCTGAGTCGGGGAGATTTAAAGAAGCGGTGTTGGAACAGAAGGACAGGAACGTTACTGAAGATGAGAAAGCAAAACTAGGAAAAAAAAATCAAAACAGAAACAAGAACTAACAACAACAACATCTATCTATCATTGTGAGATATTAAGTACACAATTACAAGACGAGAAGCTTCCGTATACGGATGTTTTAAATGTCTCACTAAACAGCTTTAGAGGATTTTTCTTTTCTCTTTAATTGGAAGAGACAGTTTGTCTTGCTCACAGTTTGTCACAGGTACAGAGGATCTTAACATAACATTCAATGCAGATCAGTAAAAGTAGGTAGGTCTTAACACTTTGCTTACATCAGTAAGAGACAACACTTGGATTATGACTTGCTCAGTTATAAACACTGCCAATGAGGAACACAAGGCATAAAACAACATACCTGAAGTAGCCATGTCGGTGAGATTCGTGGTATCGGCAGTTAGCGCTAGAGGATCTGCCACTGGTTTGGGAATTTTCTTTTCTTTCAATACTGTTATACTCTGTGCCACACACACACACACACACACACACACACACACACACACACACACACAACGTGACTGTCTAGTCATGTTCAATCAAGGGTGATCTAAACTAGGGTGATCTAAGCTCTGTTTTCCTGCCATGAACACTGCAAAAAGTTCTGTATATACTAAACCTCTTGCTGTTTTTTATGTGGATGTCCATTCTTGCCATCTGCTTAAAATCTGTCTTTCCATAAACTTGTTTAAAAAATCTTTAACGTTTTGAACTCCTCTATTTTATCATACATACCCAAAACCATTTCATACAATTTACAACAAAAATTGTATACCCAGTTTCGTTTACCTCTTTTATCCAAATCATATAGCATTCTATAAGCTTCCTTCGCTAGGTTAATGTTATCCATTGCTAATAACTTTAACCAATAACAACTACAATGTACAGCAGAATTAATATAAATAGGATATCCGTTCATTTTACTATAAACAACGTCATTTGGGGTTCTCCTTTCAACACCCAGAAACTTTTTCAAAGCAAACAAATGCACTTCTTCAATTTGATGTGCTGCCTTGTCCAGACCCCAGAGTTCTGCTCCATACAAACATTGAAACACTATCGTTCATACTTTTGATACAGTTAAATATTTTACCCGCTATTCCATTTTTATAAGCATATACCACAGAATGCTCCTATTTAAAGAATCAAAGGCTTTCTAAAAATCTGTGAAAGCTACGTTTAATTTTCTGTTAAATCGATTCGTTGTCCGGTTTTGTTCATTCTTCTATTGCATGTTCTTTCTTTCCCTGCTTTACATACATTTTCATTGTATGTGTTCCTTCTGCGTGAAAACTTTAACACCAAGTCATCTTATCAACATAGATTTACAGTCTATGTAGTCTGAAAAACAAATAAAATTTTCTACCAAAAACGAAACTTTTACATGTCTCTCTTTCTGAAACATTGTTGTATTGTTTTATCAGTCAATGTGGCGATGCATTGTAAATCCTCACTACACCAGTGTCGAATCTGTCAACTGCTTTCTCCAATGCAATCTCAGCATTGGTATCCTATGCTTCCAGAGGTAAAATGACGTCGCAATCAGCTGCACAGGGAGTGTCTACAGCTTTCTGCACATGCAACATATCCTTGTAACCATCGAATGGTCAGTTTGTGTAGCTGCCATGTGTGTTGTGTTGACAGTCTCCTGGTCACTTTTTATCTTGTCATATCTGTCTGGATAACATGACAGAGATTTGAGTTTCGACGCAATCAGCTCTGAGTTAGATCCAGAACCCCTCATTAGTAAAGTTGAGACAACCATCAAATAGCTGAAGTTGGAAACGTCATTAGGCCTTGATGACATTTCAGGGGAACTGCTGAAGCACTCAGAAGAAGGTGGGCTGAAAGCCATGCATTACCTATCTTGTAAAATGTGGTACCAGTCAGTGGCCAATAGACTGGCAGTCACAAGAATTCGTCATGCTCCACAAGAATGGAAATGTAAAACACAGCAGTAACTACAGGGCAATAGATCTTATCTCTTATGCAAGCAAGGTCTTATCAATCACAATCTTTGACAGGATAAAACAAAAGGTAGACCTCGAACTGTCAGACTGTCAGGCAGGTTACAGGAAAATAAATTGAGGTACAACATATATGTTGTTTTTGTTCCAAAAAATCATTGAAAAGGTGAAAAGTATGAATGGAGAAGTTGTATTACCTTCATAGACTAGAGCAAAGCCTGTTTTGATAGCACGATTCACCAGCATCTTTTTATCACAGAGTATAAAATTGGCTTTTAAAATCACATCATCCCCTTCATTTCCTTCTATTATGAGGGCCAAAAGGGCACCTCCAGATGGAACAACCAAAATGTGAAATTTTCAGCATCTCAAGAGGCGTTAGACAAATATGCATACTCTCACCTCACCTTTACAATACATACATACAGCAAGTCATAAGTGTCTGGTATTGTGCACAACTGGCCCATACCGTGGCTAGCACAAAGAGAGTATTGTAGAGTACATGTTGCGGGAAGAAGGGCTGGTCTCAAGCCTAATACCAAAAAGACAAAAGCGCTGCATGTTACCCGAACCACCTGCCAAACACAGCATGAAATAAAGATTGACAACACTCTTGAAGAGAATGTCAAAGACTTTGAATATCTCAATTCAGCCTAAACAAATAACGGATAATGTACCAAAGACATAAAAACAAAAAACAAAATAGCCATGGCTAAAAGTACAGTGGTCAAACTAGATAACATCTTGAAAAGATTTCAGCATTCTTTACTTGCAAAAAATAAATTAATGAAATATTTACTATGTATGTCATGCTATATGGCTGTGAATCCTGGACAAAAGAAAAGAAGATAACAAAAAATATCATAGCAGCTGAGATGTGTCTTTTTAGAAGGCTAGCCTGGTGTGTGGCAACAAATAAAAATGAAAACATACCTACCACGACAGGAAAAACTAGAAAACTACTTGATCGATAAATGAAAGGGAACAAAGATATGTAAGCAAAACCCTACGAAACCAAGATAAAAGACCTAATGAAGACTGTCTTCCAAGGCAAGACTGGGAAAAAAAAGGTGTACCACCAACTTATCGCATTCAGAACATCACCGAATCCTGTGGCATGAGAATCTATGAAGACAACAGAACAAGGGAAGACTGATTTCAACTGAGAAGGAAAGTGATCCTGGTGTCACAGGGTGCGGCAAACGCCCAAGTCGGTGAAAGTTGACAAGTGAGGTGAGGTGATATCTGGATAGGAAGGTTTCCTTCCAATTGCTGGGTCTGAATGCTTTGATTTTATGTATTGATACAGGGAAGCTGGCTTGGTCTATCTGACACAAGAACAGTGCAGTCATCTTCACTGTATGAAACTTTCCGGATTGGAAGCTGGCTTGGTCTCATCGTGACACAAGAACAGTGCAGTATCTTCATTGTGTGAATGGAAACTTTCCAGATTGCTAACACACTGTTGTTTCGTTAGCAGACCTCTCTGTCGTCTTTATAGTTACTGGGAGTCCAAGAACTGGAATCGGGCAGATGTAACCAAGGAAATTTACCTCAGCAGACACAGAGGGAGAATGAATGAATGCATGAATGAATATTTTTTTCAAGGTAACAAAGTAAGTACACTACTTCTCTTTTGTCAGCCCTTGCCCTGATTGGGGAATAGCAAAACAACCCCCCCCCCCCCTAAAAAAACACCACCCAAAACAAAACAAAAACACAAGCCAACATTAGCAACAACAAAAGT